>JAWMRA010000041.1:63937368-63988340 GCA_035584735.1 Pseudotriccus pelzelni
GATCTCTTCTCTGTGGTGACCAGTGACAGAACCTGAGGGAATGGCCTGAAGTTGTGTCAGGGGAGGTTTAGGTTGGATATTAGATAAAAGGTTCTTCACCCAGACTGATTGGGCACTGAACAGGCTTCGCAGGGAAGTGGCTGCAGCACCAAGACTGACAGAGTTAAGAAGCATTGGGATGATACTCTCAGACACGTGGTGTGACTCCTGGAGATGGTCCCGCACAGGGCTAAGGGTTGGCCTCAATGATCCTTGTAAGCCCCTTCCAACTCAGCATATTCTGTGATTCTGACTGGTACAGCTGGGTTGAAATCTAACCTGAAATGACATTTTCACACTAACTCTGGCACTGAATTTATTCATCTCTATACATTTTTGTGTAGGCAAACAATTATTTGTTTTTCTGAAGGTACTGTGTGTTTGGCAATCACTTTTTAAAGAACAAAGTAAACCAAGACTGGCAAGGGAAAATTTTAGCTAGAGTCCAAAATGAAAGGCATGAAATTAAAAATACATTAAACAGAACTGTAAGGAGGAGGAAGATAATGCAGAAAAGTCAGAAGGTTTATAAACTAACTGCATAAAATTGTCTCAGCTAGTTACTTAAAAAAAAAAAAGGAATTTATATCTAACCAGGAATTTGATACAGCACATCCACAGTAAATGTGAAAAAAAGGCAGGTAAGGATCACACTACTTCTCCTGAGATGACAAAAGACCTTAACAAATTATATATAGAGAAGCACTAAAATACAGGCACATAGCAAAAGCATTAAGATTTCTGCTTAAAACAGGTAGAAATTTCCCTTCATGAGGAATGCAATTCATGTTTACCATATAAAAAGGCAGGGCTTTTTTCTTTTACAGTGTTGTCAGAAGCATGAGCAGAAATAAACAGATATCTAAACTTTATGTAATTAAATGTATTGATGCAGATTAAAGTCTTAATTTATCTGGAAAGCCAATGGGTGCCAAACCTACAGCTTTCACCTGACACTGTCCCTTTCTTTCAGTAGTTCAAAAGAAAAGCGAAACAGATCTCCCTACATTTTAAAAAAGAAAAATGCAGCTATTTATAGCTGCATTTATTGGAGCTGTTTCCTTATCAGGAAGTATGTAGCTGGGAATTACTATCTGCCTGCATCGGAAATTCTTTCAGGGATACAAAAACCCAAAAAGGAAATTTCCCTGCAAAGATATTCTGCATTTTTTTGCTTCGGGTGGGTTTAAAATAAAATGTCAATGCTCTGACCAGCTCACAGCCCCTTTGGGACATTTGTTTTGCAAACAAGAAGCTTAAAGACACCTGTGGGAAATATTAAAAAAATGCTTCCAGAGAACTGAAAGAGAATGCTGGGAACACACTAATAAGAAAATAAACCTTTTTTTGCAGGATGCTGAGATTGTGCAAATTCATTACCAGCATTACAGTATCTTTCTCTGAAATAAGCATATTCCTAGAGCTTATCTTTACAGAAAGCCTTTGCAAAATTTATCACTGGCAAAGAGCTGATTCTTGCAGTGCTAACTAGAGCTGGTTTGTTCAGACCAGGTCTTCAGATGAGCTCTTCAGTGAGGTCAGTATAGCTGACATACCCATCTGACTGAACTTCTGTTGCCCAATTCACTGCTTCCACCTCCACCCCCAGGGCATGAGTGTTGCATAGTCCAAAAGCCAGTGAAACTACCACTCCTCTTTTGAGAGGGGAATATGTAATGTACAAAAGCCCGTACGGGGTACCACACTCTTCTGCATGTCACGGCACCAGGACAGGGTAAAGGCCGTGTAGAACATGGGTAGAATATGGTTTGCCTGCAAGAGAGGTCCAATTTTTGCAGACCATGGGATTCAGTGCTACAAGCAACTCTGGACTTGGATAGTGAAACTCCAGCTACAAAGATCTACTCAGTAAACTCTCAAACAGGCAGACTTCCACTGCCTCCAACGCAACCCCCATAACTGATAATTTTGCCAGAGTCCCTTATCCTTCCTCTATTAACTGCATAACACCACCACACTATGCCTGTGGACTCTAAAGGCAGGAATAATATGTTGGTTAATCAATAAACATATTAATTTAATTGTTACATGTCATGGTATGATTTGACATTTTCATTTTCTGCTCTGTGTAATTGCCGTAGAGCTACTTAACCATACTGCCAGTGCAGAATGGACACTTTTTTTTCCAGTGGAATCGAGTATAGTAAAAGTGTAGGGAGATCCAAACCAGCCAAGCAGATGGTGTAAACAAAGCAGGGTCCTTAGGGCTATTCCTGGGGTATAACTTTTATGCACAAAAACTCGTAAGGAAAGATTTGGAGCTAAGCAAGTTTTCTAATGCTTTGACTCTCGAAAGCCAATCTGTGCTGATTATCTATTAACTCACAACATCACCAACCATAAGCCTATTAAATATATATCAACTTCTTGAACAAGGATCGCTGCTACATTAATAGCAGCATGCTAGTTCTGCACAAAACAATTTACAAGAGTGAGCACATTCAAATATACTCATCCCATAAAAGATAGTGCACAAGCACTCCACAACAATGGAATGGCTGATGCCTAAATGCTTCTCCCTCCCAAGCATCTTTGGAGAATGATCTTAAAAAGAGGCTCTTGGCTGAGGTGTTGGATTGGGTCTCCAAATCTGGATGGAATCATTTTACCAAAAATGTCTTCAACATTTTTCAACTTACATATCGTTTAGTCCTTCTGCTCCAGCAGTAAAATGGGGAGTTGTAAAAATGGCATAAAACCCCATTTAATGGATATTTTGCTATGCTGTATTTGCACCAGAAGGTGTGCCAGCACAGGAGAGGGAAGACGCAGAAGTACAGCAGAAGGAAATCCAACTTTTCATAAAGGGCATCAAATAACGTGGTTTTTTTCTGTGTGTGTATACACACAACCTATCACAGTAATTCCTGGGACCTTGAAGCTACCAGCAGGTTTCTCCTCAGACACTATATGCCCCTCTCAATAATGCACAGCACTGCTCTCTGCCAACAGTCAGCAGCTCAGCTCTGTTAAAAGAGCATGCATGTTATGTTGTTTCTGCAGGGGTTTTTGCCACACTTGTGTTTTGTTGCAAGGCTCTCACCACACAGTGGTTTCTTATCGTGGAGTTGTTAGTCATGGCTTACACGCAGTTTCTCTTCTGTGTTTTCTTTAATTGTAAGGCTGTTTATGAATGCTGCACTCTTTGCATTAATTTTATTTCTTACCAAAAATAATAAAAGAACTTGGAAGCATTTATAATACAAATGAAAAATTAAACAAACATACTTGGGGTGGAAATAGAAAAGCAAGCTAATTTTAGGTTCACTAAAATTGACAGTGTCCCTTTAAGACAAAGCTAGAAATGCTTCAAACCCAGCAATACCATAAATGTCCTGATGTTTTTGCTTGTTATTCCTCTCCACTTATTCCTCCCCTGGATTTCCAGGGGAATTCCACCAGGGAACAAGCTTGAATCCCAGATTAAAGTGACATGGCCTCCTTTCCTCTCAAAATAAAGGTGAGCGTGTTTTGGAGATTTAAAACCCTAAAGTGAAGCTTTCCAGAAGGGGAAAAGACTGGCTTAGCACCACTGGGACTCCCACACTGCCAGCTCTCTGTACCCTGCAGCACAGGTCTCCTGACCTCCCACCTCAGCACTGTTTTGCAAGTTCCCACTGAGGCAGGAAGGATCCTATCCCCCCACATGCTTCCAATGAGGACTGTCGGTGCAGGAAACTGCTGTTAACCCTGGGCAACAACCAGGCACATTAAAAATAAAGTGCTCGGCTCTAGAATAATCTCCCAAGAAACAGAAACCATCAAGTGAGCTCCCTTTACAAGTTTTTTTCACACTTAACCTGGATGCTGCTGCCACAGTGACCAGACAGCACCCAGGAGCTGACAGATTTAGGGTTCAGCTCACCAGCTGTTTACACTCAAAGATGACAAGTGAAACGGCCCTGTGTCATTCCAGTGCAACCCCAGTGAAAAGGGGCTGAGTTTCCTACAGGTGATGAACAAAGACCATGCCAGAAATGTGCAAAGCAGGATCTTCATGATCCAAAGGCCACAGCTTTCCCAGCTGGATCAGTAATGGGGTTTTACTCTCCCCAGTCCAATATATTCCAGATGAAAAAACTGCATCTATATTATGCCCAGCCATGGTACAAGAGTGACTCCAAGACTGGGCTTCCCACCCATCCAAGTCCCCTGTTTGTATAATCGCTTTGAAACTGGCCTGAGATTCACTGAGGCTGACAGGATGGCTGGCTGGGACTTCTACCGTCCAGCCAGCCTGTCAGTAGATTATTAAGAGTTATAAATTGAAAGACCAAGAGGCACTGCTCAACAGAGGAAGCAGATGAACCCTGCTCTGCATAGCTCATACTATAAAAGTGCAAGAACAGACCATGGTAGAACTCAAAGATGCAACATCAATATTAAATACTACAGTTGGATGTTAGCAAACAGTGTCACTGTACCAGCCTGATAATTTTTTTTTTTTGGTAGCGGGTTGGTATTGATTAGTGGAGGACTAGCTACCCAGAAAGAGAATGGTGTATAAGGTGAAAAGCAGATTAGGAGGAAAGGCAAGCATATGAAGAGGGAGGAATGAGTCTTAAGTGTCATAATGTCAGGGAAGAGCAAAGAGGGGTCTAGAAGAAGCCAATCATTTGAGAAAGAGGCCAGTCCAGGTCCCATTAAACTCAGTGGGGATTTAAGCATTCATTTCAGTGGGACCAGAATTACTCTCAGAGTCACCAATTTGACATTCTGGGCACCTCTCAGAACCTTTGTCATATGAAGCTTTATTTTATTCCCAGTATGTGCGTCAGTCAGTTTTGTTCCAGAAAGATCCTTCCAAAGCAAACATTTTTATTGCTTTCTGCTCTAAATGCGGCTTAGGGTGAAGGGCTTTTTTTCCCATCTCACTACATACTTTCAGTTCAGTGTGTTGAATATTCTAGTAACCAAATAACAATATGCTTAATGCTTCAAAGTAGCTTTCCATCTGCTAACCAAAACTGTAGAATAATCAACAGGTGACAAAGGATTAATAAAAGGAGCAGTATAATTTATAGACATTATACAGGAGAAAAATGGATCCTTGGCAAACCTGATAGAGTTGTTGCTTCCTCTTCCTCTTGTTTCCTGCATTCTTTTAATAATAATAATAAAAAGAAGAAAACAACTGGTGCCCTTAAAACACAAACCCCACAAACGATACATATAAGCAACAATGCGTGATCAAGAGAAAGAAGCTGTTAATAAACTGCCTTCAGGTATTATAAATGCCTTAGTTTAAAGAAATTGCCCAACTGAGAGCCCAAAGACCTGTCCTACCCTACGACTCATGTCCCCACTTGGGACAGACAACTTTTCAGTATGTAGTACAGACAGGGTCACAAAGATGCCAAACCAACACCAATCAGTTCCCACCAAATCAGAGTATCAAATAATAATACAAATAGACATGCAGAAAGATTCCTATGAAACACTCACTAAAAACTTACAGCCTTTAATCTAATTATTGCAGAAAACTAAACAAACTTCCTTTCTCTCCTCCTTAGTGAGGGCAATAGAACGTACAGTAACAACAAGGGGCACAGATATTGAAATAAAAAATGTGATCTCACTAGCTGTGTGCAATCAGGTCTGCATGCGGTAAAGTTCATCAAAATCACTTGTGGCCTGGAATTTATCACACACTGGAAAACCAAAGACCAGAACCCTAGCCTACACTGGGAAAAAAAAAAGTACTCAAATGATTTTACAAACAGCTCTTGAGCTTTCCCTATCACCACTACACCCCAAAAGGGAGTGCAGTCAAGACAATGACAACACTGCAGTCCCAGTGTAAAAGTTCTTCCCTATGTTCTGTGACATGTTGAGTGTATCATTTGACTCTGAACATCAGTGCAGACTGTTGGCAGGGTTCAGAAAATATGCAGCAGCAAGAAAAATTAGTTGCTGTCAAGAAAAAATACTTCACATCTACAGAAAATTATGTGCAGTGTGTCTTACTATGACAGTGGGCTGCAGATATATAAAGGATGCCAGTCCTAAAGAGAGAAGAGTAATTAGTTCAGAGGAAGAAATGAACTCGTGCTCATGTTCGTATCAAGAGAATACTCTGAAATCTTTGCCCATAAGATCCATCTCCCTATACAAACACACACGTGTTCCCAAGATAACATGCCCTTCAGAGATCCAAATCAAACATACAAATCAACATAAACGTGCAAGGGGGAATGCTCTGCACAGAATCAGAGCACGCAACATGTCCTTCCCTAGCACTGATACTTCTTCTGTATCTCTTGTTGAAGTTTTTTGTTGAAGGCAACAGAAGAAAACCATGAAGCCTCTAGTCATATTTGCAGTTGCTGTTATAGAAGGTAAACCACCTTATTTTAATCTTGTGTATTACAAAAAAGGAAAAAGCTATTTTCTCTTTGATTTGAAGAGTATTAATAGACACAGGGAAGGGTTCTTATATCAATCTCTTAAATGCTGTATCCTCTATGGAGTTACAAGGACTTTTTACTACAAGGTATTGGCTGTGGCATAAAATAAGCAACTACTGACATTTTACCAGATGAGACAAAGAGATTTGCTTGAATAAAAATAGAACAAAAAAAATACAGACCCCATCAAAAAACCCACTAACTCTCTCTGTGGCAATATTAAGTGTGCCCTCAGAGATAAGGGGTATGCAAATATTTTCAGAGGACTTTCACCTATCTTAGCATTCTTCATTATCACAATATCTGGGCAGTTTCTTTACTAGTTTTCTGAACATTTAAGAGTCTTTGCACTCATGGCTTTTTTTTTAATTTTACAGTGAGGAAACTAAAACAAGATGTACAAGATCACAGAAGGCACCAAGGGCAGAGTCTTGTGCGAGAGCCAAACTTGCTTCTCTTCAATCTTCAGTAAAAATCTCCATTTTCCAAACACTCCTTCGGTCTGACATTAGTCCAGTGGAGATCAGACATGCTGCAAAGCTACCACCACATACCCACCAGGGACAGAGAGCAACTGTTTTTTGACTACATACTTAAAATATAGGGAAGTACATTCTCCAGCTCCCCGCTGATCCTCTGTTTAACAATGGCCCCAATACTCTGTTCCTAGGTAAGAAGTGGATGATAGACAAACAAGTACGTTTAAAAGTCCCTTACAGAGAAGTGCAGTATGAGAGAAAGGTATGTTTTATCAGAAAGTTATTCTTTACTATCACAGAGATTTAAAGTTAGGACTACTTACACTGTACTTCTACACCAGAGGAATAGGGCTGACTGCAGAGAAAGCATTTTCTTAAAACGAGAGAAGGAGAAGGTGCCTTCATATCATGCCCAGAAAAAGGTGCTTGTCTACATAATCTAGCTGTGTTGGCCAAAGAGGAGTCCTCCTATGCAAGACTGAGGCAAAGAGGGATCTGCATTCTAGTTTTCTAAATTTTGCACTTCTCCATTTTCCAGTCTCTGGATAAAATCAGCTCAGCATAGCTGAGACCCATTTGCTCGCCAAACAATGAGTAGTAATTTATTGCACCATAGGAAATGTTTCTACTCATTATCCTCATACTATTGCTGTTAGCAGTTTCAGAGTGCTTTTAACATTAGAAATACTGAAATTTCTACTAGGAAGGCATAAAACACTGCCTGAATCCACAGAGCGTACTTCATGTTCCAGCTGAAACGTCTCTCACTACTTCTCTCTTTGCTTGGGCCAACTGTTGTTTTCAGCTGCACCTGTAGCACAGCTAAATGAAGATGTAGGGGTTAGGACTGAACGCTGCCTTTGTTTTGGTAAATGCCATCAGAACATCACGGAAACAGAAAGAGTAGAGGCCTGACAACCTATTAGCTCTGTGTATGGATGGAGAAACTTACCGTACCCCTCTGCTGCGCTGGAATTAGTGAGGGTTGAATGATGTTATTATGTTTCAGCTAATCAACAGAAACAACACTAAGGCTGAAATCAAACAAAAATCTCAGACTTAGAAAACCTTTAGAGTTTGTGGATCTAAACCCAGTCTCCCCACAGTACCACAGCCTGAACTAGAAAGTGACTACCTAGCCTGACTTCTGAGGTAGTTTGGATTTAGGATGAAAACGTGACTCAGATGCATCTCTAAAACAAACAAACAAAAAATAAAAGAGAGGGGTCCACACAGGAACTGAAAAAATCCCATATTAATACCTCTTAAACCTCATTACTCAAAATCCAAAAGGTGCTGAATTATTTCTCTACATGGTATCAGGAACACCACTCCTGGAATATCATCTTCAGTGCTGTTGTCTTCACTTTAAGAAGGATGTCTGAAGTGGAAAATGGTTTATGGAGATGATACAAACAGAATTTGAAATCTGGAAGCTCAACAGGAAGATTGACAGCTTTAAAAACCTCTTTTCCTATCCAGTTTAGCTGAGAAAAGGTTAAGAAGTGACTATCTAAAAGCACCTATATCAGCAGTAGTCTTTTGATAATATTTAGCAGGAAAGGAGATAATGAGATCTAATAGTTGGAAACTGAAGCTTGACTAATTCAAACTATAAATAGGGCACTCAAAAAAAGCAAATAAGGAGGATAATTAAGCATTGAAAGAACATCTAGAGACCTTATATCCTCCCCATCGTTTAAGACTTTTACATCAAGAGCAGAAATCTTTCTGCACCTGTTGTAGCTCAGGTACTGGACCCAAACACAGCAGTTACTGCATGAAGTTCTGTGACTGAAGTTATACCAGAGATCATTTGAGGAATTCCGAATGGTCACTACTGGCCTGGCCACGAATCTATGTACTTTAGAACCAGTGGTTTTAACACTGTTTGGCTCTGTTGGTTGATGACAATGTTCTGTGTCAATACTGACTGCATACTGAGCTACAAAATACTACACTGCCAGAGACTACAACTAGTAAGGCTATGTAAATGTGTCCCATGTTGTTTATGATCTCAGAACACCAACTATACAGAAGGCTATTTCACAGATATTTCGTGATTAATCATCTGTGCTTTTACACTGCAACAGGTCAGACTAGCGTGGAAATACTAATGAGAAAGAAGTCTTGCAAGTTTAAAAATGTGCCAAACAAAAGAACAGGAAAACCAAAACAGAAATCAAGGTGAAAAAATAACACATCTAAAAACACTGGATAAAAAGTCTTCACTGAGACGAAGCCTTATAAGCTCTATCTACATTATGTAGCACGCTGGCTAGCTGACATGAAGGAAGTAGGTAAAACAACCACCACTTTCAGTGTCAAGGGTCTTTGCCTTCCTGCCTTACACATCTGCCAGACACAGCAGGGAGTGCAAAAAGTAACTGTAAAGCCAGCTGTGATCGTAGCGGTGGAGGGGACAGACAGTGGCTCCAACAGCAGAAGTAAACAGTAACAACTAATGCAACGAGGAAAAGATCTGGGAATTAACAGCACCTGTAGGGAAAAGAACTGCTTCTGTGTTGGTGCTTTTTTCTGTTTAAGTTTTGGGCAAAGCACAGAAATGCCCTGTAAGTGTGGCATTCAGTCCTCCCTGGCCTAGAGAAACAGATCAGCAGCCACGTGTATGTGCCAGACAAGCCAGGCCTGGGAGCTCATGGACACTCAGGCAGTGACCAGGCAGGGTCAGAAGTGTCACAGCGCCAGATCCCATTCCTGACAGAAAGCAGAGAAAATAACCCAGGCTACGCAGGACCAGAATGCAGCACAGGCAACAGATGATCTCGGGGCAGAGCAACTCGGTGGACAGCAAGGGAGTGAGCACAGACTACAGAAATGCTTTAAACACAGTTTTCATCCAGAAAAGGAGAGTGTGTGTGTGTATAAGACAGTGGAGGACAGGAATGAGAATGTCTTGTGATAAAAACATGGACTTTACTCCCCTGCCCCCCTGAAATCCCAAACCCATTTCTCAGTTGGCAAAAAACAAAGTTTTGCTTGCTCCTGGCCCTCTTGCTCACTGTTGCTCAGGAACGTAACACCTGAAAAAAGTTTACTTAAGACATTTCTATTTCCATTAGAACTGCTTCTCCTCTAAACAGGAAAATTCCACTCTTTTTGTCCCCATCCTATCCCCTAATTCACCTCTCACTTGCCAACAGTCCTTGGCCTTTCCTATTTCTCAAACATTAAAACATCTCAGCAAGGAAGTATGCGGCTCTCACCTTGCCCCCAGCTCCAGTTTTTGTTTCAATGTGAGTGATACGTCCTTCCTCCTTTGCAGCATCCTTTTGTGCTCAGCTAAGCTCACTCTTCCTCCTTTCCCACTGCCTCTGTCAGCCCTCATGCTCTATACCAGAGGATCTGGGCACCATGAGTATTTGAGAACCCTAGCAACCTAAAAAATACCCACAGCACAAACACATTCCACTTGCCACAGCTTGTGAAACTGACCTTGTGTCGCAGCACATAACCAAGCAATTCCTCTAAAGTGGAAGAAACATAGCACTTCCTGTCAAAATAAACCCTCCATACTCGTGCCTGTCATGAGAAATGACAGGCCAAATGCTTGGCAAGGCGATGAGAGGGGGAGATACAACGTACTGTATTTAAGAGTAATTTCCTTTAACTAAAGGCAGTAGCTAGGAAAACCAAACCAGATAGAGCTTAAAAAGAAAAAAAAATAAGTATAAAGCCAGGGACTTCCCTGCTCTCTTCCATAAAACCAGAAATAACTCCTCACCCCGCCCTGCCCCCTCCAAGAACTTAAGACGCCTCAGTGCTGACACTCACGCAGGTGTGCTGGCAGTCTGATCGCGTCTTCCTCCATCCTGATTGCTTGAGGCACTGGGACATGTAGTGGTGACGAAGTGTAATTCGGTACCGGGCTCACTGGAGGTGTGTACGAAATTCTTTCCTGCTGTTAAAAAGAAAAGGGAGGGGAGAGGGGGAAGAGAAAGGACAACGTGAACTTTGGAATGGAGGTGTGAAACCAAGGCAGCGGAGGGAGAAATAGGTGGGAGGAAGGAAGTGTGTGTGCGTGGTGATGGTGAGCAGCACTAGTGATGCACCTGGCTGCCCAGGGCACCACAGAGCACAGCACACTTTGCAGGCAAGCACCGCACAGGCTACGTGCTGCCCAGTGCCCCAGCCAGGGCCAAACAGCTTCCAGGGCGATGGGTCAAATTTTCAAAACGTCTATGAAGTTTCCAAGGTACTTCTCAGAAATTTGCCAAGGCAGGAAAGGGAAGTGACCCATATGTGGGGAGACTCCGAGGGGTTTATGTCAGTGAAAAATCAGACAGCAACTCCATGGTCCATGCATGAGTACCACTGAAGTGCCAAAACCACTTAATCTAACAAATCAGTTATGATCTAAACAGGTTTGTTACACATTTAACACTACTCCTTCCTAGCATTTTAAAGACATTAATCAAGTACTTTTGTCTTTGCTGCAAAAAAGTCTATCACTACAAACTATTTACCATCAAGTAATGTAACACTTCTGGTTTTGTCTAAACGAGTTAGTCTTATCTTCTTTGAAGTAATTTGACTTGCAACCAAATAAGTAAGTTAGCACACAAAAAGCAGCTATGCAAGGACAGTCACAGAAGCATGTATCACAGAATATTCTGAGTTGGAAGGGACCCACAAGCATTATTAAGTTCAACTCTTAAGTGAATGGCCCATACAAGGGATTCAATACGTGACCTTGGCATTATTACGATCAAGATTTAACCAACTGAACTAGTCTCAGGGTCAAATAGAGTTAAACGGCAACCTGTGAATGTTGCATTAGTTTCATAATTATCACAGGTTTGTATTTACACAAGTGCCTGTCAAGAAATCTAAGATTGAAACTTCATGAGATCTGATAGGAAAATTCTTCCATATTCTAAGCCTGTACTCCAATCACAGCACAAATTATACCCTTAGTAAATAAATATAGCCACAATCTTACAGGAACATAAAATAAAAAATAATCATATGATCCCTGAAAGGCAATTCATGTTATTCTCCAAAACTATGCTACTGAAAGAGTTGCCCTTATAACTGTCCTGGACAGGTTTCCAAAAGGTGTGGAATAGTAATGGCACGGGGATGTCAAGGCACCTTGTGGAAAAAATGATCTTCATGCCTGTTTGCAGCATGGGGCAGTAACGTGACTGGAAGCAGAACGGCAAAGATTAGTCTGATTCTGCAACATACCTCTGTGCTTCTGCCACACACAATTCCCAGCCTACACAGACACAGTCTCCTATGTTCCTCCAGGCTTTTTGAGGCTTTTTAGAGTCATATTTCCAGGAGGTAACTATTGTGCTCACACCAGTGAGAACGGATTTGCATTAATCTTCACAACTCCAGAACTGCCAGTCCTTCTCTCTGTGGTATCCATCAAACAAAAACATGGCTGGCGCCTCATGCTTCTAAGGTTAATGCAACCAGATACTCTGCTACTAAGAATTATCCTGAAAGAGTTTCCCAACTAGTCAGTTTAATATTTCTCTTTGTATTAAAGCCAAGAATGGTAGGGTTGTTCAAACCATAGCTTGGGAGGAAGGATAGGCTGTGCTGGTAGAACTGGCATGAACCTTGTGTGTACTTGGGGCAAACACCCTTGCTGCAGCTTAATCTACTGGTAAAAGGAACTAAATCAATACATATTTTGTGTGATCATTTGAGATTTTTGGTGATGAGTGCTAGGAAAGCACTTGGTATTATCACATTCCATATTTGCCATCTGCCAGGGGACTCTATAAAACATTTAAACCAACAAGTGACCAAATGCTCAGCCCCAAGCAACTAGCAATTTCAAAACAGCAACTCCCTAGTATTTTGCCAGTAGCCACAAACAAGCGGATAAAACAGCTTGCATATTGATTGTCATCATCATTTTTATTGATAGGTTTCTTCAGCTCACAGTGAGTCAGGAAAGTTTCACCATGAAATTTCACCTTGACTACAATAACTGAACAGATGCGTTAAGTCAACTTTTATGAGGCCCTCCTTGGCGTTTACTCTAGTGGCTGGTGCTTCAACAGTGCCACCAGGACACCCAGCCAGGCGTGCTGAGAGTGGGGCATGCCCGATCTAACAGAGACAGGTTGAAACACATGGTTAAGAATCAAAAGAATTTATGCTTTTGTTCCCTTTGTAGTAGAAAAGTACAAAATATTCAGAAGCCGAGAAAGGTGTAGATCAAATCATCCTATTTAAATTAGGAAGGTAACTCAAAAGCTGTATGGATCATAACTATTTGTAAGAGTGAATGTAACAGCTGACCAGACTCCCAAAGTCATCAAAAGCACACACCAGTTTCAATTTGAGGAATTGTGGTTGATCATTTTCAGACAAAACCTACCTGAACAGATTTGTTTCTATGTGGAACACAAACAATTCATATTGCTAAAATAAAAGCAAGAACAGCAGCAACAACAACAATAATAATCAAAATAGAAAAGTTTAAAAGCAATTTTAAAAGAAGTCCAACAGTTGAGGATGAGGGAGCAACTAAAAACCACTTCAGGCTTTTGCTAAAGTTACACTCTTCTAAACTCCAAAGCAACAGCCTTGCAATCTGGTAGTCTTTTTGTCCCTTTACTAAGTTCACTCAGATGGCAGGCACAAAGGACATAAATGTTTTTGTAGAAATGAAAATAAAATATGTCAGAAAGTCTGCTAAAACAAACTTTCTTGTTGTCACAATGACGTGACTACTTCGATAGTTGGCTAGGTGGTATACTAAAACTACTTTTTTTTTAATTGATAAAGCAAAGAAATGCATTACCTATGCAGCAGTTTTCAGGAAATCAAAACAGACTATGTCGCCTGCAAATACCCTGTGCTGGACAGAAAAGGCAGCTGACCCTAATCACAGCACAGAAACTTACTCCTACACTGCATGTAACGATACTACAGGGACAAATTAACCAAGAGTGAAAGGTGACACATTTGCCCCCCAGGATGCTGGTGTACCTATGCCACTCCACGCCTGTCTCATTGCATTTGCTATTCATCTTTGCTTCTACAAACATCCTAGACTCCCTTTGCTGCCCAGAGAAGCAGGCAAAGTAGAGAGAACAGCAGTTTGAGCTGTGGTAACTATTGGCCAGCCAACGTTGTAAGTGGAGAAAGTTACTTATTGTGTCCTCACAGGCCATTCTTGCTTACTCACGGGACAGCAGATGCAGAACACTGCTTTGAGGGGAGCTTCCACTTCCCTGGGTATCATCCCTGGCTCCAGCTCCCCACTTGTTGGGCATATGTTTAGAGAGGGCAGCACTAGCAGGTGAGGCGTGCAGCGTTCTGATGCCCTCTTAGATTTCTGTGGAAGCTCTAGGCTTAAACCCCCCCTGTGTAACATGCCCTTGGCTTATGTAAATCCAGGTTTGAAACACATGGTTGTGGCTCTCAGGACTGTGAAAGCTGGTGTTCTGGACACAACACTGTATATCCCAAATCACAAAGATATCCAGCTCTACAGGGACATGGGACCAGTCTCTTTTGACAAGAACAGAGGCAAGAAAAATGAAGAGATAAGCCAAGGGACCAGGAGCTGGGGGGAGCTCATGGGGGTCTGCTTTTCCTACTGTGGATCCTTACCAGAGTATGTATCTTGAGTAGGGTAGAGGGGAAGAAATAGACTTAGAGAAAAGGGTTGTCGGGAGGAAATGAGGTGTTTGCAGGAGAAATTCAAAAGGCCCTGAACATTTAGGCACTCAGCAGGGCAATGCCAGCAAACCAGCTACAGAGCAGCACAGGGGATAACAGCAGCAGATTCAAATAAGTTAATCATTAGGGACGCATGTGAGGGGAAGCAGAAAGGGAAGGAAGACATATGCAGTGTTCACCAGTATGCAACACTATAGCTGGATATGAAAGTCCAAAAGACCACTATGAGATGAGTTAGAGGGTCTAACACAGGGAGCAGGAGGGAAATCAGAGCCCCTAATAGACTATATGGCACATTTGGGGACTTTGGTCAATTGTTATAGCTTGCATGCTCCACCTTCTGCCAGGGACAAAGGCTCAGGCTCCAGAAAAAGCAAACTACAGCTCTGCAGTACCACATCACGTATTAAACTCTCCACTTCTTTCCCCCAGTTGCTGTCATCTTCTTAATTTCCATGGCAGACATCTCATTTTTTATCCCATTAATGTAGCAATTTATGTCAAATCTATAGCAGCATAATCAGCATGCTAATTAGAGAAACTGAAACAAACACAGCTCTCTGGAATGGACCTTTTGCAAAGCAGCACTAGGAAAAGATTAACATCTCATTTCCTGCACACAGAGAGCAGAGATTGTCTCTGTAACCTTTGCAGTTTTGTGAGGTTCAGTTCCTCCCTGACTCCTTCCTTCAGCCTGTCTTCCTGGGTCAGGGGCAGGTGACGGTTACCCTCTCATGTCTCAATCCTTATTTAAGTAAATAAAAAACAAGCATGGAGGTGCAATGGTGCATCACAAAGGGAAGGGGAAAGGAGACAGTGGGGAAGTTCATGCTTCTCCCATGATAATTACAGCCATTGTTCTAATTAAACTAAAATTATACAGACAACGATATTGATGCACTCAAGTGTTTTGGAAAGGCAGCTTGAAGAAATCAATGTTATCACTGAAAATGCCATGATAGAGTTGCATTATTGTATAAGCACTCCAAAACATTTCAAATTAGCAAACACCAATGAAGCAAATGACTAGCTGAACCACGTGCTCAAAAAGTATTTCTTCACTGAGGTCACTGCTAATATGGGGGAATAGAGAATAGAACAGGCTGTGAGAAGATACTATCAGGTAAAAGCAGGGGATAATACTAAGACAAAAATCTTAGTATGAGTCATTAAATGATTAGTCATTTATCTGTATAATAAATAATTTTATCCATAGATACCTCAGCTGGGCAGCACAAAATAAACAAGAGGCAGATTCTGGTGCAGAATTTAGAAGTGGAATCATTATACTCCAAATGGGAGTAAAGCCTTATCTTTCCACCCACCCTTCTGCAGGCGGCTCCAAGAAGAGGCAGTAAAGCTGGGACTTAGCCCACCTAACCTACTACTTCAAGGCAGAAACCAGCTATAGATTCAACCACCTGATGTTAAGAAACAATCTATCGCCAGCTCTTTTACACGTGCAACTCCAAAATCTGCGTTATGTGGTTGTCACTGCCACAGTCCTCTGAAGACCTTGCTACTGGCCTTTGTTTAAACAGGGCATTGAAAAAGCTTGGCCACTGCTGTGATCCACAGCGTTCTTTTGGCGTTTATCAAGATTTTATTTGTACACTTGCTTCGCACAAAGCACCACAGAAGGTTTGAGACAGACAGTTAACTGCACAACTAGGAAAAGTACTGTGGCCAGTGAGTAAGCAGTAGGGAAACAAGGAGGGCAACACAGATGGACTTTCCAAGCTTAGATAGCTGTGCCTCAGGGATCTTTCACCGCACTTGTTGTGTTCTTTTTTCTAAAACAGGGAGGGATGGGGAGCCTCATCTCTGGACCATATGGTGGTTGTACAACCCCACCTGCATGCATGGGAATTAACACACCCTGAATACCCACTACTGGAGTCATGTGCTCATTTCAGTGCAAGATTTCTGGAGGCCATGAAACTGAGATGGGAAAACTAAGGGAAACATGGTGTACAAGGAGCTGCCCTCTCATGTGTTACGGGGAAGTTCCTCTTCAGCATCTCAAGGCCGGCATGGCAGCACAAGTGTTTTTACTTGGTTGCGTTATGAAGCTGTCAAAATACTGCAATTACTTCCTATGCATTCAAACATGTTTTCAAGGACAATCACCACTTCTGGTCTTTCTACCAGGGATGTGTGTTGCTTTCTGAACATTTTTACTGAAGCTACCATTACAGTTAACAGGATCCTTCACAACAGAAGGTTTCAAATATTTACATAACACAAATCACAGGTGGGAACTGTCACATGGACAAGGTCAACTCATTCACTGCCCTGGGATATCTATGTGCCCATCAATTAAGTAGTGGAAAAATCAGGGGAGAGTAAATTCACATAAAAGTCACGGGTTCTTTTAATCCTCAGTCACTGATGGAAATAGAATTCCTGTGGAGTTACAACACCCTGAAATACACATTTTTAAAAATACCAGTTACAAATACAAGAAGTGACACTTCTTGGTCCCATTGCACACCTGGACTCTGCTCCCATCTGAACCTGCAAAACTCTTATGTTTGTGGGGTTTTTTTAAACAATGTTTCTGATCCTGATTGTGGAGTGTGGAAGTAAAATCCACATATGGACCTCAATATTTATCTTCTTCAGTTCAATAACTTAAGGCTATTATCTTTCTCCTTATCTACATGAAATCTACACAAAACCAGTCTGAACCTGAGAGTCGACAATGCGTATATGTATATGCTTGTTTGGAAACAAATTGCATCACGATATGCCATAATTATCTTATATCTGCTACCATTTGAAAATGGCACACCCAAAAATCAGCTACTACACCAAATTGGAAAAAACTTGTTTATGTGTGATCATGTACCAACCTACCCCGGCAAGCATGAGACTGTCTCTCCTTCTCAAAGTCAAGTCATCCACTGCTGGAGGCAATGCAAAAACAACCCTGATCGCAGATTTGGATTCTGGTATTGAAGACCACTTCAGACCAGAGAACCGGTGTACCTACTTACTGTCCTGTGAAACAACAGTTTAACCCTGCAAGACATCTTCACAACTTTCCTCACTGGCAAAAAAACCCCGTTATTGGCATACGCTGCACTGCTGCATTTCCATCGCAGCATTTCATCACACTTCAGAATTCTGGCAGACTTTCCATGAAAAAGGACATACCGAATACACAGCAAAACCTGGGGGTACCACGACAAGGTCTAAAGCTACACCTTACAATTGCTGCTCCTGAAGATTCAAGTGGTGCAATAGTAACCAAGCCTATCACAGCATGGCAGGGAGGGTGCTACATCCCCTTCTTCAACAACACCTCTAAGTAGGTAAAGGCAACTTTCCAGAAGGAATCTAGGCCAGCTCGGGAATAGGAGAGCTATAATAAGCGCTGCTGGTGAAAAAATGAGCAGATCCACTTGAGTGCTCAGGAAAACTGAAAAGCAGAAAATTTCTCACAATGGGAGAAGACAGCCAAACAAAATACCCATCCCTCAAAGACTTAGTAAGCTAGTCTAGAAAAAAGAAATTATATTTGCCACTATAAAATATCAGAAAGATTCAGATTATTTGGCTCCCAGCGTATTACATGCAGAGGGAGTTCCTAGAAAGGACCATACTTGCACTGACCTTAACTACTGTACAGAACCTGGAAATGGAAGAAACAACAAATCACAGTCTTCATCTCCTACTACTCCGTCACCTACCCCAGCTACTTACTTTAACATGAATGAAATAAGGTCAGCGTGACTAAAAAAGAAAAGTTTAGCTGGCAAAGGAGGGTATATAAAAACACCTGGTAGGATTTCACTTTGAAAACTGCATCCTGCACATTTGCAGGCTCTTCATTGTGCCTCATATATACACATCCCCCCCCATATATGCAAGACAGACAGGTTTTACAAGAGTCAAACAGTCTAGCTCGTAAGGAAGGGATAAAGAACCTACAGAAATCGACAAAGATATGACAGATACAACCCAATATCCAAAGGGAAATAAAAACAGAGGAAAGAGGAGGTAACCTGGAAGACATTGCAGAAGGATAAACTAATAAGAAGCTGTGATTAAAACATTAAGATGCACTGGGAAACCACTGAAATAAGCTGAGTTACATAAAAAGAAACAAAATCTGCAGCAGGTCAGACTGGACAAGAACTGGGTTATTTTTTTTTACAATTTATTTAACAAGCTACTTAGCAGCTTTTGGCAGGTCTCTCCAGTCCCTGTCTATGGGCATGAGAATGCAAACTAGAAGAAGCTGAGCTTTCTGCTGATCAATGCATCAGACATGAAAATACTACCTAGAAAAAGTAAACAAACCACCTCAGGAATAGCTCCAGGCACAGCAAGATCTTTTTTAACTCTCTGAAACACAGTCCTTCCAGCACAGGGCCATCAGGATTGGCAGAACTTTAAGGAGAGCTTTTTAAATATCTTCATACAGAAACAGCTGGTACTGCATATCTGATTCAAAAGAAGAAGAGATGTGCTCTCATATGTGTTTGAAAAGAAGCTGAAGCTCACGAGCCAGATATGCTCTTAAGAAGGGGTATTGACAGGAGGAGAGCAAAGCCTGAATCAGACAATATGTTCTGTATTCTGGGGACAATGGCAGTGTCGAGTGATGGCTCATATTAAATGCTTTCTCTCCATTAGTGCTGTACACTGTAATAATTTGACCATTACTATTACCAAATCTGCAATGTCCCTGCCTGGAGCTAATAAGTAATGAACTAAGCGGATGAATATTCTGTTGCGTAAGGAGAGCTATTAGCAATCCTTTCCCAATCCTCCTGAAAACAAGAGATGCCTTCCAGGTATGACCTATCCATGTGACAGAATACATTCCACACAGTCCTTATTCCTTCAGTCTGGAAATTCCAGTGGCATTTCCAGCCCTCAGAAGAGGAATAAAAAGTGGATCACCTCCTGTATAATGGTTCTGTACAAGGCTGGGCGGCAGACGTCAGACTGCAAAGCACAGGATAAAACAAGTTCTGCAGAAGAGGTTTGAAGAGAAATAGTAAGAAGGACACACGTCTGTTCCCAGTCCTGCTGTTGTTCCAAAACAAATTGTGACATTACCACAGCGCTCATTGCCTTGGTTGTGACAACAGGTGTGTCAAGCCCTGTGACAAATCTCAGTTTAGATGCTTTCTTTTTGCCGTAGCTTTTCCTGTTTGTTAAGTTCCTCAATTGTTTTAATTGTTCCTTTCAACCTCTGCATCACTTTTTGTTCTTCCTCAAATTATTATTTTGTTTTAGTTCATAATCCCAAAGCATTGGTTATGATGATGTTCCTGGCAGAACACAAGTGCTTAAGTTTCACTCTGGCTATCTGTGGCTTATTTTCACAACTAAGCATTGCTGGTTCTCATATGAATGGACACTCAACGGAGAGCCACTCAACCATTACCATAAGACTGCTCCTCACCTGCAAATATTGCCTCACTACATAAGTGGGAAGTTTGGGAACCAAGACAGCTGAAATTGAGCAAAATCCAGACATCTTTAAGAGGAAGAGTATAGTGCCAGTCTTAAGCCCATTTTAACTCAATCTGAAGGCTTGTTCATGGTCCTCATTGCTACACTATTTAAATATGTCCTATAATACCTTAAGCACTTTTTTGCAATAGAAAGAAGTGTTATTACACTCACCTTTACAAGTTGAGGGACCAAAACATATGCAGATAAGGTGGCTAGCCCACTCAGGTGAAGAAGCTGAGCAACAACCTACTTTGACACCTTAGAAAATAATACTCTCTCCCAAGAACTCTACTGGGCTCCACTGCTAGGACTTGACATTTGATAGCACTAAGAAGCAAACTGAAACACAGAGCCATTGCCCAAGGCATTTCAGAAATACCGGGCAGAAGGCGGCCCTGAAGAGCTCAAAGCTGAAATAGTTAAGACAGTGAAGCGCTAGAGGAAGGATCTGTCTGAATTCTAGTTTATAGTTACGAACAGAGGTGCAGGAAGAAGCAGCAAGTTGCCTAAATCCCATTTCGGTCCTCTACCCACATGGCCATGTTTCTGGGGTTATACTGCTGCTCTAGAAACAGGATAAACTACAAGAGAATAGTAAAATGACATGGACATCTTGCCAGAGGTCTCAGAATGAATCATTTTGCTTTTCATTTGAGCCTTGATTTTAAACACGCCCCCCATGGGAACTCCTGATTTCTAATGCTCCTCTTTGTCAAAGCATTGACTGAGATCTCTCCACTCACAAGTGGTAGCAAAGATGGATGGCTTGCATCATAAGAGAGCTTCAAAATCATTCCAGAAACACATCCCTCCTTTGCCATAAGAATCAGGACAGAGGCACTCCAACCCTTCCCATGGTTATACAATGGCACAAAACCATCTAGGAAGGCAGGATTCCTCACCCAACCCAACTCGTAGCTAGACAAGTCTTAGAAACCAGCAAAGCTCTCTGCCAGTATAAGCAAAACAGGAGGACATCAATCACCCCAGCTAACCAAGCAGGGTGTTTTTAACACCAGAGCTGAGCTGTGAGACTGTCAGAGGAGATGGGGGAAGGAAAAAAAAACAAACCTGCTTACAAGAAGCATGAAAAATGCTTCTTCTGTTCCTATAGCCAAGAAGGTGACTGAGACAATATTCCCAGCATTTGAGGACACACATGTTCCTTCTAGCAAGCAATCTCCAAGCCCCTTCCACCACAAGCCCTCACCCACAGTCCTCCTCATAAATAGCAAAGGCTGAGGTTTTCATTAGGAGAAAATTAACCTGAATTTTTTTTTAAGCTGGCAACAAAGACATATGACTTTTCCTGGCATTTCGCCTGTTTATACAAGACCTGCCAAACTGGTTGTGTGATTTTTATGCTGCTTGCTTTTCTATAAAGTCCTTCGAAAGACAGAATAACAGAAAGCAACTAAAGAAAAAGTTTAGTTATGCAGGTCCAAAAATCAAACCTTGGTGATACAGTAGGAAAATCAAAAATCAAACACAATCTTCCTAAATTTATTTTGACTACCCTAAGACCATAACTGTTTACAATTATGTGTTGAAGCTGAACAGCTGTTTTGAGCAGTGAAAGGCAGTCCCATTCAAAATCAGTTAACAACTAAAGAGAAAAGTTACCTGGCACATAAATCAGGAAACTGAGGCACAATGTAGTGAAATGAGCTGCCCAAGGTAGGCAGAGCCAGGCAGAGAGATCAGGTCTTCTAAGCAACCACCTGGTTCCCTGCATGGTCATGCCACTTCTTCTACATACATGTGCCTAATTCCCAACCAATGCTGGGATATGAATGCCTTAACTCTAACACCAAACAGTTCAGAATCCTACAAAACGCTGCTCCTTTATTGTCCTACAGTACACTAGACAGAAAATAATTCATCAGTCACAACAGCCTGGCTATAACTCCACTGCCAGAGGCCTGAAGACCAGAAGTGGTAACAAATGTAGTAAACAGTTCCCTCAATACATGCAATCTTGCTAGTATCAAAATACTACACCAAAAATAGCCCTTTCAATTGTTACACAGGTTTAAACGTTGAGGGTTGTTGTTTTGGGTTGTTTTTTTTCTTCAGAATAACTTATCTAGAGCTCGACAGCACTCTGTGCTGCTACACTTTCCAAGTGGAACACCTGGTCTGAGTCAGAAGAAAATTCTAATATTAATTTTGCTGTCCACGTGCAAACTAAAATGCAACTTTAGCTTTCTGTTTGGAGTGCTCTTGTCTTGATCTAAAATAAAAATCTCCTCACAGAATAAAAATGCTATGGGCATGAGAAAAAAAAAATTAAAAAAATAAAAAGTAAAAATCAATTGAGTGTACCAAACCAGTCACCCACACGGCCTGGGGTGCCCTACTGTTTACTCAGGTGTCTCTATCTTCTTCAATGGCACAGAAAGCACAGCCTTCCCCTCCAACACTCGCGTATTGCTCCGCTCTCTCACCCCTGAGGCCACCTAGCACACACGGCATCTGCCACTCAGATAGCCCTGGTTTAACTGACATGGTAAATATTCATTTTCACTGGGCTGTATAATAAAGGATGAGATAAAACCTTGAGTAAATAAACGGGCAAAGTTCGAGCGTACAGCTGCTCCTCACGGGCTACTTTGAGCTGACACACCTGCTTCTTTGGCAGCTGGTTTAGCTCCCTAAGGTTTGGGCTTTGCAGGGCTGGGATCATTCTGTCAGCCAGAAAGATCCCAAAGCGATTTACAAACAATTTATGAGCGATTGACAAATCTCACTGTACAACAAATAAATGGGCACCACTGCTTACACACCTGCAAACAAACAAAAAAAAAATTTCTTCACCAGATTCCAGTTACACCAGAAAGACAGCTGTTTGAGAGCCCTGAGAGTCAACTTAAATGAGAGTGAGCTCTCTTGACCTTGCAGGCCCCACAGAAACACCACCCCCAATAGTTGTAAGCTGCCTGAGCTTGTCCAGGTCCCTTGGTAGCCACCATGCAGGAATTCATGGAGGCAACAGTAATATCATCATACATTACCACATAGCGTGTAAGAAAGGATCCCTCAAAACAGACTGGATGCTTCCAGCTTACATGGATCAGACTTCATGGACATAGTAAAGCCATCCTACAGACTCCTCTACAGCATGCATCCTTGGACTGCTTTTAGGCTAAGACATATAAGACACTGATGACAAGCGTGATTCTTCATACTAGGAAAATCCAGTCTGAATTAGACAGAACGATGTGCACTCCATGCGTGACAGGATGACATGCACGCAACAAACTGCATCCATCATGCAACTAGAGACCATTCTACTTGCCTCCTGCCCGACAATCCCATGCTAAAATTACATAACTTTGTGAGCTTGCCCCCTTCCTCCCCCAAAAAAATGCATTTCTTTATTTATTTACACCAAAAGCTTCCCCTCTTCTTATCTCCATCCAGACTGGAATCGTAATAAATGATCCAAAGCCCCAGAGTGGAAATACTAAAGCCACTAATACATTTGAAAGCCGAGTAAGCCTGGTTTAGCAGGAAACGTGAAACTTTTTGTTGGCCTAACTGATGTAGATGAAAGAGTGGACAGGTTCTCAAAAAAAGTTCTGCTATCTTTCACCCCATGCACCTATGTATGCACATACACTTATGCTACACATGCATATTATAGCGTATCTCCATTGCAACTTCAATCTTAACATCAAGATTTATAGTATTCATCAGGAACCTGTGCTGGAACTTATCTCAATCTGCAAGTGTGAAAAAATAAATGCAAGGTCTTAACACCTGATGTCGCATGAACTAATCTTAAACTGTGAGCAAGCACGTGCATTCCTACTGACACAAGTAACTACAGGTTTTGCTGAACACTGAAAATTGCAAATGTGGAAAACAGAGATACTGGTATCTTTAGTGAGCAGAACTACCTGCTCCTATTACTTGCAATAGGTGGCTGGTCACACAGTCAGTGATATCTTGCAGCATGATAATACCCCTTGCCATAGCTAAGCCTGTAATTACAGAACAGATTTTAAAAAAAAAAAAAAAAAAGCATCAACCCTGTTGGGAGATGCATATACCATCCCTGACACATCAGAATTTAGTATCAGATATACACACAGCTCCTAGGTTGGAGAGAGAATGAGGAATCCTGTTATCAAGAAACAGGTGAGAATTCAGGGGCACAAATTCTCCAACGCATGGAAGAAAAATGGTAAACAGGGAGAGTCACAAATACAGCAGAGAACATGAAAAAGAATCAGATCTCACTCATGAGGATGGAAAGGAAACACAAGATACCCATGAGAGCAAGTGAGAGGAAACACCACAAGCTTCTGGTTTTTAGAAGCAGCTCAGCTCTTATCTTCAAGGTTTAACTCTAGGAGTTGTGGAAGTCAGAAGAAACAAAAACACCTCTTCTGTTAAATGTCGTGGGTTTCTTTCCCACCCTCTATGGAAACACAAATTCTAAGGGCACTAGATATGCAGATTTCAGACAAAACTGCAAATCCAAATACCTCAACAAGTCCTAGAGAACAGTCCTAGAGATCAGAAAGCTAGAGGGATTTTTCACTATTCAGAATACCTACAGGTGCCTACTAATACAAAAAAGGAGGCAGCCTTTTTTTTCTAAAAGAAAACCATTTCATTCCACTCTCGCACCCTAGCAAAATTAGTCCTTCTGATTAAACCAAAATTGGAAGATTTCTTTTGGTCAGCAACGCCAGCTGCATCTGAAACATGTTTTAGATAAAGCCATCTCCACTCTCTACCGAGACACAACTCAACACTAATCTTGTAATACAACTCATTGCTATGCAATGGGTCACTTAGAAGTTCTTTTGCCCTGTATTAATTCAAACTAATTTATCTCAATATGCATGAGAATGGACACTGCACCCAACATACACCATGCCATTGATCTCAAACATGTATCAGCCCAGGAAAATCACCCAAAGTGATCACCCTGAAGCCAGTGATGGTGAGTAAATTTTACACCTGCGTTAGTTAATGGGTGTCAGTTGCAATATCTTCCTTTCAATTTACATTGGACCATAAACTCCCATCTAGTCAAAGGTCAAGGTTTAATAAACAATTGCAGGGTTTTAACGCCTTTTCTGTACCACTGTCATCAGGAGTTACAATTCCAAAGCAGACCAGGCAAAAGGCAATGCATGAGTGATCTTTATGTGCTCCAGAGCAAAGTCCAGGAGTTTCCCTAAAGCCATTGGAGGCTCAAACCCGAGACAAATTGACTCTCAAGTTAAACAGAGGCATTTGATCAGCTACATGCAGTGACTGCATCAGCAGCTGCAGATTTAATGTAACTAGAGTGGCTCACACTCTAATATTTCCATAACAAGAAGTTTCAACTGCTAAAACTCAAGAACAAAGCAACACTCTACTGGAGAAAAGGATGTGCACACAAACAAAAAAGAGGGTAGAGGGGAGACTGGAATTATCAAGTATACTGCTAGAGCAGCGAGGACAAACTTGCAGTGGTCAAACTCGCAAGATTCTTTTTTCCTCTACTAAAGGATGCTATTTAAGGCAAGCAATCTACACCACTATGCAAAACAACAAAACCAAGGGGAAACCCACACCATGCTCCTAAACTCCAAAAAATCTAGCACAAGTGATACAATCTGTGTTTTCACATATTATTACATTACATTTATTGCATTTAACATTATTACATTTAACATATCTATGTTCCCCATATGTAAAAATTACTCACAAACTTCCGTCAGCCAATTTGTACAGTGATGAGGGTAGTCTCAGGCACAAGTGCTTTGTTCCCTGACAAAGATTTACAGAGCAACTTGTATCATTAAAGAACGTTATCATCCACATAACTATCTTCTTCTACCTTTAAATCTCAAGACACTTGTTTCAGAGAACAAAAGAAAAGAATAAACAAACAAAAAGCTATCTTCACTTACACAGACAAGATGCCAAATCTAGGCCAACGGTAAATCCTCAGCACCCAGCAAGACAGGCTTCATTTCTAAACATATACATAAGGCAGTAGTTGCCCATGCTATCCTTTAACCACACCAGTATAGATAGCAAAAGCCTAAACAAGCTCTGATGGCTGAAGAGCAGGGCCTGACTGAGCTTTCAAAGCAGAAACAGTAAGGCCACATGGATCCTCTTCACTCTTGCACTGCACTTGAGGCTATGATTCCCTGATGCATCTATACAATCTTTGGCCAAAACACCAACTCAGGCCTTAGAAAACTTCAGTTGTATGTATTAAAAAAACAAATCCATACCTGATTATTCCCTGCCCATGATGATTGTACAAACTGTAGGTGTCACACACTGTTTCACTCCTGTCATTCATCTAGACTTCAGAAATATAACTCTTTATTCAGAGACCTTTGAAGCTGGGGGGAAGGAAGAAATCTTCCAGGAAAAAATAAACAAACAAACCAGAAGTTATTTCTTCAGTTAAATTTTACTTGCACTGACGTAGTATCTCCTTCACCATCGTAAAATCCTGAAGTCCACCTAAACCTTGACCTCATTTTCTTCATGCAAAAAACAGGCTTTCAGAGAGCTTGGACTCTTCTTAATATCCTTACCACAGGGATGGCTGTTCAAACTTCACAGCTTGCAGCTGCTGAAGCACGTGTCTACTGTCACCCATGGTAAGTTAAGATTTCAGGTGGGAAATCAGCAGCAGGGGCAGACAGATTCTCAGGAAGCAAAAGATGCTGTTCTTATGATGACATCATTTGTAATGAAAAGTCACAGGAGAAATTTCCTGTCTCTCTCAACTATGTCAAAACAGAATTTTATCAAGCAGAAATCCGGACCAAAGTTTCTCCTCAGACGTTCTACAGAGGAAATATTACAACGTATTTCCTTTTAAACCAGTGTCAGCTGCTCCTGTCAAACTCCAAACATCTGATCATGGAGTCCTTAATAAATGTTCAGCATCAGGCAATTTGGGATGCAACTAAACCATTGAACAAGAAAATGGCTCCCTCACTGAAGGAAAAGCCTGTTGTTACATGATAGGTCACAGCTACCTCCCTTTAGACAGTGCTGAGAGAGAGAACCAGCCTGTCTCTCACCAGTCATTCCACTAACGCCTATATTTGTTGCCTAATCCTAGTTCATGTCCTGTACCATGTCCCTCCAAGCAAAATATAAAATCAGCAGGAAACAGAGACAGCTTAGGGACTACACACTTCTGCCGACTACAACCCTGCTCATTCACCACAACAATTAAATTTAGCACAAAAGAGAGGGCCTGACAGAAGGGATGCTTTGCACCACCAGGCTCACAACCCATTTGCTTTAGTTCTTTTGTGTCCTCCCTTCCCCTTCCCTTCTGAAAAGCACAGTCACTTCCTCGCTGGCTAGCAGGCGGACAAAAATTGAGCTTAGCAGATGTTGCAAGGCTCCTGATAGAGGGTAATGAACATTAACACACTGAGTACAGGCATAATAGCTGGAGCAGCAGAGGAGCCATCGTTTGAAGGGAAGACCTCCCAACCCTGCACGGTAACTCTGCCCAATCAAGCCAACAGAGGGGTGACAGCAGGTCAGACCAGGCAATGCTGGGATCACAAAATACACTATGGTAACGAACTACCTGATGATTAAAGTTGCTAGGGGATAATTTCAGTTACCTGAACCTGAAACCCAGTCTGTAGGCAGATGGGAACAGCACCTCAGCCATCTAGCACTTACATCCATTCCAGTGGTACCTAAGCTTGTAGTACAATTTAGGCTATGAGGGGAAGGAGACTTTGTCCCCACCTGCACACAGAACAAGAGGACTCTGCTGCAAGCCAAAGCCCGTACTAGAAACACAGGGACTGCACCAGCAAGGCCTGGGATGAGGCCAGGTACACGGAATTGCCTTGCACAGTGGGCCGCTGGGCAGATTTCACGTGCACATGTGCAACCAGTCACAACACATCACATCAGCAGCATTTCCACCTCCTCCATGCAGAACCTTTCAAAGGAGACCCACATCTTAACCCACCTTGTTAGTGCACAAACAAGCAAAGCCTATTTCCAAGTTTGTCTCTCCAGTCAACGGCAGAGCGAGGGAAAGGGACCCAGCTCCTCCTCACCATCACCCCTGCATGGCCGTGCCATGTGTAAGGACACTGAAGCACGGCACATGCATTTGGGAAGAGGGGGTACGCAACCAGCCTGCAGTAAGGATAGTCACTGCTCCTGGGAGCCCCCCAGGAAATGCTGCTTCTGAAGGAAAGACAAAGAGGTGGAGGCTCCACAGAGAGGGAGGTCTGGTCTGGCTTTGGCTTAGATGAGCCCTAGCCAAGCGGGCAGGCTGCTGCCCAGAGCACCTCATCTACACAGCCTCTCCGAACCACTTTGAACTTTGGCCACAGCATGGGTCAAGATACATCTGGGGTGGCTCTGCAGCAGGAGAGCATGCAAATCAGGTCACACCCCACTTGCTGCTCTCCACAACAAGCCATTTTCTACCAACAAATCAAGTCCCATTGTCAAGAATTCCTACCATCTGCTTTTCATTTTTCCCTATAATGGAAAAATGCTATTTTTAAAACAGAATTTGTCTGCAGTCTTAACTTCTTTTCTTTCTAATAAACATTTTTACCTCAATATGTAGACGTCACTCAGAAAACAGGCTTTAGATACAGGGAAAAGCTGGCTCAGGAGACCACAACCAAGAACACTGAGATGGCAATCTCTCTGAGACTGGTATCTCAACTTCCCAATTTCACTATTCAAAAAAAAATTATACATTCTTAATAAAAATAAATAAATCTGATAACCAGAATCCATTAAGGGAAAAAAAACCCCAAACTGATAATTTTGATTGAACTGGATTAAGCAACTACAGAGGCAAAGCTGAGAAAATAACAGCCTTTTGTAAGCAGCGGGATGGAGGTGGAAGGACAAATAATATCATGATATATACCTTGAGGCAGCACCACTTCAATTTGGATTAATTGCTGGAAAAACATCATGTCGGACCAGGTTTTCGACCAAATTTCTCCAAGTCCAGTCCAGTGGTATACTGGTAAGCTTCTGTATCCACTTTAATTGATGAAAGTATTCACGACAGACATTAACGGCAGAGATCTTAAGACAGGAAGTCATACACAGAAGTGGCTGGCTTTCTGTTTGTAGGTAACAAAGTAAGTCCTTACATTTTTGGACAAAAAGTGTTTCTTCTGGAAATGGATACAAACGAAGTTTTTTTTTCCATTACAAAGGAAAAATCTATTTAAAAAATCTTTTCTTTGAGATTTTTCATGGAAAATGACACTTACAACCAGTTCCACTTCTATCTAACAAACACACTACAGAGATGTAACAGCACATGCAATGTATCTGGTTATTTAAAACAAAAAAAGGCAGGGAAACACGCCAACAACTCATCCTGCAAATTCCCTATTTGTACATGAATTTGTGTATTTAAAAAAAGGGACTGAATAAGTCTCACTTTAAGCATGTTTAAGGAGTTTTTGTTAGTTGATCTTCTGCTTTATTTATGAACTACATGCTTTAAAGTCAACACATCATCATGTGGGTGAATGTCTAAAAACTGTCTTATGAAATGCCTGGAATTAATATCGTGTATGTGTAGTGGATTAGCCAGTACTTAGGTTAATTGAAAAGTTAGAGTGTTAAAGGAATAGCTAAATAGACGAGAGTAATATGGTAGCTTTGAAATAAGCTTAAAATGCTTAGGCCTACAGGTCTTATTAGATCCATGCTCAAAATAGAAACTGTAAAATCTCCGCCTTGCAGCCTGTTTCAAGTCCATTCACAGGATCTATACACACATTACAAAAAGAGTTAGTTTACTGAGTGTTTTGAGTCATCTGTAGTAGTGCAAAAAGGCAGTGACACATATAGCTTTTCCTCCTGATGACTTATCAGCATCTCCATATAATATAGGGCTCCCGCTAAACTGTGAGAGTGGGTAGGTTTGCTCAGGGATCTCAAAGACAACACACTTCCAGGGCTTTGAACTACCTGGGTCACATCCCACATTTCCCATGCGCTCATTCCTAAACGAAGGGCAACACTTGAGCTCTCTCACTTGTGTGGGATCACCATCCTGTCATCAGATCTGAAGTCACAGGCACAGAGGTGCATCTACACAGATCTGAATTTAGGCTCAGGAGTTTAGCTGGAGCCTATAAATAAGGGCTTGTGCACACTTGGGTTTGGGGGGTTGGATATTTTAGTTTCATTTTATAAACCAGGATAACTACAATTCAGCAAAAATTTGCAGAAGACAGACTGTGCTCATGTAAAAAGGGATTCACATCACTGCCTTTCACCTCAAGCATCAGTTTAAAAACATCTTGCCTACAGAAAGCAACCAAGTAGCACAGCTGCTGCAGATGAAACCATTGCCCAGTTTTTATTCTGGAGTAGCTCCCTATACAGAGACAATTCTGGAATCACAGTATTTTTGTTCCAGCATAATTATGTTGCTAGTAATGTGGGCAATTTATTCCATGATAATTAACATACAGCAGGACATTCATTCTAGAGGAACAAAGATGGTTATATATTCCCATACACACACCCAACAGACTAGGCCATAAGGAATATGGGATAGATCCAAATGCCAGCTAAAAACAGTGTGAGTCTTCCCAATGACTTCAGTGGGCTTTGGCTGAAGGTACTCTGTAAAGGAAATTGCCTAATTCCTGTGTATTTTAAAAAAGAATTCTAAAAAAAAAAAATAATAAAAATAATAAAACCGAGCTGCAAGCCTGCAGGCATTCAGACACACGAGTAATCCCGCCAAACCCAGCGGGACCCATGTGCGTTTGTAGAACTGTGTTCTTGGTGTGTGAAGACTCCATTTATACATCAAGAGCAGACAGAAAAAATAATTAACCCTTAGCCCTCTCACTAAGAGACGGTCCAAGAAAAAGTCTCAAACTGTGTTTAACCACAATATACACCTTGCTTTAAATTACCATCCTCTTTTTTAACTTCAGCAGTATGAAATTAGTACTGTGAATTGAAAACACCGAGGTGAGAAGCACTGCAATCAAACTGCCAAAAAAACCCCCACTCCATATGATGTTTTGTATTTCCTGAGGGATTTATTTTGTGACTGTTAAGTATAAGCATCACTGATTCAGTTTTTTTTTTTAAGGATAAAAATCTTTCCATCTAAAAATTCTAACCAGATGTGAATTTCAGACTTCCAAATTTGGGAATGTTCAGCTCAAGAGCTGTTGTTCTAGTCTTTTAGCCCTAATCATCACTGTAAACATAAAAGTTTTCAATTATTTCACCCTCAAACCATCAAGATGCTCAACCTTTATTTGGTCAAAACCAAGTCCAGGTCTGGAAAATCCCAGTAGACATTTACAGGACCCAGGCTTAATCCACAGAACCTTAGATCACGTGTGTTCTGCACAATTCTGTTAATTTGGTTATTAAAGTTTAGCAAAATTTTGGATGTAAATCTCACGTATGGCAATTACCTGAGTGAGCTAAGGCTAAGTTTCAAAATCAGTACACGTACCTCCCATTGATTTGCATCACAAATTGCAGGTTTCTAAGGAGGAGAGAGTACATTCCTTTCTCTTTCTTTAGCTGGGCTCTGTTAGTCTAATCCTGACCTTCTGAGGTGTTGAAGAGATGAGCAAACCCTTTCTGAACCATCAGTTCTGTCTGCCCCGTGCACCTCCCAAAACAAAAGAGAAAAATGAGAAAATATTCCTCGTACTGCAGCTCTAGCTTTTCACTAGTTAATAAATTTAATTCAACATTTTATTAAATCATTTAACCATTTCATAAATCATTATGTAGACATTATTTGAATAAATCTTAATCCTTCTGGCTATGGAATTAAGATGTTAACCCGATGCTTTTCAATTTAGTAGTAACTTCGTGGCAGTGACCAATTTCTGTTCTTCCATGTACCAGTCTTCCCTTTGACCAATCTTTAGACATCAATTCACCCCCTTCAATCCTTTACAGAATTTGCTTCTCTGTGGAAACAAAGCTGTCTACGTGTTTCAAACGTCAGTCCACTGTTGCTACTAGCTTGTGCTTATGATCTATGGGACAAAATGTCTGAGGATTGCTGCATGCTGCACAGGCAGCAGTGTAGTTCAAGTCTCCCAGTACTACAACAGAACTGCATTTTAAAATTTTTTTAAATTTGTTTTCTTTTTTTTCAAATGCAGGGTAAACTGAGGCACAGACAATAAGCATGCAGGGAGCTCAAGGAGTCACCCATAAGAAAATCCATCTGTCTGCAGGATTGGACAAAAACCCAAAACAAAAAAACCCAAAACACCCCCCTCCCCCTCAAAAAACAAAACACAGAAAATCTACTTCATACTAACTCTTTAGACAGCCTACAAAAGCCTCTTTTTAGGAAGTAACATTACTTGAAAGTAAACGTAACAGTGAACAGCATATATTGCACATAACATTATGATATATATACTCTATATTGCACTTAGTGCAGCATATAACAATAACATAATACATTTTGACTAAAATTTATGAGCTGGAATTTATGTCAGTCACAATTAGTAATGGAAACTCCCACTAGTTCTAATCAGAGTGCATTAAGTCCTGGTGCTAAGATTGCAACACTCACAAAATCCTGGATCTATAGACAGAAAGAAACAAAAGTATTTAAAATCCTGACGTATTATCCTGAAATTTGTTCTCTCAAACAACCTCACTGAGAAACTCCAACCCTAACCCTAACCCATATCCTTCCAAAATCAGTGGCCAAGACCCCAAGATGATCAACACGCCCAGAGGGATATAGTGAACTGAGGCTGGTCTTCAGAGGAAAAAAAATGATGTCTCATGTGACATATGAAAAGAACACAAGCACCAAATGGAGCTATAAGACTCTTTCTAGGCACTGTGATCCCACAACCCTGCAAACAGCTCCCGAGTTGAGATCCTGATCTTGCCATTGACAAATTGCTGCTCTTAAAAAAGTCAGGTTGACAGTCAAACCTTGGGGTTCACTAAAGCAGCTTCCACTGCTGACACAAGTCTGTCTCAGCATAAGCATGCAACATTTTATGCCAGGGCAACTGGGAAGACTGAAACTCTCTTTGAAGACAGGCAAGCAGGTGTATTGGAAGAGGCATTGCTCATTTTGTTTGGAGTTTCTTGTTTCAGATTATTTTCTTTTAAACAGAGGGACTACGCTGCTTAAACGCTCAGCGCATGACTAATGATCATTACACTGCTGTATGAAAGCGTTTGCTTGGTGACCCTGTGCTGTCTCTTTGTGACTGTTCTGAGCTCACCTGGAGGTTCAGGAGCCTCTTTTCAAGGCAAAGGCATCCAAGAGCTACCTGTCAAGACAAGTTTGTTTCCATCTCCTGCAACCCAACTAATGCTTCCTCACAGTTAAGATGTCTCTTTGCTCCACCTTCTGTATCCCTAATGATAAGGCAGGTTCTACGGGTCAGATGTTGACATCCTTTACACCAGCTGTGTCCTGGCTGACAGCTTGGGTGATTCCAATGGGTTGGCATGAGTGGGAACAGCCCTGCAGTTTGTGTTCAGTAAAAAATACTGTTTATCATGCTCTGAAAGGAGGAAAAGGTAAGGAAGCCATTGCCATGTTTATCATTGAGCATATGCTTAAATGTCTTATTGAACAAGTACCAGGCTAAAGAAAAACGGGTTGCCATTCCCATCTCAGGATTGTAGGTGCTAAATAAGCACCCCTTTTCACCCCTGCTCCTCCCCTCTGCCTCAGTTTTCCCATTAGAAAAACAAGGGAAATTACACTGATTTGCTTTGTAAGGCCTTCGGAAACAGCAGCTGAAAGGTGAACCAAAATGCTTCGTCACTCCACCAAGGACCCAAGGACGTGTCTTTCAGGTAAGGAGTTTAATCATTCTCAGGAGGGACCTTCTAAAAGCTGGAGGAAGGACTCAAGCATCGCTGGACCAGTAGTAATTACACATTACAGATCTGCAACAGGAGAATACACAGCTACCTGGTCCCTCCTCCTAGGGGCAGAGAATGCCCCAAGACATGATCTGAGTTGTTCCTCACATCTCCTACATAATTTTTATAAGGGGTACACTACAGACACCTGCAGACTTACCAGTGTTCATCAGGTGTAACTCACCTATGTGAGCAGAAGCGTGTACTGAGGACCCCATCACACCAATAAAACTTCACTCATGCTGGAAGAATTTGTTTAGCTAGTGGACAGCAGTGACTTTTACAACAGTAACACTTTGCTACACAGCAACACATCCTCAGACTGCACTGTCAACACACTGCCTGCTATTCTCGTCCATGTAAAGCACTGATATAGCTTCAAAAAGATTTCTCTTCCTTTCTCTGCCCTGTACTCCCACACTTTCAGGAAGCTGCTTGAGCCTCCCAACCTCTCATTTTCTAATCTGCTATTCCTATACACACACACGCACACAGACCTCAGCAACTCTGCTTCAAACCACAGAAGGCAAAAAATCCACAACCACCACAGGACCATGGGAGTTGGCAGGAGTACACAAAAACAGCCAGCAGCACTGCTAGAGGTGTAAGTGGTGAGTGAGACCCAGTTTCAAGAAATGCAGAGCAAGGTGCATTTTTTTTCTCATTGCAAAGAGACTACAAGTGCAAGCAAAATTCGTCAGGAGTCCCCCAGGGAGAGAAAACTCTTCCAGGAACCTAACCCCTTGCCCTTTCTCAACTCATTTAAGAACCCACAGATTTTCACAGGGATACCCCACAGCCAGGCAAGATGCTCAGATAGAGCTTTCTCTCCCTCAGCACTTACAACTACCTTTCCGAAAAGCTTCTAAGCGAAGCTCAAATTGGCACCTAACTTCCAAAGAAAACCTTATCTGAGGAGTAAAACATAAAGGAACAGTCTTTGGCAGTAGTGGGAGAAAAAAGAAGTGACCAGGAAAGAGTTGGAGATAATGATGATTATTATTATTATTTACAGGGCTGAAAACATCCTCCCACACACATACACACACCTTTCTTTGTCTGCTGTATTGCTCGAGCTGATCTAATTCAAGAATGGATCTAACAAAAACAACTCTCAGAAACTAAAGTAAGCCCAGCAGGGGCAGCTCCAAAATCCTCTGTGCATCTGCTCAAATAACCTAAGAGGGATATACAAACAGCTGCTGCAGCTTGGAAAGTGCCTGTTCTCAAATAAGGTAGCAAACACAGACTGTTTCAGCCTACAAAAGGAAAATGAAGGGAGTAATGCCTGGGAGCTGACTGTCAGGTCAGAGCTGCTGTCCCTTAACAGAACTGGGTCCACACCACCAGTGACACAGGACCACTGGCAGGAGAAGCAGGGAGGGCAATGCACAGACATTCAGCAGAGCTAGTGCAGAAGCTACATTTCTAAACCAAGGATTTCTATTCTTATCTAGTTTGTTGCCACTCCCCAAAAAATTTAAAATATAAAAAATTAATATTGTGCTTTCATATCTGATATTACAGTGTCCCAAGAATATTCACCAAGAAGTGAACAGAAGTTCTTTCCTTTTTTAAATTAAACTCAACATTCAGCATCAAACCTCTTCACTGTCTGATATCCATCCAGCCCATGCTTAACAGGTCTACAGTACTATTTTCTGTACTACCGTGCTACTAACTTGGCATTAGGTATCTCTTTGTACTGTGTCAAGTTTTCAGCAGGGAATAGTAGAAGAAAGGAAATCACATCTCTGACATGGGACAAGACACAAAACCAAGAAAGGCAGCCACTTTAAACTAATCTGAAAGGGATTTAACAACTGGAGATTTCTTCTAGTCACATGAGATGATAATAAAATAATAGCCAGATGAATAGAAGACAGAGGGATAGAAGTAAGCCGAACTAATGAGGTAGCTCCTGCACCAATTTCATATTTGTCTGAGACATTCTGAATGTTTTACCTTTTGCAGGGATTGAGGGGGGAATATAAACCCTTCCTCAGCATGTGAAACTAGTTAGTTTTTCAACTTTGCAGGCAATGCAGAGACTCAGGAGGAGAAGATGCCTCCATCTCATGCACTAAGAGCAGTAGAAAGCAGTTGCAACATCTTGAGTTGGTGCAAAGGAGGAGACAGGTAATCAGTCACCTCTTGAAGCTGCAGAGAATCAAGAGCATCAGTGGTACGCACTGTATGGGAGAAAGAATAGTTAGTGAGTTGTGTCTGCCCTCACCATGCTGCCTCTGAGACACGAAGCAGACTCAAGAGATACAGCATCTGCACAGTTTCAGGCAGCCACCAGTGTTACTTGAAATTGGATATGGGATACACACTCTGGCCTTTAAAAAAAAACCCCAAGCCTATACTCCCTGTCTAGGAAAATGAGTATATTCGCCAGGATGGTATATTTTTTATAACTATGTTGCAAGGCCAGCATAGAAGATATAAGAAACATAAAACAAGACCAGTGAGATGGCCTCACTTGCCATAGAAAGGATGTGACATACCTTTCACATCAAACAGAACCTATACCAAGTTCCCAGGAAAGCTATGATGAGCATGACTCAAAGAACCAAAGAGTCACTTATGGACTGAACATAACACTTCCATGTTTTCATGCTTTGAGGACATAATTTTAATAGAAATTCTAAAATCATCACCAGATTAGGCATGTGGGACAGACTTCCTCCCCTGACCCAGAGAGGGTTCATGGTTTGCTGCATGGTTAAACAGGTCCAGACTGTCTGTCAGCATCAGTGGTACAGAACAGCATAGATTTGCAATGAACACGGGGAAGTTTGGCTTTCAGTTTTTTCAGTTTATTCCACAAAACTCAATACACACGAGTGCTTCTTTCTATTAAACCTAAACAGCTCAGCCAAGGTGTGTTCAGAAACGCAGAACATGCCACAGCACTGTTGGAAGTCTGCAGATGACAGCAGCAAGGCCTCACCCTGCTATAAGGCTCATTCATAGGCAACAGCTGTACCCTTTACACTACAAGACCAAACCATAGCTGCTTCAGACCCTTGGTGTCTGCTGGCATTAAAAAAAAAACAACAGAGATGGCTTCCCTGCAAAAGAATCATCATGTTTTCATCAAGCAGTGACCACTTTTACTACAGTTAATCTATCTAGCCTAAAGGGACGGATCTTGTAAAGAAAATAAGCATGGGTACTTAAAAGCTTTGGTTCTGATGTAAGGTAACACAGACCTGGCCAATGCCCAAAGCCTGAGTGGGAAATTCAGGAGCTAAGTAGTGCAAACATTAGTGAGTAAGAAATTAAAGATTACCTACAAAACCTGAGCAAATAGTACAGCCTTTGGTCACAGGATCATGCAGCTGCTGTGCTTGTGCACTGAGTTATGAAAGTGCACATCTAGACTCTACATGTGGTACACAGACATACTTTCCTTCACTTTTGTATGAAATAATAAAATTAACTTCTTTGTGTTTAACACTGGGAAAACAGAATTTCTTCAGCTACCAGCATCTTTTGGGAAACTTTGCTTCTGTTTTAACGTGGTGGTAGCAGGTACAATGTCTTTAGATATTGAGGCTCTATAAACAACACCTAGGAATAGCACAGGAAGAATCTGTCTCCAGAGGGACCATCCAGGCTGGTGCACTGGGACAGGACCCCAGGGGAGTTAGAGGTGAGAAAGTAGCGCTTCACAGGCATCACAACTAAGTTCTACCTAAAGCCAGACAACTATGTACACCACATGAGAGCAAGCTGTTATGGTATCTGCCTGCTGCAGGACACCATTACAGATACGGGTCTTGGTAAAGGACATACAAGCATTTGCAGGTTGAGTTTTCTGGTTTTTAGCCAGCTCACTTTTTTAGTGCTAATTGCCCACTAACTGCACTGGCACAGGATATTTGAGAAATAGCTCAACTTGCACTGAAGGTAAACATTCAGTGTACACACTGTCCCACAACAAGGTCCTGTCTGCCAGCTTACTCATTTCTCAATGGTTATGTGTAGAAAACTGAAGTCCAGGCACTCAATAAACAACCACTTCCTCATCAATTTTCTCAGCTATTAGGAACTTGAAAAGAAGAGCCAGGGACTAAAAGGCAAAAAGGTTGAACCATCAAATCAAGATAGTCACTGCAATACAGGTTTCAGGCATGTTGGTGGAATAAACCTATGGAATTGCCCCTGTATTGTATAATACCTGTTCATCAGCCACCCAGTGGCTCATGTGGGTACATATTTGTTCCATCTAAGGAAACACATCCTTGTCTTGCAAGGAACTGTGTTCACTTGTCTCTTATCAGACATCAGATGAGGTGCGTCCAATACAGCAAGCAGCATTTGAATTATCTAAAAATCTCACTATTTTTTCCATCCTCCATCAGCCAAACCTTGGGAGAAAACCTTGAGAAATATAATAAGTCAGGGAACTTTATGCCAATAAATAGCATCACAGCCCAAGAGGAGAGTCAAGGATTTTCCCAAACAAAATTCACTGAGAAGTCCTTCATAACCTGAAGAATATTCTTCTTACGAATTTCAGATGGTCAGGTCTGCTGAGGAAACATCACAACAAAATTCAGAACAGAGCAAAAGGTCTGATTCACATGAGAGGTTTTCTCAACTGTTATTTTTCCACTTGTCAGAGGCATCTGTACAGGGCCAAACACCAAAGCATTTAAGTCCTAAACGAAAGTGGAAAAGCACAGTAGTTCTGGTCAGCTCAAAGGTCTGTCTAAGCTGGTACCACATTTCCAGTAACACCCAACAGGAAATGCTCAGGATCAGAGAAAAACTCTCCCTTGCCCACAACCCCAGAAAACCACAGGTTAGGGGCTTTCTGAGCTTTTTTTGACCACAGTTGTTATCTTTGCAACTAATGGTCCCAAACAGATTCATCTAGTGTGAATTGTCTTCTGAAACCAATTGCCTGTTTGGCCCTACCTTACAACTCCCAGCAGCAGTTTTGTTAACCTCACTGTATGTTGTATGAAAACATACTTCCCTGTTTAAAACTGCTGGATGCTTCTATTTGATCCTCCCTGTTCCCATACAATGAGAAATAATCCTTTGCAATTTAGCTTCTCCCTGCTTCTGCCTCTCTAAAAGCCAAGTTTTAGACCTTCTAAAGCAAATTTTTATGGTTTTCACAGGAGTCTGCAATGGATCCAGCTGCTTGCCATTGCTGCCACAGAAAACTCCTTGCCATCACTTCCTAATTCCTTCACTTTCAATCCCACCCTATTTTTCTGGCTCCTATTTTCACTCCTACAGTAACCTCCAATCCCTTGGCTTAGAGCAGATATAGAGGAAGACAGATACCAGATTTCTGTTTAGTTCAACCCCCTCCCTGTCTACATGTGTGGAGAGTCTCCCCCCACGTCACAGCTTGCATCTTGCAGCAGTGCTGAATACCTTTAAACTTCTGAGTGTCTGCTGTGAGCATAGATGGGCTGGGAACAACATACCCCAGGAACCTTTCAGGAAATCAAGACAGAAGCTTCAACCCTGAAGTGCAGGACTGTTCACCTGGTATTATCACCAGCAGCATGTGTCTATAAAAACCTGCAGGTGACCAGTGTATTGGAACTTTCAAGACTATTATAAGTTTTTTCAGAAAATCCACAGGGATAAATTCTGAATAAAAAATGTCTATTTTTCAAGTACATGTAGTAATGTTCTTTCCAGAACTATAGATACTAACCAAGTCATTCATTTTTTTGAGCAAGTAATTTGAACAAAAATATTCTGCAGATCAGTCAACCCAAAAACAGAATTTCCGCCATCCCCAAAAGCTATAATTCTAACTAATTCTACTAATTAATTCCCTTAATTTTGGGGGTTTTGCTGCTTTCTCTCTTTGGAAGATGAAAATTTAAATATGCATATTGTCACTATGAAGCTTACATTTAAATATGCTCTAAAACCAAGTCTTACTCCAGGCCAGCCATTCAGTGTCCTTTGTAAGCAAATCATCAACAGGGCTCTATCGACATCTTCAATCCATGGCTTTCACACTTATTCATTGCTTTGCCAACACCTGCTGAGAACTTCGGTCTACAGAACTTCAATTATTGTTTTAGGAAAGGCTTTTTCCTCTTTTTCAACAAAAAGGAGTCCAAGGACCATACAGCTGAATGAGTATTTTTCATATGAGACAGTGCTCTGTGGACCACCAATGGAAAACAGACAGGGAATTATGAAACCCCAGTCTAGACTGAAGGAAAAACAGACCAGTATTTTAAGTTCACCTTGTAACTGAACTTGCTGAAGTGATGTCTTCAAGTTTTCACCCCTATGGACATGCAGTAGGACCGTGAGGCTCTCAACTCAAGCAAGAAGAACAAGCATGTGTGATGGGATACGCCAATCTAAGCACAGCATCATCTGCCAAGCAAATAGCGATGGGGAGACCCAGGCAGGCACAGGCAAAGGGCCCAAGGAGACCACAGTGGTAAAGCACAGCATTATTTTGCTGCAGCTATAGGCACCAAAAGACTGTATGATGCCACTTCGTTCCCCATCTGTGAAGCAGGGCAACCCTAAATCTCTACCTCACAGGGAACTGGTTGTGACAACAAACATACTAAAACATTTAGCTAATGGAGACTTTTGAGTATCTTAGAAAGCATACACGTATCTCTACTATAGGACACGAATTAAAACCTGTTTTTTCAGAGCCTTTTGTTTTCAAGAACACTACTATTATGTAGGGAACCAGCAAGCTTGTTTGTTGTTTGCAAAGCGAAACCTTCATGCTAAACTGGAGGAATATCCATCATGTCAGCTGCTTTTCCATTGCTTCACCCCCCCACATGGCTAAAGAAGATGAGTCTCACCACTAAAGCATTAAAACACAGTATAGAAGGTAATATGAAGAGGAGAGGAAGAGGTTCTGACAAGCACTGTGTTCAAGATCTGTCAAGGCTTTATGTCTAAAAACTACAATTTTTCTAAGCCTCTTCTTTTAAAAACTGAAACTTTAAAGTTGGGTTTTTTTCTCATTTAAAACAAACTAAGAAACGTGAAACTAAAGTGTATTGAGATCCAGCTATAACTACATCAGCAGAAAATAATTTTGAAGATAAACCCAAGCACAATACTTAGTGCCAATGCATTAAAGAAAGTTCTACCATTCAAACAAGTGAGGCCCACTATTGCACACCCAGACTCCAAGCCTGCCAAAGAGCCAAGCCAGCTTCTGGTAACAGATACAGAGAGAATATTTTCTTCTTTCAGTTTAGTCGATTAGTTCATTACAATGACTAGTTTACCCCAAGTTGGAAAATGCTTTGGAAAAAAGCTTGTTTTCTTCCTCCAGTCAACGAAAATGAGGGGTGAGGGAGCAAATAATAGTAGATGAACATGACAGAAAACAATCCGTGTGATAAATAGTATTTCATGTGCTTAATAAAAAGCTTGTTATTTATTACGTAATATTACCTCAAAATGTACCAGATACTTCCATTCCATGTACAAAAATAAACCCTTTTTTTTTAGAACCACTTTTAATGCTTAGGGTTTTGATGTAGGAGGCTGCACTTGTAATTACATTTCATGGCAAAGCCAAGTGTAGTCTATCACAAACATCATGTAAAATTTAAAAAAAAAATAAAAAATATCAATCATCCAGCAAAGAAAGTAAATTGTTATTTTCCAAATAAAAACCTACCTAAACCTGTATGAGGCTATGCAATTACTTAAACAGATACCTGTGGACATTGTATTTATTAGCAGAAAGGAAAACTAAATTTACATGAAAGGCCATATTTAGGTGTATATCAGTATGTTTTAATGGCTATCCAACACCGCAAATCACTCTCTCCTTAGGAAAAATAACTACAAAGTACACATACAGAACAATATCAGAATTGATTTCGTATAGTCATTCCTCTGTTTGCCATTAAAAAAAACACCAAACCTCAGTGTCAAAGCATGATGCAAGGTATGTACAAATGACAATATTTTTTAGCAAGTGAGACACTTCAGTGACTGCTGGCAACACTGGGCCAGGCAGTAAAAGCAGCAACTCTTATGCCCATTGCTACAGGCTCCAGTTGGGACACCATTTGTCATGTATGTGAAAAGGAGTTAATGCTTTTTATACAATTCACATGAGTGATAATGGGAACTGGGAGACCTTTAGAAAAGCACAGGTAACCCACATCTGGCTCCCAGAAGCAACCAATGTCTTTTCCCCGTAACCAGAAAACTTCTCTTTTACAGATGCTGATCTGTAATTCCCATTCCATGTATTCCCTGAAAGACTTTTCCCCTCTTTCATTTCTATCCGGGTAAATAAAGCAGCAAAACCAATCTCTTGCTAGCAATCTGTAGTCCTAGCAATCCTGACTTCACAAGTCTCTGAGTCACAGACAAATTCTTCCTCAGGTCTCTTCCCATTAACAATTAACTAGTCTTCTTGAAATCAAGACTGCTGGCACTGAGACTTAGGAAACAATTCAGAGGAGACGAGCACTTAAGACCATCCTTCCAGGGTGCAAAATTTTACATCGAAGCTTCTGAATGCCTATACGTCATCACAGCAAGGCTATCTTGCCTGCAATCTGCTTCCCAAAAGAAAAGAAGTCTGTTTCAGGAAAGGCTTACCAAACAGAAAAAACACTCTTTCCCCAAGGAAAGGTTTTCCACCCATACAGGCTGTTAATCTTAGTATCTTCCTCCTATTCCTCTACCCTCTTTTTTAAATCCATTTGTACTTTCACCCTTCACACCATCCTGCAGCATTGAGTTCCGGAACTTAACACAGACGGAATAAGTACTTGTTTTAATCTTCCCAGCCAGTAATTTCATTGCCTGCTCTAGTTTTCTACTACCACAAATTGCACTACATACTATACAGTTGTGCAATTTTACAGATTTCTACTATACCTCCCTCAGCAATCTCCAAGCCAAAACGGTACTTTGCAATATAGCTGCTTCTCCTATGGAAGTTTCCCCCGACAACTTCACTGCTCACTTCTGTGTCTTTTTCAGTGCCACTGCAAACCTGCCTATTAGTCAGAAGGGCATACCATAATTGGAACTGATACACAGCACAGATTCAAACTTCAATTTACAGATAATTTCTATTTTACTACCTGCTGCTTTCCCACTATGGTTTTATTTGCCTATTTCACTCCAGACTGAAAACTGAATTCAGTAGTCTCTTGTATTCAGTAACCAAACCATTTCCTAAAATATGAACCCAGGTGCCACACCAATTCTGCGAGGTCTATCAGCAAACAGTACTGAACAGCTCAAAGAGACCTCACTGCATCTGGGAAGCAGAAAAGCCTTAAAGAGTACCCCACTCAAAACTATGAAGGAAAAAACCCCAAACCCTGCAATTTCTACCTACTTCTCCAAGCCTGCAGCTACTGCCTGTCAACATGGTGCAGTCGGCTGTACTAACTGGCACTGCATACACTATCAATTCACTCTTCTTATTTTGAGGTTGTAATCTGTCCCTGTTGGGAGGTAATAAAAGCCAGCACATGGTCAGTCACGGATGGCTCTGATGACTCAGCTGGTGTGAGGTAGTTTGCTAGGACACTATCGCCAGTGTATTTGAGCTCAGTGTTGACTGTGCAATGTGTGATACCTATCTCGAGCCACACGCCATGAAATATTTCACAGCCTGTAACCTTCTCCTGGAAGCTGCTCCCACAGTCTCCCCATCTCCTCAAGACATAAGACAATGACACAATCACTCAGTGTGCCGAGAAGTATCTTTTATACCCATCAGCACTCCTGTTCCTGCAACTTGGTGCCCTTCCTGGCACTCTTAGTAGTATCCTCATCCCTCTGTAAAACCAGTTCAGCCCTTCATTTCCTCATCCCCAAGGAGATGGCAGGTCTGTCACTGAGTTGGGCATCCATGCCAGGTGGGCATCTGGCACCTACACGTGCCTACACCAGGCTGCCCAGCCCAGCCCAGCAGTGCTCAAAACTGGAGGGAGCTGTTCCTCTGGGGCTGGAATGATGCTGCTGGGACCACAGCCACCACAGCAAAAAGGCAGTGACACAGCTAACAGTTGCCCATCAGCACTATATCAGTTGCTTTGCAAGCTTCAAGTTGCAACCAGCCTTGCAGTGGTGCCCACTAGAAATATCCAAACAGCTTCTCACAGATGTGGCAAGGGAGGACCCATCTACTGTGGAACGTTTTTTCTGACAGTCTCCAGTGAGACTCACCCCAGAATCCGAAGTTCTGCACACCCTACTACCTTGAACCTGGGTGGGTCTGAGAATGCTTGGCTTTGCCTGTGTTTTAAAGCACATCTCAGGTAGGAAGATGAGAGTTAGCCATGTAAGTGGGAACATGGTAAAACAACAATCTCCAGTCCTAATCCACTAAAACTAAAAAGGATTAATTGTCATGGTGGGAATCACAACAGAGACCTCAAAGGAGCTCCTAGAAAGTGGGAAGGAGCTCCCCAGTATCATTATAATGCTCGGTTTGCTTCATTTCACCTCCAAGAACGTCAGCAGAGCTTCACAATGCTCCATCAATGACGGGAAGTACTTTTATGTGAAATCTTTATAAGAAATAACGGAGAAAGATAACAGGAAAATTCAGTTCGCAGATACAAAACGCCTTGTTGTAGCCCTACTAATTGGATAAATCTGTCTCTGAATTCTATCTATAGTACTACTATCTCTGGCACTTTTATTAAACACTTCATTTACCTGGTAGAACTCCAAGCTCCTAGATTTTCACAGGATCTTATACCAATGTAAAAAACATTCCCAGTTTCTGTTAATAGATGTTTTGGAGGTTCCGACTCAATACATAATGAAAAAAATCACTTCAGCCATATTCAGCTGAAATTCAAATCATACAAAGAATTGCAACTTCTCCTGCATTTCATCAGTTTTGAGGATACTCCTGACTGGATGCCCGCTGGGTTTCTCCAGATTAAACTCTCAAAACAAATAATTTACAATTTCTTGATCAGACTCTACTTGAGCTAGCTAGAAAAAACCCAAAACAAAACCTACAACAAAAGCAGACACAAAAAAGCCCAAGCAAAAACCCCCAAAAAATCACTCGTCGTTCCTACTTACAATCACATTTAATTTTATTTTAAAATTAAACACCCAAACTCAGGATTTAATATTAGCCAATTGTTAACAGTTTAACATGCGAAATGCAGCTGTCATATTCAAAGTTTTTTGCAGAGCTGTACTAACATCTGGCTCTTGCAGTTACACCCAATGCTACTCTTGTTCCACGTGCAAACATTCCATAGAACACTAACACATACATTGCAGTGAGAATCTCTTTCATACCAATTTTTTCTCCAGACTATCTTAGCTAAGAAAGTATTTGCAAACTATAGAAGGACAACATGGAAGCAAAGACATTGCATGTAGCTTACCAAGGAATAACGTTTGGAAAATCGTTTAGATAAATAATCATTTACAGCTTTCCTTAATTGCTATACCCAGTTCACTTTGAAGCTCAGTAGCACTACAGAAGATGAGAAATACCATTATCAGTAAAAAGCCTAATTCTTTCCAAATCTAGTCTTGAGACCTGCCTGAAGACAACTCCACAACATTAGAACCAATATGGTCTATATTTTGCTTTGGTTATAGATCTGAAAAATAACCCACACTTGCAGGAATCAATTGCCACAACTCCACTATTAAAGGCACAGAAGTTTTGGTGGCCTGTCTGGTCTCTTTGCTCAGGCTGAACCTGAGCACACACCTGGAACTCGATTTGACTTTTTCATGAATGCCTAGAGCAACATCCCACCCATGGGCTGTTCTGGGTGGCATCCTTCTCTCAGGAGGCAGAGGGACACCTTGCAACCTAAAAATTTGTTCTTTTGACAATCTGACATCCCTTGTCAGATGCTGAAACTGTATTTGCTCTAACAGGAAGTGAGGCCCTCCTACCACCAAGAATAACACCTGGAACAACCGAGTATGCAGCCTCCTCTGCATTCAGCTTCAGGGAGGCCTGGGAAGGGTTGTGGTCAGGGCAAGGTGGCAGGGATAGCTCTAGCAGCCACATCTGGCTACCATCCCTTCCAGGTGCTCCTGCCCTGGACCAGGAACAGAACTGTGGCAGAACAGCTATGCCTGCAACATGTGCCAGACTCTCCCAAAGCCACCTTCAGTGCAGGCTGCAGGCACAGAAACGCCACCTTGCCCACGTGTGACTGATCCAAACATCAGGACACAGTGAAGCCGTAAGATCTTGCTCTCTCTGACTGCTCAGCAGAGGTGGTTGGTCCACACCAAAAAAGCCAATAGACAACCAATGACCACCACTCCCCTGCTTCCAAATGCTGTGTGAACTAAGAAGCCAGGAACAAATCAGGTCACTGTCACTGATTTCTCTAATAAACACGATTTGTCTCCATGCTGCATTACAAGTACTAAGCCTTGTTACTGCTTTGCATAGGTACGTTCATTATTATTTTGTGCTTGTTTCACAGATACAGTCAAAGTGATCATTTTCAGAAGCCCTGGATTTTGAGTTGCTGGTTCTTCAGGGATGCCCTGGTCAAGGCAGTGAGCTACAAATATTCCTAAACAAGCACATGCAAAAAAACCCCAAAACAAATTATCCAATTTTTGGATTGTAGGTCAGAACTACACGACTGGCTAAAAACACAGGTTGCCTTAGGGAGAGCCCTTTGCCACAGTAAGCACTTTATTAGGAAAGCTTCAGTCAGAAGACTTCAGAAGACACATACTCAAGAACCCAGGTAACTTTTCTAAAAGGCAGAAATGTCACTTCTGTGTAGCTATACAAGATTTCATCTCCTGCTTATCATAATTATCAGCAGAGCACCACTTAGCCACCTCCCTCCAAAAGACACTTTGGGATGCATATAAATTATCATTAAAGTATACTCTGTTTCATTAGGGCATTTCAGATTCAAGATGCTGTTTTAATGGGCTGCCTATCAGGAAACTGCCCTCACCTGTAGTGACACAGTGAATACTAATGACTGGTGTTTAATTGGGGCAGTGCTAGTAAAATTTTGCTTCAGAGGGATTCACTTTAGGTGGTGCCAAGGATTAAGTGATTTATCAGGTGTTAAATAGTATGTACTTCTAAACACTGGTCTTCTACCTACACCCACAGAACTTAATGAGTTCTGTCATTGACAGTACCAGAAGGATCCTTCTCCTAGAAAACAAGTTAACTGGTAAACATTAAGGCATATACTCGGCACTAACAGGTACTCAGCCTTGGCTAAGGGTAACAGGATTCTGGCTGTGTGATGCTGAACAGCCCTTCAGCACGAGAAGTCTTCAGGGGGAGAGGGCTCTTTGCAAAAACAGCATCAATGAAGTATTAGTAGACATGACCCATTAGCTAAAAAGTAAATCTAGGGAAGCCAGCTAAGACTGAAAGCTCAGACACTGCTGATTCTTTGCCCTTTGGCTTTTTTTTTTCCCCCTCTCCCTTTTTTAAAAACAATTACAAACTACATCCTCCAATCCAAAATGAGCACCCATGAGACAAGTCCTCGAGCTACAGGTTTCTGTGCTGGCTCCTGCAGCGACCACATATATGTCAATACAAGAGAAAGTGCCTATACCCACCAGTGTGCCTCTAGAAAAAAATCTCCACTGAAACCAGTTGTGAAATCTGAATCACTGCTGCCCACAGAAAGCACTCTCAGCTCAAACATCAGCCAGGTGGCACACAAGGGAGCCTGGGCTCAGAGAAGCCCTGGTCTGGGAGACCTGAAGCAGCTGATTCCCCCCATATTCCCAGTTTTAGTTTCGCCACAACTCCACCTTCGCAAAATGTTTACACTCTCCTGGTGGCTCAGTTCTCCCATCTGTGGGAGGAGAGGTGAGGCCAAAAGGATCACTTGCCAATACTGTAATGAGTGCCAACATTGTGGTGGTGTTTACAATAATATAATCAGCTAACTAGTATGGCTCAGGATCAGAAGAACAGGTTTGCTACCAACACAGATTTTCCAACTGGGAAAAAAAAGTGTCTAAATATGACAACCATACCAAATGCCCCTTCCCAACCCACTGCAGAGTCAAAACTTCAGATCCTCTTGGACTGGAGTCCGTCACAACCCCAAAGCCTATCAATTCATGCAGAGAGTACACTGATGCCCTAAGCTGTAGCAAACATTGAGGGTCCAACTTCATTCTCATCTCTGACCCCCAAGGCTTTATTTTCTAAACCCCAGTGATAACTTCTCTCTGCAGCTTTAGACTCTACACACACACTTAACTTCCATGCTACAACAGCATAGTGGGACATCCATCAGGCAAGCATCACACGCAAGTGTTGGCAAAGTCTGGATATTAGCATTGTATTTTTCGTTTCTCAGAGAAAGGAGCTGGTAAGAACCTGGAGTATAAGCAAAACAGTAGCCTTAACTCTTTCCTGAAGCTTTCCATGGTTCATCACCCCAGGTGCTATGGCATCTACTGCATGCACCCCTGTCCCATATCGGAGGAGGAAGAGAAGAAAAAAAATCCAAGAAAAGAAAAACAAAACAATACATTCAGCACCACCACCAATAAAACTCCCTGCCACCCTTGTAGCACAGTACTTGCCTACTTTTCAGAACAACACAGCAGCTTAGCAGCGAAGTTGAGGTACAGTGGGGACCTTGCTTCTCTGCCTCAACATCAAGCTCCATGCCACTAGCCAGACTGGAACACCAAAAAAACTATCAGTTGTACACATATACATTACCAGTTAAAAAGCTCCTCTTAAATCCAACCGATGATTGCAATCACCTTGAACACTGCTTGGTTGAAAGAAGAGTCCGAAAAACAATGGTAGTTTGAAAAGCTGAAGTGAAAGTTACCCAGAATGGTTTGACTAGTGAAGAAACACTTTTATTTGAATTTCACATTTCTGTTTGAAAAGTTATACTTTCTATATTTGAAATTACCAAAATAACCACCAGAGAAGCCAGTAACAGTAGTTTCTGTCCTCTGACAAGATAATTGGAAGGGTCTACATGTAAACTGCACATAAACAAACTATATAATTAAAAAATTACAGCAAGTTCAGATCATGATGTTTTGAATTGGTCACTTTAAAAAAAAAATCAGTTCTCCAATATCTGTCTAAATGGAATGAAAATTTGGCATTTATTCATTACAAGACTAAAGCAGAAGTTTGCTTAAGTCTCTCCTGCTAGGTAGCTGATTCCTCACAGTATGATTCTATAATATACTTATCTGCAGCTAGGGAAGAACCACTTTTACAGTTCCTGAAATCAACAGTAAAATTTCTCCTGACTTCAGTAAGAGCAGAAGTAAGCATTGCGTTTTCAAAATGACACATTGAAAACAAGGAAATACAACTAATATGACACTACATTTTCATGACACTCATTTGTGTTCTTCTGTCCAGAGAACACATCCTACCTTCCCATAGGGTTTACTAAAAAGAGACAACCAGTAGTTATATCTCTTTTTATATATACAGGAATTCAATGAGTCAATTGCACACATTTTGCCTGCATTAGCATTTCACCATACTGTAACACGCATACAATACCCCATTATCCAATTTGTCCGTCTGTGCCATGAAAAGTCAAACTAGACTCTAAGCCACGAGACTTCACGGGATACAGGCCTGACTGCATTTAATTCAGCAAGAGAAAATACACACAGAAGCTTTCAAATTGTGTTCATCCATATAGAACGCAAGACTCCCCCGAACACACACCGGACAAGCAAACAAAAGAGCATCGTGCTGAATAAGTGTTTATTCCAGGCTCTTCCCCTTAGAGAGAGTCTGGAAATCATCTCTTCCTTCCAAAGCGGGAGAGACAACCATGAAAGACCTCTTACTCGGGCAGAATTAGTCAGGAGCAGAAGACAGACTCCCGGCTTGCAATAAGGCAAAGTTGTCTCCTAAATAAAACACAAAACTGAGGGGTGAGGGAGAGAGGAAATCGCTGTTTCTAGTTACTAGATAGGAAGGGTCTGGACAAAAATGGAAACTCAATTTTGTTTCCACTGTGTCAGCTTTATGCTACCTCCACTTTAAACAAGAAACTTCACGGGGTAACCCCTTCTTCAACAGGCCAAGGCACGGAGAAACACATTTCCCAGTCCCTGGTAGAGAGGGCCGGGCTGCGCAGTCCCAGCTCCCCTACCTGCCGGCCAGCAAGTGATGCCAGCAACTGCAGCGCCTACAAACAAATACTACTTATATGGATGTCAAGAAAAAGAATTAAAATTTAAAAAAAAAAGAAAAAAAAAGAGGAAGAGAGCCCTACGACCCACTGCTGTAGGAAGCAGCAGCGGCTGCATCTCCCGGACGAGCAGAAAACTTTCTACGAAGTTGCTGGCGGAAACGGCGGGTAGCCAGCCCCGGGGGAGGCCGGGTCGGGCTCTGGGGCTCCCTTTAAAGCCCCGTGCCGTCAAGAACCACGCCAGCAGACCCGGGCCGCGCCTGCCGTGTGCCCCGGGGCCGCGCCGGGCGCTGACAGCCGCCGGCAGCCGCGTTCCCCGGCGTGGGGAGCGCCCCGCAAACGGGGTGGGGGGTGCCGACCTGCCGGGACCGCGCTCGGCGAGGGGGAAAACGGAGGAGAGGGGAAACAGTTATTTTCATCGAAACAACCCTGGGCAAAACGCAGCGAGATCCACCTCCCCGAGGCGCCGGCGCTGACAGGGGCCGGACGGAGGGACGGGGCTTTTACCTTGATGCAACACTGAGCAGAAGGCTCGGACATCTCTCAGGAGGGACTCTGCGGAGCCCGGCGGGGCAGGCGCAGACGGTCAGACGGGAAGTTCTCGGGCTTTCCCCACTTTACACTCCTCTCCCGGCCCGGCGGCGCGGCCCCGTCCCCTCCAGGGGCAGTTACCGGCGGCAGCGCGGCCGGGGCCGGGGGGGTCACCGCGCCGCTCCTCCGCGTCCCTCAGGGGGCTCCGCTCCTCCGCGTCCCTCAGGGGGCTCCGCTCCTCCGCGCCCCTCAGGGGGCTCCGCTCCTCCGCGCCCCTCAGGGGGCTCCGCTCCTCC
>JAWMRA010000041.1:63988479-64014423 GCA_035584735.1 Pseudotriccus pelzelni
CGGTAGCGGGGGCCGGGCCGGGCCGGGCCGGGCCGGGCCGGGCGTTACGCCCCGCCCCGCGCCACCGCTCATTGATCCGGAGTTTCGGGGCCGAAACTGACGTGGGTTCCCGGCACCCGCGCCGCCCCTTAAAGGGGCCGCGCCCGGCGGGAACGGCCGCGGCCAGCGGGGACGGGCCGGGGATCGCGGGCGGCGGTGCCGGTGCCGCCCGGGCGGAGCGACAGCGCGGCTCGCTTTGGCCGGCGCTCTTGGGCGCCGACGCGGGCCGGCCAAAGCGCAGGGGAGGCCAGAAGGGCGCAGTCGGGGTCGTGTCGCTTTATATAAGCGTTTGACTCCACGCGGCCCGAGAGCTCGCGTGGGGCCTTTAAGCGTCTCCCGCGGGTAGCGGTGCGGGCGCTGGGGCGGGTGGATGTGGCCGCGGGCGGACCCGCGGCGGCACAATGAGCCTTATTTCGCCGCCAGGGCCGCCGCTTTAAGAGCCCCGGCCAGGAAATGCGGCGCGGGTCACGGCGGGGCACGGGAAGTCCTCGGAGGCGCCGCCACCCCGTTTTCCCCACGCCCGGCCCGGCCCCCCCGCCGCCCCCGGGGCGCTGCCCGCGTTCAGACCCCGGCGCGGCCGCAGGAGCTGGTGTGTCACCCGCCGCCCGTGGGACACGTGTGTGATTTCCAGCCGTGTTGATGTTAACGCTGTTTTCCATCGCCCTCTGGGTTCTGGACGCTACGGCCCCAGCCCTCGTGACGAGAGTGATAAGGGTGGGGGGAAAGGTGAAAATACCTCAGCCATATCTTCGTCTAAATCTCTCTGTGATTTTACAGGCAGTTTTTGGTGTCCTGGTTGGTTTTTGGATGTAGCCACTTACCGCAAGTCCTGAACGTGCCTGGGAACAGATGACTGCTTTGTACCCATTGCACTGCAAGGCAGAACTGCCTCGGGAGCCTTCTGTGAGGATGGTGTGCATTGGGATAGAACAGGCTCCTATTTGGTGCTACTGAAAATAGCGAACGACAGGGAATCCAACCCCGGTATTTCAAAGCAAACCTTAGCTCATGTTACGTGATGCCTGCTTGAGCATGGCAAGCCGGCATCAAATGCAGCACTGCTTCATCTGCATGGCCAAGAGGCTAGACTGCTGAGGCCTCCCAGTACGCACCCCTTGGTCCATTTTGCAAACCAGGACCAAGTCCTTGCAGCCACTTTACACCTTCGTTTTGGCCAGTCCCTGAAACTCAGTGAGGAAGAGGGAGCAACCAATGACCCTTTTTTAATATAGGGCCAACTCAGTAATGAAGGGTTCATATTTGCACGTGGCTGAACTGCTGGAGTAGAGCTGTTGCTATTGAGAATCACAGAATCATCAAGGTTGGAAGAGAGTTCTATGATCATCCAGTCCCACCATCAACCTAGCACTACTGGGTTACAGTAAATCACGTCACCGAGTGCCAGTTCGAGATACCTTTTAAACGCCTTCAGGGACTGTGACTCCACCTCTCCCTGAGCAGTCCCTTACAATGGCTGACTGCCCTAACAGTGAAAAAATGTTTTCTGTTACCCAGTCTGAATCTCCTGTCTCAGTTTAAGGCCATTTCCTCCAGTCCTCTCACTGTAGGCATGGTACGGGAGACTGGCCTCCATCTCACTACAGCCTCCTTTCATGTTGTAAAGAGCAACGAGGAAGACCTCTGTAGCCTCCTCTTCCCGAGACTACAGACATAGCTCCCTTAGCCATTCCTCATGAGACACGTTTTCTAGACCCTTCTAGGCCCTTCTCTGGACATGCTCTAGCACCTCAATGTCCTTTTTAAAGCAAGGGGCCCAAAACTGAACGTAGTACTCAAGGTGCAACCTCACCAAGTATAGGGAGACAATACAAAGCCTCTTTTTCTCCCCTCTTATCCTTTCTGCTTCATCACCATGACATTTTGCCTTTTTACTTGCATGATTACCACTGGCTTCCCCCGAGGGCTGAGTTACTGTTCTCTGTCTCATGGCAAGTTGGGGGTTTTTGTGTTTTCTTATGTTAAATATAGAAATTCAATGTGGAAAAGTCCTGTTAGGTTATCTACTCTGCTCCTCTGCTGGTACAGGATTTGCAACACGCGCATAACTGCTCTTTCATTTTAAATGCCTCAGGTAATGTGGCTTCCACCACTTTCTTTTGGAGCCTGCTTCACAGTCCAGAAAGTCCCATGGTCAGGAAGACATTTGGCTTATATTTTCATTTGTTCAGTTTCAGCCAATTACTCCTGCTTATAACCATGTTTTGTACTCCCCTAAATAGTTTTTCTCCTCTCTGGCTGTTTGTGTCTTACACACATGTATGGCTATTTTCCTAGCCATTGCTATTTCTTTTTATCTCCTTTCATTAACCAGTCCCTGCAGCCAATTTAGTATTGGTCTTCTTTGATCCCATTCAATTGCTCGTCAGTTCCTCAGTCCATGGATGTCCACATTTAGGGCCTCATCGTCTGTGAATGCAGCCAAAACCCCATCACAGTTTCATTTGTCTCATAGTTGCCTCAAAGCTTGCACAAAATTTGTCACCTGACATTGCTCTGAATCTGATCTTTTCCTGTTATTCCCCATGTTCCCTCTTGCAGTGCAATTGCAATCTGGTTTTCATTTTTCTGCCTGGAGTTTCAGCACCTGTTCCCTCTGGGGTCACTGATAGCTGCTGTTCCTCACAATTTGTTTAATGGCCCTTACAAATACAGGCCTTGATCGCTCTCTGCAGACCTGTCAACCAGTATGGATGGTTGCGAGTATCTGTCCAAGACCATGACCTGTTTTAGAGCTGTTGTCTTCCAGCTCCTTCTGTTCTTTGTTTTTTTCCACTACTCCACTAACTGTGAATGCAAAGGGTGGTACCTAGAAAAGGTAGGGAGAGAAATGGTGAATGTGTAGAGAAGGCCACAGGTATAAGTGTGGCACCTCTTTAGCCAGAATTCAATCCCACTGAAGCTGCTGTAGGAAAGCTGGGAAGGAAATGTGGCTGGGCAGAACACACACCACACCATCCTGTGGTCTGTCCTCACCAACAGAAGCTATGCCTTAACCATGCTAGCTAGGTGCTAGACACGGTGACTGAATAACATCTTTGAACACTTCGAACAAGGAGGACCAAACTCTTTGTAATCTGTTAGCTTTTCTGCTTGGTTCTGCCCTTGTCTCTCTGACCTGATTTCTTTCAGTCTCTCGTTAATTCCATCTCTTGAGACCTGAGATGATATGGTCCTGTGCAGAAGAAAAATGCTAGCAAATCTGGTGTGCAGCGTGTCCATAGTTGCAGGACAATGGTTCTGAAAAAGTAAAACTTTTCCAGCTCCGCTTTAGATCTGCACAGCGTGCAAGTCCATTATCTCTTGATCAGGCTCCTTGTTAGTTTCCTTCACGCTCAGCTAGAAGCTACTGCTTAGCTTATCTCTGTGGAGGACCCATTAGTTAAAAGCAGGATTTACAATCCAACAGAGCCACCTGTCATCAACACCCTATCCAGAATTCCCCATACTTTTTGTTCGGATAGGTATCAGCAACATTAATACAGGAAAAAGGTACCACGGCCTTAGAGCTCTCCCAGGAAGGGGGGGTGAGTGGCATGCTGGGGGACAGCAGCAGCATGAGAAAACCAATAGACTGGAATATGTTCTTTCTCTTCATAGTGACCTGAAAAATCTGGCTTTAGATGCTTGTATTTTCTGGTCTAAAGTTTGTCTCTGAAAACAGAGCAAACCCTGAAGTAAAAGACGCAAACCACCCTTTCACTGGGACTTGTAATTTTCTGTCCACAGCATACCAGCTTCCACTGATTCCACCTGGGCCTCTTTTACAGCCACAGGACTCCCAGTGTCTTTCTACATGCACTTGCTAGGCTAGGGTTTTTTTTTCATATGTCCATAAAGGATGTTGAAGCCTTTTTCCCAAAGGGGTTAGACACTTGAGAACCTATGTCCAGCCGAAAGCCCAAGTTTTCATTCCTTCTGTGTACCTGTTTTCTGGTTTCAGCAGTGTATAGCAATATCTCAGATGTCTGTAATAACCATTGACTTTTATTAAGGAGACTTTGTTCATACTAATATTTTTTGTTTTCTCTTTTTATTCGCAAACCACTCATTAGTTTCCAGTGCCCAGTTATCATTAACTTATTCTACTGTTTCCCTGCTGTTATCTTTTCCTTCCCTTTATCTTTCCCTAGCACAACTTAACTGACTCATTTAGTGCTCACTTCTTTGTTTCAACTGTATTACTAGTTTTATTTTTGTCTTCCAATGTTTGAGGAGATACAAATAGTCACTTGATTTGACTTGATGGATGTGTTGACATTACTGAGCCTCAGCAGAGTTGACTCTTCCTGGCTGAGGGACAGGATCAGCTCTTAAGGAACAAAGCACAGTAAGAGACAGTAAATTCCAAGATCTTGCAAGGATACATTTATGTTAGCACACAACTGAGTTTTCAGTCTTGAGGGCACACAGAGAAATCCGTGAGGGCTGGTACACGGAGGTGCTGTGGAAGTGATCCCCATTGCACATTTAGCATTATGATTCTTTTCCCCTTAGCAAATTAGTTTCTGAAACCAAATTGTCTTTTATGGCCCTAGTATGCATCAGTCATGCTGTTTTTCTCATCGTTAGCAGTAAGACTAGCTTTCACTCCATGTTCTCAGGCAAGTCCTTTTTCCATGATTTAGCCAGGTTAACATTTCTTGTGGTAAAAGTCCCAAATCCTTGGCTTTTTAGGAGTAGCTATGAAATTCAGTTAGAACGAGAAACACTATATTTGTTTTATTTACATTCTTGCAAATTTGTTCATCTAAGATTATAATCTTCTCTGAGATTCTATGGTCTGGCTCTATGAATAGGATTTGCACCAGTATAATGATTTTGATAAAAGGTTTGTTTCGTTTTGATTTCATTTGGTTTTAAATTAAAATGGCAATACTTGTGCATTTCCTAAAGCTGCAGGCATTTTGATATAAAGATACTTGTACAGTTTACATAGGCACTTACATAGCTTTCCCACTTCAGAAACCCATATCAGTCAAAATAGAAATGCAAAAATCCTGGTATGACACTTACTCTTCCTGAACATTCTTGATGGTCCAAGTCATGTCATCCTCACATACCATCATATACCGTATTATTTTGAATCATTGAGCTTCTGAAAATAAGAGAAATTTTTTCTATTGCTCTAAGTGTGACTTCTGTGTGAGGAAGGGAATGGGGAATTGAAGACTGTTGTGATTTAACTCCTCTTTGTTGTTCAGAGCGGTACAGCCTTTTCTGAGAGACAAATTCATAGTCATTCCATTGCCCAAGTCACTGCGTAGATACGTGCTGACAGTGCTACTCCTGACACGTATGTTCAAGTTGCAGCGTAAAAACGAGGCAGTGAGTAGCCCTGACAGAGCTCCTGAGAGCACTGGCTCCAGTGCCACCAACCTGGCAATAGCTATACCTGACTCTCAGGTTAGTCTAAACTGCTTTGGACCCCAGACACCTCTTATACCGCTGTGGAACAACGTCATGGCACCACAAGGCAGTTACAGCCAAGTCCTTTTGTGTTTTCATTACAGCACACTGCCAAAAAGCAAAGCTTCCAGGGCTAGCACCCTGTAAAAGCACCCCATCCCACACTGCTGTGCTGTGCAGCTTACAGCACATCCTCCTTTGGCCATGCCAGCAGCTGCCTTTAGAACTGTGAAAAGGCACAGGAATATATCATCTGTATGTTTGTCCATATATGTTTAAAGCCCACTCAGTTCCCCCGGCTGTGGTGCAAGGAGATGGAGACTGGCAGGGACACCTTAAATCGGAATCTTGTGATCCCTCAAAGGCACAGATGCAGCTTTCCCCCTCAGCTGGTAGCATCTCTTGCTCACCTCCAAAGAGAGAAGAGGCTTGTCGAGGTGCCTTTCCTTGCCCCAAGACTACAAAATCTTGCCCCAACAAAATGTGTGGAAGGGTCAACAAGCACGCAAGGACCAAGTACTAAAATCTCTCTCTGCCTTTGGCTATCCAGCCTGTGGCTGGAGATGGACAAGGCCAGGCAGGCTGTATCAGAGGCTCTTCAGCGGAGGGAGAGTGGTTCCTGAGCCTGGGAGGGCTGAGAGGAACAGAGGGTATTTCTGCTGGGGGAAGATCAGTAGTAGGGAGCTGTAGGAGAGCTAAGAGGCTGGCCTGCACTGGGCAAAACCTCTCCGCTCGACCTACTCTAGCAGGGCTGGTTGTTTCACAGAATTTAAATCTCCACAAATATATGAGGAACTTCCTGGCATTACATGCAGTGACAGGGGCAGGGCTATGCTGTTCAGGGTCATCCACTGGCGCAACCAGAGCGGGGACCAAGGTCCTTGATGCCACAGAGAAATTGCTGTGGAAGTGGGCTCATCATTTCTTGAGCAGGCAAGTGTGCAGAGCACCAGTAAATAAGGGAAAGCAAAAGCAGTTGCCAAAAATAGGATTTTTGGAAGACAATTCTGCAAAGCACTAGATGCCCAGCTACTGATTTCAAACATAAGGTATACTTTTGTGTTTTGTCCTTGCATAGTCCAGAACACCGAAGTGTATGTCAGTATTTACAACCTCCTGAATTCAAAATAATGCATTAGTTGCCTCTCACTTCCAAATTACTAGATTTTGAGGAGAAAAATTACTTTGAAAAATTCTTTAAATTCTATGTGTCTGCATTTTCTTATCTTGCCTCTGGATTTTGTCATGTAAAATGAATGTTTTCAAACTTCCCCCCACAAATTTTGAAGGCTGAAAAAATCTTCTCTTTCCTTCCATCTTTTCTTCTTTCTTCTCTTTGCTGTTGTTCTCCCTCCCTTCTTACCTTCCCACCTGCCTTCTTATTTCATATGTAATTAAAATTACGTAGACCAGAAAAATTAAGAAATAATAAGATACATGATGAAACTCAAGGTAAAAGCAGAAAAATTATCAAGCTATATTCTGTTACTGCAAATCATTTTAAGCAAAGATAAAAACAGAAGCTGAAGGGACAGAGTTCAAATTCTGTGTCAGATAAGTCCAAATTGATTTACGTTTTGCAGGTACTATGGCTGATTTTCACTTCTCTGTATCATTCACCTCAGTTGCAGAGGTGAAATAAACTTTTCTAAAAACCCAATCCTCTCTATTAGTAATATTGTCACAGGTTTACCACTCCCTCCCTCCTTTTTCTGCATCATTTTCTCCACAAGGTGTCAAGATTACAGCTGTCATAGCTGTTCAAAGCTGTGGTGCTCAGTCTTGTCATCTATGTCATTGTAACTCTTTCTTGCTGGCAGTAAAAAAGTGACACAAATTGTTTTCCTGCCAGAGAAAAATTGCCTAGTAGATTTAATGCTCATAATATAATGTGAGGAATAACTTTACATTAGCAGCAGCATTCAGTCTGCTTATTATGGTATTATGTCCCCTGGTATTGCTGGGGAAAAAAATATTAGGTACAAGCCTGTGGAAGCTCAGCACCTTTCTGACCAGTTCTGAACACTGTGGGGAAGAGGCTTAGAGCAGTATGACCGCACAGCTGCAAAGCCGGTGGGCTGATGTGAAAACTCAAGCTTGGAAACAGAAAAGGAAATGGAAACTCAGCTAAAGGCGAAGTGAGCGTTGTGTGTGCTCAGCAAATGGCAGAATGAAACCCTGGCAAATGAAAAAAAAAAAAGTACAGCTTGTTGCACAGAATTGTGATTTATCTGCTTTTATTTTCAACAGTTACAGTGGCACCGTGATGTAGGATTTTATAGCCTATTAAATCATGCCCGACGTTTATGGATACAGTTTAGTGTGCATGCATTATGGATAGTTAGTGGCCTCTCTACAGCTGAGCAGCAAACAGTTTCCACTCACAGGAAACTGTTTCTACTCCATCCTCAAGCCTTTTTGGAGCTTTAGCTCAGATACTGCCAAATACTCTCCAAAGAAAAAGATTTTGGTGAAGAATGCAAAAAATGAACCACTTTTCTATTCCTGTTTAGATTGTCCTGATCTAAAATCGCCTTTATTTCCATTATTGTCTTCCATTTCCAAAAGCAGGTCCACACCCAAAGGGTTATCTGCAGCTTCTTCAGGTGCTGCACATTCTTCTGTCTGCCATGAGAACAAACAGAGTGCCCTCTCACAGGAAAGAGGTGGTAAGCAGCCCAAGTTGTTGATGATTTTTTTTCGGGGTGTGTAATTAAAACAGGAAATTTTAGCTGACCCCAATGCTAGCTTGGAAGATGACTGGAAAGAGGCACAGAGGTGGGTGGATCTGGGTGCATCTGGTTCATCCCTTAGAAAGCGGGACAGCAGCTTGGCCACTGCTGCCTGCCCAGCACATGGTTCACTGCCTCTTCCGACCCTGGCGGGTGGGCACCATCTCACTAGACAGACCTGCCCTTGCAGCCACTGCCTGTGGAAAGCAGAGGCTAAATCTGGGGTTGTATCCATCAAGACAGGCCTGAGAGAGCAGCCAGGAAGGAGGAGGAGGGAGGGCATCTTGAGCAAGTCCTGTCAACTGGTAGCAGAGAGAAAGGCAGTTGGTGAGGATGGAAAAGGCAGTTCAGATGAGGACCAGGAGCAATCAGAGAAGTGGCTGGGATAGGTGACCTTGACTGGAGGGGAATTCAGCTTCCCTGCCTGTTATCCCTGTGGCCAGAGAGACTCCTCTGTGTCAGAGGCCTATGGCACAGGGAGGTTTGTGACCAGAAGAAGGGAAGGTTTTGGCTGCCTGTGGAAGACACTTTTATATGCCAGGGCCTGAGCTGAGTGCAGATTGCAGTGGTCACAGCTACAACTGCAAGAGATACTCTTAGATACCACCTTACAAGGGGTAATTTAAGTTTTTAGAAAATCCATGTGAGGTAAGTGCACAATTATCACTCCCGTTTTAGAGCAAGGAGAAGACAGAGGACAAGCAGCATGCTGAAGGCCAGGTGGCAAGTCAGTGCCTGTGCTGCCATCACCAGCCAGGAGCTCCTGGTTCCTAGTTTGGTCCACAACCAGTCTCCCTGACAAGAGATGACAGTGAGCTGATTTTTCAAGCACTTTGATGAGAGAAGGAAGGTTAGAAATAGCCTGCAGCTGTTTCTAAAGAAAGTGTCAGGGCTGAAGGAGAATTTCAGGGGAAGGGAGCAGGAAAAGGGATGGTGGTGCAGTAACTATTGACACCAACAGTTATGAACAGAAAGGAAAAAAAAACAGAACCCAAAGACAGGGAATGGGTCCATAGAGAAGGCAGATTTTCTTGAGAAGGCCTGGTGAAGAGAGGAGGGGTAGTAGCATCAAGAAAAGAGCGAGCAGCAGTGGGCAAGAAGAAAAAAATACAGCAACGGTGTGCACAGTATTTGAAAGCTGTTGTGTCAGGAGGCAGACAAGAAAAATGCCACCGAACATGGAGTCTTACAGTGTTGGGGCAATTATAATAACGCTTTTGTCTCTTACACAGCAGCTGGAGATCTGAGAGCCCTCCACTGAGCAGAGTAAGCATCATTACCTCTGTTTCACCTGTGGGAGAACTGAGGCTCAGAGCAGTGATGACCCTTGCCTGTGATCACGCAGCAAGGCCAACACATTATTCTGGTTTAAACTATTATGATAAATGCAATTTGAAATAGGAATAGAACAGACAGGGACACACAGTTCTTAGTGGCATAGGAGAGAAAAAGAAGAGATGACTGATGTTAGCAGCCCAAATTTATTTTTTATAGCTCTAGAATAAATAATGTGAAGTAAAATGACAGGTGGAAGCTGTGAGCTTTGGATCCTCTATGCTTTAAACTACAAGCTAAGTAGTTGTAACAGGCAGACACTCCACTATATGCACAAATACATATGCATACAATAGTTCTGATGTGTGGTTTGTGCCCTTAAATAATTAATTTCCTTAGTTTTCCAACTTTCAGCAAAATTAAGGTAACTTACAACTACAAAAATGGAGACACATGTATACACCAGAAGACTTTCACAGCCCCCAAAGTCCTTAGAAATAGAATAGGATAGAAAGAGTAGAATATTCTGGTTAGAAGGGACCTGCAATGGTCTGGAAGCTGCATATGACCACTATTCTTTTGGGGTCATCTGTTTGGGGCAAGTTATGTGCCACAGGGCAGAAACTATATGCCTGACAGCCTGTGGCTGCTGCATCGGAAGGAGCGTTATCTTAAAAAGCAGAAGCCCAGAAAATACCCACCAGTGTTACTTGTGGATTGCACTCTTTGAGGTAGCATAATGTTTTTAAGGCCTGAGACAGTGAGATGCTTTTGTAAAAGTTCCTCTTAATTAAAAAAAAATCACCTTTCCTCACCTCTTCTTTCTCCTTTTCCTCACAAGAAATGAAGAAATGCAGCGGAGAACAGAGAAGCATTCTCCAGTGCAAAGTGAGAGGAGGAGACCAGTGTAACAGGTTTCCTGAAGGAATCAGGAAAGAACAGTATAAAAGGCCTATTTTTAGCAACACTCTTTCGGTGTTAAAATTTCCACAGTTGCCTCTTCTTCTCCCTCAGCTACTTGGGAGTATCAGGGGCTTCCTCATTTCCTTTCCTCTTTCCCACTTCCGTATTTCCTTTCCTTCCTCCTTGTGCAGAGGGCCACGGCACTTCAGCTGTGCAGGGCTACCACCCTCTGGGCACTGTCAGTAGCACAGTCCTGTCTGCAGGAGTGCCGTGAGCTCCACCATCGGCCTGGAGTACCTCTGTGAGATAAACGCTGCCTTTCAGTGTACCCACTAAAAAGAGACAGTGATTTATTTACGCCTTCTGATGCAGCTTAACACAATGCCTGTTTCAGCCACTTGCTTTTGTGAAGAGACTTCATCTGGGTGAAAAATGCAAAGGTAAACACTTCCAAATGTGTTGGTCCTCCACTGGTCCAGCACACATGGCCGGTGGGTTCATCTCCTCCTGAGTCCAGGTAAGGATGCACCCTTTGAAAACAATGTTCAGTAGCATCTCTAACACTTTTCAAAAACAAGCTACTCCTCCTTTTCCTCTCATCTACCCTCTTGTCCATAGCCAAGTGCTCATTTATTTAAAGAACAAAAAACTATCAGGAAAAAACATCTACTATGCCCACCATTTTGCTATGAAAGTGTACTTCCCAAAATTAAAACCAGGAACTCTTGACATACAGGAATTCATTTTTAACTTTTTTTCACTTTCATCCACAAGAGAGACCTGGCTATCTGCCCAGATGAAGAGGAAGCCACAGAAAACAGTGGCATCTTGCATCCCACCATTTTCAGTGGTCAAAACTGGCATGGCACAGGCTGTAAAAAACAGTGAATGTCAAAGCCAGAGGAACTCTGTACCAAGGCTGTACTTTATCTCTGGTTCCTCTCTGGGTACCAACAGCAAATGTGGGTCTTTGGGTGATGATATCTGTGGAAAGTAAATATATTTTGTCCGTGATGTGGCTTGACTTTGGGGGTACTGCTTCTTACACCATTTTCTAATGCTGATGACACGATGTATTACAGTAGTAATAATGAAAAACGACAATAACAATAACAAAAATAGAACAAAGAAAAACCCAACCTAAACCCAACAACAAACACACCAAGAAAACCCCACAACTTTATAATCCAGTATGGAAAATAAAGTTCATCAGACAAAGATTTCCCACGCTGCAGCTTATTTTCTCAGATGATGTGTGTTCCCTTTGGGAGGCAGATACTCTATTTCATTTGATATAACAGATGATGATGGAAATTACAACACCTATTTGTAATCAAGCTAAGGGATTGGATTATCTTGCTTTATGATTCTAAATCTCTCACTAGCTGAGTGGGTAAAAACATGCATAAGGCTGAATAACTCATCCTTGCGCTTCACAGGTAGATGCGTCTGCCATCAAAACCTGCTAAGAGAGCAGAGGTGAAGAAAGCATGTCTTAGATGTCCCTCCTTGATACACCTTCCCACAGATAAATCTCCAAAGACAGAGAGAGTCCTTTCTCAAACTTCCTTACAAGCTGGAAAACTTCAAAATATCTTTGCAGAAGAAACAACATAGTTGTGTGGTACTCTTTTCCCCAGCAGCTTGTGCAGTTTCTACAACAACTCTGTTTCCAAAAATCCCAATTGAACAGGCTGGCTCCTGTATCATTTATTAAGCCCCAAACTCTTCTAGTTGCCCACCAGCCAGCAACTCTGACCAGCGCAGAATAGAGGAAAGGATGGGGAAAAAAATTAAAAAGTGTCATAGTTTAAAGACACCAAGTCTGTAAGGAAGGAAAGTGAGGAAAAGGACAAGGTCATGTTTTCTCCCTGAAAACACTTGCCACCAGCTGGCTCTATTTAAAATGCCTTGTTTCATGCCAAATGCCACATTATTTTATATAAAAAAAGAAGCTGATTGAAAAGTTGCCTCTTAAATTGTGTGAGCCAGAACTCAAGTCTTCTAAAACTCTAGAGATCATCAGTGCTGTGAATGTTTGGTGAATGACAAGGCTCTCTGCATTTTGGGTAAGAAAATTAATTTTTCTGGATATGTACATGTGCTCAAACTAAAAAAAAAAAGATTCACTCCAAATGAAAATAAAAATCAGAAACTGACTTTTATGAGATTTTTTACCTCTTATCCCAATCAGAATCAATCACAGAATCACAGAAATGTGTGCTGATGTGGCATGATGAAGATAGGCAGATCCATGTGTCTGACAATTCTATACAAATATCATTATTACCTGAAAGCGATGAGCCACAGTAGATGAATTGCCTAGCTGGGACATAGTCCTTCAAAAGGCAATGTACAGCTGATACAAGAGATGGGAACAGCTCCTCAGCCCTTTCAAATAGGCACCTGAATTGAAATTAAAGCTGCCACTTTGCCCACTGCTGATCATAATTTTGTCCAGTGTACCTGGAGTCATTGGTCAACCCCAGAGTGCCAGACCAGTCACAGCGCCACGCTTATCTCCAAAGTCCAGAGAACACAAAAGCCTGGGGTTTAGTTCCTTGCTAGGGGAATTTGCACATGTGCGTTCACCTCTTTGTTACAGCTTTGTTACACTGCAGATGAGACTAATGGTAAAGCAGCTGAGCATGAATGGATGAAAAAGAGAACAAGGGAGCTAGATTGTCATGTGAAAGGGGGGAGTTTCTGCCTGTTGGTGCCCCCAAGAAAGTCGAGACCCACTTGTCCAACCAGTCAGCATCGCATAATGAGACCCTTCACCAACAGATTCACAAGATCGGAGGATGATTTGATTGCCTTTATCAGGGGGTGCTTAGCCAACAGCACGAAGACCCCTCAGCAGGCCCTGCCAAAGTGTTATCTGCTGCCGATAACTGGAAGGACTCACTCTAACAGTTCATGGAATAACACTTTTTACTAATACAAAGTATGGCAGGTTTGTGGTAGTCGGTGACAGGGTCTGGCTGCAAAAATATGTTTTAAAGCAACCTACTGGTACATATATTAAGCAAGCACAAGCTCTAATCCTAAAAGCAGTATTTAACAAGCGTAGAATATAATTCTTACCAAATGCATCCCTGAAGGGGGAGAATATAGGCAGTTTCAAAGTACCGCAAGGTTCCCCCTTTCTGCCAGGATTTCAGTGGAGGGAGGCCACGTAGTCTTCACTTCCTTCCACTCTCCGTTCCATCCCTCTAAGCAGAGGATTATCATTGTATGGGGAGCACGTTGACTGCATTCCGTCCAGGCAGTAGCAGCTGCATTTATCCCAGAATTCTTAACCTCCTCTAAATTTTAACCATATATATCATCCCACATAGATATTATCATAGTGTAAGAGAAAAGGTTTATTTTGTCACTTAATTTACCACCCTTGGAGAAACAAAGTCAGAAATGCACATAAGCCATAATAAAGCCAGGTAACATTTGAAAGGTGAACATGGATCTGACCGTTGTAAATGCTGGATTTCAATCAAACAAGAAGACAAATTGCTTGTTAAACAAGTCTAACAGCACTAATGTTTTCCAACAACATGACTTTCTGGAGCCAAGTGTTCCAATATATAAACTGTCTTGCTACCCTTATTTAGGAGAAAACCCTTATGAATGTGATAATCTTTTAAGGTTCAATTTTATCATATAACATGATGCAACTTATGTTTCCTATGTATGGTTCATAATGAGATTAGTGGAGTATACATGTTCACGCAATTTAAATAAATAGTCTCTTGAGTGTCTGGCATTAGAAATATAGTGTTCTGTATGTGCCTGTGGGCACTGATGTTGCATCCCATCATTGTACATTATTTATGTCCGTCATATTAAAAGGCATTTAAGTGGGAGAGTTTAATCTTTTCTTTGTTTCAACCATCATATAATTTGGTTAATTAGCACTTGTTGGATTTTTTTCCATTTGCCACAAAAAGGCCAAAGTCTTTCATTTAGTATTTCAAAAGTAGGCCATTTAGAATTGCCATTGGCATGGCATATGGAGCAGCAATTGACTCAGTACTGTTCAGAGATCACTATTCAGAGACCACTGTTGTAACATAAAATTTACCCCATTAATCTTGTCTTTCCGGATTTCAACTTATATAATTTTCCATTCACACACTCTGAATGATTAATTCCCATATTCATATTCTTATCTAATTGTTCTGATATTCAGATATTTCTTAAGTTTCAGAAAATTAATATCTCTTCTTGGTTCACAGCCCCTTTGTGCAAGTTAACTCTTCCATATCCTAGATAAGAGTCTTCGTTAGCTCTTCATTCAGCTATTATGTACTGTAATAGTATAATCTTGATTCCCAGTAATATTCCCAGTAGTATTAAAAGTAATATTCTGCTGGTAAAAGAAACAGGCATGAAGTATTTTTATAGAATTAATTGTTAATATTGAAGTTACTAGAAATAAGCAAGAACTGCAAAGGTATTGTCTCACATTACAGAACATAATTTTGCTAAGGCACTGCCATGATGAGTTAAACAGTGTTAAAAGTTCACCAATCATATTAATGCTGATACATGATGAAGGGTTTGCTCCCCGTATAGATGCTTACTTTAAATCAACAAGCTCTAAAACACCATGAGCAAAATTAAGTTTGTGATGTTGCTTTGCCAAATGAGAGATCTGTGACTGACCTGCCCATCCCTGCCTTCTGATGCCTGCTCTCAGTGCTCGTACCTCTCTGGCTCAAACCCCAGCATTACAGCCTGCCTCTGCCTGCACTGGAGCCAGACAAGGTGAGAGAGCCAAGGGAGGGGACAAGGAAGAGACCTTCCTGTTTGCCTAACTGGGTGGCCTTACCTTCTATTCACAGCCTGGCAGAAAGGAATGCTGTTTCTTTTCCTCGTTGTATGACTGGGTCTGTTATCAGTAATTCCCTGCCTTTATCCACAGCTGCTATTATAATTTCTTTTAAAGCCAGAACCCAATTTCTCCAGGCTGTAGAACTCAAGGCTTTAAGGGAAGTAAATAACTGTGGCAACTGATTGAGAGAACTATGAGCCAGTAGTGTGTCCTTGGGGACAAGAAGGCCAATGGTGTCCTTAGGAAGAGTATTGCCAGCAAGTAGAGGGAGGTGATCTTGCCACTCTACTCAGCCCTGGCGAGGCACCTCTGAAGTGCTGTGTCTAGTCCTGGGCTCCTCGGTACAAGAGAGACATGGAGCTCCTGGAGCAGGTCCAGTGGAAAGCTACAGAGATGCTGGAGGACTGGAGCATCTCTCAGGAAGAAAGGTTGAGGTATCTGGGCCTGTTCAGCCTCAAAAAGAGAAGACTGAGAGGGGACTTCATCAACGTGTATCACTATATGAAAGGAGGATGTCAGGAGGGCAGCATCAGCCTCTTCTCAGTTGTGCCAAATAATAAGACAAGAGGAAACTGGCAGAAATTGATTCCCAGGAAGTCCCAACTGAAAATGAGGAAGAACTTTACTGTGCAGGTGACCATGAAATGGAACAGACTGCCAAGAGAATTGTAGAGTTTTCCTCACTGGAAATAATAAAGAACTGTCTGGATTCAATTCCGAGCAGTGTGCTCTAGCATGATTCTTCCTGAGCAGGGAGAGAGGACTAGAAGAACCACTGTGGTCCCCCTTCCAAGGTTACCCATTCTGTGAAATTCTTTGAAAATCTTAGAAGGTTGGGATTTTTTTTTAATTTTCTGACTCCCCATCCAATTGCAAAATTCTCTGAAGCACCACATCATGAGAACAGCAAGTTCATTTTCCCCTCAAGAGAAAAAGGAGGACCAGCTGAGGCTGACGTAAGTGGCAAAGGAGAAGGACAGTTTAGGTAGTAAAAATACAGGGATCTCTGGCCAGATAAGATCAGATAGGGTCTGAGGAGCTAGTGTGCATATGACTCCTCCTCAGTTAGGAAAGGCAGTCGCTTAAGAGACTTTCCTAATTTCTCCTGCCTGGAAACATGTAAGGAATTCAGAGCAGAACAGCAAAAGGACACATCCATCAGTTTCTCCTAAGTTAGAAAGGGCTGAAAGCCAAGAGATATATCTTGGGACAAATACGCTAGCCTGTCTACAGTGTAGGAGAAAGTCTAAGTTCTGGAGAAAGCCTGGTACACTCTGCCTGTGAGCAGAGAAAGCAGGCAAGGGTCCCTGGAAGCCTAAGGGCGATACAGCTATGGGACAGGAGAAAGGTTTGTTCTCTTCATAGAAAGGACAGCGTGTAGCCCCAGTGTTTTAGAGGTAGGTGATATGATGCCCATAGAAGGTACTTACTAACAAGACCTTCCTTTCCAGGTTTCTTTGGCCTGGGAGCAATCCTTTGACAGGATCACTTTTGGAGGTGGAATAAAATTTTGGTGGCTGTCTTCTGAAAGGGAATCATGGCTCTTTCCCGTAGGAGGAACAGCACATAGCCCCAGTGTTCCTGGGGTAGAAGGTAAGCTGCCAGGGCGTTTCTGTCCTGACTCCTTTGCCTACGGAGCAACGCCCTCACATAATAATGTTGGAGGTAGAACCTAAGTGGTGGTGGTGGTCTCCCTACAAGTAATGACAGTTCTTTCCCATTGGAAGGAATGCACATATCCCAAGTTCTTCAACAGCAGATGATAAGCAGGTAATAGCTACCAGGGCTCTGACCTTGTCCCTTATATCTGAAAACTCTTATACGCATCTCTATCAAGTCACCTTGCCCTTGCAGCCAGTAAACTCTGGTCACATTGTGTTGCTCTGCACTTTGCTACTAAGCTATATGTACAAGTAACTACCTTCAGTTATGCAGATAAAATGTGTCAGTAACTATGAACACAAAGACAAAAGCAAATGCTGGATAATTTTTTCTCATGGCAGCATTTCAGCAATGAACAACACACTGGGGCTACTACACACCTTCCTTCTCTGTAATGTTTCACCTTTTCACTCTCGCAGAACCTAAATTCAAACCTTAAAATATCCATCAGCTGCTCCAATAAGAATGATCAAAGAACAAAATACCAGCACATTGCCACTGCAGCTAAAAACCCAAACCAAGCACACCGCTGTGATGCACTTTTCTTCTCAGCAAAGACCTCACATTTAATCGTGCAAGGTCTAAAGCTAAACCTCAGTGTTTCCAGGTGGAGCTCGAATACGAAAATGAGCCAACTCACAAAGATGACCTTCCCCCTCACAACTTGCAATTCAGACCATATTAGAGTGACATAACAGCCTTCTTACAGCCTGTAAGTTCAACTCTGTCTAGCACTTTCAGGCTCACAGAGTTTAAAGCGGCCAATCTCCTGAAAATAAAAAATCAGTAAAAACAAAACCAGGTACTGCATTCCCCCTTCTCGTGACAATCTTTCAGATACACACCACACACTAGGAATATGCTCTCTCTTTTAAAGCTCCAGGAAACATGGTGATTTTTTCCTCTCTCAGATCCCAGTCCAAAGAGTCTACCCGATTCTGTCATCACTGAGAATAAAACTCAACCAAAATGCTTCCAGCTCCAGTTGGCAAACAGAAATGTGCCTGGAGAAAAGCTTGCTTGGAATCCTCTGCAGCAGAGAGTGAAGGGAAAGAGCACAGTTCTAATGTGTTCTGTGTACTTAAAAGGTTGCTTCTGTGCGAGTGGTATAGCAAGCCTCCTGAGGCACTGGGAGATGGCCAGTGGGTGATGGTGATAAGAGATGAGAAGGAAGGTACAGAGCAAGAGTCCGAACACATTTGTACCGACACATTTCTCTCTGTGAACTGGAGCTGGAAACTTTTCGGCTGCAGCCATACTCTAAGAGTGACAAAAACAGGCAACTGCAAGTACAAGGCACCGGCCTTCTTTCAAAGATCAGTCCACAGTACTACTTCTGTCCTTACGCATATTTCGGTGTGAGAAGAACGCTCCACAGGGCTCGCCCATATGCTGGGACAAAAATCTCGCTTACCCCTTGCCCCACCTCTTCGGAAGCTTGCATTCGCGCCGCAATCAAGGGAGAGTCCTCTTCCCCAGACGAGTTGCAGTCCCACTGGAAGTGCTCTCCAACTTCCTTCTCAACTGCAAATACCATCAAACACTTTCCAGGCTCACTTGCGAGCACTATAACGAGCCTCCTTAGGAGATGGCAAGTTGGTGATGGCAGTTAGACCTGAAAAAAAGAAGGTTCAGAAAAAGATTTCTCCCAACAAATTCCATTGTGCTAACTGAAGCTGCAAGCTTTTGTGTTTACAAGGACAGTGTGAGAGAGTACTGTCAAATATTCTTGCTTACTTTCATTGAGAATCTAGCAAATACATTTGCTTCCCTGAAAATGTTGAGAATCCTATAATCTTTAGATAAGAGACGTCATTTGTAAGCTTAAAAGGAGTAATCAGCATTGAAAGCAGTGAAAAAAAGTCATTCAAAGTGAGAGACACAACCGTAATTTATGGACTGGAAAAAAAAGATGTGTGTTTAAAAGATAATTTTTAAAAATCCCAATTTTTAAGAGAGACGCTAGATGGCAGAAAAGACAAAAAAATAATTACAGCCATTTGCCAGGTACATTTTTCTGTGTGAACTTCAGATGGAAACTTCTATGTTGAAAAAAAAACCAGTGCAAAAGAGACAGAATGGGACTGTCTGTAAAGAGAAAGCAAGTACAAAGCACCGTCCTCCTTTCAAAGAATCAGTTTGCTGCACTGCTTCTGTCCTAACACATATTTCGGTGAGAGAAGCATGCTCTGTAAGGTTTGCCCAAATAAATATTCTGGGAGAAAAAGCTTGCTCACTCCTTAGCCCTTCAATGGGTCCTTGTATTCCCACAACAATAAAGTGACAGAGTAAAAACTGCATGTTCTCTGCAACTTCCTTCTCAGCTGCAAGTACCGTAACAGGCTATTAGGGCTCACAGAGACCAAAGCATTTATCCTCCTCTCACGATGCATGATGATATTTCTCATGATACTAGTTAGAGCTGAAAAAAAATAAGATTTCTCCCAGCACATTTCTTTCTCTGTGTTAACTGCAGCTGCAATCTTTTGTGTTTAAAAGAACACTGAAGAGAAAGGGCAATGGGGGAGAAAGCTTTTTTCTAAAGACATCGCTTGGAAGGAAGCTGGAGAGCACTTGCCTTGGGACGGCAGTTTACAAGCTGTCTAGGGAAGAAGACTGTCGCCTTCAGGTGCTGCAAGCTTTGAAAAAGAACGGGAAGAGGCTGAGGCAGCTTTTTGTTCCTGCATATTTCTCCGGGCGAGCCCTGGGTAACATCCTTCTCGCACGGAAATATATGTATGGACAGAAGCAGTGTAGGAAACTGATTCTGTGAACGGAGGAAAGTGCCTTTAGCTGAACTTCTTTGGTCTAGGAGGAATCTTGGTCCATCTTGAATTTTGGATGTTGAACGGACCGTTTGAGCACAACGCTCCTGCAAGCAAATGACTGCCGTTCCACCCAGGAAAGAAAGCCCTGAGCCTGTGTCTCTCAAGTGCAGATGGGGTGCCACTCTCCGCACTACGTGGACACCAAAAGCTTTCCGTGCAGGTACCTTTGGTCAGGGAGGAATCTTCATAGTTATTGAATTATGGGCAGTCAGATGGCCAATATCACAGAGGGACCCCTGGAGGCGAATGACTGCTGTTCCACCCACGAAAGAAAGCCTTGAGCCTTCATCTCTCAGTGCAGTGGGTGTGCCACTCTCAAAACTACACAGACAGCCTAACACCTGTTAAAAAAAAATAAAATTAGATGGCACGTGCCTCGGTCCACCAATGATACATGACCTAGAAGAAACATGCTCATCTCCCCTCTGGTGCAGACAGCCCACGCCACCCAGGGCTCGCCATCTTCACGCTCAAAGCCAAAAAGGCAAACTATAAAGTACTCACGGACTGAAAAGTGACAGTGTCGCTGCCACGCCGAGTGACGTCCCACCTTCTTGCTCTGCTGCTCCGGCTTCCTCCGATTCTGCTGGACACGCTGTCCGCTGGCCTCTGAACAAAAAAAGGATTCATCAGCTCACCCAGATGTCCAGGGAAAGCTTCACCTTTGCAAAGTTCTCAGGGCCATTCAGGAAATCTAGAGGTCACCTACAGCCTGCATTAAGACACATAAAACAACCACCAAAATCCACGGCCCTGCTAGGCAGCTCCCATCATCTCCACAAAACCCTGCTCTCAGGATTACACTCAGAAGAACGATGGCTGCTACATCCCAAATAACCAGACAGCCATCGCCTCAGGCAGCTAAGCGTACCCACGTGGACTCTTATGGCTACTCCACCTACCCCCCCACCTCGTCTACACATCAGGGCACAGCAGCTCCGGGACAAACACACGCACACCTGACCCATAACCCTACAAACGTGCGGCGTAAGGATGAGAGGAAGCTCTCAGCAAGAAGCAGAACTCCAAGAACTGAGATGCTGTTGAGCAAGATGACCTATGCAACTGCTCCCCCTATGCTCATTTCCAAATCCATCCCAGCAATTCCCAACCCGGCACCCTGCTCTCCTCCCCTCTCTGGGTTCACAGCCCTCCATTTATCTTTCTGAGAGCTGGGGGTGCGAATCCTTCTTCGACACAGAGGAGGGTCGTCTCGGCTTCTGTGTGAGAAGCACGTAGACATTTCTGACTTGGCGAGACTGAGAAGGGCCTGATGCTCCATAGGCCTCTCAGAGAGAAATATGTTGGGACAAAAAGCTTGCTCGCACATGGCCCCCCTTCTATTCAGAATCTTGACCTTGTATTTGCACCACAATCAAGTGACAGTCCTCTCCTTTATAGTCTGTAATCTGCAGTCCCACTGCAAGCGCTCTCCACCTTCCTTCTCAGCTGTAAGGACCGCCACACTCTTTCAGCCTCACTTCCCAGCGTTCCTGTGTGACTGCAGTTAGAGCTGAGGTGGAAGGCGCAGAGCAAGACTGAACAGGCTTTTCTCCTGCACATTTCTCTGTGCAAACTGAAGCTGGAAATGTTTCAGTTCAGATGCTGAATGCAAGAGTAGTCCCTGGATGTGAATGACAGTACCTTCCGATGGAAAGGAAACACCTAGTCCTACTGTTGGTACTGCACATGATTGTGTGCCCAGCAGAGATACAGGTCAGCAAGACCCTTCTGATAGAGTGCTCAGGGAATGAAAGGGACAGCAACTGCTATTTTTACCTGGCACCTTTTGTTTTGGAGCAACTCCTAAATGTAGTCACTTTTGGAGGTCAGAGGTGGCCTTCTGAAATGTTTGGAAGTATTTTTACTTTTACTGTATGCTGGCTTAAAGTGATTTAAGGCCTTACACGCAATCTATGATTAATTAAGACAACTAACCAAGAGGTTAGTTAGGATCATTAAAAAAAAATAGAAAAATTTTAACATTTCCAACAATTTGAGGATTTGAAATTTCTTCATGCTATTTACATTACAGTAGAGAACACCCGAGACATTTTTTGAAACAGTTTATTTACGTATTGCAAACGCATCTGTACATGACGTGTGCTTTACTGTTATTAACTACCACTCTGTGACAGCAAGGCTGTAATTCATAGCTACAGATCCTCGCTTCTCACATCGCTGCCCCCTAACAGCCAGCTGTATGAGAAACCAAGAACATGGCAAACATGAAACCAGTGCAACCAATATGTGTTTTGTTCACCCTGCTTCCTTCTGGTGGCCCCCGCATTAGGAATGCAAGCAGAAAATTCAACATGAGCTACAGAAAGACTTGTATTACGAATTATTTTTTAAAAATTCTTGTAATTTGATAATTAGGTTGACTGGTTTGCACATGAAAGGTTTCTGCTTCTCATTTGAGTTGTAAACTGAATCCACAACAGTGTTTGAAGTGACTTGTTTTACTTATGCACTATATTGAATTTACAGTAGGGTGATTAATTTAAATCGGGTTTTATATTTCCTGCCTACACATATAAGAAAAAGGAGCATAAAAATCTATTTTAAACTATATTAACTGATGTCTTGATGTATACTCACTAAAGCTTAGATGCTAAACAACAGCTAAAATGTTTCAATTACCTCAGAAACACAAACAGAAACTGCAAGTGTTCAGGGCCATAGAAAATAACCTATTTATCTCCTTCACATTTTTTAAAAACACTTCCAAACATACTTGGAAATAGAAACCTGTAATGAAAATACTGGAAAACCTTGTACTATTTTGGCAGAACTTGGGTGCTGTAGTAACATCTAAAGCACATTAAATATGTGACATTTGTAATTCCCTAATTCATCCAGAATTCATTAATACTATAGCCATGTTAATGCTGAATAATTTCTTCATGAATGGATGGCTGCCTGCTATTTGTGTCTTCTGTCAGATACAGTCTTCAGTACAGGTAAAATGCATTACTAGTTTTGTTGAAGTATGCTAAATTCTGTATTTATTCTTACTGTTTCTTAGAGAAAATGTAGAATCAAACTTGGCACTAGCCTTAAAAAGTGAGAGGTTTTCAGAATATTGTATTTTTCATGGATGAAAACTGAATGGAAAAGAGAGTCATGGATCATGCATTGAGTATCAAGTTCTGGACTCCGAGAGGCAAGTTGCAAACAGGATAACCTAATGCAAATATTAGCAGCTTTAGCCACATCATTTTTTCAGCGTAATTGCCACGTGTAGCGCATGGGTTTATTGAGAACCGTGACGCCAAGCATCAAATCAGACTGTCACGCGAGTAGGTTATTATGTTTTGTTTCTTGAGCAATAGCTCCATCAGGTTTGTTTGTCATGAAACTGAACGTGTCACAAAAGTTGCTGAGTGAACTACAGTATTGCATGTATTTTTGTACTTGCTCTGTTTTTAGGACTTTTTAAAATTGGCCTTGTAATGGTTTCAAATGGCTTTACTGCTGTTGCTTGCTTCTGCTCTATATCAGCGTTGCTGAATTTTTTACAACTGTGTATTTCTGAACAGATGGGGTGAAATATTTCCATTTTTAGTGTCTGCAGTTGCTTTTACTTACATTTCATGAGACTGGACAACGGAAGACGGGATTTCAGCAATTTCTCCTCATCCTGAGCAGCTTTTGAAAAGCAGGACAACTACTTCTGCCTGAATGCAAAACCAGTTAACGCTGCTTTTCTCAAGTATTTGTTTCGCACTCCCATGGAAGCCTGCTGCAGTGCTCTGCCACCCTCAGTGTAAAGAAGCTCTTCCTCAGGCTGAGGTGGAACTTCTTGTGTTTTTAGTTTACGTCCCTTACTCCTCGTCCCGTCGCTGGGCACCACTGAAAAGCGCCCGGTACCGTCCTCTTCGCACCCGCTTTCGAGACATTCACACGCACTGATGGGCCTTCCTCTCGGTCCTCTCCGCGGTAAAGGGGCCCGGCAAAAATAAATTCCGCAGTTTCTCTTTCTAGGAGACAGAGCCGAGCGCGGGGCCGGCAGCGCGCCCCGAGCACCCGCGGGGCGGCGGCAGCTCCGCGGCCGCGGGGCCGCCTTTCCCCTCACGCCGCTCGGCGCCGGGAAGCGTTCCCGCCCGCCGCTCAGTTTCACTTTCTGTCCCCGCTCCCGGCCGAGCGGGAAACGAAAACTGCGGGGCGGCTCCGCCCGAGGCGGCGGGGCGGGCTCACCCCGCCCCACGGCCCGGCCCCGCCGGGTCCCGCCGCCCGCCCGGCCGCCCCGCTGCGGGCAGGCCTGCCGTCCGGGCCCCCGCCGCCACCTTGGGCAGCGCGGGCGGTGCGAACGGCAGGTCCAGCCCGGGGCTCGAGGCGCTTAACTGGTAAGAAGCCTTTTTCTGCTGGTTTGTGGGATAGGTTGGGGCAGAGGTGCAGTGCGCTGGGAGGGAAGGTAATAAGAAGAGAGGGAAATTAGGGAGAGTAGTTTGACGGCAGAGCGTGAAGCCTCCTTTCGGTCGCATCCCGGAGAAGTGTGAAGGTGATGTGCCCTTAGGTACTTCCCCTTGAGGATGGGTCATCGCACTGAGTCCCTGCTGGGGCCCTTCGAGGAGCACCTCGGGGGACCACAGGGTGATAATATCATAGAATGGTTGGGGTTGGAAGGGGACTAGTTCCAACCCGCTTCCCGTGGACGGGGACACCTTCCACTAGACCAGGTTGGTCAGAGCCACATCCAACCTGGCGTTCCCACCTGCAGCCAACCTTCCGCCCCAGCACCACCTGTGCCCCAAGATACCCGTGAGGGAAAAAGGAGACGACGATGGTGGGGAAGGGGCGACAAGGGGCAGAGATGGGGCTACTCCTCAGGTAGAGGGGCACTTGGAGGCACAGGGCGTGAAGGCACCGCTGGGGTGTTGTTGTGAGAAGCCGGTGTCTGGGGAGGGCACATGGGCTGCGGAGCAGTCCGGGATGAGAGGGAGGATGCTGGGCGCGGCTGAGGGAGAGCAAACGAGAGGGTTAGATGAGTACAGGGTGCCCAGTCCTAGTGGCGTTGCTTGGGGCGGCCAAGCCACATACCTGAAGGTACTGAGTCCTACCCCTGACCTGCAAAGAAACTGAGAAGCAACCCTGCGCCTCCGGTGAGAGAGGAGAAATTGGGGGCAGGAGGGGAGCCTGCTCCTCAGCTCACTCACCAGATTCTTACACACTTGTGTAGGGGAAAGAAGGTCAAGTGCAAATTTTAGGAATGCTGTATTTCTGACAGCCAGCCAAAGTGAGGCAGTTCCACGCCAGGGTTGGGAAATTGAACTCGTGTCCCTGCTCCAGTACCAGGGTTCCTGCTAGCAGTGCCTGGGGGAGCTTCATTGAAACAGAAACCCAAGTCCTCCCATCTCTGAATCCCCTTGCATCTTCATGCCTTAGTATTTTTCTACCTATTTCTCAAATCACCCAGAGGCCTGAATTTACTCATTAATCCCACCTTAATCTTATTTTTCCTGACAAAAGTAATGTCTTGCTGGTTCGCCTCATCCCTGCTACGTCCCCAGCTGTTTTTCTGCTACCTCTGCACTGCCTGTCCCTCTGCTTTCTGTCTTCTTTGACATCCCCACTGGCTGTGAGCATCCCTTACCTTAAACCCAGTGGTTCTCATGGTACAGGCCCAGATGGGCTCCCACACCAGCTGGGCTTTCAGAAACCTGAATGCACTGTTAAATCAATTCCGGGGAAAGAGGCAGTGTGTGTTCAGACTCTGTTTTCTCAAGGAAGAAATCAAATAAAATTTCTCTTTTCCTCCATAGCTGTTCTAATCACTGGATTTGGGTATATACAAAGTAATATTCTTGAATCTTTCTTTGAATATAAGAGCTGGGGTTCTTTTCCCCAAATAAACTTCTCAGCAAATTTGACGATTTTTAATGAATCTGAGTGTATGACAGAGTTCAAAAGTAATCTTCAAAAGCACAGTTGGAAATAATTATACTTAAAGGTAATAATTGGGAAAAAAATCCATTTCTACTTTTTCTGCCTCATTCTTCAGAAGCTTTGATATCTGACATTATTAGTCACAGTTTACCTGAAAACATGCTTTTAAAACAAAGATTTTCTTTTTGTGGAAGGCAGAATCAGGATATTTTGCTTATTTCCCTTTCTTGGTAGCTTTTCATCATTCTTTCAGCACCTGGCCTTAGGTTGATTTTATGTGTGTCATGGTTTGTTTTTCTGGAATTTTACCTTTCCCCTCGCCTTTGTGAGCGTGGGGGGGAAGGGTTAGGGTTTT
>JAWMRA010000041.1:64023173-64034712 GCA_035584735.1 Pseudotriccus pelzelni
GGTAACAAGCTCTGGCCAGGTCCATTGTTCTCGAGTCAGCCCCTAGACAATGCATCTAACCAGCAACCTTAACAAGCGCAGCCTCCCACGGCTGCAGGTAGACTTGCAGATGGCAGTAAGCAGAAACAGCAATGCTCGTTATTAAATAAGCCTCCAGTTTCCCTAAACTACACAGTTTCTTAACATGATCAAACTTCTGCTTGTAATAAAACCGCCTTCCATTTATTTCTCACAGCCCCTTTCCTTCTTCTCCCTCTGGCCCCTAATTTCATATACTGAGCATGATGTTGTGTGGTCTGAAATATCCCCTTGGCTCAGTTGGGGTCACCTGTCCCAATTGTGCCTCCTCCCAGCTTCCTATGCATCCCCAACTTCCTCTCCAGCATGTCAGTATGAGGAGCTTGAAAATGCCTTGGCTCTGTGTAAGCCCTGCTCAGAAATAACAAAAACATCTCTATTATCAACCTTGTGTTGAGCACAAATCCAAAACACAGCCCCACACCAGCCACTGTGAAGAAAATTAACCCCCCCCAGCCAAAGCTAGCACTGCTTCACAGCGCTGCCAGGACATCTGCTGCTGCCACCAGCACTGATCAGCAGTTGACTGTTAGTCGGGAACAAAGAAAAGTTATGGCATTCCTACATAAATACTACAATTATTTGGATCTGCTACGTTTTTTTCCCTACATTATATTCTTAATGATCTGTACTAGATTCATGTTAGGTTTATGTAGAGAGAGCAGAAGTCAGCAAGGAGGTGAGGAAATGTGGCTGCCCCACCCCTGAAGTGTTCAAGGCCAGGTTCACGGGGCTTGGAGCAACCACGCCTAGTCGAAGGTGTCCCTGCCCACGGCAGGGGTGGAACGAGATGAGCTTTAAGGTGCCTTCCAACTCAAACCACTCCGTGATTCCGTCATCATACGGAACTCCCACACTCCTCTCAATCACTTCTTGCAGTATTTGTTTCCCGGGTGATTTTTGGCCAAGGAAGCCTGCAGGCTAGGCGGTCTCCCGCCTCCTGCCCTCGGCGCGGCCGCGCTTTCGTTTTCGATTCTTCCCGAGCGCGGCCGGGCGGCGGAGCCCCGCTCCCGCCCTCGGTCCCGCCCGCTGCCGGTCCCGGAGGCGCTGCCGTCCCGGCGGAGGGCAGGATGAGCGACCCGGCCGTGTGCAGCTTCCTCACCAGCGCGCTGTGCGCGCAGGGCGGGCGGCTGGGGCTGCCGGAGCTGCAGCAGCACGCCGGGCTGTCGGCCCCGCAGCTGGCCGAGACGCTGGCGGCGGCGGGGCCCCGGCGCTTCCTGGTGCTCGGCGGCGGCGCCGAGGTCCTGGCCGTGTCGGACGTGCGGGTCTGTCCCCGCAGGGAGTGCGGCGGCGGCTGCGGGCGGCTGCACCTCTGCAAGCAGAACCTCATGGGCAGGTGCCACCTGGGGCCCAGGTGAGCGCGGGGGGCGCGGGCGGCCCGAGGGGAGGGGAAGGGGAGGGAGGGGGACGCCCCCCCAAACCCCGCACGCTCCTTGCCCCGGGACAGAGGGCAGTGGCCCCCCTCGGGCACAGCCGCGGGCCGGGAGATCTGGCTCCGGAAGGACTCGCGTCCTGCCCTCGCGGAGTCGGTAGAAGGCCGAAGTGCCCGCGGTAGGTGGCAGTTTTCTAAAGCATGGGGGTTTTTTTTGTCAGTGTTACGATTGGTTTGTTTCGTTTTGTTATAAATCCACTCGCCTCCACACGCGTCCCTCAGCCCCCGGGGCATCTGGATGAAATAGTTTACACAAATTTCTCTCCGAAGTAAAAAGCAAAGCGCTAGCGTGCCCTCTGGTTTCACTCCAGAGAGTTACAAACGTTGAGTTTTGCTGTAACTCACCGCTTCGCTTACAGGCTTTTATGCGAGAGGCACTGTTTGATCGCCCATGTACATCAGTCCCGGCTTCCGGGACTCCCGGGAAGGGCAGGGCGAGCAAAGGTGGTGCCTAGTTTAAAAACATTAAGGAAAACAAAAGCAAATGCAGAAGAAGCAACCCAGAAGCTTTCCCTCGACAATCAGTGGCAACACTGAGCTCTGATGGAAGAATTTGCAGTTTAAGCCCACAGGCCCCAGGTCTTGTACTATTGCAGTGTTAGTAACCTACTGGTATCCCACTGGATTCTTCTTGTTCTGCCCCAATAAAATAGACGGCTGTGTGCTCGGATTTGAAGAGCTTGGAGGGGAAAGGCTGTGTCTCTCCAAGTGGTGTAGCAAACCACCAAGATTGTAAGATTTTCTTATTGTTTGTTGCACTGCTGGTGGAACGATGAGCTTGCCTGGGGTTCACTGTTAGAAATGCCTTCAGGTGCTTGTAGGCATACATGCTGGATGACTCTGTGAATTAAAATGTGCACTAAGGTGATTCCCTTAGTAATGATATACCACTCTGTCCTCTCAATAGCACTAAGTATTTAAAATCACCTTGGTATGTGGTAAAAACTAATAAAGTGAAGAGTATGCCTTTCATGGGAGTAAGGTTGATTAAAATGAGGGGACAGAAATACTGCTAGGTGGACCACATAGATCAAGAGAGAGAGAATTCTTTAACCGATAAGGTAAAATCTAGTCTTGCTTCCAGACTTTGCATCCTTTTTGTTTTAGAATCCCTGGAAAGAAAAACATCTGTACAAATTACTGTGGTCTTCTACTTAGTGGAATCACAATTTTAGTCCAGTTAATCTTGTTTTTAACTAATGTCTCGCAAGTACCTTTTCACTGTTTTTTTTTTTCCTTTCCTGAATGTGTTATTGAACTCAGTTGTTTAGTTATCATTATATTTGTGGAGTGTTTTGTGGACTTAGAAATACGGACTCAAGTGATGTAGATCCCTGTGTGACTGTCAGGGGAATCTGAAGTCGACTGTGGAGGAACACTGGTGATGGCTCACACTTCAAGTACTCTGTAGCTTACCTTCCTTCACAGCCATTTACTGAGTGCCTATAGCACCTAGAGGACTGTTTCTCAGCATCAAAGATGGCACACTTCTGCCCTTCAGACTTTGCATCCTTGTTTATTTGCATACAAAGCAATGTGTCCAACAGGTAGCAGGGGTCAGGGGAGAAATATCTACTCAAATGTCTGTACAGAAGGACTGGATCAGACATACCCTGAGGTAAAAAAGCTTTCACAAGGTGAGTTTCAAAAGTTAACTAGAGGCAGAAAGAGTAAAAGGATCATAGACTTAAGTTTGGAGTCCGGTAAATTAACAGTACTTCTGCTGGATTAGTATGTCTAGTCTTAATGCTGCATCAAATCACCTGTTAGAGAGCAGAACATGAAGGTGTATTTTCTTGTTTGGTTTTAGTTTATTGTTTTTGTTTTTGGGGGAGGGGTGTCTTGTTTGTTTTGTTTTAAAAAAAACAGACGTCCCAGCCAGCAAAGATAACAACTTTTGTTGTTTTCAGCTTCATTATCTCTTTGTTTTGCTCTCCTAGACTCTTGCATCTGTCCTTACATGCCATCCCTGGAACAACAACCTTTTATATTCACAAAATCCAGGGTGTTGCAACCTCCAGTGTTTTTGGTATATTGCTCTAAAATTAACTTTCCCTTCAGCTGTTCAGACCATGTGACATTGACTTTATTTTACTGGAGGTGAAGAATCTGTGGGATAGACAGATTTGGCTTCAAATTTGTGCTGCTAAGTTTTTTTAAAGTGGTGTGGCCACGTTGGTGTTTAAAATGGGGATGATAATGCTACTGCATTTCACAGAGGAGTTATGCTGTCTGGTCTGTTCTCTAGCTAATTGCAGAGACCACCTAAATGTTTACAAAGACTTGGACCAAGCCTCCTTTCCCTCATGGCTTTTTTGAAGTTTTCTGAGGTTCTTCTTTAAATCAGCCTGACTCGTGGAGTAAACATTGATATGCATGTCTGTTTTCTTGCAGCTCTTGTAAGTACTCACATGACATCACCAATGCTGAGAACAGAAAAGTTCTAAAAAAACATGATTTGTCTGGCCTCAGTGAGAATGAGCTGCGAATCCTGCTTCTCCAAAACGACACTTTCTTCCTCCCTGATGTGAGTAGTACTGATGTCTTAAAAGCAGCTTTTTGTTCACTAGGAATGGGAGAGGGTAACAGAATGTGGAGTTGTGATCTCAGTGTCAACCTGTTAAAATGTAACAGGATTAGTCTGAATGAAGCAGGAATGCCGACGGCTATGTGTGAAAGCACCAGAAGAAACAATATCAAGTCCATAAAATTACTCAAAACAAGCAAACAAAAATGTCAGTTTCAGAGGTTTACAAAGGGTGAGGTAAGCAAGATACAGTTGAAAGACCACAATAATTGTAATGCTTATAGGCTAAGAGGTATGACCAAAAACTCAGTTTGTTGCTGCTTCTCCGAGAGATGATGGAGACTAGGAAGTGAGGTCCCATTTCCTTTTCCAGTCTACCTAGGCCTGCGCGTTTTGGTGCGTGAAGGTATAAGGGAGTGAGAAAAATCTATGAGAAAATGACCAAATGACTGCAGTCATTTTTGTGTAAAATCTGCCTCTTCCAAAGTGCACTGAGTTTTCATACAGTAACTTTCTACAGAGTTACCTTTGTCCAGTTTGTATGCCAGTCATCAATTTTGATAAATTCAGCTGAACGTTCCATTCTGGGTATATGTGTGTGTGTAAGGGCAATACTGTCTTCAAGGTAAGTACTGCCTGTTACCCTTGTCTTTTGCAGCTTATAATCTCCACAGACCTGTTGACATAATAGCTCTATTGTTTCTTTACTCCCTGCTGTGACAGTGCAGGACTTCAACAAAATAGATTTATTTTTTTTTGTGTACCATTTTATAGTATGTTGTACAGGCAGATTCAAGGAGCATGGTGGCGCTAAGCAAGGGGGGTTGTTCCCAGTAACGAACATAAAGTAGCAACCATCACTGGTTGGTATTACCTTTACGCTCTTACTATGGATCTGTTCAGCCCCCACCCCTAGCAGGCATCATTAATTACCTCTAATTGAGCACCTTAACTCCTATCATGCAGTAAAATAGCAAAACCAAGAGAAAACCGTGATTGATGCAGGCCCTTTATAAACCTGAGTGCTGGGAAGAGGGATCGAAATGCCGACTTGGCTGTTTCCTGCTTAGAAATGCTACCGGTTGTGTGTGTGAGGACATGGCATGTACAGAGCTCTCAAGCAAGGGGACACTTTGGTATTCTGTGACCTGAACTTGGGTGCAGGGTAAGGGAAAAAAAAAAAAGAACAGCACCACAAGGTCAGGGGTTTTCACATTTTGTCTTTTCTCTGTCTTTGTTTTTGGTTGGTTTGTTACTCTTTTATTGTTTGGTTGGGGTTTTTTTTTGTTTCTTGTTGTTTTGGTTTTTTATTTGTTTCTTGGCAAATGCAAGGGACAGCTGCTTTCTTGATGTAGCTAAATAGTGCATTTCCTATTGTCATGGTTTAAACCCAGATAGCAGCTAAGTACCATGCAGCCACTTGCTCTCTCCCCCACCCTGATGGGATGGGGAAGAGAACTGGAAAACAGGTAAAACTTGTGGATTGAGATGAGAATACTATAATAATTGAAAGAAAATAAAATATACTAATAACAGCTGTGAGGAGGAGGAGAGAGAGATGAATAAAGCCCAAGAAAAACAAGTAATTCACAATACAGTTGCTTACTACCTGCTGACTGATGCCCAGCCTGTCCCTGAGCAGCGATCGGTGGCTCCTGGCCAACTCCCTCCAGTTTTTATACTGGCCAGGATGTTCCGTGGTGTGGAATATCCCTTTGGCCAGCTTGGTCAGCTTTCCTGGCCATGCTTTCTCCCAGCTCTATGTGCCCCTGCTCACTGGCAGAGCACGAGACACTGAGAAGTCCTTGACTGGAGTAAGCCCTGCTCAACTCCAACTAAAACAGCTCTGCATTATCAACATTCTTCTCATCCTGAATCCAAACCACGGCACTGTACCAGCTACTACAGAGAAAATTAACTCTATCCCAGCCAAAACCAGGACACTTACTTCACTGAGGCAGCACTTGCTTCTGGTTTGGTAGTTTATTCTGGTGTTCCTGTGTAAAAATTCATCCTGCATACTAACATCTTTTAATGCATCTTCCTCCAGATGCTCTGTAGAATTGTTCTCAGCCAGATTCAGTGTCCTTAAAACTCTGAGAGCTTCAGTTTGAAATTTAAGTGGCTGCAATCTCCACTACCGTGAAGTGATATTTTGTGTAATGGACACTCCATACAAAATGTTTGTGTTTCTAATACTCTTTCAGTTATTACCCAATTCTCTATTTTAGTTGCTTTTTTTCCTTGTTCTCTTGAGTACCAAAGCAATTCCTGTGCTCTGGCCCCTGAAACCAGTGTTTGACATAAATTTTATGCTTTTTTCGGTAATTCTTAAATCCAAGCTTGGGCTGTGTGACAGACACTACGAATCCAGTGAATAGTTGTTTTGCAGCTGAAACTGGCCTGATTTTTCAGTCTCTAAGCACTGCCATCCCAGCAATCTATAATTCCCTAACTGATATCTAAAACTATATACATTCAGCTTCAATGCAGCATAAAAACTATCTCCTGAGGGGAAGAAGGGTTGGGAGGGGACCTGTGAGAGTCACGGTATGATGTGTCTGCCAGACAGCTGCATGTCCTCCTCAAAGAAGCTTCCTTCTTATAGGCTGCCCCTCTGTGCTTCAGGAGCAGAAGTGTTGCTGTGGTGCTTGGTGGACAATATGAAGGAGTTTTGGGTGTGTGATTTGTCCCTGGGACTGACTCACTGCTTATCTCTTTTTTGATTAATAGAGGAATAAAGAAGTGCTTTGCTTTTTCCATATGTACTCTAATCTCAAAGCATTCTTCTGCCCGTTTTTGGAAGCCCAAATCTTCAATGCAGAATAAGCTTTACAAATAGGAAGTGCAAATTCAGTTTTATGCAACTGTCTTGCATCCTTTTTTAGCACTCCCGTGCTTGTTGGATTGGCTTTTCTTGAAACAAAAATTGCACAACTTCACAACCAAAAATGCATGAATTGGCTTAAAATACCTGCTCCTCTGTGCAAAAAATCTGTCTAGATTGAAGAAGTCACAATGACCACATGCCTTTTAGTCACCATTTTTCGGCTCTTAAGGCTGCATGCCTATAGAACAATGAAAAATTCTAATATGCTTTTCCATTTCGTCTTGTATCCTTCCCACTTCTAGACCTGCCAACTTTACAACAAAAAAGGTGGTGTCTGCATGCAGCAAAACAACTGCAACAAGCTTCACGTTTGTCGACACTTTCTCCAGGGGGAATGTAGATTTTTAACATGCATGAGGTCCCATAACCTCTTGGATGGCCATGCATTGAGAGTGTTGGAAACTGGAGGCATTGATGGGAAAATAGCTTCGAACCTCCAGGTTATATATGATTATAAGCACATGGAATTCAACAGGGAACGGAACAAGGGAAATGGTAAGTTGTAAGAAACTCTGGGCTTAAATAGGATTTTGAGTTTGATAGCGGTACTCAGCTTAACCCCATCATTCTTTTGGTGCTTTCAGTACACAACTACAAACCAAGGGAAAATTATTTGAAAAAAACAGTAGTTACAATGAGTAAAGAACCGAAGGTACCTTTGCAAACAGTGGACTCCACACTGCATGTGCCATCTCCAGAAGGTAAATATCTAGATATTAGTACCAACTGCTTCAATGTGGAATCAGCTTTTGTATTTCCCTCTTGCAACGTGTACATATTTTTTTCCTCTCTGCCATTTTCTACTTTCAGGAATTAAGTCATGTCTGAATCATGTGGAAGAACTGCACTATTATTGCCTAAAATACTGCATGCAGAATAGCTATTGAGTGGCTGGCTTATTGCCAGCTTATTGTGACTAGCTAGGGTTTGTAACTGCTATTATTCATCTGTTGTATCAACAGTGGAGCAAAATTCTATGTGCGATGGACATAATTCTCCACGCAGACTGGCATACTGCTAGCTTGCTGAGCTTCTGGCCCAGCAGTGCTGTTCATTCAGTCTTTTCATGCAGGTCCTGGTAGCATCCTACCTGGTCAGAGACAACAGCAGTTGCCAACAGGAGCTGGAGGTAAAGATGAAAGTGTGGATTGTTTCTAACCATCCACTCTTGAGCTTTTGTGAAGACAGTTGATGTTACGCAGGTGTTGTGGACGAGCCACAGTGAGCACCACAGAGCCACTCGCTCACTTCCCACCCCTTGGGTGGGATGGGGAAGAGAAAAGAAAGAATAAAAACAAGAAAGCTTAAGGGTCAAGATGGGAGAGGGAAAAGAACCACAAAGGATAAGCAGAAGAAGAAAACAAAGCAAAAGCAGTGATGCAAAGGCAGTCACACACCATCTCCCACACACAGGCTGACGCCTAGCCAGTTCCTGAGCAAAAGAGAGCTAACCCTCTAAAACTCCCTCTTTTCCCTTTTACTGCTGAGCACTATGCTATGTGGTATGCAATATTTGGTGAGTTTGGGTTCTCTGCCCAGTTGCGTCCCTTCCCAACCTACTGTACACTCCCAAGTCTATTCACTTTGGGGGCAGGGTGAAAAACGGAGGCGGCCTTGATGCTGTGTATCACTGTTCAGCAAAAGCTAGAGCTTATCAGGGTGTTATCAGCATTGTTTTAGTCAAAAATCTAAAACACGGCATCATATGAACTGCTATGAAGAAAAATTACATCTTATCCTAGCCAAGTCCAGTACAGTGACATTTCTGATGTAGTAGTTTCCACTAGAAACAAAAAACAAAATACAAATGTTTACTTACCAAAATGTATCAGTTGCAATGCACAGTTCAATCACAATGCTAACGTCACTCCCATTACACGTCTGTATAATATGCTCATTGTCACAAAGCTTGGTGTCTCCAGTCTCTAGGAAGGGTTGAAGCCAGCTGAAGCCTGTTGCTGTCTTGAGAATTCTTTTGTTAGTTCTTTAGGTTTAGTACTTCTGTGTTGGGCTGAGCTCCTGCCATGCTGGTCTGGCCAGCTCAGGGAGAAACATTTCCACTCCGCATCGATCTGCTGAGCTGACACTGCCATTTATCAACTCTCTGGACCCCTTGGTGGGGAGACAAAGTTGGCTGCTCCCCAGGAACCATGGTCAGCCACACCCTGTGTTACTCTTCCTGACACTGCCCTTCCACTTCTCCACTGAGACTTCCTCCTGTGTCAGGGTTTATTGGTCAGTCACAAAGCCCTGACTTGAGCGGTGGGCTATATGGGGGATAATCAGATCCTGAAAGTGCTTGACTTGGCTAGTGCAGTCAAATCTTTGTTATTTCTGGGATGAAGTACCAAAGGCAGTGTCTTTCTCATAGAGCAAATAAGGACTGATGGTTTCTTTCCTGTAGATAAAAAGGACGATTCCCCTGCTGAAGCTTCAAAGGACAACAAAGAAGTTAACTGTGATGAGATCTGTGTGTTCTATGTCTGGAAGTACTGCAAACATAAGGGTAAGCTTTATAAAAAGTAATGTAGTCACTGGAGGACAGTGACTGCAGACAGTCCCTGCTCAGTGGCTCGGGCTAGCGGTGGCATATGGAGTGTCAGTGGCAATTGTGCCTTCTCACTCACTCACTGGAGAAACGCGCCCCCCTTCTGTTTTCAGCACTCTGTCTTCATTGCTCATACCAAAGCCCAGGGAGAAAGCCTCAAGGTGCAAAATCTGCTGGTTCCTTTTTGGGTTTTGTTGTTTTGCTCTCTGTGTTATGATTAGAGAATTCAGCTATGTCTGATCTCATTACAGATAAATGCAAATCTGTTCATTACCATTTGCCATATAAATGGGAGATATATGATGGGATCACCTGGAATGACCTTTCCATGATGGAGGAAATTGAAAAGGCCTATTGTGACCCAAAAATCAGCAGGTACAGCTGGACTTCTTGCTTGGAGTACTGTGATTGAACCCCTGTGGAAGAACTCCCATTTTCTTCCAAAGATGTCTGACTTCCAGAACTTCTGGCTATTGAGCCTCTCCGAATCTGGGAGGATGTACAAATGAGAATTTTTCCTTTTAAAAAGCAAAGTAAAAGTGACTGTATGACAATATCACCCCATTTATGTCTTCTAAAAATAACAAAACTGTATCTTACATTTAAAGCTCTGTGCACGGTAAAAAGCGAGTGGAATACAGTGTTTAGAATATCAGCATTTCAAATAATGAATCATAATTTATTTACAGTAATGAAGTTGGGCCTTTTAACAACATATCAGAGCTGGTCTTTCTCTATGGTTGTTCTTTTCCTACTACACCTAGTATGCATAATAAAAATAATAACAACCACAACAATTATAATAACAATAATAATAGTAATATCTGTCATGTGCCTAGAGACATTTTATGAGATGGCCCTTGCATAAGCAGCACATCTCTTTTTTTTCCTGTTTTTCTTTCTATTTTAACTCCTTTCTGAAAAGCCCCAGTGTGTCACCTGGATTCATAGGAGACCCCAGCCTGGCTTTGAAAAATGTATAGTAATTTTGGCCTATGCCTGTTAAGACAGCAGATGATTTTGAACTGCATCTTGCTGGATGGTGCAGATCACAAGCAAGATTCACAAGAGGAGGCTGCTTTCAAAGTCTTCCTGCCTGGGAGTTAATTTTTCAAGCCTCGCAGGAGTAAGAGCCTGCAGACCTCACAGCTGTGATGGTTGTGATTGCATCCTTTGTAACCACAGGAAAAGAACAAAGTTGATAAGCTGCATGTACTTATGAAATTCTTGTTTTGTACTGAGACAAACTGGAACCTTTCCTTGTTGCAGAGTACCTTTTGCCATGCTGGACTTGTCCTATCCTGTCTGTAACGGTGGCATTGCCACATATGGCCAGTGATTGAGATGGCATTCCATATCTCACAAGCCATAGTTGGCTTATGAAGCTTGGAAATGGTTGTCAGAGCTGCCATATGCTGTGGACAATACCCTTATTTCAGGCCTAATTAAGATCAGTCACATTATATTAAAGAAAATTGCATAAGCCTAAACAGAGGATTAGAGAATAAAAGATTTACTGTTAACTGTAAAACCCCTGAATTTGTCCTTACAGCATAGCAGGCAGGAACATTAACTTCCAGACCATGACCTGCTATTCTTCTCCGGTTCGACGTCTCTCTACACCATCATCAGTCACAAAACCCACATTTGTACTGACCACATGGTGGATTTGGTATTGGAAGAATAACCAAGGCCAGTGGATTGAATATGGAGAACAGGTGAGTTCATATCCTGTGCTTTGAGTCACGTCTACAGGAATATGTGGAGCCTCTCCCCCCCACTCCCCTTTACTCAGCAGGATTAACTTAGGGAGCTGAGTGCAGCCGTCACACCCAGATGGCAGCTCAGCCCTCACAGCAGCTCGCTCCCTCCCCTGTCATGGGACTGGCAAGGGAATCAGAAGGGTAAAAGTGAGAAAACTGGTGCTATGAGATAAAGACTAATAGATAAAGCAAAAGCTGTGCACACAAGCAAAGCCAAACAAGGGATTCATTCCCCACTTCCCATGGCAGGCAGGTGCTCAGCCATCCCAGGAAAGCCGGGCTCCATCACGGTCACGGTGAC
>JAWMRA010000041.1:64035892-64071391 GCA_035584735.1 Pseudotriccus pelzelni
TTACCAGCACTGCTCCAGCACAAATCCAAAGCACAGCCCCTACCAGCCACTGGGAAGAAATGGAACTCTACCCCAGCCCAAATCAACACAATTTCTCACAGGATACACTTGTGTCTGTCATTACTACTTATGTATTTGTGTCTACATTATAAATGTTCTGTACTCATGCTTTGGGCCACCATAGTTCTAACTAGATTCTCTTCATCTTAATCTTTGCCTCTCTTTTCGCTCTGCCCAAGCGAGTTATCCAGGGTTTGGTCCTAACTGTGATATTCTTCCTTCTCTCTCTTTTTTTCTCTTCTTCCCACAAAGGGAGAAGGGGACAGTGTGGACTCGCCATCTTCTGCTGTTCTTGAGAATTTGTATCAAGCAGATCCAGATGCCACCATATCTTTCCAGGCTGGTCAGCATCATTACAACCTCAATTTTAAAGGTACTCATTTTAAAGGTTCTCATGTACAACTATGCAGTGCTGTACAAAGACTTAACTTACAAACTCTCCCAGCTTTTAGAAGCTATGACTTCCTTTCCTGACAGTACCAGTTTCACTTATTGGAAGGGGGAGTGAGGTAGTGACAGCCCAGAGGAAATTCCTTACCAGAGTAACCTTTCCCCTTATTCCTTGACACTTTCTAGACTCACATATGACCAGAAATAAAAAGATTCATAGTCTTCACACAAAGACATAGTAAACCTTAAGTAAAGTGAATTAACTCTGTGGATGGTAAAAAATACAAATCAAGCATCTTTGTGCTGCTGGAGCAGCATTTAAAGAGCATGAGGAGCTTGAGAGGGAGCAAGCAAGATAGGCACAGGTTCAATCACATTTACAGGAAGGACAAGAAGCTTACATAGGCTTTGCGCAACTATTCTTCAGCAGGTAGAATTGGTAATGAATACGCACTTTCCATTAAAGAATGCCTGTCCTTAATTAATGACCCCATCCTGTAGATTTATTCATGATTTTTTTTCCTGCTTTTTGTCTCCTCAAGAAATGACCCAGACAAACATTGCTTTTAAAACTCAAAGACAGGTCTGCAGGCGACCAAAATTTGTGTCTTCTGAAGATGTGCAGAAGATAAAGAAAGGGTAAATTATGCTCTTTATGTTGTTGTTTTTTTGTCATATTTCAGAGGTTCAGGGCAAAATGGCTGCCAGTGGTGGCAGTAATTATGCAAAGAACACAGCTGCTGCTGGGAGAAAGCACATCCCTGGCACTGAACAGAGGCTGTCCCACAAACTGTTGGCTTGGTGCATCACCTGGCATCTGGGGTTCATGTTACTCTGGGTACTACCTCCACAGTTGTTACTTAGAAAAACAAGTGCAAGAGACCTGTGATGGTTGAGTGGCAGCATGCAAAGCCCAGCTCACAGTCTGAAGCCACTTCCCTGTTTCTTTGTGATTTATCTTGTTAATTTTTAAATGCAGCAACTGGCCAAAGGGAATGCTGCAAATTTCAATGCTCAGAGCAGTATCAGAATTAATAATCACTTAATCTTCTCTCTGTTTGCAAGCAACCAGAGGGATTCTTCTATTCCAAATCAAGCCTGTCCTAGCCATTGGGATCAATCTGCACTGCCTGACTTGGGATACAAGGTATCTTTTTTCTTTCCATACTTGTAATTCTGATGGAAAGGCAGGATTCAAAGCTTAACTGAATCAATTGTAACCGTGTAGATGCTAAAAAGGGACAGGAGTGATTTCTCGGGAGGTGTGCTAAAGGTGTTGGTGATCTCTCAAGAAAAAGGTGCCCAATTCCCTTGAACTTCATCTGCATTTTAGCCATTTATCTACATGCAAACCCAAAACTTGCCAAGTTTGAGACAAAAAGATTCACTGTTAAAATTAAAAATTGTCTTACCTTGGTTACTCAGTGGACCAGTTAAGCAAAGGGCTTTTATGAAGTGTGTATTTCTTCACTAGAAGCTGGACTGAGACCAGACCCTGCGAACCATTAAACCAGCTGCCCAGTAATGCTGTCATGGCTATTGGTAGATAAAGTTTGGATTGGAAATCTAGGAAAGGAAATCTGTATATCCTCCAGTACTGTTGCACATATCACAGATCTGAGCACAGACCTTGACCTCCAGGATTGGCAGAAATAAAGAGCTACAGCAATAAAATAAGAGAACATTTGAAGTGATCTCTTCAACAAAACAAACCCACCCACTGTCAGCCCAAAGTGTATGTTTCTATTTGGTCTACTAGGACCAAAACGTGTGGGTGCTTTTTAGCTTACTACCTCCAGCAGCCGTTCTGGAAAAGCAGCACAGTTTGTGGAATTACTACAGGATGCTAGAAAAGAGGCTTTTTTTGTATTAGACTTGTTCTGGACGGGTCACTGTCACTAATAAAAACTCTGCTCCTCCCAAACTCCAAGGGAAGCAGAGCTCTTGATGTGATATCACAGAGTACTGTGCTTGTACAGTCACACACTAATGGAAGTCACTGTCAGGGCAGTGATTCTTGCTCTGCCTCAGGAACTCCTTTCCTTGATAATGGGACAGCAAATGCTCACACTCAGTAGGACTTTCCTTTTCAGGCCTGCAGGTGAAAAACGCTGAAAAAGTTGTGTAGTTACGAAGTATCAGCCTGCACCAAAAATGTGGTGCTATGACATTTTATTAGCAGCGAAAGCATCCTTGGGGAAATGAGGACAACCCCACAAAGTTTTCATGGAAAGGAGAACAGGCTTTGTTTTCTGGAGGCCAACATATGATAAAATAATAGAAGTACCTTTCTTACAGGATTAGGCCTTCTGCCACATGGCTGACCCTGTCTTTTACCTACGAAGGTCACATCATGGCTAGGCTTCGCAAACGAAGATTTGGGAAGGGCTCTACCCACACTTGCTACAAGCGCGCTGATGGCTAAAAAGGCCAATGCGAGACAAACAAGTCTGGTTGCAGTACGAAGGTTACAGTTCCTCAGGAAAAGATCACAGAATCACAGAATATACTGGGTTGGAAGGGATCCATCAGGATCATCATGTCCAACTCCTGGCCCTGCAAGGACACCCCCAGAATCACACCATGTGCCTGGAAGATGCAGCATAGCAACAGAAGGACATGGAGCTGCTGGAGCGAGTCCGGAGGACACCAAGATGAACAGAGGAATGGAGCAGCTCTGTTGGGAGGAAGGCTGAGAGAGTTGGGATTGTTCAGCTGGAGAAGCTCCAGGGTGACCTAATTGTGGCCTTCCAGTGCTTGAAGGAGCCCTCAAGAAAGATGGAGAGACTACTTACAAGAGCCTGGAGTGAGAGGAGAAGGGGGGATAGCTTCACACTGACAGAGAATAGCATCAGATGGGATATTGGAAAGAAATTCTTCCCTGTGAGGGTGGTGAGGCCCCGGCACAGGTTGCTCAGAGAAGCTGTGGCTGCTCCATCCCTGGAATGGATGGGTTCCAAGGGCAGGTTGGATGGGGCTTGGAGTAACCTGAGCTAGGGGAAGGTGTCTCTGCCCATAGCAGAGGGTGGGACTGGATGAGCTTTAAGGTCCCTTCCAACCCAAACCATTCTCTGATTCTAAATAAAAGATGTAGTACTGAACTATAGTGCCATAATTTTCATCCTGTAGGTGATGGTGAGCAGCTTGAGCTGTGGTGCCACAGAGTGTGCAGATAATCAGTTTTTGCTCATCCCAGTTCTTTCATGTGTTGTGCTGTAAAGCAGCTTTGGAAAACAGTCCTTTATCGAGACATGGACAATTTTGCTCAACCTTGTTAAGGCTTTTAAATAAATTCAAAGAAATGGTTCTTTCTTGTGCAGCTGACTTTATTCTTAATCTATAGACTTCCCTGTGACAGGTCTCTTCATTAGTAAGTACTTAATGCACAAGCTGGGCATGGCGTCCAAAAAGCACTTCTTTATGCAGCTGTGAAATACAAGTCCTGTTTTATATTCTCTCCAAACTCAGCCTTCTAAAATGTAGAGGTTTTGCCTGGTAGGTCAAGATGTTGGTTTCCTGTTACCCTCTAGGATGGCTCCAGCTTTCCTGCTTAAAGCACTTTAGAATGTGGGATGTTGCACATTTCACTTTATGGCATCTTGAGTCCCCACTTGGCTTGAGCTGTGGTAAAGTGGAAAGTATTATCAGGTGACATGAGTCTGCCAGCATCATGCTTTTGCAGTTTATTGAGATAAACATAAATTCCAGAAGATTAAAGACATGGGTTACTTTGGAGAAAAAATGGAAAATTTATGTATGACATAAGCAAGCAGAAAAGTTCAAATAATGTTTTAATTGTATTTTGCATTAACTTGGGAAAAAATGTGCATTTCTTGCCAGATCTTTAAACATGAACAGTAGGGATAAATAGATAAATAAAAGAATAATAGACTTAGTTGCCTTCAGGAAAGGAGATGTATTTGCTTAAGTAGGTATTTAGTGTCACATTTGTTTAGAATTGTAGCTTTTTTTCTTAAATCTCTATTTAAGTGCAGATTTCCAAGTTCTAACTTTGAAAAGTTAAGGCGCTACAATGCCAGGAGGGCGTATGTGCTTTTTGTTTCCGAGCTGAAGCTCCCATAAATGTCTGGTTACAAATGATACTGTTATCTAACATCTTTTGTTCTTAATAGCTTTAGATATAAAACTGACATTATCTGGAATAATCAGTCAAGTTTTCTTTTTTGTGATTTCGGTTTCATTGAGATTTAAAGTTGCAAGTGTCAACTCTTCGAGATGATAAAACCTGTAACTGATGCTTTCAGCATCCTTTCTGAAGAGAGGTGAGGTGTCCTTGCAAAGCAGGAGTGACATACTGATTTACTTATAATTTAATTATTCACATAGTCACTATCTAAAGCATTACATTACCCTTATAAGCATAGTTTGGGGACCCTTCTGGATGCGTACCTGCTTTAATAAGGCTTCGGCATGTTACGAGCCAACTGAAGCCTCATGTCTTCTTATGCTTGGTTTGTATTTTATAGGCAGTGGTGATCAGTAGTGTGACCTCTGAATACAACACAATAAAGCAGCTGTTCCATCAGACTATGAAAACCTACAGCATCCTTAAAATACAGAGGATTCAGAATCCATCCCTCTGGAAGGTGTTTCAGTGGTTAGTATTTGTTTCCTTATCCTTACGGGGAGAAGTCTCCAAGAACAGGGTGTCCTGTATCTGCTTTCTAAGAAAGAAAGGAGGGTATCACCTGTGCTTTAACATGACTGGTTATTTCCTTCTTAGGAGCAGCTTCAGGAGTGAAATCAGTGTCTGAGGCCTTTTGTAGAATGTCATGCTCCTGTGGGGAGGTTCTTTTTGCATGGTTCCTTGGAAGAGGGGGAGAGGAGCACAGAGAGTGTGACACAAAACTGGGATGAGCATACCCACTGGGATGTGGAATAGTGATTGTCTGAGGGATTGAGCAGTAACTGCCTGCTGCACACATGCCCTGTCTGTTTAGAGTATATGAAATGCTAAAAAAGCTAAAGGCTGCCTGGGTCTTTTTGTTCCAGTCAGATTTATTTAAGGTACTTTTGCTGACTGAAGTCAGTACTCACTGAGAAAGAATCCTTGCATTTGAATTTCAGAGTTCTAGGGCTCCTTTCTGCTTTTCGACATCTGCATCAGTGATACTGAACTCTAGGTAGATGCCGAGCTGGATACTAACAGATTTGAGCTGAGGCTCAACCAGATTCAAGTTAATTGGGTAGAAGATTAAGCTGTTGCATTGTACAGTTGTCTAGTTTAAAACAAGAGTAAGTATTCAAGGACTGCATGGAATTGTAATGGAGTAAAAATACTGCTCAAATAAGTGCTTTCCCCTGCAAAGTGATGGAACCCAGGAAGTTATCTGCTAATCATCGCATAAAACCTTTTCATCTAGCAAAACACAGGAGACTTCAAAACATGTAATAGTGCATACTTTTTATCCTACTCCAATGAGATAATTAAGCTAAGCAGGCAGAATTTAACATTGCCAAGTCCATAGGATCATAGAGTAGTTTGGGTTGGGAGGTCCTTAAAGCTCATCCAGTTCCACCCTCTGTGACAGGCAGGGACACCTTCCACTAGCCCAGGTTGCTCCAAGCCCCGTCCAACCTGGCCTTGGACAATTCCAGGGATGGGGCAGCCACAGCTTCTCTGGGGCCTCCCCAGGGCCTCCTCCCCAGGGCCTCCCCACCTTCACAGTAAGTTCTCAATGAACAAATTTCAGTCCATTGCTTTTAACCTTTCACTTCTTAATTTACGTGTTGGAAGGATTCTCCCCTTGCTCTGGCCCTGCTTACTTTGTAGCTGATCATTTTCTGAAGAATATTACTGTCTTGTCCACTTCAACAGCTTCTGAAAACCTGAGGGATATCTGGAGGCTGTGGAATAGTGATGGGAAATATTAGTTGAGCCTTCTGTTGTGATTTCACTTTTGACCCTGTTCATAGCTGTTAGACTCTGGCCTAAATCAGTGAGGTCTGCAGTGGTGAAAGCAGGCTCGATTTCTCTCCTGGTCCTGTCTCCTCAGTGACACTGATCTTCCCCTGGGGCAGGATCTCAGGGTGTTGGCAGGAAGAACAAGCTGTCTCTAGCTCTCAGCCACCGCGGAAGCATGGAGGCTCCATAGTTAGTGCTGCCTCCACTCCGCTGAGAAGTCAGGGTGGGAAGGAACAGGAGACCTTAAAGCAGAATGAGTAGGACCCTACAGAGGAGCAAAAGGTCGGTACAGTGGAGACTTGTGTCAATGCTTCCTTAAATTCATTGAGTAAAGTCAGAATTATCTAGAATTGCTGAGCAGTGGTATCAATACAGTGCTTATCTTGTACTTGTTCATCATGCTGCTGGTCTGCCTCATCTTCTGAGCTGAGAGAAGGCAGGCTGGAAATCTCATCCAGCTGACATTTACAAGGACATTATAGAGTTTCTTATTTTGATTTTTTTTTTAAACCTTTCTCCCTTTTCTTCTATGGTTCACATTCTCCTCCCTTGCATTTTTGTCAGGCAAAAAGAGAAGATGAAAAGGGAAAATGGAGGAAAAGAAGTACAGGAAAAGCTCCTTTTCCATGGAACCAACACCTCCTTCATGGAAGCCATCTGCACTTGGAACTTTGACTGGAGAATTTGTGGAAAAAATGGAACTAACTATGGAATGGGTATGTAGGGAGTGACTTTGTGTGTTAGATGTCTATTCAGACTCTCCTGATAGCAGAACAATCAAAGTCCTGAAGTCTTTAACTACAGAAGGTGAAAAAAAAAAAGGTACGAATAGGTATTATGATCTTCCTTCCTTCTGAAGAGGGCTGAGATTTGCTTTGTGTGGGGGTAAGTCTTCTCACAAGATGTCCAGAGAATTCATGTAGGGGTTTGCTGTAGGTGAATTCTTCTGATGCTTGAGGTCATAATTTGAACTTGCAAGAAAAATTAGTCTTTACAGCAGGGAGCAAGAAGGGTGTGCATTCCCTCAGTGTGATATGAAAGGTCCTCATGTTTTCTTGTCTGTCCCTCTCACCGTAACACACAGTACCTGTAGTGACCTTATATTTATTGCTTTTTAAAAAAGTACTCCTGAAATAGTGAGTTCTGAATGGAAATTATATGGTGAGATCCTTTTTCTTGCAAAAATTTTGGTGATATTATGTAAACTGAGTAAGAGGAGTCCTGAAAGTTGGGTCAGATACCTCCTGAAAACCAAGTGGATGCTCAGTTTTTGCTGTCTCTGTAGATACTCCTTACAACCACGTTTTCATCTTGTTTTCCAGGAAGTTACTTTGCTAGAGATGCTTCCTATTCCCATGCATACTGTCAGGCTGCGGAGAAAGGAAACATGATGTTCGTGGCTCGTGTTTTGGTTGGAGACTATATTAAAGGGAATGCAGCCTATGTTCGCCCTCCAAAAAAGTCTGTGGACAGGCTTCGGTTTTATGACAGCTGTGTGGATGATGAGTTAAATCCTTCTGTTTTTGTTGTCTTTGAAAAACACCAGATTTACCCAGAGTACATAATAGAGTATAAAGAGGATGAAAAAAGATGTGTTATATCTTAGAGGGATCGTGGCAGTTTATATCCCTCATCTTGGTTTCCATGCTGCAGGTGTTCTCGTACTTGGTGACTTCTTCTTTCTTAATACAGCTCTTTGGAATGTTAATCCAAACAAATTTTGCATTGAGGAGGGCTGTCAAAACAGATATTACACTTGAGACTAACTGTCTTGTCTTCTCTTCTTCCTCTTTTAAATGAATCATAGGCATTTGGATAACCGTAGCAGGAAAATCAGAATTGTGGGATGGGAAATTGAATGTTATCACTTCTGGGGGCAAATAACTGTAAGTGCATTATGTCAAAAATAGAGAGGATTTCTTTTCATGAACAGAAGAAAAATTAACATTACAGTAGTTTTTAAGGAAGCTTTCAAGTTTTTATAGAGATTCTTTTCAGTGCAGAATTTATCTGTTCTTGATCCTCTAATCTGTCATTACTGTAAAGAGCTCAGTGTAGGTGATGACTTTGTTTTCAAAACACTGCTTGTTAACGCTGATACAAGTTTCGAGTTCAAATGGTAAAAAAAGAAAATCCATGTCGTTAATTCTTGAGCGGAAAATTTTCATCTGTACAATGGCAGATGGATCAGAAAGTTGTTGGATCAAATTCTTTATGGAGATCTGCAGTAACTTGTTTTGACCTCTACAAAAGCAGAGCTCAGCTGAAGCTGTGAAAGCCACAACCTATGAGTAAGCAGACACTGAAATTTGGGGGTTTGGCTGCAGCTAACGGCTGTAAGAGTACAAAGGCTGTGTCCCAACGAGCCAGGCTTTGTAGTGGGTGTGGCCACATAGTTTTTCAATGCAAACACTTCTTCAGAAGTATTGAAATTTTCTGTCCTATTTGTCTGTGTTAATTTTCGTTTTTCCAGATGTAGGACATGACTGGAAGAGACCAGTTACGTTTTCAAGGCCAGTGGTAGAACTGCTGTCCTAAGACACTGTCCACATGTTTTGTTGTCCATGTTGCACTCAGCAACACACTGACAAGTGAGGTTCCTCTTTGTGTTTTGAGGTAGCGGTGGGTGATCCCACATACTGCTTTCCTGGCTCTGCTTTGGAGAAACTTGCTTTCTCAGTGATGTACAACCCTAACAACAGTGGCCGAGCCCTTTTTTGCAGTTACATTTGCAATGAAAATGCTTTTCATTGTTCTCAAAACATCCCACCAGAAACTTGTGCAGAGTTTATACTGGAGTTTTATAAGGAGTCTGTAGAACTGAAGACCCTCTGTACAAACATGTCTTTTTCAGGCAGTCTAGCTGTTAAGAGGGAAACTGTTGGTGATGACAGAGGATTTTTATTTTCAGATAAGCTTTACGGTAACACCAACAGCCTTCCAGTTTTTTGCATCTGTAATACCAATCTGTTAACCACTCAAAGATTGCAAGTTCCCAAGAAGACGGGAAGAGATAAACCCAGGATATCTTACTGAAATGATTGTCTTAGAACTAAATGAAAACATGTCAGTAAAGCATTAAAAGAGGAAGATCTCTCATTTGCCTGTAGAGTTCCTGAATCACTGACTTTGCTGTATTTGGAAATAAAATGTGTTTTCAGTCACTTTTTGCTTATTAGTGTGCAGTTTGTCTCTATATGTAAACATGGCAGAGAACCAGCTGCTGCCTATGCTCTGTGTCTTCCTTCCACATGTCTAAACCAGAACTGCACAGATGTGGGTTGGCATTATAGTGCAGATGCTTAGCTAAGTACAAAGGAGAGAATAATCTTGATTCAGGAAGAACATTTCTGCCAATTAACTTCCTAACTACGACACATTTAATATTAATGTGGTGGGGTAGTTTGGTTGGATTTCATGTAATTGAACAGCTGCTCTGAGCAGTTGCTGAAGTCCTAAAACAAGGGAAATAATTAAGTGAAGTAGTATCAAAACTACTGGGTTTAATATCTTAAAGTAGTGAGATATTGACTCATTCTAAGGGTGTACTTTTTAAATATTTAGATGATTGACTTTAAAAGAACCTGAATGAGGCACCTCTCAGACACAGCACTCCCCACGCTCCTGTAAGCTACAAGGCAGGCCACTAGATGGAGGGTGCCAGTAAGATGCTGACAGCTTAAAATCAGCCCAAATCACAACATGGGCAAGGGAAGAAATAGGAATTGCAGTGCTGTTCACATTGTCAAAACTGCTCTGTGGAAGGAAGGAACAAGAGAACTGCAGTCTGGGCAGCTGAGCTGAAGAGGGAAGGAAGCTGGAAAATAAATGCTCTGAATGCACGAGGATGAGGCAGAAAGAAACAATGGTTCTCCCACCTACTGGCACTTCAACCTCTTCCTAACTGACTCCAAGGAGATGCCACATTTGCCAAGGCTGGCTGTGACCCTTGGCCCTGCCAACCTGGGACCAGGCATGTGTGGGAGAGCAAAGCATGAGGCCTCAGGAGGCACCTGTGGAGGCACTGGGCTGAGTTATGGTTCCAGTTTATCCTGCAACAAGTCAGCGCATGTTTTCCTGATATCCAACGGAATTTTTGAAGTAATTTTTTTCCTTCCTAGTGACTGAGGTGAAATCATACTTGGTTTTCTTCCAGCAGTCCTAGCACTGCCTCTTGCCACTGCCCTTGTGGGCCCTGCATTTGTCTGAGGTAGCTTGCATGTGACAGCTCCATGACAAGGCAGCTGCAGGTGGGAGTCTGCAGAACAAATGCAATGCCGTTTTCCAGGACCAGAACTTGGGGCCTCAGAACAAGCCCCTTCACTGCTGCCTGGTGGTACGTGCTGGCAGCCTGCATGGTGGCTGTACACAGGTATCTCTCTGGCAAGCATTAGATGTTTATATAAAGTTTGTGTCACCTGCTTTTCAGCTGCTTTGCTTAGGTACAAAGGGCCTTTAGGAGTCAGCATGTCTTCGGTCCAGTTCTTTTTCTCCTATTCTACCCACTGAGCTACCTGCTTGTTAATTATTTTCCAACAATTCAGCAGTACATAGTGAAGCAAGACAGAATGGTTTGAGGATTTTAGATAAAAGTAAGGGGAAGGCAGAAAAGCAGAAGTTCTCATTTATGGGCAAAATTTTTAATACTAGTTGAATGAAAAAGCTTCTAGTCCCAGTGATGGAAGCGAAGTAGATGCACACTGTTATCGGTTTATAAAATTAAGCTGAATAACACATTTAAAACTTCACACATGCAAAGAAGTCATATACTTGCTTGCTCAACTAAATCCATCTTTGAGTTTATTGATGTAAAGCAGACAAATTCTCAATTACGTTATATCACAAGGACTTCAGCTGTCATTCTTAAACTTGTGTAGCAATAGATCACATAAACTACACCCTGCAAACACAGCCAGAGATTTCTCAGGCTTTTGTTCCCTAATCAGATTTGTTATATTCATTGAATAAAAAGGTTCCTGTGTAAAGTCATTGCTTGAAATGCACTGATTAAAAATAATAGTAAAAATCCAGTGTAATTTTAGTCCAGAGTGAGTCACCCCCAGCCATGGCTGGACAGACAAAGCAGTGATGAAGCTGAAGAACAGCTTAGTCATAAGTCACAAAACTGCACGAGAGAATGCAACCGCTTACCTGGTTTCACAAATTATCATTGCTTTAAAAATAAGCAATTTCTGCCCCAAAGGAGGGCTGGGGGGAGTATGGCAGCAAGGCACTTCCACTTCTTGATACTCTATGCAGGAACTCCAGGGGCAGTGCAGGGCCAGCTATGGAAGTGATTTTTTAGGTCAAAAGGAAACTGTGTAGAAAGAGGCTTCTGTGGAACATGGGGAAGAGCCTGAGCTGGGCAGGAAGGATGGGAAGGCATCTGTGGCCAGGAGAGCTTGCAGATGTAGTAGCAAAGCCAGAGCTTGGGCAGTTGAAGAGTGTGACATTTCTATTCAGGAAGAAGAGGCATTGGTTCAGTTTTGGTTCGAAATACCATCTTTCCCATCATTACAGATTTCTGGAATACTATTGCAAGGCAATCTGTTAACTTGGTACACTGCAGGAATCCAGAGGCAGCAGAATTTGATAGAGGCTCATATTCTGCCTCATTTGCAGCACCAGAGCTTAACAAATCACATGTGCTGGGATAGAGCTTTGCTCTCCTTCCATGGCAGAAGCTCCCTTTCAGTTTTCACTAGCTCAGAGAGACCTCTTTAAAGTGTGTGCTTTCATACTGGGTTTAAACACCACCTGGCTAACATGCAGGGACTTGTAGTGAGATGATAGTGAGGCCTGACTTCCCATAAGCTTAGGTAATCACAAAGACCCCAGTCCAAAGTATCCTTCAGAGATGGTACTGTTTTAGCTGAAGTCCAGGCTTTACCTTTTTTTCTGAAAGATTCTGAAGTGCTAAGGGAGTACCCATGTTCAAATAATCACTATTATCCCTCTTGTCTGTTTTCATCCACATAATAATTTTATTTTTATTATAAAAATAATAATATCCACATAATAATTTTATTTTTATTATAATTTTATGTGAAAAGAAAGCTCTGCCATGCTATACTGAAAAGAAAAACCTAACATTTTATGAGAGGGAGTTTAAAAATGCACACTCAGAAAGAGATCCTGAATGCAGACAAATCTGTAATGCCCAAGTCTGTGACTCATTCCTGAATAAACTAGAAGCTTAATATGGAATTCATTTCAAGCCTGTATTGGCTCTGACCTCACACCTTCCTCTTAGCTTTGTTTAAAAGCTCCCTTTGAATTACCTGAGCAGTTATTGGTTACTTAACACATTAGCCAAGTAACAAACTGGGCCAGAGAATGACTGAAATCCAGGCACTGTTACTACACTGTGTACAATCAGGGTCAGAGGGAATGTTCAGGAAAATATACCAGAGAAGCAGTGCCCTTGGGATGCTTCAGAAAGCTATGCGTTATCAGCAGGTTTTCTTTCTTCGTGGAATCATCTAAGATACAACCTCCTGAACTGCAACAGCTGTGTCCTTTTTTTAAAGAAAATTGTCAGATCTCTGATCCCTGGGAATCTCCCCGAATTCCAGCACAGCACCCCTGCCCCTTCCTGCACCCAGACTTTGTGGTAAGCACACTGCTATTTCACCTGAAGCATGGAGGAAAGCGTTATGCCATGGAATGGATGGCTGCTGCCTTCCTGATAAGTCGCTCTGTCATTGGTGAATTGGGTCTCACCACATCACGTTCTCTCAGAAGGCACCTGAGAAAGGAGAAGTAGGAGAGAAACAGGACATTTGTGAGTACAGCATCAGTTTTCCGGTAAGATCACCAACAGTGTCCTTGTAAGAGCAAATCAGTACATAAAGAACTGTACCTGAGGTACAGATTTTCCTTACGGGAAACACTGGACCTGGGCAGGAATCCCTTTTAGGCAGAACAGCATTGTTTTCAGCACTGACAGACTGAAAACGCGCACCCAGAGCTCAGAGAGCACAGAAGCATCATTTTGCTATTGTACCCAATTTTAATGTTTCAGAGAGACCCCAGGAGAACAGGCAAGGCTTCCTACTGTCCCAAGGATCCATTCTCCTACATGCCTAGGCAGACCCATGCACTGCATTTCAGCAGAACTCAGTGTGGGTGATAAACCACATCGACAGTTCTACCACACAAGGCTGCTGTGATCTGCACTGAGCCAGAGCACACCTGCACATGTCAGAGCACACCTCGTCTGTCCCAATGCAGCAGATGTCAGCAGCAGGACAGACTGGAGTTGCAGCAGTTAACCAAGTTTAGCAGTCCATAATGTACAATCATGAACTGGTTAAAACAGAACCATTTGAAAATCAACTACCCTTGAACAAATACAGATTATTAATCCAGGCTGCAAGAGTGTACTTTTGGAACTGGAAGCTATTGTACTTTTTATCCTAGTTAAATGCTTCTACATTTCACATAAATGGTTGCATATAATTTTACCTTTAAATTTATTGGTTTGAGTATACTCATTACTCTTTGCTTTTAGTAACATTACTACTTCCATAAATATTTTTCAGGGAAAACACTCACCTTGCAAGGTTTCGTTTGGCCTGTGATTTAGAATTTAAAGCAGCGTGAATCAATAACTGGCTGAAAACATCTCTCTGAAAAAAAAGAGTCAGCAAAATACAAGACAGTAAGTAATTTACAATGTATTGCTGGTTACAACGTTTTGTTACCAAATTATTAAATCCATAGGGAGGAAACATATAAACATTAAATTAAATAGCTAGCCCTACTAGTAAGTGTTTGCAAACAGGATTCAGTCACAAGCACAGTTTAGCTTTCACTTTCTAAGAATGAAATGTTGTTGATGTGCCTAATGGAGGCTACTGAAAGGGGATTAAATCATATGAAACAGTCTTTTCGTGTCTCCTTTACCTGGGCATTACTGCCTCCCAGCTGGATTAGTTGATAACGGATTGGGTACAGCAGGTCTACAGCTTTGTCACAATTTCCATTTTCAAACTCTACAAAAGCCTGGCACAGTGGCAAACCCAAACTAGGAGCCAGGGAAAGCTGGTGGTCTTCACAAGGTGCTCTGTAGAATGAAAGAGTAGGTAACTTCCATAAGTCAATGTTGTATTTCAGTGGCAGTCTGTCACTGCCTGCAGACAGGTTTTTATTTTTTTTTTAACTGTACAAAGCCTGATGTTTCAGGTCCTCGATCCTTTGGTGTGGTTATGTTACTTCCACCTTCTTGTTACTCATCCATCAATCAGTTTTCATTCTCCTGAATATACCCGCAAAAGGCACAAGCCCTCCTATCTTTGCAATAAGCAGTTTTGCCTAAAAAAATTAAGAAAACTGCAGTTTCTCTTCTGCTGACCTCACCAGAACATGACTGCTTTTTTAGCACAGACAAATGCATCAGGGATATCATTTATATATTCTGAATTTGTGAGAGATGTAAATAAATCCAGTCATTAATATAACCCCTTCATCTCACTGCCTGTTTTCTCAAATAACGAAATTAAGCTTTATAACAGCTAAAAATGTATACATCTGTATTACTACAAAAGGCTGAATATGTAGGCAAAAGGAAGCACTAGGTGAAAGGATAAGTAGCTATATGAACAGCTAAGTTAATTAAAGCTTCCCTGATGTGTAGTTTTCTACACTTTATATATACTGACATATAAACTTACATAAAAGATATTTGCCATTTCCCAGTTTAGTCAAATCAGACATACTTAGGCTTGCTTTGACAGTTACTTGTTTTCATTAAGGATTCTTAAAAATTACAATGTTCTTAAAAACGACATATAGTCAGGAGCAAATAGTGTCAATTTCAGGGTCTCCCTTCTTTTTAAAGACGAAGAAATAGATGCTGAAACAAAAGGGAAAAAAAGGGTGGAGGGGGAAGAAATTGCATTTAAAGCAAAAAGTCAAAGCAATTTACAGTCATTTAATACATAAGGGAACGAACCCTCCCCACTGTTTAGATGTAATACATAAATACTCAAATTTTTCAAATAATTTAATTTGAAAGCAAAATATTGTATATTATTACTTTAGTAGTACTTGAAATTTAATTTCCTGCAGATGTACTTCACATCAAACAGCAGCCATTAGAATATCACTGCCAGCTAATGGTCTGTTATTAAAGAACCTTTAAACCAGAGCACAAAAGAACCACCACACACCACTGACATACATCGTAAAGCACCCTTACTAATCTACTTTATTCCTTGTATGTGTGGTCCCACTGAAAGGAAATAAACAGCAACAGTTCAGTTGGTGTCCACGACCTCAAACATAAAAGATTTCTGCTTAACAAGCTGAGAAACTCTTGTAGACACTAACTCAAAAAATAAATAATTATACGGAATCTCCTAACTGGAGGTTGGCCTGCTTAAACCAGATGTGTCCCAGCAACATGCTAAAGCACCGGAGAGCATGCTGTAGTGCTTCAGCAAGCCAGAGACATCATCACCCTCAAGTTCAGGGGGCAAACAGTTTACTGAATCCAACACTATAACTTCTTTGCTTACTTGGCAAGTTCCTGAAGAGTTGTTAAAAGCTCCTGGGTAGTTTTGTGGTCCTTGGCTCCAAGTGAAGACATCAAGAAGTGCACATCATTGAACAGAAGAATGTGATCTTTGGTGTGCTTCTTGGTGAGCACAAGAACATCCTTCCACCTGTCTCCAAGCTTTACACCTAAGAGCAAAAAATACTTGTCTCAGTAAAAATGCCACATGCAGAAGCATGACTTTGCAATACACTTTCAGTCACTAAGCATAAAAACCATTCCTAGTCAACTCAGGAAAACATACCCTGACGTAGCAAAATGTGTGCAGCAATGTTCACCTGCAGCGGTGTTTGGGAAGAGAGTTTATTGACTGTCAGGAGTTTAAAGCCAGTATTTTAGATTGTATTATGTGAGCTTCTGACTTTACTATGAAATTGCTCATAATGTCTTCTTGGAAGTGATGCTCACCATGAGCCATGTGTAGCAATCAAAAGACAGAGTGTTAAGATGGATTTAATAAAAAAAAAAACAGTGCATCTTAATGTTTTAGCAGAACAGTGTGAAAATGATATCTGCTGATCAGGTCCTCCACCATGAACTCTAATGTATAAACACTAGTTTTAAAAAGTTAAGGGGAAATGCCACCGAGTTTGGAGAGCACACAAAGCCAGAAGCTAGTATGCACACACTAGCTATTTCAATCAGGATCAAAAAAGAAAGGTAAGGATCTAACTGGAAATTTACTTCAAGGAAGCGCTACAGCATTTTAGAGGCTTATGCACTTGATTGCTCAGCCTCAGATCTCCAGGGACAATAGAAGTGAATTTCTCAAAGAAGAAATACGTGACCTATGCTAACTTGAGCTGACTGCAATACCATACTGGCATGGGAAATGGAAGCTCTTGGAAAGAACAAAGCTTATGGTCATTAGTAGGAACTTTACACTGATGCTTTTCTCAAGAGCAGAATTTTCTTCTGAAACACGGACAAAACTTGCTTTGTAATCACATTTAAATACTTCCTCAACATGCAAGGCAGGGGGAGGGGGAAGAGAGAAAGAAAACTGCCTTGTAGTTATAGAAAAGAATGGTCAGGGGATATCCCACCTTCCAGATGGAGCCTGTACAGCATCGAACAGTTATCGACTACATCCAGCATGCTTCCACTTGCCAGGCACTGTGGAGCAATCTGTAATCACAGGGGCTCATAAGCCGGCCAGCTGATAGGAGGAAGTTTCCAGTAGCACACTATCAAACTTATTTTCACAGTACAAAATGAATTTTATCCTTCTATTAATTCAAAATTACCTGTTTTGTAATAGTCCTAATTGCATTTTTCCTGAATACAGGAATTTGCAATGTTAAACATTCTTATTGCTTTACATATTGTTTTTCTCAGTAAATATGGAGAGTCACCAAGGTACTTTACTTTTTCCAAAACTGTGCCACAAATATTACTTCACTTTGTCAAGGTTAGTTGATACAAATCTGCCTAGCAGCTTTCCTAATGCTTGTAGTACTTTTACAATCTTCACAACATTGTGTTAACTAATTTGATACTGCTTATTTACAGAGATTGTTTTGAAATCCAGGCAGTGGACAGGCAAACCCAGTTTTTTGTAACTTGACTTTACAAGAAAATTATTTTACATCCTTCCAAAAAGCATGAATAAGAAACACGGACAGAATCGAAACCAGTACCACTGTAGCTCTTTCAAATACTCAAACTATGTAACACACGAGTACTTTGGGCCTTTCACCCAAAATTGCTGAGAAACTGTTTCCCTAAAAACCTGTAATGACAGATGTAAACAATATATACACATGTATCACACACTGTGATAGGTTTCAATCACACAGAGAAGGAAGAAAGGACGAATCGTGACCTTAAGCATGTCCTCAGTAAAGTAAAAAGGCCCCTACTCACATGATTGTCATAAATTGTCAAAGCTGCTTCATATTCACCCTGGAAAAGCAAACAAGGACTGCATGGTTAGCATGATTTGATCAAAATAAAGTCAAAGAAACCTTGAGGTACTGAAAAGAGGAATGGACTCTAAGCAAAAACCTGGATTTACAGGGCAAAATGATCAGTATGTTGAGGGTTTGTTTAATAATAGGTTCCAATGCTGGTACAAGTTATGCACGAAGTAGAAAGACCAGGTATTACTCCTCATTCTAATGTTCCTTTCAGGGACTTTTGCAAAAATTAGTGCATCCCACAGTGTATGCAAGGAGGTGGAAGGAAAAACAAATTTAAGCCACCTTCAAAGAACTTGTGTAGATAGAAGGTGGCAAAATAAACAAACTACTACTGAGAATTATGCTCCCTCTATGCTACTACCACTCAACACAAGCCAGTTACTCTGCCCTCTGGGGAAGGTACACTGCCTTGTCAAACATGCCACATTTGTCTCCCTAGGGAGCTGAACCCCACCAGTGCTAAGCATTAAATTCAAGGAAATTCTGCATTGCAACCTGACAGACTGGGTAAAATTGCAACCATTTTTAAAGGGTTTCAATAATAAGAATTAGTAACATTAATAACATTGCAAGCCCAATTTAGAGCTTACTGCCTCATTTTTATAGTCAGCAAAATTTTGGGCCAGATAATTAGTATCCAATTTGGTAAGAATTTTGTTATTTTTGGTCTGAAACTTAGAGATCCAAGTTCATCTCTCTATCAAATAACTGTGCTAAATGTAATTAGTGAGACTATTTGATCTTCAAACATGCAGTAATTTCACAGCAATATTTCAACATTCTAACAAAGATCCTGGAACTTCAACCAATTTAAACTTCTCAAAATAATTGTAATAAAGGACTAACTTTAGTTAGTGTAGCATTGTGCTGTTTTATAAAAACATCCCTTTTAAATAGCTGAACCCCCCTGGAGATATTAGGTCTGCCTTTTAAACAGCATTAGATGATCTATCTGAACCATAAAACACCTGGATGAAAATATCTCATACCTTTTCAATGAAGTATAAAGCCCAGTGCCAGTAATTGTGGCAAGCAAGCATATCACTATTCTGCCAAAAAAAAAAAAAAAAAAAAGAAAGAAATTATTTACAAAATAAACTTCCCTTTTAAATTTATGTAGTCAGATTTTTGTTTCCTTCTTCAGCAAAACTGAGTATTTACTGAGAGACAAAAGAGACAATCAGCTGGCCCAGGTACATTTGTCCTTGCAGCTATTCAGGGAGACACCTCAAAACCAAGGTTTCCCCCACATAATTTTCACTTAGATACCTCAGAATTCACCCTTCTGCAGCACTTTCTTTTTCTTTATAACAAGAGTAAGCTTTATTTCATCTAAAATTTAGGCATCTTGTCTGAAGTAACCTGGACAGACAGTGGAGAGAGTAGGATATGTAGGCCTTATGAGGGCCATTCATCCCTAGACACAGAGAATTCACTTCTTAAACATGGCATTACCTGACTAAAGAAAGCAAACCCTTTTTACTGCTCCTAATTTTGAGTTCTGAATAAGATTAAACTGCTAAAGAGAAGTGGTCTTGTAGGTAAACTGAAATAATTGCCATTTTTGTAATCTCAGCAGCCATACTAATGATGACTTACACTGGTCCACAGTATGTGTTCCTCATAACATGCCATTTTTTCCTGCCCCTTGCTTAAAAAGCTGCCTGGATAATAACAACACTTCAAGTGAGGATTTCTTCTAATATGCAAACTCTGCATTGCTTGTAACATGTTTGCAGATAGGAAGGAATTACATGCAGAGGACTGAAGAACTTGGCTACAGGAGTTAAAGAAGACCTAGAAAGAGCTTTTTCAGAGACGCCACAAGAATGTTTACCTTCCAGTTGTTTTCTGTTTCCTTCATAAATTCTAAGCCTTTCTTCACATCTGCTTTCATTTCATTTACGTGAGCTATAGTATGGACAGACCATGCATCTGTCTTATTTATAGCCAAAGCCTATGAGTGAAAAACAGGAGAACATGATCAACCTTACAAACTTGCAAATACCAACATTTATCCCTGCTTATCTAACAAGAGACTACTTTTTACTTGCTGCATGACAAGTACATCCCTGTACCACTTCAACTAACCACAGCCTAGAAGTCTTATTCAGCCAATTCCTCCTCCTTGCTCCAACAACTCCCACTAGGCTCCAGGCATTTTGCAAGGTTGGTCATAAACCTAGTAAATGTTAAGTGTTAGCTGTCACTTCCAGCAATTTAAAGGAAGTTTGTCAAAAACACCCATTATAGGTTAATTGTGCCCGAGACTCCTGGAGGACAGAGGTAATCCCGTGGACTGGAGAAAGTCAAGTATAATTATTATCTCCATAAAAAGGGAACAGGCTGGCTAACAGCGATGCCCAGGAGCATTGTACAGTTATTGTTCAATAATTCAGGAACAAGCATCTGGGACAAAAAGGGAGAGGGAGCCCAAACAGGATGGATTGTCAAGAGCAGACTACATCAAGACAATTCAGCGTTCTTTAATAGTAGCAAACAGCCAATCTTACATGGGGGAAACGACAGATGGGCTGATAGATGGATTTCATAGGGGTGTTCTGACCCCATCTGACATGGCATGCTCATAAGCAAGTGAGGGAAACACACTCCAGGTAAAACTGCTGTGGTGTGGAAGAAATGTGAGAACAGTTACCAGCAAGTCTCATGAAGCTCCGTGAGCATTTCCATGTTGAGCTTTATCTCCTTGCTACTTCAACTAACAACTGGGACAACAGAGAGAGTCAGTTCATGGCATCGGCACAAACCACCACCCAGAGAGAGGGACTGTGTTTGAGAATTCCAAAACCTTTTAGCACCAAGAGCAGGCAGTTTACCTCACGGGCAACCTCCTCAGCACGGTCAAAAAAGTTTGTTTCCACGAGTCCAAAAGAGTAGTAGCCTTTCACGTAGCTAACAAAAGGGGGAAAAAAAGCATCCATTTACAACTAGATTTAATCCACGACTGAAAAGACATGCTAGAAATAGCATTTAACTCAAAACAGTCCTTACAGCGTAAAGTTACAATGAGAGTTGAAGCTTGCAGGATACAGAATTGCTAAGCAGAGGAAATGAGTGGCCCGGAGACATTAGCATAGGAAACAGTAACAAGATGCGCATCAGAATTTTGTTTCAGAACCACGCTTTGGTATTCTAAGTTACCACTCCTTTCCACTGATGTGCTCTATCACTCACAATGTGAACCCTAGGTAAAAAAGTGGATCCATAAAAGACTGAGGAAGTTTTGCCACTGCCCTGGGCGAGGACACGGCTTTATCCTCTGCATTACATGCCATGTGCTGTACTTGATAGCAGTGAGACACAAGCTCCCTTAAGAAAAATCCCTCAACAACAGTGTCAAGAGGGACCCTGGAGACACATTCTGTCTGCAGTCAAGTTTGATTCACTTCTAAGCCCTTGATTTTTGTCTACATGTCTGATTCCAACAGATCCTGTTGGTTTCCAACAGAATCCTGTTATTACTTAGGTGTGTCTGAACTTAAAAACCACACAGTATAAGCACACCAGATGAAGAGCAATTTTCAAAATGAAGCATGACCCACCTGCTCAGTGGAACATCAGGTGTCCAGAAAGGATAAACCCGGGCAACAGAATCTCGCATCTGTACCTGATATCCCAGGTAGAAATAAGTATCGTGGGAAAATTTGAGGGCTAGCAGGTCAGTTGGGTGGCTCTGCAGAATCTGTTCCCACAGATCACAAGCTTCTGGAAGCTGGCTAGAAATAAAAAATTATTCCCATTGCTGGAAGAAGGCACACGTACCTGCTGCTACTGTTAGTTCTGAGCTCACACTATGCTGAAAAATAGAAAATTCAACCCCAAATGACTTGTTTTTTCCTTGAAGGAATTTTTAGTTTTTTTTTAAGTAATAATGGCATTATCTTCACACTTTGTGAGAAATCTTTTGAAAGAAATGTCCTTGGGTTACACCAAGTCACTGTAACACACAAGGAAAATCAAAGAAGCTTAAACCATAAGCCCGAAGATTTTCCTACAGGGCCGAGCAGTTCTTACCTGTAATTATCTATCATAATTAATCTACAGGTTCCTTCTCCTCTAGTGGGAATCAAACCCATAGTGACAGGGCTTCAAAAGCTTCCTCTTTACCTCTGCTGAGAAGTACAGGAGATAAATCCATGCTCATCCATTTGGTAAACAAATAATGAAAGTGAATCAGCCCACACTTTCTACAGTGCACACAGGTTTATCATATGGAATCAAACAGTGAGCTTCAACAGCACTTATGCTACTCTGGTATCTCTCTGTTTTACTGAGGAAATAGGTTTTGACATAGGGAGATAACAGAGAGAAGAAAGTCTGTTTGTAACTTTGCTCCTGTGCACCTGAGTCTGGACCCTACTGTAGCCAAATACTTTGTTTCCTAGATCTAAACCACACACTCCACTGATGGATCTATGACAGGTTTAAAACATGGAGCTTACTGCTAGGAAATGGTGGCAATTGAGCACTTTATTCCTACAGTGTTGCTCACTAACTAGACATGGCACTTACAGCAAAGAGAGAAATGCAGGAATCACCAGTGACAGCTCACTCCGATCCTTTGCTAAATATCAGCCACTATCACACACCACTACTTCCAACCACTGCTTCCGCATGTGGTAGCGAAAATCCGTCAGCGGACTCACCCCCTGGCAAACATGTCCAACGCTGACACGTGAAGCTTCTCCCGCTCAGTCAGTGGCTGCGACTTGGAAAGTGCCACCATCGTTCTCACCGCACGGTCCAGCTCTTTGTTGAGTCGCACAGAGCTTCCAGTGCCAACCAGCTCCAAACCATTAGCAATGACATGTCCCATTGCTACAGAAAACAGCAGAGCAGAAGCTGAGCTATACAGCATCACTTTCACCCCCACATTACACAAGAGGAGCTGAGAATTTTAAGCAAGACTGACTTGGGGTCACAGAAATCCAGAAAATCTCTCAAGCCTAAAGTTCTTAGAGGCCACCCTGCCTGCTCTAGATTCTGAGAAAGTTTCACATTACCCAATTCTATAAGCCATCACCTTGCCCTTTCACTAACAAAGTCAGTTACTACCAGGACACCAGGTATTACCTAGCACTTCTCATGCTCAGAATTAAAGGTCATACTCACTAAAATTTGGATCCACTGCTTTTAACTTGGAGAGGCATCCCTCAATACCTCCAAGGCTCTCACTATTGGTCCAGGTTGCATACTGTAAGAGAGACAGACCAAGAGAGGGTGGAGAAATGACACTGGGCTTCTTTTCATCCTCCCAGACATTTAAAATTCCAAAATAAGGAAGGCAAATGACTGAAAGACAAACACTGCACTCAGATAGGTTTACTGTAGTAGGAAAATAGAAAAACTGGGGGGTTTTAAGACAGTTTGGCCACCAGCAGGACCAATGAACCCTGGATTTCTATGTGCTTTATGGTAACTGGTTGATTTGGCAGTCTCAAGTGGCATGAGCATGTTGACTGAAGCTTTCACCACAGCATCTGGCACAACCCTCTGCTACGAGGGTTTCCTGCTGCCACCTAGAAGCTGGACTCCTGTGGTGGCCTGATTTTGAGGCTCTCCCAGCTGACAAGAAATGTAAATGTCAGCTACAGCAAAGGCTGTTTCATGCTCAAGTCCCTTCGCATCACATTTTCTCACACCTTTTGGTCATACCTGTGTCAGCACAGCATCAAAGAGCTTACAGGCTTCATTGCTTGTCGTGGACAGGACAAGTCCAGCATCCTGCCAGGCCTGCACAACAAACAAACACAAATCTGCTCATTTTACACCCTCATGTTTCAGGCTACAATGACAGATGTTCAAATCGATGGGTGTTTTGATGTTTTCATCAATTATGCTGTTCTAAAGAGAAAAGTTGGAAGGACAGTGTGAGCAGACACAAACCTTTTGTTCTGTTGCAGTTACATCCCATAACACAATTAGTTGGACCTAATAGTGAGACTAAAGAAGCAAACAATTATGAAGTGTAACAGATGATCTTGGTGGGTTACACATCTCATGTGAGAGGCATTCTGACTTCATTACAGCTGTTGGCCGGTCCCTCTGCTGCAGTCACACCTCATGAGAAGTAGAGACGTGGTAAAATAAACCCTGTTCTTTTATAACGGAAATCAATACCTTAAGTAACTTGCAGGACAAACAGCCTGGCAGAGCAAATCCACCCAGCCACTGGAGTTAACCAGCAGAAAATCTGGACCACAAATCTGTATGCAAGCCTTACAAAAGTAAGAACATGGGCAACAGACAGAGCTAAAAAACTAAACAGAATTGGGCTGTCATAGTTTCTAATAAGCTAACATGACTGAAGCACAGCATCTTCCAGCTTTACTTTTACTCCAATGCACAGAATGTAGAGGATAGACACATATCCTAAAAACAGACCTGGGACAAGCAAATTTCAGACTTCTCCTAATGGGGCCTTAGTTCTTCTTGATGCTGCAAGAATTCAGCTGGTCTCATTTTATGCTTTAACATATTTCCTGGCTATAATGACCCAACTGTCAAAAATTGTAAGTAACCTGGCGAGGACGTCTTTGTTAACATATCCTAAGGCCTTCCCACTGTGATTGGATTAAAGGCTCACATTCCAGCAGCTGCAGCACATGAGGCTTTTAATTACAAGCCTGAAAGAGTAGACCTGAATATAAAATTACAAATTTTCTTTACAATTCACACTATATCCAGAAAAGGCGTAAAGAGAAAAGTCGAGCAGGTAGGCTAGGCTTGTTACTTACAGCCTACCTTCCATGGTGACCTGCAAATTAGACCAGGAGCCACCCTTGGCATCAGTCATCAAAAACAAGCTCCATTTGGAGCAGGCTGTGTGCCACTGCTTGTTTTACACAGCAGCTTGAGATCCTTGTCCAGCAGAAAATGGTGTCCTGTTCCGAGAAGATTTGTTAATGCTGATTCACAGGAATGGAAATGTCTGTGAGCACCAGAACAAACCAGAGGAGCAAGGGTTAGTGTAAAATGGGCCTGTATCCATCCCTAAGTACACTGCTGATCTAGCTGAGGTACATGCTATTTTCAGCTGCTCTAGAGAGCCTCTGTCCTGCTATGGCTATACCCTGCCCATCTCACTGCTCTGTGGAAGACTCCCACTCTGGCAACAGGACAATGGCAGCAACGCTGCAGTCACAAGGGATGCCACTCCTCTCCCTGTTAGCACACCAGGACAATGGGCTGCAGGGAAGGACCACCCCACAGCAGCTGCTGGCTCCTAAGAGACATAAAAGATGTGCTACAAACTAATCTGTCACTGTCAACCAAGAACCAGCTATTTCGATTACAGAAGAGCCAGCACCCCCTGTCCTCTAGGTCATACACAACAGGTCCTGTCCAGACTATTTGGGACACTCATGTCCTGGGGCTTGTCTGTACTCAGGTATCAAACTGTGACTGAAGAAATCCAGAGGGGTAAAATCAGCCTCGAGAGTCTGTAAAGCAGCTCTCCTTCCCATGGAGGCTGCCTTTGACTTCTGTCAGAGTGGTCTGCCACAACCCTCCTCTCTAACTCCAGAAGAGACCCTTCTTGATGACACCTCTTGGATGAGAGAGCTATGGCCTTGACTCTTCCCACAGCTTTTTCGTGAGACCAAAGCCTTGTACTTTCCCCGCTCTAAGATTAGACTTCACGAGATCTAATGGCTGTTTATCTGTATGTTTTTCCCTGCTAAAATCACAGCTGGCTCTGAGAATTGTGCTCTTCGCATTGGCACCTCCTGTATTCCTTGCGGGGCAGACCTCCAGGGCTCTGGCGACCACGTGCCCATCATAGTCTCACGCAATGGCCAAGACTTCTTATTTTAACCGCCCCTGCCTTATTAGCCAAAGCACAATAATAACAGTTCATCCGGAAGAAAGCGTGCAAACGACCAATCGGTAACCAGCAGCTGCAGGTCGATATCGGACCCTTGGACTTGAGACTGGTTTAAAGTTAAGCAAACGCCTGACCCACTTCTGGTGCCCACGGAAAGGGCAAGTGGGTGCAGTGGGACCCCTGCGCTGTAAACAACACCCAGAGGCGTTCAGACACGGCTGCACCCGGCGAAAGGGACGGTGGGCGGGACGGCTCAGCGTCCGCAGCGCTGCCCCTCAGCGTTGCCTTAACCCCGCAGTCCCTCAGACCCGAAACACCCCGGCACCCCGCTGCCCTCACCCCTCAGCGCTGCCTTCACCCCCCAGCCCCTCAGTCCCCCAGCGCTGCCCTCACCCCGCAGTCCCGCGGCGCTGCCCTCACCTTGCAGTCCCTCAGCGCCGCCATGTTTCCTGCGCAGCCCCGCGCTCCCTCGAGCGGCGGGGGCGGGGCCGGGCGCGGCGGGGGCGGGGCCGCTCGCGGCGCACTCGCGCGGGTGGCGAGCGCGGACGGTTGGCGCGTGCGGAGCCCCTGTGCCGCCCCTGAGGGAGCTCGTGGCTATCACTGGCCCAAAGTCCTCGTTCTTTGCTCCGGACCCTCCTCCGGCCTGCGGTGTCCGACCTTAAATACCGTCCTCACCCGCTGCGCCCCGGAGGACGCTCCGGTCCTCTCGGGCCACCGGCCCGGCTATTGGGCAGCGCCCGTGAAGCAGCGCCCCGCCCGCACCGTCCCCTCTCACCGCGATGGCCCCTCATCTCCTGCTGCTCCTGCAGCTGCTCGCCTGCTGCCCCCGGGGTTCGGCGGCGTCCCCTCCCCGTCTCCAGCCATCCCCGCTGCGGGTCAGCTGCCCGGGCCCTCACGGCCGAGTCTCTCAGCGGCAGGACAATGAGCACAGGGTCTCGTGCCTGTGGAACAGCACCGTGACCCTGCGTTACGGGCCTGCCCCGGGAGCAAGGCCGGAGGTAGAGTGGACAGAGGGGCAACCGCCACCCCCACCTCGCTGCTGCTGGTACCTGAACTCGGCCTGTGTGAGGAACACCTCGCGCTGGTCAGGCCAGGTGGTGCTGCAGGCAGGACACGCTCCTCCGCCCGGGGCCTCCAGTCTCCTTACGGTGCAGTGCTCCTCTGCTTCCTGCGCTGCACCCGGGTGCTTTCACCAGAACGTGAGCATCGAGATCTCCGTGCAGGACGTGCGGCTGTTCGTGCTTTGGCCGCAGACACGTCTGATCCACGTGTGGCAGCCGGTGGAGCTGGGGTGGTGTGCTCGCCTCAAGAGTGCCCGCTGGCAGTACCGCTTCAGCAGCGGGGGAGGCAGCCCCTCGACCCTTCTTCCCAGCAGTGAGTACCAAGACAGACCGCCACCTGCTATCTACCCAACAGCTGAGCTGCAACAGACCTGTGCCACCTACCACAGCTACCACTTGACTGTGTACTACAGAAACCACGGGATCCACGTTGCTTCTGTCACTATTGAGCAGATGCCTCAGATAAGCCTCAGCCTCTCTCTCAAGGTAGAGCCCGACTTGCTGCATGTCCTCAGCATTGGCTCCAAGCTCCTTAGTGTTTCTCAGCAGCCCCTCAGCTTGTCCTGGAGGCTTCAGCCCCTGACCCTGAGCACACTTGCCTACAGACTGGTGGACACACAGGCTATAGGAGGTTGGCTCCGCTCCTACAGTTCCTTTATGACACAGAGCAACTTTTGTGCCATATCCACACATCAAAGCCAGAGCGAGATAGTTGTGGCCAGTGTTTACTTTCATGTTGATGGAAAGAGGTTTGAAGAACTGTCAGGAGAACTGCACCTACGCAATGGTACCCTGATCCTAACCACAGGCAGAGAAACTCCCACCCACATCAACCTTCACCCAGGAAAGACCAACAGCAGCACATACATTTTCAGGTACAGCCAGGGAACATTTTACACATCTAAAGAAAACAACAGCCCTATTTCCACAGATCGCCCTAACACACGCACTGTCTTCTACCAACACAAAGAGCTCTCCTACTTACTCACCATAGAGTTTGTGGCCTTCCAGTGGTACAAGTTCAATATGTACCTTTATATGAATCAGCAGAGGGCTTTGTTTAGGTCTCTGGCAGAGAGAGACCTTGAAATACATGTTTTCAGTAGCCGTCCTTCTTTGCTGCAGAACTTTACTTATTTAGTGTGGTTTATCCCCACACAACATCCGATGCTGCAGTGTGAGTGGACCTTCCATCTGCAGCTCTTTGGAACACAAAAAGACCACACTGTCCAGAACAGCACGTACACATACAGTGATCATGTAAAAAATGCCACACGTTTTGTCCGTCGCTCTGCTCTACCCTTTGATGCAGAGAATTACACAGGGTTTGTGGCAAAGGTGAACTGTACTGGCAGTGTACCTACACCAGCTCTTCTAAGAGTCAGAGTCAACAACTATACTGAAAAAACCATAGAAGCACCAGTGGTTTGCGAGAAAAAAGAGTGTAAGATAGCCTTGGTGTGGATTCAGAGAACTGATCGCAAAGCAATAATCCTGTACCGGAAAAAGGCAGAATCTTTTTATCTCTTTGTCAGATTGCTTGTACAATGCGAGACCGGTATAAATGTGAAGCCCTTTTGGCGCATCTATCCTGTTAAGGACACAAAAACTGCACCAGACTGGTCAAAACCGATAAACTCTTCTGCCTTTTTTGGCATAGAATTGATACATTTAACTATTCCCAGTAATACTTTAGATTACGGATTGTATCTGTTTTTTTTCACTGTTGAGGTAATACCGATTAGGACCACACAAGTCCTCAGGGGTGCAGACAGAATTTATGTTCAGATCGAGAGAGCTGATCTAATAGCAAATATTTCAGGAGGTGAGTTCCGCGTGGTGGGTTTTTCTGAAAGCTGGACTCTTGATGGCTCTGCATCCTCTGATCCTGATTCACAGGAAGGATCAATCTCATTTACTTGGTACTGCACTAGAGATTGGACAGACTATAAAACCATGAAATTCAAGCCAGAAAACAAATGCCATCCATCCCAGAGGGATTTGCGCTGGTTAACACCCTCAGGTCCCATTCAAAGAATGCTACCAGAATCCCTCGCAGGAAGAAGCATATACTACTTTCGCCTAATGATTCAAAAGGGCAAAAGGATAAGCTATGCTGATCAAGTTGTAGAGGTGGAGGCCGGCCCCCCACTCTATCTGGACGTGACATGCCTTGAAAACTGTGGTAGCACTTTAATTCCAACTGAGAGATTTGCTTTGTCTGGTAAATGCTTAAACTGTAAACCAATCAACAAGCCGGTCTACTACTGGTCCCTTTTGTCAGGCAGCTCTACAGAAATTAGCTTTGACTGGTCTTCCAAAACATCAACAGGGAGGTCTGGGGCTTACCTGTCTATACATGCTCTGACTTTCACAAGGTCTGCATATCCATCCTACGCACTTCACTTAAAAGTAAGTACCTGGGATGGTAGGACCTCAATCTACAGTAAAACATTCAGAGTAAATACTCCTCCTCGGGCAGGCAGGTGTAGCATGAACCCACGTCGGGGTATAGCCTTTCTGACAAAATTTGTGGTTAAATGCAAAGGATTTTCTGACAGCAATTTACCTCTGACATATAAAGTGATAGTAGCTTCCAACATACACGAAACTACCAAAGTAACTTCTGTGGTGGAAAACACGTTTGGCACAATTCTGTACTTTGGTTCTGAGCCTAAAACTCCTCCATCTTTTCTCCCACCTGGAGTACCCTCTCACAGGTACGCTTTGACACTTTATGTTCAAGTCCGTGATTCCCTTGGGGCGTTTACCCAAGTGACTTTGCATCCCCACGTCCGGAACCCAGCAAATGCTCAGTTACTCCCTGCTGTGTTTAAGCAACTGCTGGCCTCAGCAAGCAGTTTAAGCACAGCTGGTTCGAAGACTGGAGATGATCTTAGAGCTGGTTATTTGGCTTATCTGGCAGCCTCAATCTTAAACTATGTTAAAACCGTATCAACTCCCCAGCTCCCTCAGGCTAAGTTTCGGGAAGCCCTGGTTAAAACAGCCCTGAATATTTCGGTTAAGAGCATTATGGGAGTCAACCAAGTAGTGGCTGTTCTTTCTGAAGTCACAGAGGAAGTAGATGAAATGAACATCAGGTCACAAGACCTTGCCGTTAGGAAACTGACAGAAGTAACAGGTATTCTGAAGATACAGAGAAATCAGATCCATTGGTCTGAGGATGCAGAAATTCAGACCAGTGGAATACTGAGGTGCTTGTCCAACATCCTGAGATCTGATCTTACGGATCTCAGGAATGTCAGTGCAGATGGAATCGAACAAGTCTTTTCCATCATGGAAGGTGTAACAGAGGTAGCTTTCCGGGGCAAAGTCCCTGGAGAAATAGAAACTCTAATGGAAACAAAACACTGGAATATCACCCTGAAGAAAGACGAAGCCTGGAACACTGCAAATGCTTTCCCTACCAGCGACACCTGCAGGAATTGCTTTTATCCAACACTGAGAAAAGGAAATGTTTCAGGATTTGCCCAGGATACTGTGTTTTCCACTGCCATTTTTGAGTTTGATGAGACCCCCTTCCCTTGGTTAGGTTATGCAGCACAAATCAGAACGATGGTCTTGGGGTTTAAAATGGCAGAGACTAAGGCTAATGGGGATCTAGTTGGGATCGTGCCTGAAAGAGCAGACATTTTTGTTGCCAGGAAAGGTAATGGATCTACAACTTTTCAGTTAATAATGGGACCTGATACAACACAATCTTACACAACTGGAGGATTTCGTTTTGAGGTCAGCAGAAATACCACGAACATATACTTCCAGATCACGACAAAACTAAAAGCTACTTTCAAGGTGAAAATATTTACAGGTGCCAATATCACTCATGCTCAGCCCACAGCCTTGTTTACTGCTTTTCACAACAAGTCAACAGTTGCAAGTGGAAATGAGACAGGCAGTGCTGAGTGTAGCATTAAGGGTCCCTATATTATCTGCCTCCCAAAGTCACTGCTGACAGCCATAGCTCAGGCAAATGGCACAGACAGGCAGAACATCTCCATTGTCTTGGAGACACACTATGTTGTAAGGTACCCAACCCGGAGACTGGTGGGCATATATGTGTTTAATGACCAGTGCCTATTTCTGGATGGGGTTGGAAGTCCATGGAGCAGAGACACATGCAAGGTTGGCTCCAAGACCGACTGGCAGAAGGTACACTGCGTCTGCGACATGGTGCGGAAGCACAGGAGTGCACCAGCCCAAACTGCAACCAACATCAAGTTCCTGGCAGCCAAAGTAGTAGTTCTTCCCAACACAGTAGATCTAGGAAGAAACCTGATAGCAAAGATACCTAGAAACCCGCTGACCCTCATAACAGTGGCCTCTATTTTTGCTGTCTACTTTCTTTTGTGCATCTGGGCCATAATAAAAGACAGAGCTGAGAAGGAGGTCAAATACATTATGGTTCTGCCAGACAATAGCCCCTCTGATGAAGGGAGCTATTTGGTCACTTTGTACACAGGCAGTCGCTGGAAAGCTGGAACCAAAGCAGGTGTTGCTCTGCAGCTCATCGGCCAGAATGGCAAGAGTAAATTCCATTGTTTATGGCACCATCCTTCTCCAGCTTTCCAGCGGGGAAGCACTGATTGCTTTCTGATAACCACTAAGAAAGACTTAGGAGACATTGATTCCTTCAAGGTAAGGCTTAATAATGATGGCTCATCTCCAAGCTGGTTCTTAAGCAGAGCTGAAATTGAGAACACATCTACCAGGAAGGCCTGGTCCTTTATGTGCAGAAAATGGCTTTCTTGTGCCAAGGACAACCCCTCACAAGACTGGAAGTTTTCTGTCACAGACCCCAGGACACCTCTACCCAGAATCGACTATTTTCTTATTAACTTTAACAAGAGGATGACGGAGTACCATCTGTGGTTCTCAATTTTTGCTCCCACTGTCCCTGGCGCTTTCACCAGGTTCCAAAGGTTGTCTACATGTTTAGCGGTAATATTATTCAACTTGCTTGTTAACATTATGTTCTTTAACACTGATAAGAATGAAGAATCTCCAATATACCTGAGGTATTTGAGATCAATAGCAGTAGGAATTGAATGTGCTTTGCTTACCATCCCCATGGAAATGTTAATAATTGCCTTGTTTAAATATTCCCAGAAGGAACCTACTCCTATAGTGACTAAGATGTACCCAGAGGCCAAGCCTGAGCTCTGGAATAATTGTGTACTACCTGAAAAAGTTGCAAACGTCATTGAAACAGAGGAGCAGATGACTGATGCAAAATCCCCTCCAGGGGCTACATCCTCCCGGAGGAGGTCAAAGTCCAGCTTTAGTACCAGTTATGCAGAAGGGAGCATTTTTCTGAAGCAAAGGAAATCATTAAGCAGTGTCATCAGGGAACTTCGTAAGTGCCCAGCCACAGAGCCTGTTCTTTGGTGGTGGTGTGTGCCTGTCTCGTGGGCACTGGTTGTGGCTATAACTACGCTGTCCTCGCTTTTTATTGTGTTGTATGGCTTGTCCTATGGCTACCAGACTTCACGGGAGTGGCTTATTGCATCTGGAACCTCCTTCCTTCAGAACGTGTTTCTCCATTCAATTCTGAAATCGGTGCTTTTCTCAGCTCTGAGTACAACGCGCCCAAAATACTGTGAAGACATCACCTGGGTTACCCAGGAAAAGCACGTGGAGATAAACACGGCTGAGGGAACAAAGAGTGCCGGTGAGAAGACACGTGCACGTTAAAACCGCTGAAATCAGAGGTACCAGGAAGCAGAAGCCTCTGGAAACATGCTGAAAAGGGCAAAAATTAAAATAAAGGCATTTCTTTTCATGCACGTTTTCATCAGTCATCCTGTCATTTTATCAGTGCTATTAACAACGGTTTCGACTACAGCCAGGCCCCGAGCAGAAGTTTCTTTCGAAAAACTTGCCTCGCCCCCGTTTTCTTACTAAGCGGGACTCTGCCCTTTGGCCGAGGAAATAACTCGGGACTCGGCGGTGCTGGTGTGTTCTCGCGGGAGACGCGGGGCCCAGGAACGGGCGCCCAGGGCCCTCCGCCGCCCCCGAGCGCCCCGCGCCGCCCCCGCAGCGGTCCCCGCAGCGCCCTCTGCCGCCCGCCCGGAGCCGAAGCCGCGGCGGCCGCGCCCGAACCCGGAACGGACTTGGTGGGCGCCGCGCGCCGGCACGTGCCAGGGGAAACCGGGAACGGGAACCGGGAGGGGGCCAGGGGGGAAGCGGGAACAGGGGGAACACCGGGAACAGGATCCGGGAACGGCGGGGGGAGCGGGAGCTGCGGGAACCGGAAACGGGAATGGGAACCGGGAAGGGAGCCAGGGAGGAACTGGGAACCGGGAGCCGAGGAGGGAAGCGGGGAACGGGAGCCGGGGGGAAAGGAAACTGGGGAGGGAGGGGGAGCCAGGAAGGGGACGGGGAACTGGGGGGGGGGGGTTGGTGTGTCGAATCAGGGGTGGGAAACTGGCGGCTGGAGGGAGACCCGGGAACCGGGTGGGGAAAATGGAGCTGGGAGGGGGCGAACCACCTGCTTACCAGGGCACTGCTTAACGGCGCACACAATCAGGATTCCAGGGCCAGAGGCCAAGCTGGAATATTATTTATTTTTTTTTTTTTTTCCTTGATAAGGGGTTTGATGTAAAGTATATTGCTTGTTTAATTGGGTACAGTGGCCGCAGATTGCTTTTTCTGAGGAGCTTTGCAAGTTTAGGTTTGAGCTACAGCACAGAACCTCAGAGGGGGCTGGTGAGAGGATTCCAGGGAAGCTCAGAGCTCTCTGAGGACAAAGCCCTTGGAGATCCCCAAAGGAGCTTTAAGGAGTCTGGGGAACTTAGAGGAAACCCTTGTTTCCTGCCATATGTGGACAATTCCGGTATGAGGTTGCACAAAGTGGTGTAGGGGTCACGGCTTTGGGTTTACAGGACCATAGAGCCATGGAAACAATCAGGTACTCACCTTGAAAAATGAGGAGGAGGTAGGAAGTTTGCAAGATGTATGAGAGAAGGGGTACCACAGCCTCCCTCTAAATCTGCTCTGAGAACCCAAATAAATACCTCCATATTTCAGTGGTGCTAGAAGTGGTCTCTTCTTAGAGAGGTTAATCTTGTGGCTTTCTTTCACACTTAATCCAGATTTGCTCTCTAAGACATGGGTTGGTAGGAGTCTCTATAAACACTGCAAAATGCCTTCAGAACAAAGCCAGTTGTACCTTGGGTGTAATGGATAAATAATCTCTTAAGCTGCCTTCCAACTCTAGGCACCTATGAGCCAGGGTTGGATCTGTGTACTAGTAGTTACTAAGGATATATAACTATATCCTTGCAATTGAAATGTAGCTTTTAAATAAAATTTAAGACCTTGATGCTTCTGGATCCCATGCCAAAAATGTTTCCCTCATGCCTTAATTTGCCACATAAATGACAGGCAAAGTAGGTGTTATAATGGGAGCATTACGTGATGTGTTCGTTTACTTTGTGACTTGCCTCAGTCTGTGATGTCTACAAATGTGACAAGGTTACATCAAGAACCTGATGAAGGATCCCCTGAAAGTTTTATTCCACTCAGATGCAGCAATCTGGTGTAGTTTAGACCAAAGAAGGTTTTAATTTGATGACACTTGTAGGAAAATACTTGGATTCTGCTGATAAAGTGACTTGGAACGGACACATGCTCCACAGGCTTGTTGAGATGCCAAGCTCTCTAGCCTGTGCATTGCCTTTGCATTGGTCTGTTTCCTAAATGTGTTCTTGCTGGCACAAAAATCAATATTAAAAAAAAAAAAAAAAAAGCTGTAAAGAGCCCCAAAGCTCCCAATAGATAAGGACACACCTGAGATTTGGATTAAGAAAGGAATTAGTTACCTTTGTGGTTGCAATGGTTTGGCTTCTTTGTTCTTTGCTCCAGGCCAGGATAAAGCAAGAGAAGATCAGCAGGTGTTTCATTATGTTTGTTTTGTCAATGCCTGGTGAAAGCATCGTCACCAGCATTTCAGCATTTTACTGCCCATCTGACTCCTGAACCACTGTCTCCTTTAAAATCTCCTTTTCACTGCAGGCCATAGTAACTTTGCACTACACCTTCTTCCCCACCTGGTCATTTGATTTGTCATAATTTTCCTAACATTAGTGAAGTTGTTACTCACCAGCCACATTTCGAGCCATATGCAGAAAGGCAGCACACACTCAAATCTGTAACAAACATCAGTGTTCTTAAGCCTTACCTAGAGCTGTATCCTGTAGAGCTGCTTGTCTGTGTCACTCCTCTTTCTTCTGGCACACCCTCTTCAGTCATTCCCTACAACTGTTCAGAAAACATGCTCCCTTTCACATCTGCGACCACCTAGACTGTTTATCCTGCTGCCACAGGAAATCCGTGGAGGCTTGGGGTTGGGGCCTGCTCTGTGACCCATAGCTAGAGGGAAGCCTGCAGGGATCAGCCTGTAAGGATCTCTGTTCCTTCTGAACTGAGACAGCACAGCAATACCAGCACAACCCCCCGGCCCAAAGGGAAAAGTTGCTGCAACAAGTCAAGGTTAAATTTGATCTTTGGGAGAGGGAATAAGGATAAAAGTTTCAAATGGCCACATTTGGTGAAATTACATTCCTGGGCTAATTTACAATGAAACCAAGGTAAGTCACCCCAAAGGAAGAGCAGGGAGGCAGCCAACCCATGACCTGATGTCTCAGTTTAAATGAGACACAGGTAAGATTAAATTATGTCCAGGAAGGAATAACAGCCCTTTATTAAAAGTATAA
>JAWMRA010000041.1:64073350-64132444 GCA_035584735.1 Pseudotriccus pelzelni
AATGCATCTCTGCTGGCCCTTTGTACTAGGCTATTTGGTTACTTAGTTACCTGATTCCCCTTCCCCCCACACTCACAATGGGCAAGGGAAAGGTAAAATTCCAAGAACCAAACCATGACACCTGAACATGCCTTCAAGGCTGTAGCATGAGGGAACTGGAGGGAGAGAGTTGTTCACCTGGGGATTAACTGGCAAGTAAGAAGGTTCTGCTGTTTCATCTACTACCTGAGCAATTAGGCAACAGATCGTTTTTCTGAAGAAGGCAAGTGCATTCCTGGTGCTGAACTGTATTTAAATTTCCATCACAGCAAACACTGGCATGTACCAGACTATGAACTCAGTGGCTCCTGCCCTTCTGCTAAAGAGCACTCCTTCCTCCAGAAAATCAAGCTGTGATTATTTTAATAGGTCATTGTCATCAACAGTGGATACTGCAGGAAAATCTTGGCAGGTAAAAGAAACGGGTTTGATTGGAGAGGATTAAAGGTGTGTCAATGTTGGTTTTATCTGACACCCTTTCAAATTAAAGTCTGGTTCTGTTTACAGGCACTTTGTTTCTGGTGTAGTTTCTCTAGTTTATCAGTGACTCAGGAATACATGAGTCTACTCCCCCTGAGAGGGGCTTAAGCTATGCATTGTAAAGACTTGTGCTGATGAGGTTTGAAGCAAAGAAAATCAGATTACTTATCTGTGCCACTACTTTGCCACTGACTCTGACAATTTAATGGTGATTTATTATTTCTGGCATGCCTTCCAGGCCTCTTAGCAGAGTACTCCAAGCGGAACTTCTCTGAAGTCTTCAGGAGACTCAAGAGAACTGCACTGAGAGCCATTTCCCCACATCCATATCAGGTATTAGTTGCAGACAGCATGGAGAAACAGAGCACTATCTAACCTATGACTTTCTTTTACTGCAACTGTTTCCTTACTATGGCACTGAAATCTCTGTGCTTCACTTTTGGCCATGACACGTGGGCCAACCTCACAGACGTCCTGCAGCATTCTGGGCTTGACTTGGCAGGTTGCTGCTGGGCATGCTAGTTCAGGGATTCCTTGATTCCTTCGTAACCCAGCACATGTGGGTAACTGTTTTCTCCAGAAGAGCTGGGCATGTGCTTAAAGTAAGGATGTGGAAAAAATGGGGCAGAATCCAGTTCTAAACAAGATGTTGTAAAAGACCTGTTCAGCACATGTCAGCCAGTCAGACTTTTGACACATTACTGGGACATGGCACTGCTTCTGCGATTTCCAAGGAAAATAGAGGAAGCCAGTGGTAGCACTGGTAATGATTTGGATCACCTGTGGTCACAAATTTGCCTGTCCTTGTTATGAAGGGATTAGTGCCCTAGACTTTCTTCTCAAGAGATCCTTTATCCTGCTCTGGTTTGCTAGAGAGAAACAAGTTCTCATTCATGTTTCATGTGCCTAGAGGGGACACAGACCCCTCATGACAACTTGTCACATCAGGCATCTTGCTAAGATGGTGTGTAGGGCCAAACCAAGGAACTGCCATTGTGATAAACCAACATCTGACTATGAGTTTATGGCATAAAGACACCATTCTTTAAGGTAAAGCAAATGAGCTTTTTGGAAGTGACACTTTGTGAAAGAGTGCATCTTGGGGACTTGTCTGCTGGGTGGGTTAGACTAAAGGTGAAGCACATGCAGAAACTGAAAGCTTAATACACTTGCCGTTAGATATCTTTCTTCAGAAGGAGAATGGCTTCACTTTGTTGTATATCAAACTTAACTTCTGACTGGGAACATTTTGCTCTGAAATCTGTACGTTCATTAACCTCGTACCGTAACTTTCCCAAGTGCTGATGTGTAGACGAGCTCTCAGGACAAATGTTGTTCCCAGTGAAATAAAACTTGGTACAGCTGATACCACTGACTCGTAAGCTGGAAACAAACTGGAAAGCATCATAAATTCATCTGTGCCTTGCAGGCAGGATCATATGCTTTTCAACTGGCATAGCCAAAAATCTGTTTGTACATAGATATCATTCCTTCCCAGTGGTAGTCATTGAACAGATTCTGTTCTACATGCCAATGGTCTATAAGAGAGCAGGTGTTTCTATATCTAACACACTTCAGCTCTGAACCCAGGGCTGTTATTTTGACTTGGGATCAGGACACATTCATTCCACAGTCTATGATCCTCACTGCCATAAATACATTTTGGTGGTTGTTGTGGCGGTTCTTAGCATTTTGCATTATTTTAAAGATCACCATTATACTCTACCCTATTAGATTCAAGTGACTTTCCATACTCTACTTCTGTGGGGTTCAGGATTTCCACTTTTAAAAAAAGAATGATTACAAAAAATTGTGTACAAGTGTGATCTGAAGCTAATTTAGACGAGAGGGTGTCTCAATAGTGCTACTGACTACCTACAGAAAAGTTAAAGTTAGGTATGTCAGGGGGACTTACCTGGTAGTTCCAAAATGCAGACTTCTAAGCTGAGTCGGTGTATAATTTGAAGAATCTAAATTAAATAAACAGGAAGAAATAGGTAGCATATGCATGCGTTATAACTAACTGAAAAATCTGCAAGCACTTAAAAAAATTCTCTCATGCATCCCATTGAGGTGGGTAAAATACATGATATCCAAGGGTCATATCACTTGTGAAAAAATGTCGTTTCCTAAGGTTTTTGCAAGGCAGATTCACTTACTAAACCAGTGTCCAGCCCCATTTGTGTTACACTTGAAGAACTCTCTGCGCTATTGAAATGCCAGGAATGGCAGTGGAAAGGCTGGTGGTAAGGGAATGATGGGGTAAGGGAGATAATTTCCAAAATGAAATTTCAGGGTTTAACAGGCTAGGACTTTCTGAACTGGGTGTCTGTTGTGAAGCCTCTCTCACCTCTGAGAGTCTCCCTGCTCATCTGGAACATCAGATGACAAGTAGTCACAGCTCTGCTTCACCTTGCCCCTAATTCACCTTAGCAGCACATGTCTCCAAGGATTCAGTTTCACCCTGCTGGGTGGGCAGAAATAGCAGCTTACTGTCACTAAAGGAGGGATGTACAGGTCCCTCAGCTCAGCCCTGCCTTTCTGCTGGTGGTGCAATTTTGCCTCTTACCTTGTGCTACTGTTGGCAGCTGTTGGATTCCTCTGCAAGCCAATTTAGTTCCTTAAAGCAAGAGGAGGAAAAAAAAGACATTGAAAGAAGAAAAAAAAAATTTTTATTTGTTACTACGTTAGTAACTAGTGTGATGTCGTAAGATTGCAACCATGGACCAAGGTGTTGGATGTTGGATACCAGCTGCCCACTCTCTGTGTTTTGGGATGTTTTAGTATACCTCTGGTTCCAGTCTGTAGACTGCATGGCCACCAGCTGGGCATTCAGGTTGGTGTGTGTTAGGTGTGTTTCTGGAGTACCTCTTTTGGTTTTATTTTGTCTGAAACTGTCTGGTTTGTGTGCTCTAAGACTGCTCAGCGATGCCAACCCAGTGTGGTAAGGAGGGACAGTCAGTCAACTTGTTCCTAAAGAAAACCCTGAGCTGAGCTAAAGCATAAATAGAGATGTGGCCTTAGTGGATTGAATCAGATCTGCAGGGAAAGGGTAGTGGGAATAACCTGCTGGCCTTTGGCAGGCTGTGTATGTGGTCAGCTGTGAGCACACATGACCTCCCTGCTGAGATACTGCCCAAATCTGAGTTCCTAGTGCTCACCTGCTTCAGCTTGATGCCAGCTCTGCTTCACTTAGAAAAGCTGATGAGCTGGCAGCAGAACACTGTACGCCATGCAAAGTGTGAGGGCTTTTAGCTAAAAGCTGTAGTTTTCTTGATGATTGCAAGGTGAGTGTATCTGTACAAGAAAGTGGTGCAGGTGAGGGAAGATACCCAGTTTGCAAACAAGCAGTCATGGATTGGTGCAATTTTTGGGCATGCACATGGTTAGCTGTGCTTGATAGGATTGTGTATACACAGCAAAATCAATCCTAAAAGCCTACTCATCACACCCCGCTTTCGGAAAAGCTCAGGGTGTGACTCTTAACTGATATTACTGATATTCGTGAAGGGTAAGCTCCCAAACGTAAATCAATGACCAGGATTTTAAAAAGCTAATTTGTAAGCACCAAAGCTGAAGAAGCACAAATTCCTGTGTTTTCTGTCTCGTGACTGACAGCTTCTGCAGGGCGGGTTTGCAGTCTGCCAGAAGGATGGACTGTAGCTTTCCTATGTACAGAATCTCTGCTTTACAGAATTATGGGGGCATCCTTCATAAGGATAAAGCGGAGTCTTCTCCTTCTGCCTATTTTCATAAAAATTATAGGACCTAAACATTTTTAAAGGTACCTGCTCCTCTGTCCTGTGTGGCTTGAATGGGCCAACACTCTATCTAGGTGCAGGGTGATTACATTAGCTTCATTTCTATGGGAAGCCAGATAAGAACAGGGAGCCAGGGGTAAGCTTCCACAACTCTATTCAAAGGTGAACCAGAAGCAAAGAAAAACACATAATAAATCATTGCAACATCTGCCTTTTGGTATCTGCCTCTTGAGCATGGTCCCAAACCTTTCATGGCTCCCAATTTGCAGTTTGAGGGAGGAAACAGACATTGCAGAGCTGGATTGGGATTCTGCACAGCAGCAGATAGGGAGTCGTACGCTGAGAAGCACTTGGGGAGCGTAGATCTCATTCCAGATCAAAGCCTTGTGCTTTCTCACCTAAATTCTTTCATGAATCAAGTTTCAAATTAATGGGTGAACCTTATATTTATGTTCCCAGGCTGCAATTTATAGACTTGTCTAATGAAATTGAAAATTCAGCTGGGATGTGGGAAACCAGCTTGATCTGGGAGAAAAGACTTACTAATCGAGGTTTGCAATAGTCAGTTTTTAACTGGATTTTAGTTTGCATAGCCAGATGACTCAGGTCATTTTAATCTCCTTGCAGGCATGCTGTCAGCTAAAAGATTTTTTGTGTTTCTTGTAGGTGGCTTAAAGATGGATGTGCCTGAAGAAGTTCAGCCTACAGGAGAGTTTGAGTGTCAGCTCTGTGGGTTAACAGCTCCCTACACGTACTATGGGCCAAAGCCGCCAAACTCACACTCTGTCATGTAAGTGCACTCTGGGGTCACAGACTTCATTTCTGCTGAGAGCATTAGAGTCCTTGTACTGTGCAAAAGCGTGTGCTGCATGAGCCCAACAACATGCCATATTGCCTCTGAATATGAGACTTAAAGTGATCTTTTTCCAACGGCAAGGAATGTTAAAACTTGTCAGCATTGATAGCAAAGGCAAAAATCAGCTTTCCCTCCTGCGTCCATGCCACGCAAAGATTTGTATTTCACCTATTTTGTGGCCCCACTGACTGCTCTGCTATTTACCTATACCAGTATTTTCTTGCTATAATCCTGTTGACTGCAATCCTAGTACTTCTGGGAATAGCCCTTTCCTCCCTCAGCTGGGCAATACATACATACAGCATGAATGAACTATATATGCTAAAAACACATTATAAGAGCCATTTGACACAACCTGGAGTTCTGAACAGCAGTGCTTTTTTGCATGAATTAGACAATCCCTTGTCACATTGTATGACGTTAAAATGTGTGGGTATATAGTATGTATTTACATTTGCAAGGACTGAAGCCTTTTCCACCTCTGCTAAGTAGGGATAGCTTAACCAGAAAGTATGCAGTTATAATTTTGTCTGCAGACATGAAATTCCCCATAAAATAAAGCATTTTGCTTGAAATGCATGAGTAGCTTGGTGGAGGCCATCTTGGTCAATGAACATGGTCAGGAGCTCACTGGGACTGGAAGTCAGGCATGTACTCAGCCTTTCACCGCAGTAAAACTACTCAGTGTATTACAGAATGGAAATAGCTGTTGATGACCTGCTTGGGCTGTTTTCCTTGGGCAGTTGTATTTTTGTAATTTCAAATCCCACAGTGCTACTGGTTTTCCCTCCTCTACTCAGCAGAGCAATGGCTCATCTTTGATTAAGTCCGTTCCTAAAGAGTCTAAGTTGAAGCTGAATGTGACTCTTAACTTTAGGTTACCCAAGCTCAGCATTAACATCTCAGCTTTATTTGGATTGCTCAGATGCCAAAAGCAAAAGAACACTGCTGAAGCATAGCACATCTCTACAGGCTTACAAGAAACAGCTTCACACCCCATCTCCCTTGGCTTCCTTCCTGGCTTACTCACACATCCCAAATGCAGTGCTGCAGGAAACCTGTGCTAGACGTGAGGGCTTGTGCAACGGCCAGGGCTCTGCATGATGAGGGCTACGTTAGGCTGTAAATCTTGCAAGGGGAGCTTTGCACACGTAATCCAGTCTTTGTGTCCCGGGAGACTTGTTGACAAAGTGATCTGTCGTGTTAAGACGCCTGATCTTTCCTAACAGTGGAAGGCTCTGGCCATACCATTTTTTGTTTGAGTGGGCAGGAAAAGGAGAGAGGAACACACTCACGGACACACACGTACCTCTGTGTGTGTGCATGCATAAGCAGGAGAAGGTAGTACTAGTTAACAGGATACCTTTTATCCATATTACTACCAGAAACCAAGTTTGACTTAAGCCCAAGAGTAAGCCAACCTTGCTGGGTGCCCTGTGCAGACAAACACCCAACTGACTTCTGTAATATTTTGCCTGGAGCTCCCGGGAAGAGTAAGGCTGTGGTGTTTCCCAAGCAGGTTGCCAAATTATTAATAAATGCACTCCCTTAATACCCTGAAGCAACCAGTACAGTCTGTGACATAAAGTGCTGCAGGTGATTCACACTGCAATCACACTGCAGGGGATTGCAAAGCTCTCTGCCAGTAGCTCCTGCTTTCAAGAGATGGGAACCTTAGCTTTACAGCAGTGACATACTTAAGAGCAGTAAAATCTTTGCATTTCATACTCACATGCATGCAGCTTTGGAAGAGAACTTCTAATTAAAAGCAGTGCAGTTGAAATGGTAACTTGACAAAGTACTGACGTTGGCCATGCAGAGGAGTGCCTGCCATAAAAAAATGGAAGAGAAACAATTGCTTGAAGGTAGAGCATTTAGAAAAACTTAGTAAGGTGACAGCATTGAGAGGCTCACCACTTGCCTTACTTTTGGAAGACAGAAAGTGCAGTATAGGACTGAAGGCAGCTGCAGCACTGAAGAGAAAAGGAGCTGCAGAGCTGCTCCATTGTCTCATGTACAACAGCAGGCCGAGCAAATCAAGTACAAAGGACTGATAACTTTTCAGCCTCCACAATTTCCCCTTGTTAACTGTCCCCTACTGTGAAATCTACCCTCAAAAGTCTGAAATTGTTCTTTTACAGGCTTTTGGAAGAAGCCTATGTCATGAATGATCCTTTCACCCCTGACAAGGACAAATTCCTCATCCTTGGGTCTCGTTGCAGTTTGTGTAGCAGATCAGTGTGTGTTGGTGCAGTAAGTAACAAGCAAAACAAGTTGCTTCAATCTTTTCTTTTTGTTTCAGTCCTGGTGACCTGTAAGAGAAAGATCAAGCAGCAAAACCCCAAACAGACTATTTTTAAGGCAAGCCATTACCCCTTGTCCTACCACTGCATGTACGTTAATTGTACATAATCGTATGTTCTTGTGGATTCTGCCTGTGCCATTTCATGCTCGTTCTCTGAAGAAGAACTGAAGTAGAGTAGCAGGTGGTAGGCAACCTTAAAATGTCACATTTAGCCTTCCTTTTTAACAGCAGAGGCAACAGGGACACGTTTTGGACAAACCTGAGCACATTTAGCTATTTTCATTCCCAAATGAAGTGTCTTGAATTTATGAAGGATTCAACGGATATTTCCAAGTGTGGCAGTTCAATCTGTCAGAAATACAGCATTTCAGCTTCGCAGGGTCTTTGCACACAGTGTGCTTTTGTCAGTGCAGGTGGGCCTTTTTCTTGTCTTGGTTTCAGTTAACCTAGGCCATGGCAATGCATAGAAGACACTTGCAGTGAGCCAATGGGAGACTCTTCTAATCTATTTAACAGTCCTGCTTATTTTGCCTATTGTGGAAAGATGTCAGTCATTTACTGCTTGTTATCTGAGTTTTCCAGATTCTCTTGATGGTATCACTCCATGTAAAACCTTGATTGTAAATAATTGAGAATAAATTTCTTACCAAACTGGCCAGGCCAGATAGTGAATCACACATATGACTATGATTTCAAAATGTATTTAGCAACACTACTTAGGTAACACTGAAAGAGATCTGCAGAAATGATAATTAGTGCTTTAAACACCCACACCACAAAGTAAGTAAACACATTCTGTTCTTCTTTCATGTAGGGAAAATTAAAAGTCCAGAGAGGTAAAAACTTATCCAAGGCAATAGAGAAAGACAAAATTAGGATAATGTCTCTGTGGATTGGTTTTGGTTCCTGCTTATGCTTGACCCAAGTAGATCAACTCAGCCCTGGGCTGAGTGTTTCCACAACATTACAACATAAGAATTGAAGCTGAAGAAAATCATGCTTTCTTGGGCCTCTTTGGCAAAGGAGCTGGACCAGTTGGAAAGGTTTTAGTGACAGCTTGCTTTCAATTTTATGGAAACTCAAAATACTGCTAGGCTAACACGTGGCAAAATTAAGACTTTTCTGACCTTAGATTTGGCAAAGGGATTGGATTTATATTCTAGCTTTTGTACCTAAGGAGGCTTAGATACAGACCAGATTTTAGGCTTTTCATGACACAACCCATGCTAGCTGAAGTGTATTTCCTTACAGTTGCTGTGCCAGTAAAAGTCACGACTTAACAACTGTTCTATATAGTGCTCATAAACTCACATCTTCAGATATCCTCTAAAGTTTCACTCAGTTACTTTACTCCAGTCATCTTGCAGCATGTGTCACCCTGCTCAACCAACCAATCTTTTATCACAGTGCATTGGTAAGTGCCATTAGTTCTGGTCCAAATGGGAATAATTCTAATGACCATCTGTAATGTCTTAAAACCTGTCAAAAAAAGGAAGAGAATAAAAATGCTTTTGAAAGTCCTTAGGCAGGTTGAGTGCCCTTCTTCCTATTTCCCTTACAGAAAAGGGGAGGCAACATTGTATAATCTGACCACGTTAGTAATTTAAAACAGTTCTTTCTGTTTGATTGCAATGCTTACTAAAGATAGGAAAAGAGGTGGGTTTGGAGGAAGAAAGGAGGAAAGGGAGCAAGTTTCATCCCTTATTGCTCACCTCAGCAGAAGGTGACTAACCACTGACCTTGGACATGAGTGTAGGTATTAAGTGATAAATGTAATACTACGGCTACTTTCCATCAGCTTCCAGTCATGCGGGGTCAGTCTTGGACACGGACAGGCAGAACCATTCCTTTACATAGTGTGGTAAAGATACTATCCCTGTATACATTACTTTCAGATATGATTCATGTCAAAACAGAAATAAACTCTGGCAGCATGCTTTGGCACCTCAGTTTTGCCTAATTGGACTATTAAGCTTGAAATTTCAATGTCTCCCTCCTGCCTTGATCATGGAAAGAGGAAAACATATTAAAGAATCACCCAATTAAACACAGAACTGCATCAGGATAATAGTTTAAAAGAAGGGCTTGAGTCTACATAGTAAGTTTAATTTGCAGGGCATTAAAAAAGAGTTAGGACTGAGAGAGGAGGACTAAGGGTATGTGGAGCCAGCACTCAGGTGTGCAATGGTTCATAGCCATGATGTGCCTAAGTCTCGTCGGCCAAAATCAGCACCAGGTGGCAGTTCATTTCAGCCAAAAGAATGCAAGTTGAGCCCTTGCGTTTCCTGTGAGGAGCTGCATCTTAACTTTGGCGATCCCACCTGAAGGATGGGGTTACAGCCCCTCTCTGCCATGGCCCAGGGGCCACCACTAGGAGCCCTGAGCTTACCCACAGGCAGGGGGGCTGCAATGCAAACAATAGCAGGACCAACTCAAACCCTAATCTCCCTTTTCATTTGGCAGCTTAAAGTATTAAGGATACCAAGAGACAAAAAACAATAGGCTCTGGAGGTTGTGCAACTGAAATCCAGTTTCAGGGCTTTTCAGGGACGAAGGCCTCACAACTAGTTCCTGAATTATGAAGGGGCCTTGCAGTCAGTGCAGAAAAGGACAACGGATGAAAGAAGTTGTTCCTCAAGCTTCCAACTCACATGGAAGCAGGCTGATTGTGATTTTGATATAATTAGCAGCTGAATCTGATGCTAAAGTCCAGATAGCGACATAGGAAACAAAAGGAAGGACAGAAACACAGGAATAGGCAAGCCAAGCTCCCAGAAGAAAGCCAGCTACAAATGACCATGGCAAGGGAAAAACTTTGCTATTTAGGTAAGACCCAGGGAATCCATTTGTCCCCAAAGTATGTCCAGATCTATCTAAAATGATGTCTTTATTCATGCTTAAATCCCTAAGAATAATCCATCAGCAACACCAGCTCCGGCTTACCTATGAAATCCTATTTGGAATTTGGTGACCAGCACATCAGGAAAGCCATGGATGTCAGTCTCGCTGCAGGGCAACGGAGTAATACATTAATTAACTTCTCTTCTAGTGGTTCAAACTCTATACTGCACATAGATAAAAATATTGCATAGGTTTTGCTTCTCCCTGTTCAGTAACTAACGTCTGGTGACAGCTCCTGGGTGAGAAATAAATACTAGGTCTGTAGCACTTGCTGACAACCAAACCGGCTGTGAACGGAGCCTGTCTGGTTGCAGTGTTGTTCCATTTCAAGGACAGTAAAAATACCTTCTTTGTGCACAGCAGCTTTTATACTTTGCCATCAAGAGTTCAGAGAAGAGCCATCAGCTCAAGCTTTAGTACCAGGTATGTTTTTAGGTTTTAACCAGTGAGTACATTCACTGAGGGTAAAGGTGGGTAATGAATGAAATCTCATTTGAATTGTCTCAGCTGAGTGGAATTCATGTAGCTATTCTGGGTATTGGACACTTCTGTGATATTGATATAATAGTGATACTTTTTAGTGTTCTTCTAGGACAATACAGGCACATGGATTAATAGAAGGAAGAGTAGTTTTCTGAGGAGTTATGGAAAAGTGGCTAAGGTCTGTGAGAGCCCACAGCCCTCTGCGTACCTACTTGGTACTTGTGTTGGCCTCCAGGCCATTTTTGTGGAGATTGGTGAGGAGGAGTGTGTTGAGACTGCAAGTGTCACATACCGGTGCAGGAATTTGGAAGACCCTCCCAGAAGGGAGAAATCTTCATACGGCAGGATTTAGCTTTAGAGCAAAACTTTGCTGTTTTGGTAAAAAAAAGATATAATGGAATCCATTATATCTTTATTCATGTCTAAGTCTCCAAGAGTAATCTATCAGAAACAGCAGCACCAGCTTACCCAAGAAATCCTATTTGGAATTCAGTGACCAGGCCAGGAAACGCATGGATGATGCTGGAAAGACAAGGCAGCTGAAGGAGGTGTGTTGCTGTTCCCTGCAACAGGGAGCTGGTAAAGGTCACTTTAATAGGAGCAGTGGAACAGTTGATTTGGTTAGTGCTTATTTCAGACCCAGGTTTTATTTTTCACCCAGTTAGCTCTAACTAGATCCTAGAATTATTAAGAAGAATTGCCGAAATATTCTAGCCTAGAAGAATAATTAATTTTAGAAGAATTCTAAATATAAATGTAGTTTAATGAGACTGGAACTTATGCATTTCCCTTTTGTGTATCATGCTAATAATGTGGGTTTTTTTTACAGGAATGTAGTCTGTTCTATTCCAAAAGGTTCTGTCTCCCCTGTGTGAAGGAAAACATACAGGCCTTTCCTTTGGAAATACAAGAAGACATGGATAAAAGGAAGCCCCAGCAGAAATCCTCCAAAAAAACACATACAAAATATAAATCCTGAAGGACCAAGAGTGACAGTTCTTTGGCTGGGGTTTCTCCTCTCTCTGTTCAGAGACTATCATATTGCTCCTTTTAAAGAAGTAACCTTCATCAGCTCACCACTACTGAAGAGAGTAACACATTCCCTTACACCGGGTTCCAGCAGCTGCAGAGCCAGCGGAACGACCCGGAGGTGTGGAAGAGCCAGGAAGGAAGGCAGATGAGCCTGCTGCCATCGTCTAACGTGCCTGTAGTAAAAAACCAAACAGCAGAGGAACCATGTCCAAATTCACACGTTGGCTACTTTAATGCTTTCTGTTGTTCTTGACACTCCTCCAGTGTTATGAAAATCTGAGACACATTTAAACTGGCTTAATACAGTATACATCCAAGAAAGTCACTATACACCAGTCGTTATCTGGCAGGGCTGTGCTGGTAAGATTACAGTTATTACAGGGAATGTAGAGCTTCATTTTTAAGTCTAAAATAAAACTCTTACGAGCAACTGTCACTGATACCCATAGAAATACCTGAATTTTTCAGTATGATAATCTCGATACTATCATAGCATTGAAATTCCTGAAGGTCCGTGCTCCTATAATAAAATACCAATAAAAATACTTAGAAGTCCCTTGCACTTGCAGTCACTCAACCTTCCAGTCCATGTCAGTACAGCAACCAGGGAGAACCCTGAACACATAAAGTTTATGCTTTACAATAAAGGTGACTTCCTTTTCACTTTCACGTCAGTTAATCTGGACATAGAAAAGTTCCATTAGTAAGCTCAACTCTTTCTGAACTGGACAATTAAACTGCACCTATAATAGGGATGTCAGAAAGTTTCAGTTAAAAAAAAGAGTAAAAAATCGTTACGGAAACAGCAGTTTCTTTAGCTCAAAAGTTAGCTTCTCAGTTACCTGTTTTGACTGTCTTAAAAGATGATTTAGGTGGCTTTTACGTAAAACCAGAGTCACACCCCCTAAGGATATGTTTAGAAAGCTCCCTAATCACAAAATCACCTTTTTTACTCAAGTTCTGTCATTGTTGGTCACTGGTTCAGAACTTGTTACTGTGTTGGTTAACATCTCTTGTTTTTCAACTCATCCATGCATACAGGTTGTCACAGGACAACATCTAAGCTTGATCATTTTAGCAGGACAGACATGTCTCTGTTAAAAGAAATCATCATCATTTCAATGAGTTATTTTTAGTTATTAGGACATCTGATTGTCCTAAAATCTTTATTTTTTCTGGACATAGTACTTTGGTGTCCTCTGTTAAGGACTGGAATTTCTTGCTGTGACTAGAGGAGCAATAATGGACCTATTAGTAGCCTTTTAAAGCTCTAAGTGCTTTAAGACATAAAATATATATATGTCTCTAATTGTGGGAAAAAAGATCCATGTTAGAAGTCAACATTTCAGGTACCTTTTTGCAGTAAGTTCCTTTCCTGGAAATAAAAGATTAGCACAAGGCAGTAAATTCACTTTTAAAAATACTTTATTTTTCTTACAACCGTTAAGGCAAAACCATATTTCAAATTAAGTTGGTTTACATTCAGTCTGAAAGGGTTACTTCTTTTAAAGCACACAGGTTCCTGCCAGTCTCTATACAAACACTGTGAATTCAACCTCTTATTTTTAAAGAAGACCAAAAAAAAGATCAGAATGTAAAAAAGAAAAAAATGTTTAGTTCAAGTTTTTTCATCCTAGATCAGTAGGCTGGTAACATTTGAGAAATGTCATTGTATTTAGCTAAATGTAACTTTTACATTCACAAGTGCAAGAAACATTTTCTTTCCTAAAAATCCCTGTGAGACCAGAGCTTTCATTTGTCCTTGGAAGTGTCATTTGCATTGTTCTGACAGAAAGAAACTTGGGAACTTGGCTTGAATTACTGGTTTTTGCTGGGAAACAAGCATTCCATGAGAATTAGGTTTGACTACTCCTTGCAAAAAATATTTACTCTTTCTAGTATTTACTGTCATTAAATGTAACCCAAAATCTCTAAAAACGGGTGACTGGATACAGTGAGCTGTTTTTTTTCCTCTTTAATATTGATATTTTGATTTAGTGAAACACTCATTAGCTGTAGTGAGTAGGGTTTGGCAGCATTAAACACCGTGGGGTTTTTGTGTCATACCAGCTAACAGACCAGTTAAGATGTGAGAGGGGGCCTTAACACCATGACATAATTAAGCTGTGGTGGTGCAGTCCTAAGGAAAATTCTGAGCAAGTAGGAAACAGCAGGAGCCACACACGATGCAGCTCATCCTAGAAGCTCCTAAACCGGACTTTGTCCAACTGCTGAGGGGCAGTTCTTGTGCAAATGTGTCCTGTTGGAACGTTGATTAGATTGGTTATTACCACAGAAGTAACCAAAGCCATAAACGTTCCTCCCCTCCTGGGGGCCAAGGCACTGTGTCTCATGGGGAGATGCTGTGTGGGGACGTGCGATGGGCCGGGCCACGCAGTGTGTGGGCAGCGCTGTGTGGTGTGCAGGTGTGTGAATCACCCCCGGAGGTGTGGGAGCTCTGCCCAGCTCTGCAGCACATCCAGACCGGCTGATGACACTGCACTCCCACACGGCAGGACAGCAACACGCTGCTTGTGTGCTGCTGCTTGCTATTTCGGTGGGTCAGGATTTTCCATCCTGCCAATCTTTTTAATTTCAAGTGCAAAAAATTCCATGAAACTCCTTGTACTGAGCATAAGGCCGGTGTCCTTACCATGACAGGGATTATGGTACCTGCATATCCAACCTGAGAAAATATACCAAAATACTGAAAAACAACTTCAAGTACCTTTTGCTTGATCTTGTGGTCCTTACTTAAGGTCCAACCTGTAATCAGAGTATCTCTTTCATACATGCTGCCTATGCCCTGGCAGAGGCAGCTCATCTGGAACTGAGGTCCTTGCGATAGGAATTCTGTACCAAAACATCTTCGCAATGGAATCTGACAAGAGCAGCTGACACAATCAGTGAAGAAGCTCAAGAAAAAAAAACACCCCAGCTTCAGAAGCAGAAAATAGATTAAAAAAAACCCCTCTTAAGTACACTGGCGAAAAGAAAGGAGGAAACACCCTTCGTTCGGGAGGGCTCAGTTACACAGGGTCTGTGTCACAGTGTAACGCAGTGGCTCCATCAGTACCTTTCACACGGTGTTTCTCGCTGCCAGCGTGATCGAGGGAGGAAGTGGCTGCAGGAGAGCACTGGGAATCCAGTAGAGCTTTGACAGACATGACACAAACACCTCAGGAGACAACACTCCTCTGTGGTGACACCGACCAGGTGAATATGTGAAGTTGCAGCAATTTGAGGAAACCAAATTTTCTGTTACAAATAAAAGGCAAGAAGTACAAATGATTGCTAGAGCATTTGTAACAGATTGCGCTTGTGGTAACTGCTGTGTTTGGACTACAGCAAGCTAAAAGGTAGATACCTTTGAAAGGTACCTTTGTCCCTGTATCTCATTTCCTCAGCAGGATGCTGTAGGCACAGACTGTCACACCTGCATCTCAAGACACAGAATCCCCATGAGCAGACTCTGAATTCAGTTCTATTTATAATCCTACAGGAACACTCCTATAGGAAAGCCAATAATGTAATTTCAACATTTTGTTCTGCACTGCCAAATCATAGGTTTGAAAATGCATCTATAAAAGCTGCAGCTTGCCATCAGGGCAAGTGGCAGGGAATAATCCCAAGCACATATTGTTACTGCCAGTGAGCTCCGAGTCAGTTCCTCCGAAAACATCAGCACTGGCACACGAACCAAATGCAGTTTCTTTTCAGCTCTTTCCAGACTTCAAAGGAAAACAAGCTACCAGGCTGCAAAGCAAAGATTAATTCAGTTCTACAAACTACCTTCTGGATTGGTGAACCCAAGTTAAAACCCTGATTTTGGGATTACAGCTCTTCCTCAACCAGACTTGCTTTTATTAAAACCAAATAAAAGGAAGTCTGTGTTCTACATGAAAATATATTTTAAATTTTTGTTACAATTGTCAACACCAAACACTGATAACCTGCAGAATTTGTGATAGTTCTTCACGAGTGATACTGCAATAAAGACCAGACAGGAATAAATAGCAATCTGTCTTTGACTTCAGCCTCTTCATCCTTAGCCCATAGAAGTAAATATTTCCTCACTGTACAAAAGGGTTCACAAGATAAAGTATGTAACAAATATTTAAATTAAATACTTTACAAGCTTTTCTTTAAGCACCTCCGTAATTAATTTAAAGTTCATACCTTGCAATTATATTCTTGTATTTTACAAAGAAATGATTTTACAAAGAAGAAATGGTATTAAATTAAAAAAATCCCAAAACACATAACAATGTCAGTAATCTGAGATCAAATCCACATATAATTTAAATCTCTAGTAGAAAAAGGGTAATAAAGCTGATTAAACCTAGATACAAAAATTATATGCAACTGATTATCAGGAAAGCACTTGAGATATAAGCAAGCACCAGATACCACACTCCACCAGATCCAACACTTCCTAAAGGACAAGGGGTTTTTGGGAAGGACCATTATTTCTAAGACCTTATGCTTAAACAGTATCACAACAACTGCAAATGCATTTGTTAAATGCAGTTGCAGATTTTCAACTAAGTCACGGGGAGCTTTTCAGGAGGGACAGAGCTGAAACTGTTCCTCTGCAGCCACAGCAGGATCTTCCTCAGGGGCTCTGTCTGAGGTGGTGCCCAAGTTTGTCCAGGCTTTCCATTAGAAATAAAGAGGAAATTCAAATTCAATCATATGTGCCTCAGCTCTCATGGTGAATAAATCTCCCCAAGTTTCAGCAGTTTGAATAAACAAACAAATGTTTAGATGCTTATTATAAGCTCTTTGATGTGCAGCCTTGTGCCAGCTCTCTCATGAGAACGGGCTTAGTGCAGCCGCTGGTATTTCCGAAATCTGTGCAGGACACAAACAATGCAAAACTCTGCTCTCTGGCAACACTTCAACTTTGAACCAAAGCTCAAAGGCACATAGGAATGGCAATTAAATACAAAATGTGGTTTCTTTAATTGCTACAAAAGATGCAGTTTCTGAAAGCGGAAGCTTTCCTATGATGTGCCAATTTGTTTTAAACAAAAATGGGATTTGAAATTTAAAAAGGTACAGTAACTGATTTTTTCAAACAGCACCCTTAAAGAAAATATTTCAGAAGGAGAGAACGAACATCAGATTTTCCTTAGCACTTGGCACAAAACCTTCCTTGTTTTCCTTCCCCTCTGTCAAAATACCTAGGGCACCCCAATAAATAAATAAATAAATAATCCCCCAAACAACTCTTAAAAATGGGGGTAAAAAGGAAAGCTGTAGGTTTGCTGAAAACTTATGTCATACCATTGTTTCCCAGGATATTTCTCTATCCATCTGCTGTCTCTTGGCTTAAGCTGTTTGTGGTGCCTGGTTCTAACCTGAGTTCTTCTGTGCTGTGTCAGTAAAACAAGTTATGTTGGTAAGAATCTGATCCAAACTGTATCTTACAAGCCATTTAATACATTTTAAATACTAAAATCTGATCACTTTATTTCCCTCCATAGAAGGGATATTTTAAAATACTACATGATCTGTACATAGGGCAGATGCTGAAGTAATAGATCACAAATAGATCTCAGATTAGTTCAGATTCCAAACTTTAAAAAAAAGGACACAAATTGAGTAATGTTAAAATCTGCTTGGCCAAAGCCTGCTGCAGACACCTCCTGAAGGTGCAAATGCAACTCCTTAAAAGTGTAATGTAGAAATGAAGAACTTCTTTTGCCCATTAATGCTCAGGAAGGGAATTGTCAGCCCTGTGTCACCCTTTAAAGTGGCTGTGGGAATGTGCATAGGGCAGCAGTGTGGGCACTGGAACCCACCCAGAATTTTAGGCTGTGTTAGCATCTTGTTCATATTTCTGTAATTCAGAGATATGTTCTTTTTTTTTTTCCCTCTCATTAAAGGTCTGCAATGTAATTTAAAACAGAAATAAAACTTTAGTGTCCAAGGAACTAGTCAAACATTGCTTGCTGGTTTTCAAATAACAAAAAAATTATTCGCTTTTCTAATGCTGATAATAGGACCCTGTAACAAGCAGCTGCTAAGATAGCTGAATGTTATGTCCTGCACTGAGTTATTCTGTTTTCAATTCTTTATAGCTTTGCTAAGAATTTAAGTATTCTTAAATGATAAAGTTTTATTATTATTAAACATTTAAATTATTAAGTTTTCTGTGTTTTTCAAGTGTTTCACTGAAGTGTCTTAGCCACTTTTGAGAACAGGAGCAGAAAGAATGGTTGTTGGCCACACCGACTGTGTCTGGTTTTCCTGAGGACCTCCACTACACCCAGCCTACGGAATACAACTTTGAAGTTTGCCCCTTTGCAAAAATCTGAGCTTTGTGGGAAAAAAAAAATTTCAAGTTACCCTTTCTTTTTTTTTTAAAGATAAACTTAAAAGCTGGAATTTCACTATGCCAGCCCAGAATGGCTGATATTTTGACAATTTTTTGCATTAGCAATATTGCATATCAACTATTTCCATGCTGGATGTTGTAGGCCTAAACCCCACAGCTCCTCAGTGCAATGGGGCTGACTGGGAGGATGAAGCAGCAGCTTAGCTGAAATTCCTGTCTGTGTTTCTGAGGGCACTCTGCCTGCTGCTCTGAGACACAAGAGACAGCCCTTTTCTCACCCGCAGGTTCCTGGCAAGGCCAACGGTCCTCTCTGTGGAAGTGTCGGAGGCCTGTTCTTCCTGCTGCCGCTTGGCAGCAGCGAAGGGGAGGAAGTTTTGTGCACCTGCATTTACTGTTTCGATCCCGCCCTAAATGGTCACAAAATTTAAGGCCTATGCGTCAGTGTTTTACACTAAATATACCTGACACTAAAGCCTCCGCTCATGACCCTCCCCCACATAAACCCCAAGTTGCCTTTAAACCTGTAATTTATCCAGTGTCCATAGGCCTGGACAGAAACAAGCTTTGCCACTGAAATAAGGATCACAGTGTGATGTTCTCACTTCATCAGTCTCACTCAATTCTTGCAGTGAAGACTCTGGTGTCTCCAAATGTGCTACAATTAAACAAATACAAAGCGTCCTCCTGTGCCACTGAAAGCTTCACTGTAGTGAAAATGCTCAGATTGACTCCTGACCTTGGTGCTACGAAACAGAAAGTAAAATTAGGAAATAATAATGTGAAATTACGATATCAAAGAAACAAAAAGAAACAGAAATAGCAGTGCCTTGCATGCAGCTGTCACTTCTGGGCAGTACTGTCTGAGGACAGAGCCCTTAAAGAAGTGAGGCCGTTTCCTTATGGCTTATTTTGCATCAGGACTAAGGTACAATTGTAAAAATCAGAGTTTATCTTAGGAACAGGATAGATTTACTCTCAACTGTGCTGTCTTTCCTATTACTACACACTCCGACACCTACACTCACTGTTCTTGGTAATATTGTCACCTTATCCCTGAGGACAAAACAACGTAGCGAATACTTCTATCAACAAGGCCTAAGAACGAAAAGAAGGTAATACATCCAGGTGGATAATTGGAAAAAATGAAGCAGTGTATTCTTCAGAAAAGTAAACAGGTCCAAACAACTATAATACACTTGTCAAGGAAGAAGATGCTTTTCCTATCTAATCATTCCTTCAGAGTCAGCTATCACTGCAGCAGAATGCTGTGAAGGTGAAATTCTTTTTTTTCCTGGGCTGGGATCAGATTTTTGAATCTCTCCAAAATTCTTGCTAATTCAAAACAGTATTTCTAATTCAAAACTGCATCTTGAGCTATAACAAGTTCTCAAAAATATATAGGGTATATGATATACTTTACCTCAGGGACATTTCCACATTTCCTTAAAACACTTTGGAAAAAAAGGCTTCCATCACTTTATCACGTTTACTCTTCAAGAACCACCTGTTGGAGCAGCTCTGCGGTATTTTAGGTAACTATTTCGATTTTGTTTTGTTTCATAAAAGAACCATTTTTTAAACACACTAATCCTAAGGTATGCCAATGCAATACTATATAAACCTGCACATCATCTAATGGAATTAAAGCAGCAGTGGATCAAAGGTCTTTCCAATCTTTTAGAAGTGTATGGACAGTAATATCCAGCCATTTGCTACACCTAGACTAAGAAAAAGTGTTAGCTGGTTTCAGTAATTACCATTTGGCAAAAGTGCATCATCTTTCTGATTGTGCATACACCTGGAGGAAAATTGATGAATTTGTTATATTAACTCTAAAATGACTAAGCCAAGAGGAAATAAAATTTTGTTCATTTCTGTTACTTAATATTCTGATTTATTCCACAAATATGTATTCCTTACCAATCTTCAAATTTCCAAATAAAAGAACCATTGTAAGACACTTCATTGAGCACTCTGACCAGAATTTTTCTGCAGAACTCTTTCAAAAGAAGGCAAAAGATCCCAAACCAAAAGAAGTGTAACACTCCAGTTCCCCAGTCTTAAGATTTTTCCTGCTCCTGGGTTGAGTGAACAGCATGTAACTGTGCAAGTAGTTTTGCTCCCATCTGTATTTCTGTGTCTTTAAATATTGTGGAAAAAATACTAAAAATCCTTAATACATATCCCTGTAGATTTCCTGTAGTAAAGGGTGTAAATGTGCATCAGATTCAGTCTTCTTGATTATCTGAACAAGCTGAGCATGCTCTGTGACAAGCTGTCGGAGGTCAGCCATTTTTTGGAGAAGTTTTGGGAAAAGGAAGGTGTCGTCAGGATGGTTGGTTTGCAAGTGAAGTTTCAGTACATGCACAATGCTCTCCTGCATTTTTTCAATGTGTCCTACATTTACAAGACCAGGACGATCTGTTCTCAAAACAAGCAAAAGAATACATGTCATAATCTTATAATGACTCATAAAAGTATAGTTAGAGGTAGAACTGAATCTTCAAGAAGGGTAGAAGCTTTTTCATTAAAATTATTAATTCATGTGAGGGAAATTTTAAGATGTACTGCCTTAGAGAACAAATATATAATGCTTACCTCCACAGCAAATGATTGCAGCAACAAAAAGGGATATATCACTATCATCCAAATCCAGTGCATTGAATTTCATTGCAAAATCAAATTTTGGCTCCATTATATCACAGAATGGCTTTCTCAGGCTTTTCAGGAACTCCCGGGTTATAAAACCGTTCCCATAGGCTACCAGCATCCCATCCTTGTTCATCACAGAGGCCAACATGGCAAATATGGCTTCATAAACTCCGTATTTTAATAGTGTCACTTGATCGTTCAAGTCAAGGTTGGAGAAGCCAGGGATGGATTTGGCAAACTCAGTGAGTTCTGTGACGGTCTCTACAGATGTGCACTGGCAGCAGTGGAAGATTCGAACTTCTGCTTCCTTGTTCTGAATCCCATTGGCTACCAATTTTGCCACCAGGGTCTTCTCTGCCATACATAAGGTATCCATATCATGGATAACAAATGGCTACAGAGCAAAAAAAACCACTAATGTAGTTATAAAATAAGGGTGATTAATCATTGGCTTCCTAAAGAATAGGAATTTTTATAAACGTCTACTTACATGCTAATCAGACTCCAAGTACCGTAAACCCTGAGTTCTTTCCTATTTCTGCATCAGGAGAAACACTGTATGACAGAACTACAAACTGCAGTACCTAACAAGCCTGCCCTGCAAACACCACTGCAAATAGTCCAACGTACAAGTGTATGACCTGTCTTTAAGTTAGTTTGATCTAATGGTTATAGTGAAGCTCCAGCAGTCCTGGGCTTAGTATGCATATACCCATCTCAGAGCAAGTCCCAGAAGGTTCACAAAAGACTTGTATTACCTTCTGCAGAAGCCAAGGCTATTCTGCCTACACTCCTATCAATTCCTAAACTAACTACACCTGATGCACATTGTGATGCTTTCCTGAGGTATCGCAGCAGGAATACAGACAGTCATTTCAATACAGGACTGCAATGTGAACTCCGCATTACTCCTGTGTTTCGCTATCAGATTTTCAGAAACCATGTCCCAGCTGTCCCACCTTTCTAACTGCAGCTGGTGCTGAGTCATCTCTAAAAACAGAATCCCACTAGAATGTCAGATAACACAAAATTTGGTCTTTTCCATAACCCCCTTTGTTTAGAAAGGTATGTGCATTACAAACTGACAAGCCATTCTCTTAAAACGTCCTAGCAAAAGCAGCTTTCAGCTTTTCTTCAGAATAATCAGAACTCAAAAATATTTTGATACATATCTGCAGAGCAATAATCAAAACAAAGGGCAATCCACTAAAGAAAAACAACAAACCCCAAAGCTTCCCAGCCTAGCAGAGTCATGGCAACTGACCTTGAACAGAAATTTAGTTCCTTTCCTCTGCTGTTTTGTTCATCTCAGATTAAATGCCACGAGAAGCACTTGGTGGTCTGTTAGAAACTCATAGGATTCATTTATTTCACTCAGAAAACTCTCAAACGGGTGAGTTTCCTATGGCTGTCCACTTCTTAAATGCTTATGGCAACTACACATTCCACCTCTCACTAGCACAGAGCAGAACTTTCTATGGGCAGGTGGATATGAGTGGAAAGTGACACAGCAAGAAACCCACCAGATCTCTAAATCCTTTTACAGATGTACCCTACCTTATACACATTTTTTGGAATTTATCATTTCACTATGCAGAAAAGAGGTATGGGCAAGGACTTAGGAGCTAAATTTTAAAAATTACACCTTAGTATCATGAGAAATGCTTGTTCATTCTGAAGTTAATTGCAGCAGTGCCATAAATTAGGATTCACTGAAATCAGGTGTTAATGCACAGCTTCAAAACAGGTGGGTTGCTAATTACAAGCAACAAACTCCTTCTTTTAAAATTTGTTTTTCTGGTAAAAAGTCAAAAGAAAATTAAAATGTTCCTTTTCTCAAGAGATGATGAAATAGGTTAAAACCCCTCTCCTCTTCCTTGCACGTTGAAAAATCTGGAGGCATAACATACTAGGTCTGATTCCTCCCTAATTTTTCCTTGTAAATTCCCCCGACCCGTCAGGCACCACGGGCTGCTCAGGAATGTATGTGGCTGTTACCACGCACATGCAAACACAAGAACTGGGATGCAGTGCTCTGGGACCCCTCCCTGTACGTGTGACACATGTTGTGCCTTATGGTTCTGACGGGTGGTGACAAGTGGGAAAGGGACTTTCTGCAGAAACCCACCCAAGTGAGGTGTTAAAGGTGGTATTTACTGTGGCCTTATGTCAGCTTCTACCCCCTAAAATGTTTAAGCCTGCGCTTGATTTTGCACATCTCTTTAATCCAATGAAAAAGCCTGGGACAATTCGTGTGTCTCTTTTAATGCAGAAAGCTGTAGGCCTGGCTAGACTAGACTGCAAGAAGCCAAATCCCATAATGTAGAAGACAGCTTGCTTGTAATTTTTGTAACACTCATCCCCACATTTACATCGTTTTCATTATGGCATATGAAAACCTCTTCCCTGCAAATTTTTACTGGAACTGAAGTTGGTGGTAAAATAAGATACTTATCTTCTACATGTAAGTAACAAAAATCAAAACTGAGCTTAAATAAATATGCAAAAAGTGAAACAAGCCAGTCCTAACAATGATTATACACTTTCCTGTGATACAAAACAAAAAGCAAGTGGATAGCATTAGGTAGACCTTGGCTATCTTATCCTGAAAGAAAAATAAATTCTACAACATATGTGTCTTCTGCCTCTCAAAGTAACTGTACAGTAAAGAGCAGGAAGTCTGGGTGAAGAAATGGCCAGCACTGTAAACAAAAAATTACAAACTTGTTTTCTTTCCCCTCCTGCTATTAATATTGTTCTCATTAAAATAAATGTCATGCAAAGTTCCTGTACAGCCTACAAGATAATAGTATTTATTCTGGCATTTGTGACAGAAAAACATTATAATTTTTTTTCCCACTGTCGTAATAGGAAATTAATTTTTAATCATTTCCCCTATATCAAGTGCTATTCACATTCAGATGTCCCTTTGTTTTTTTGATTAATAACTAATTTTCATTCCCATGTCTGCCTGTTACAATTTAATGTTATGAGTTTCCACTTACAAGTTAATCATCTGACTTTCCTAAAGCTTCTTACTATTTGATAGGGGTTAAAAACAACCATATTAGTACAGGTATTCTTTTTGAATATTTTATGTCTGTAGGAGCATGACATTTATTTTCTAAAAGATTTGCTAAAGAGTTTAACAAATTACTATGATCACTTTATGTACTTGCCAGCTTTATCTTAAAGTAACAGAAAAAGTACTTACCGGATTGTTATTGGTTTTCCCTGCAAGGATGATTCTGGCTTTAACCTTGTTCATATTGAAGTTTTTCAGGTAAGCATCATGAATTCTTTTGGCAAGTGATTTAAGATCTGCCATTTCTGAATCTTCTACATAATTTTCACCTGTCAGAATTTCTGCTTTCAGCTTGGCCTTCTCAGACCTTGGCATTCTTCCAAAACGTATTGCTGATGGGAAGATAGAATGGTAAAACAAACTTAAGTTATAAAGAAATTAAAGGCTTTTACCATTGCCGATTACAGTAGTTAAGACTTCCTGTCTAGAAACACTGAGGTAGAGGTGAAGAAATCTCCTCCTTTCCAACACAGTTAGTGGTGACTAATACACTAAACTGAAGGAATCAGATGTTTCAGAACACAAACTGGTATCTGCAGTTAGGTAGAACACATGCCTTTTCCCTCCTACATTATTACCCTGGTACTTGTATTTTGTTTTCTCCTTACTGTGTTCTACCGCTCCCAACGTGAAACCCGAAGTCCACCCTGGGAATTGTAACAAATTGAGCGGACTCCTGACAGGAGTTGGCAGAAAGCACACACACCAGCTGGAGAGCTGCAGCAGAGGCCGGCCTGGATCCCACTGCTGGCTCCGAACACTCCTGGGTACGGTGGTCTCCTGGTTCTTGGGCAAGCGGTCTTGCCATTTAGCTATAGAACAGGTAAATCCACCTCCTTCAGTCTCAGTTTCAGACTAAACCAGCTCCACTTTTAAAAAAAGGCCCTTACCCGTGGGAAGTGTGCAAGGGTTTGAGATGGCTCATGCAGTGAGTTACTCGTTCTGCATTTCAGCACCCAAGCAGGGACCTCGCTGCTTGGACTGAGCCATTCAGGGCATTTGCAGCATTAGCCCTTACACGTGCCCAGGGGATCTTGTCATGAAAGAGGTGACTTTGGACATGATCTGGCATACAGCTGTGGACTTCAGTGGAAGTCCAACATGGAAGGCCTGTTTGGAATCTGGCTTAGACACTTCCTTCCCCTTACGGGTGGGTCATCACAGCAATCTAATGAAAAAGTGGAAGAATACCTGCTCTAACCCGAAACATACAGTTTTAAGGTCATGCCTGTAAATTTAGTTCTAGCTTTTTTCTGAGAAATATTGCCACTGTCTTAGTAGGGTGAAACAGCTTCAAATGGATGTCAATTCCTGCCAACGATCAGAGCTCCCTGCTCAGCTCCCGCCCCTGAGACGTCACTTCGCTGGCTGGAACACTTTTCCCGAGTCTACTGCTTCAAGATGGTTATCACCAGACTTGCACAGACTATCAACCCTCTCCCAGTGGACCTCAGTCTTAGTCAGGGCTCACCACAAGGGAGCAGAACCAGAAAGTCAACTCTCCTGATGCCTCCTGCTGGGACTCTTGACTACAATGTCATAAGCAGCTTCCCCAACCATGATGCCACCCCAGCTATCCTGACTGCATAGTCTCCTTAGGAAGTTTGTCTCCTAACCCAGAGCTTTTCACCTAGCCCAGCATTTTCACCCACTTCCAAACTGCACCTGCCCCCAAGTTCAGCCCTGGCAATACCTGACCTGTGTAGGGAAACCAAACTACTGTCATCTGGCCAACAAAATGTGCTTTCTCATGGCTTGGCCTCTCCCCTCTTCACCCATGTTGCTCAACAAGCTGTGTCCTGCCTCGTGGGTTGAAATTGGTCTGTAAGCCACAGGCTTACCACTCTTATCTTAAATCACTAACACAAACAACAACATAACTTTTAAACTGGGTACCTAAGTGCTCTGAATTTTTACCATTCTATTTAACAAACAACCTACTGGATTCCTGTGCCACAGCCAGAACAGACCTTCACCCTCACCCCCCCCTCTACTTTCTGAACCATCTGCCCAAGAGCTTTTGCACTGTAACTTGAAAAATAATGAAGTCTGCTTTCCTACAGATTTCTATCCTACGTCATTCCCTCTCACAATGAGCTAGTTGTTCTCCTCCTACTCCTCTACAAAGCCCTTGATCAGAATTCTTCCAGTATTGAAATTTGTTTCAATTAGAGTACTGGTGCCAAAGTTCTGGGTGAAGAAAGCAAATAAATGAACATTCATATGGACAAACTGACATCCAGCACAACTGTGTAAAGCTCACAGTGGCACATGGGATCTATCCCATAAAAAATCCTGAGGATCAATCCATGTGTATGAGTAAAAACGCTATCCAAGTGCCTGCTTCCAGCAGCAGGCTCTGGGTAGGAACAAACAAATTAAGGGCACTCTTACCTACCATTATGTGACATTCCAACTGAAAGGCACTTTTGAAAACGACAGTACTGGCACTTATTACGATTTTTTTTCTGAATTTTGCAGCTGCGATCACATTTATCATAGATGAGTTTTAAACGAATTGTTCTTCTAAAAAAGCCCTATGAAGAGTTTGAAAAAACAATATGTAATGTTAAAGAATGTTGACTATTAAGCTTCAATCATACAGGTAATTTTTTTTCTATTATTGTTTATTGATGCCACTTGCAAACCAATTCCCAAGGTATAACCTGTCTAGAAGTACAAAGACTCGTGGTGGAGTGGTGGTCCGACGGCACGTTCACAGTGGAGAACATGAAAGGAGGGAGCAGCTCTTGGCCCTCTCTCCTGGGCGAAAGAACTGAGAACCCAGAGTACCTGAGCAGATCTGCACTTAGGAATGAAGCAAAACAGTCACACATTGCTTCTGTTCGTGTTCTCTTGGAGTCCTCTGCCAGAAATACCCTCCGTCTTCCACAGTGTAAGTCACACACACACAGAGAATCAACAGGCTTTCTTCACCCAGCGCATGCAAGGGGTATGAGGACACAGCACAGCGCACAGAAGTGCCAAGGACACAAAGCTGAGTGTTACACAACAGTCTATACCCCAACAGCTCTCACCATGACGTCTCGATGCTGGTTACAAACTCTGAAACCACGAGGTCAGGAAATCCACAGACAACCCAACTTTTTGTGCCATGACACAAAAACATGGCATTTAGACTGGGGGATACACCTGGCTGTGGACTGGTTCCCCACCTCTAGTAGCTACTCTGCATTATTCCGTACGATTTATATTCACATGATCATATTCTGACATAGTGCATGAAAGAAAACTGTACACAGAGACTATTTCTCTTCTCTCGTGTTGTAATGCAGAAAAAAATCAAAACCTAAAACATTAAATGAAAAAGAAAAGAATCTTATAATTCATGGGCCATATCATCTCAAAAACGATAAATTAATGATTAGAGTAATTTGCCCCAGAGATGTGCCCTGGCCCCAAAACTACAAGAGGCACAATGCCAAGTGATTCAGGCAGAATGTGGCTGAGATGAGAAATTCAGGATTTGGTGGTTTAAGTTGTTGTAGTGCTTAACTAACTGTATCCAGAAAAGCCGTGTTAAAATGAGCATTGCAAATTGCTCCTGCTTGATAAAGGTCTGCTATTGAGTTATGGTGTCTGAACAATTTACTTCAGGAAAAAGATCACAGATATGTTTATATTTAAATAACTGTAAAGGCTAGAACTGTCACAATCGAACATTTCTGTACCAAATGTTAATGCTCACATTACTCCGTAAATAACGCAACATGATTTGAGTTCTTAAGAAGAAAATGATGACTGTACCTTACAGCCTTCACATGCATGTACTCCATAATGGTAGCCTGAGGCTTTATCCCCACATATTCTACATTCAATGTTTAATGCTCCACTGGATGATTCATCTATGTTACCTGGAGCTGTGGCAAAATTAATGGATGAAGGACTGGATGCTGGTGAAAGGGTGTCTAAAAGAAAAAGGAACACTTCATAAATACAATACTATCAACGTTGATACGATTTCTAAATTAAATTAAAACCACATAAAAAATGAGCTTTTTCTAAAAAATAATCTTGAGTTAATAGTCATTGAATGAAATAATAATCTGACCATAAGTCTTTGAAAAATAATTCATATTACCAGTGCAAACACACACAAAATACAGGGTGTACCTTGCTAATTTTGATGGGATACACAATGTCAATAAGCAAAAAGCTTTACTGAAGTGACTCTGGAAACAAGAACTAGAGGGGTGATAGCGGACAAAGTAAATACACACCACACTCAGATATTTTATGTTCTGCTTATAATGGGAAAAGCATTTCTGAATTGTACAATGAAATAAACTCTCCAGATCTGTTACTTGTAGATGGCATTAAAAAATAACACGTTCCAACCTTAATTATTTCAATTAATATTTCCACCTTGTTTAAGAAAAATATTTTCTGAGGCCAGAATTTCTTCTATCTTCCATCTTTCAACTTGCACCACAAGACTTCAGCAAATTAATGGGTGTGTTATTTTAACAGACAGATTAAGAAACACTCATGAATGTAGGTCAGCAAGTATTATGTTGGAAAAAACCTTGGCATAGAACTCAGAGCCTGCATTGCCAGTGTTGCCAAGCCCACAGGCATCAGAGTCATCAAGAACAGCCTAAGCCCCAGGTTTTTTTTTGAAGTGTGGTTTCTTTTTACTCGCCTTATGGAATTTGGGCCTTGGAAGTTTACATTTTGCATCTTCTTTAACCACAAAAAAACTAGAACATTTTGCAATGAACACTGAATACTCAAAAGAGAAGGTGACACTAGAAGGTGATCTAAATCATTGTAGGCCTTGTACAAACTTACACACAAATAATTGCAAAACCTCCTGTCTGAAGGACTGTGTTATAAGCACATATAGACATATATAAAGCACATCGTAACTCTTCCTGTACAAGGTATCCCTCTAATGAGAATGTCTGCAACCAAAAGGGAACCAAATCATAGTTCTACAAACATCCCTTTGGCCAACAGTGCCAAGAGGCAGCTCCTCCTGCTCCCTTCCAAACTCACACAGTTCTATTATTGCAGGCTTTGTAAGGTGAAACAGGGATCACAGGCTGGGAATCAATTTAAAGTAAGAACCCCTAAAACCAAAACATAATGTAAACCAACCAGAAAGTTAATTGTAAACTACTTCAAATGGCTCTACAGCTAAAAGGTTTGCAATCCCCCAGGTTTAACAGGAACACCTCACTGACATCACCATAGCGTCCCACACCCTGCAGTGATTCCCGTGCTGATCTCTCCAGCAAAGCCTCTCACAAAGGTTTCTGACTCTGAACTATGTGCATGAGCACTGAGACTGCAACTGGCTAGAAATAATGATTTTTAAAAATTATTTTGAGAAAGGTGTTGATAAAAATGGTAATTTACAAGAGAGGCTTCAGTTAGTCATTTTTCAGTGACATTTGCCTAACTAACTTAAACCTTAAATATTGCAAGACCACGCTATAATCAATTTATATATTTCTAGTGTCTCTTCATCATAAACAACAATTTAATGAGTTTTTAATTTCTGTCATTATAGCTATAAAAGAAAGGTTTGTGATAAACCAAAATTCTCTTACCTGTTATGACTGAGCCATCAGATCCTGGGCCATTTCCCAGTGACTGGAACTCTGTTAAGCTTAAAGCACCAGAACTATCATCACCTAAAGACTGGGAGAGCTCTTGAATCTTCTCCATATCTTGTAGGAACTCTCCAGATAAAGGGCTGTCTATATCCTCCTCCTCCAAGGGAGTAAGGGGATAGAGCTGGTTTTCAGTGTCCACCATTTTGATCAAGTAGAGCAGTCACTTAAACTTCTTTACGCTGGTGAAAGAATAATTAAAGAAAAAACAGAATATTAATTTTTTTCTAAATACATGAACCATTTGCAGCACACTGGATACAGGAATTCTAATCCAACACTGGAATATTATACAATATTCTGTTGCTCTGGAAGCTTTATGAAATATGAATCATCAACAACACAGGGGCAGGGGGGAAATGCCCCAAAAGACTTCAGTATGAATGAAAGTCATGACAAGATCAATCTGTAGATTGTTGTTTCCTCTCCATTGCTGAGAAAACTTACATACTGTGTCTCTACAGAAGGCACTATGCACTTCTCAGCAAAATTTATAGAGAAATAACTAACACCAATATTCCACTCTTCTTGAGTAGGAAAAAAAATGAGATGCTGTCACTAACTTGCCATCTCATACTACAAAGACCTTAGTACTAATCTATTTGCCCAACTTCTTGGAAACAGGGTAGTTTTAAACTACAAAAGGAAAATTATTCTGTATCACATAGTGCTGCAAATAAGAATATCTAGAAGACCAATTATGGGACTTTATCTGTGATTTCCAACATCAGTTACAGACAACAGGTGTGTTTCTGTACCAGCTGTGCTGTCAATGAAAAGCTCCACACACCCCGGCCGTGCACACTGGCACCAGAACCCCCCATGACCTGGGCTGATCCCACAGCGTGGGCAGAGTGAGGGGGCACCCTTCCCCTCTGCCCCCCAGGTTAGACTCCCCCGCAGAGCTGCCTCCAGCCCTGGGGAACAACAGCACAAGGACGTGGAGCTGCTGGAGCAAGTCCAGAGGAGGCCCTAGAGATGATCCCAGGGCTGGAGCCCCTCTGCTCTGGAGCCAGGCTGGGAGAGCTGGGGGGGTTCACCTGGAGAAGAGAAGGCTCCAGAGAGACCTGAAAGCCCCTTCCAGGGCCTAACGGGGCTCCAGAAGAGCTGGAGAGGGACTGGGGACAAGGGATAGAGGGACAGGACAAGGGGAAATGGCTTTAAGCTGAAGGAGGGTAAATTTATATTGGATATTAGGAAGAAATTGTTCCCTGTGAGGGTAAGGAGGCCCTGGCACAGGTTGCCCAGAGAAGCTGTGGCTGCCCCTGGATCCCTGGAAGTGTCCAGGGCCGGGTTGGACAAGGCTTGGAGCAACCTGGGCTGGTGGAAGGTGTCCCTGCCCATGGCAGGGGATGGAACTGGATGATTTTTAAGTTGCCTTCCAACTTAAACCATTCCATGATCTTATGATTATATTCCAATCAGTTCTTAAGAAATGAATGGTGTCACAGAAGCACAAGGAAACCCTTCAGGCCAGTGACAGCATCAGCAGGAGGAACAGGACTGCACATTTCCTAATGACATCCATTAGGAAATCACAGGCACATTCAATTCAAACTCCCTGAGTGATAAATATGTCAAAATAGTTACAAATTGTGCACTTACAGGTTGTCAAAGTCACACATGGAGGAAAAGGTGCAAACTCCTTTGCAATTTGTACAGTCTCTACTCTCAACATCCACAGACAGGAATATAAATGCTAAATATTCCAGGGGGCAAAAATTACAACACAAGGTGGTGTTCCACAGTCTTCCATCATTTGTTACACTTGGAAAGGTAATTCTTTTATTTTTTAATATCATGATGATATGAAAACTGAGAATTTCATGCGCAAAACCAAAATCATCACTAATGTATTTCCTGTCAAGTGAATTATCCACTAAGCAAAGCATCTGCTGAATCTAATGTATTTTTATTGTGGGCACTGCATTTGCCCATTTTTTCTACCTGGACAGGCTTTCCAGCCACACTTCAGCCATGAGGGAGAATCACCTCCTTTTCCCAAGCCAATGCACTCATTGCACAAGTCCTTGGCTGCATTTGTGGGTGTTAAAAAGAGAAAAATCAAAGCAATTTAACAAACAAAGTTTAATTTAAAAAAAACCCCAAAACAAAAGAACAATGGGCTTTCTTTGTGAGAATGGGAAAAATGAACCTGTTGGGAGAGAGATTGACAGGACTGAGATGATTCAGGGCAGGTTTAGATGTGTCTTCATCCTGCTCTGTGTGGAGCACAGTCTTCTGTCCTCATAGCTGGAGATTCCAGCAATTTCTCATGTTGGAGAGAGAAAGATTCCGGCCAACCTTCCCTCCTGCTGGGCTGTGCGGGAAAGCACCATTAATAATCCACCTAGGGAGTGCTTTTCCTTGCAAAACTCTGCTTGTAACGACCAGCAGTGTCTGACAAAAAAAAAAAAATCAGGTGACAGTTCCCCCTGGCTGAGGACATTGTGCCCAGAGACCTTCCCGTCCTGGGGGAAGTTGAGGCTGCCTGTGGTGCTGAGGGGAAAGATGAGCACACCTGGAGCTGGGAAGGGATAATAAAAGGGCTTGTTTTGCCCTCAGATTCTGCAAGGTCTATTGAGGAAAAGAGCTTATGTGTCAGCCCTGGTGTCACATTGGGTGTGACAGGGCCAGCACGGTGCCTCAGTCAACAAACAGGGCTAAGCATAATTCAAGCACCCTGTGTTCCTGCGAGCTTTTAGATCAGCTTAAACTGTTTAAGCAGCTGCACTGCAGTTTAAGATTAAGCTGGTCTTTTGAGCAATCTAAGCACTTTAAAATACTCTAAAGGCTTAACATTATAGCCAGTTTAAGTTGCTGTAAGGGCTTAAAGCAGTGATGTGCAGCCAGTATCTTAACAGGGTTTTCCACAAAATGCGTCTTTATAGCCTGTGATAAGCCCGATGGATCAGGGGATGTATGTTTGCGTAGGGCACCCTCATCTCCTGCCTCACAGGGACTTCTTCCTGACCTTGCACATCCCTGCTCATGTGCACATTCCTGCCTTTTTGCTGGACCATGGTGTCTGTGCCACCTAGAGAACACTCTTCCTTTATCCTGCACCATCCTCTCCTTTCCCAGATGCACCACAAGGACTTACTTCTTCAAGGAAAGGGGGAAAAACCAGCTCAGTTTGACCAGCTCCAGAAGCCCTTTAACGAGGCTTCACCAAACCTGGTGAAGGAAGGAGACACCTGCTGCAGGAACTCTGCAGGCTGAGCCCAAGCGAGTCAAACAGGAGGCTTCGGAGCAGCCTAGAAGAAGGGAACATTCTCTGAGAGCCTGGTTTTGCTGGGCCTTTAAACTAGGAGCCCTTGGGATGCTGTAGGACGGCCCTTCAAGGACCACAGGGGCTGCAGGAGGCTTATGTTGCTCTCAGTCTGCCTTATGAGTCGCTACGGCCTTAAGGCCTTTAAGTCCTTGTGTGACACTGAGGGTTTAAGGTCTTATTCAGCCTTAAAAGTGGCTTAAATGCTCTCTCACCTTTCACATGGGACACAAAGCTCCTGGCACAAGTCAGGGGGGAGGCAGGGCACCTCTCATGGAATGAGGGCTTTCCTCCAGAGGTGCCACCCATGAGGGTCCCGGCAGCACAACCTTTGGAGTCTCGTTCCCATGACCACACCGTTCCTGCAGGATGCAGAGAGTGGCAGGGTGGGAAATTGCCCTTCCAGCTCCCTGAAGTCTTTTACCAAAGGCAACATCATGAGCTCTGAGCATGAAGAGGTGAGGACAGTGGTCTCACCTGGGGGACCTACACCTCACTGCCACTGGTGATCAGGAGCATCACAGGAGATTTTCTGGATCAAACAAATTCCAGGCGTTCTCTCCATATCTGGAGGGATCAGAGCTGGGATAATGCTGTGTTTCTGACAATAATCTGTCTCTAATGCTTTTTAGGGGGTAGGACACTTCCCTACAGAGGCATTTGCAGTGTAGGTGCAAGGCTGGGCTTTGTGATGCTGTGCTTGGTGCTGTCTGTTCTCAGACAGGAGGGAAATAACCCTCAGGAAGATTTTAGTGTTACTAAAGTCCTGTGGGATGAATGCGTCCCACCTTTGGGGAAGAGGATTCAGATCCCAGGATCTCATCATCACCTGGCTGTACTTTGCACCCTCCCATCTTGACTGGTACTGTCATCACATGGGACCTGTCAGCCTACAATGGTTAAAGCCCCAGCTCTGGGATCCCATAATAATGCAGGGAGACTGACAGGTGCTTCCAGAACCTTTTCCCTTCCTGCACTGCAGGTGCCCAATGCCAGCCTGGCAAAATCACTCTCTAGAGGATCATCTTCAGTTATCGACACAGACCAGGTGACTGTGATATCTTCAGACAACCGAGGCCTCTGGGCTTACTTTGCTGCCCAGCAGTCAGTCAGATGAAGTGGAGTTCCCATATCCTGTCCCACCTTGGTCCCAAACGGTGACCAGGAGTCTAAACTCGGGTTACTCCACAACCTCCCCCTCAGAAAGCAAAACTCAGCCTCCGAAAGCAGCCGGGCGTGGCTTGGGAAACCCAGCACCGGGGGAGGTTTTGCCTCGGCCCAGCCCCAGCTCAGGTCGCGGCAGAGCAGGCCCCGGCTCTGGCTCCACGCGGGGAGGCACGGCTGGAGGAGCTCCGAGGCCAAGCTGGGAGCCACCGCCAGGCCGAGGGCTCTGCACTGTCTCTCTGGACATCGGAGGAGACAGGTGTCAGCTTTGATCCAGCAGCCGGGGAGCTGATCCCAGCTCGGAGGATGCTCCACTCCAGGGCACGAGGGAGGCAGTCAGTGTCCAGGCTGGCTCCTCCACCTGCAGCTCAGGGACTTCTGGCACTCCGCGTGTCTGCTGCAGTTTTTAATATCATTGGTGTGCAGCCCCTTCCAGGCCCTCCCAAGGAGCTGAATCAATCCTGGGATGCAGGAACTTGTGAAGATGGGTTAATGCAACTGATAACATTGTGGACTAAACATCAGAGAATCATTTAGGGTGGAAAAGCCCTCCCAGCCCATGGACCCCCCTGTGCCCGATGCCCACCTTGTCCCCAGCCCAGAGCACTGAGTGCCACGGCCAGGCCTTCCTTGGACACCTCCAGGGCTGGGGACTCCAAACCTCCCTGGGCAGCCCCTGCCAGTACTTTTCCACCAGGTCTAAAAGCAGATGAGCCACACTTTGCACCTGTCTGGATGTTTTTTGGAGTCCTGGGTGGTCCCTTTGGATAGGGAGAAGTGGTGCTAGACAAGAACCAGCTCCTGGGATGTTTCCTCCTGGCCTGCAGCTTTCTGGTAGAATCCCTGGAGCTGATTTTGCAGCGAGAGCCACTCCCAGACGCCTGGGATGCCCAAACTTGTCCTGGATTATAGAGGCTTAAAGTATCTGTTGGAAACACGGATTTCTTTGAATGTGAAAGCGGTATTCCTTGTGCCCAGCAAGCTTGTGTGAGCCCTTTCAAACTTTAGCCAAGGTGAGGATGAAAACAACTTTCACTCTAATAAAGCCCAAGTTGCAAAATTAGAAATGCGAAGTTACAAAAGAAAAGCAGACAAAATTAGGGAACAGAAACTTGCTGTGTACCTGGATTAGCAGCTGCTGAAGGTGTTACCTCCGAGTGAGGTGTGACTGAGGTTCTCACTCTTCCCATACTGGAAACAACAGAACCAACTCGGTGTGAGAAAAACCCCAGAGCTGTTCATTAGGCTCAGTTTGGCACTGGAGGTAGAAAAGGTAAAGAGAAACAAAAAAATCAAATGCTTTTTTGAGCCAAGATGCTTCGAGTGCTGGGATGGACACTCGTGGCCGCCCCCGGTGCAGAAATGAGAAAGCAGCAAGGGATGAGGATTCCCTGGGAGGGTGGTGAGGTACTTCATTAGCATCTCTCAGGCTCTCCTGGATTTCTCCACTGATTCGAAGGACCTGTGAGTGTTGTCAGTTTGGATTTATCTGCCTGGCAGTCAGGAGGGTCACAATGACCTCAGTTCACTGGTGAATGGATCTGAGGAAAGCACAGGGACACGGGATACTGATCTTTTCTGTTCCTTTCAGGAAACAAGCTGAATTGCAGTTACCTGCTTTATAAACTGTGTAAATCAGATTAATAAATCCCCCCCAAGAAAGGTTTTCCTGAGACAGGTAACAGAGAGTGGCCCCAGCCCTGCTTTGCTTCACCAGTTGCTTCTGTTAAGGGGAAAGGCAGGGAGGTGTTCTGGTGCTTGAGTGGAATTTTTTTGCTATCAAAGCTTCTATCAGTCAGGAGCACCTATCCTGACCTCCAAGGATACAGCCTGGTGTAGATTAGAGTAAGTGAGGGCTGAGTCCTCTGATGTTGGTGTATTGATGTGGCAGAATAGCTTGTACAGACTTGTCTGACTTAAACTATTTGATTTATATATTTAAAAAAACCCCAAAATTTTCTTGGTGATTCTAGTCTTTCCTTTTGAAATAAATTCCCACTGTGTCTCCCAGTCTGGGGAATCCAGGCAGGTTGAAAACACTCTGTTGGTGGGAGGTTTCAGTGCTGTGCTCTCTGATCCCCACGGGCTGTCGTTGCCATCGCAGGGTCTCCAGTTCCCTGCTCGGGGCTTTGGGACCAGTCTCTCTTTCATTTCTTCCCCAGCGAGTTACTGTTCCAGCCTCACAAATTCTCTCAGGTCCCTGCACTGCCTGTCTCTGCACAGCACTGGTCCCTCGCTCATCTGCATTCCCTGTGATTTTGACAGAGCCATCCTTCTCCCAGGCTCTGTTCCCTCCTCATCCACATCCAACAGCAGCTGCTCCCAGGCCCCATGTAGCTGTACCAGCCTTGTTTGGTGTCTGCTCTAATTTTCCTTAAGTACTTGTCATGCTGCCTCTTTTTTTCCTGAAGCTTTTCTCTCTCCATCTCCATTTCACACTCCAAATTCTTTGCTCCTTTGTGCTGCTTCACAGCACTTCACCCCTTCAGCCTCACAGAATCATGAAATGGTTTGCTTTGGAAGGGACCTTAAAGCTCATCTCCTTCCACCCCCTGCCATGGGCAGGGACACCTTCCACCAGCCCAGGTTGCTCCAAGCCCCGTCCAACCTGGCCTTGGACACTTCCAGGGATGGGGCAGCCACAGCTTCTCTGGGCAGTCTGTGTCAGGGTGTCCCCACCCTCCCAGGGAATTTCATTCTCAAAAGTTTCTGTCCCAGTGATTGAAATGTCTAGGCTAAAAAAAAAAAAACCATGAATTTTTTGTTTCTCTTTGCCTTTTCCATCTCCGGTGTCAAACTGAGTCTAATGAAGAGGGCTGGTTTTTTTTTTTTCACACTCTGCTGTTTTCAATATGGGAATAGCTGAGAATCTAAGAGTCACACCTAGACCAGGTAAATATGAGTCAAGACACACATTTGTTTTGTGAGATGTCTGTTGGAAAGGAGCTTTTCCCCAAGCAAGTCAAGCCTTTATTGGTATTTGTTCAACCCAGTTGCCTTTAATGCCTTTCCCACCCAGTTACCTACTGGGAGGAACAGAGTGAACAATTCTGTGAACAGGTATGGCAGAGTAAACCCCATGTCTTGCTGATCCTAGTTGGGAAATACCATAAAGCATCCCAGAGGCATTGTTATACCTGGCTGCTGACTAGGAAGAAATTCTCAGAGACAGGAATCTGTAAGAAACCTGTTTGAAATCCATATTTCTCAAGAATCCTCTTATTCACATTATGATACTCATCTCAGTTTCCATCCTCTATGCAAACCTGCTTAGTGCATGTTGTCATATCACCTACCTGATCTACTCTTCAGTTATTGGTAGGAAGAGAAGGGAAGAAAAGCCCCCAAATCCCTTTATGAAGTGCTCTGCCAATTTACCATGCCATAAGAGATATGCCATAGTTATTACTAAAGCCTAATTATGCAAATGACATAATTTAATAATCATTATTAAATCCCAGCAAGCTTTATTTTTTTTTTCCTTATTGTTGATGGTTGTCCTTGATAGCAAATGTCACGATGCATATCGTAAAATTAATTTTTGTGGGGATTTCACACCCTGGCAGGGGTTGGAGTGCAGGAGGCCTGGCAGGCAAGGGAGGAGGCTGCTCAGCAGACCTGTTATCTTTGCAAGAGCAAATGTTGTCCACAAGGATGGAAGGGAGGGGAGAGAAAACTCTCACAGCAGCAAATATTTAATTAAAAGTGCGGCTTGGGCCAACTAGTTGTGGCAGCAGCTGCTTAAACAGAGATCTGTCCTTTAAACAACTGCAGCTAAATAAAGGGAGGAAAAGGAGAGTGGAGGGAAAAGCTCAAAGGGCATGTGCTGTAATTGCAGCAGTGGTTTCATTTCTGCATTGCCATGTCTTCAGGAGCCATCAGCTCCTTCTCTGCCTGTTTGAAACTCAGGATGCTTCAAGATCTGGGAGTTCTATGAGGTTGCAAATCAGAGAGTGGCAAGAAAGCCGATACATCACCTGCTACCTCCTGTTGCCTGTGTTTTAGGTGTACGAGTTCTAAGGAGCGAGGCTCCTGTTGGTTTTTCTGCCATGCAGAATAAAACAGAGTTAGGTAAGGGACAGGGTGAGTTATTTTCCAGTGTTCAATGACTAAATTACAGGTGAGTTTGGGGGTCTCCACTGCAGCAGTGTTGCCTTGTGCCCCTGTGCCAGGGAGCTGCCCTGGCTGTAGACAGTTTTCTGCATTTATTTTCAGGCTCTCAGCAAATTCACTTTGCTTCTTGATCTGCCACCTTTTGACCCGGACCTCGAAAAGATTCATATTATTCAATTAACAGGGAATGTTATTTATAATAATATAGTCGTGTTTTTCGGGGAGCACCCAAGAGCTTCCTTCAGGCTTCCAGATGCAGTTTAGCTCTGTAATAAATGATGTTCTTTGCTCCAGTGGACACACCAGCTGGGTTGGACAAGAAAGAAGAGCATGGGGTGTCCGTTCATATGTCTGTGTTGTGGAGAGCTGTTTGAAGTGCTCAGATCCATAAGGAATGAAGCCATGCAGCTTCTCTTTCCCATGCTCTGGGGACCTTTTCCAGGGAAGCACGAAGAAGCAGACACTAAATCAGAGATATCTGAGAGTCAAGTGTATGAAAGATATTGTGCAGTTCTTGCCTTCTTCATAACTGACTCCTCTCAGGGTATTTTGAGGTTTTCTCAGTCATTTCCTGGTTAGTTTTCTAAGGTGCATAATGTGAGGTAATGATTAGAGGGTAATAAAGTGGATTTATCCCCCTAACATCACAAAAATGAGATAAAAAACAGTATTTACAGGTTTATTTGTTTGATTTTTTTTTTCTTTTTAAGAAAAAAAGGTAAAGCAACACATGTGATGTTAGAGCAGCTCTGCACAAGGTCTGTGATACAGTTTTCATGTGTGTGGCATTGAGAGCACATTTTCCCAACGTGCATGTAGTTGATTAGTGTGACACTTCTGCAGACAAAAAAGTCACTCCTGCTCTGAAGAACATGATGTTAAGGACAGAATGGGCAATGGAGGCCGTGATTCTGCCTGTTTGACATTCAACATGAAGTTTCTCCTGACAGTTTTACTTAACTTGAACAGATTTTAATAATTCAAGCAGAATTTTCCACTCCCGATGCACGTTCGCTGTACTTTGACTTTAATTTTATTTACTTTAATTTCTAGCAGGTTGAAGTTGGGGTTTTTCGCAAAGCTGGGAAGATGTGGTGGGTTTGTGTTCAGTGTTCATAAAGTCACCTCACGGGGAACCAGCAGCAGTTCCAGCTTTGAAACAAGGACTGAATATTTGGTGGTGGGATTTGGGTGACTGTGTTTTGCTGTTGCCATGGAAAGAAAACGCCAAAAGTAAAGAGAAAGGAAAAGCGATGATCTAAATTACCCTGGTGTAGTTAGTGGGCACTGCCTCTGAATTGTTTCTAAACCTTCTTGTCTGGCTCAGGAGATACTTTACCAACCCCTCGTTAGCTCAGGGAATGGACTTTGATTTGCCCAATTTCCTTCAAAACATCTTTCTCTGGGAACTTAGGAAATAGATGTGTTTTTCCAGGCTTTTAGGGGTTTTGGATAGTGTATTTTGCTGCACGTGTTGCTTCCTCATTGTTCTGTGCTCAGCCACGTTTTTGGAGTTCAATTGTATTCTTAAAGCTCAAGGTTTAAAACAAACCATGTGTGTTTGTGATCTGTGTGATGGAACCTCTCCTGTGATCACCTGAAAATAATGCAGTCACTGACAACTGCCTTTCTGCATCTTGCTGGTGCTGAAAGGGATGATGAATGTGGATAAAGAGGAGAGAAAAACAGAATTACAAAGTCTTTTCCCTTTCCTTCACAGCTACAGTAGATATATCCAATATATTGTCAGCTGTCTTCAGTGCAGCTGACGGATGTTTTGATTTAGTGCCCTGAAAAAAGGCATTAATGGAGAAAAGCAACTGTTGCAGCAAGAAAATCACTGGGATTTGGAGCATTTTGAATGATGCTTTTCTCCCACAATGCTAAAACTACCTGAGTGAGTGCAGAAAACTGCTGCTGTGCTGAGAAATAATCCTCCCCTTATCAACAACACCCCTGAAAGCCTGAGCACAAAACATTTTCATTAACAGGAGCTATTGGAACAAAATGATGACCAAATTCCAGCATTATGGTACTTGGAGGAATGTCTCAGGCACTTCCAGGATGACTGTGAACTCTTTTCTCTCTGGAGATCCTGACAAAGACTTGTCCCTTCAGTTTCTCGTGAGCCTGAGCTGGGGTTGTAAAAGCTCCTAAAAAGTACAAGATTGTGTGGGCTGGGCTTCTGGATGTGTGTTTTTCTTTAAGCTTATTGGAGGTTTTATTTAGCTGTGAAGTTCTCCAAGGAAAAAGGAAATTACTGTAGATTCCAGGTAAACATAAGAGAAGTTAGAAATGCCGGATAAGGATGAAATATCCATGTTTCTCTAATGCTATCCTGCTTGCTCTGGTGCTTAGACTTCCTAAAGTACAAACTGGGCCAAATCCTACTATTATTGTCCTAAATCAATTCCTCTGGTGGTCCTTCCTTGGTAGACTGTAAATCACAGTCATAAAGGTAGAATCAAACCAAGATTCCCATTCTGGGAAGAGACACTCCCCATCCAGGCACGTCAGGGGTTCAGAGTGATGTGGATGAAGTTTAACTTGTACTCTGAAATGCTTTCATTCAGTGTCTGTGGCTAAATCACTTCATTTCTCTTAATTTTTCCTTTTTCTTTAAAGTAATCCTTTGTATCTCTGGTAACGTGGAAAATGTTGGAAGCTTAATGGCCTTGACTTATTGGAAAAAGCAAGCACAGGGAGATCCTCCACAGAGCTGAAAGAGCTAATCTCTCTTATTACACTGAAGGAGAAAAATCAGAGGAAGGCAGAAAGTATACAGGCTGCTTGCTGTGAATCTCTCCGTGGTCACGAGCCACTGGCTGCAATTTAAATTAGAAACAACAGTGTCCCAATGACTTTCACTGCCTTGTAGTGCCACTGTGCTGAAATACGCAGGTTAAACTGATAGTGGAGATCTGCCTCAGTTTTGTTGTTAGGGGTTTTTTTTTTGGGGGGGGGGGGTGTGTTAAGATTTTGTGAGTGAAGCTTGCCAGGATTTTTCATTTGGGGTCTTGGGAGTGCACTGAGCGTCCCCTGAGCCCATGAGGCAGAGAAGCACTGTGAGGGTTCATGTCGCATGGCACAGATGAAGGAGTGAGCTCAGATTTAGGATTCTTGATGTTTGACAGCATTGCCGGTTGTTGTACATTGTGAATGAGCTCACCTGTTTGTGGCGCAGCAGGAACAGATGATCCTTAGTGGATCAGGTGGGAATAATCGCTGTTTTCTGCTGTTTATAGGGGTAATTCATTTGCAATTAAATACCCTTTTCCCCTCTGCTCACGTTGTCACCTCGTTTCTAGTACAGGGAACTCTGCAGTTAACACCAGCACATGCTGTGAGGATCACTCACACCAAGTGGAGCCCTCACTGCCCTGCAGTGGTTTCTGTTACTGTGGGATGGTTTTCCTGACACGGGGACTGCTCCTGACCACGAGCACCCTGGCCTCTCCAATGGAGCCCATTAGGGGCTGGGGGTGTGATTCCCCCCCCTCTCCTTTCCTACCTGACGGAGTGCAGGATTCCTCCCGTGGCAGATTCCCGGGGAGCCCCGGGCTGTGCGCTCGGAGCGCGTTTGGTGATGCTTCCCCTGAGTTTTCTGCTGACTGAAGGATCCCATTAGCCTGCAGGCCTGCGAGGAGCTGTGCCTGGCAGATCCCTGCCCGCATTTCCAAGTCAACAGGGCTCTGCCTGGCTTTGTGTCTGCCCAGGGATGGAGCAGGAATGGCTCAAACTGTGATGTGCTCTGGGTTGCAGGTTGCTTCAAGGTGAGGCAGGGCTGCTCCGAGGAGCTCTTGCTTCACTAAACTCATGTTTGTTTGTATTAACGTGAGAAAGCTCATGATTTTTCTATTATTCTGTGTTTTGAAAGAAGTGCACAAAAGAAGTGAATGCCTCTGCTGCAAATCCATTCTGAAATTGAGGAGAATTTGCATCTCCTCTGTAGTGGAGCTGTCATTAACAGCCTCATCTGAACACAAACTGCAACCTGCTCTCCTTTTCCTTTGTGCCTGCCTGACACATCCTCATCCCCGCTCATCCAGCCCACTTGCTGCTGTCCTTTGGTTTGTGCTTCATGCTTGACCTATGAGCTGAAATGCTAATGGCTGTTGAAAATTTCAATTAATATAAAACTGGTTTCAGCCAGAAACGTGGTAGGCTCGTGTAGGAGATGTAGTATGTCGAGGAAATATAGAATGGCAAAAGCCTCAGACAGCAGCTGCATTTTTAACAGGCTGCTGTGCTTTCAGGTGGATCTGCAAAGCTCAAATCTGTGCTGGTTTGTTGCCAGTGACGGTCACTGTGTGTTTGTAGGTCACGACATTCCTCTGCTACAGCGTTATCATCTTGTGCTGGAATAATCCCTCTGGTTTCATTGGTTAGCAAAAAATGAATGAATGCATGACCATACCTTTGAGTGAAGGAGATAAAACAGACACACGTGGGGGGATTAGGCTGCTCTTACCTCTGTAAATGTGCATATATAAACCTTATTTTATGGTGACGTGTACAAGAGTCATGCAAAGTACACTTAATAGTGAAATGAAGGAACATAGTCTATAATTTCAACATGGTATTTTTAATTCCACCTTCAAATGCCTTAAAAACTTGCGAATTAAATACTTGCAGATCTCTCAGGAGTCTGCAAAACGTTTATACCAACACTTTATGCTGCAGGATGTGGTATATACACCTCAAATGCACTATATCAAATCCACGTTTTCCCCTGAAAGAGAGATTTTTGCCCCAGTGGAGCTGGAAGAAGGATGGAAGATGAATGTAAAGATATGGATTGGTTCCCACTCAAGAAAAGATTAAGTTTGTGTCTAGAGACCTGAACTCCTCCGTTCCAGGAGCTCCCACTGCTCAGAGGCTCCCAGTTAACCCAGTCCAAAATCGAACTGGGGAGGAATAGTTGTACCTGCAGTAAGGATGGGCAGAAAAGCAGGACCTGGGACCAAACTGGGCAGCTGAGTTACCCCACCATGAACATGCTCTGGTTAAGCTGCCGCTCTTGGGGGGTTCAGTTTGGCAATGAGATTGCAAAGGGGGGTACAAGGGATTGCACAATCCGAGCTGATGCCAAGGGGAGGACCTGCAGAGATCTGGGAAGAGCCAGTGAGATTATTAAGCAGTAAATTTACCACTTAGATGTTAATACATATTGAGGGACTCCTTAATTCAGTTGATGGAGGTCAAATATTTTGTCAACTCAGTAAAAAGAAAAAAGTACTTAAATTCACGGAAGAGAGGCCCGTTGGTACCTATTACAGACTGGAGGTTGGCTGCAGCATCTGGCTCAGAAAGTCCCCAAGCAGTAGGAGATGGGAGGGTGTCTGTACTAGGAGAGGATTCTCCTGCACTCTCTCTGATGCTTATCCATGCCTGTCCCATCGGAAGGGCTGAGCCAGAGCCACTTTGGGGTCACCTGGTGTCCTGCTTAAGGGCTGTTCTTCTCTTTAAATCAATACAGATGTTTGTATTTACTCACAGATTTAAGAACATCCCTAATGGTGGGATTTGGCTTCAGGGCACTCAGGTTTGTGTGTTCTAATGGTACAGATAACCACAGCAATGGTTATCTCAATTTACTTGTAAGTGTCGTGTCAATAATGTCACAACTGAAGTATAATGAGGTTTTCATCAGCAGCAAGTGCCATCCACAGCGAAGGTTTATTTCATTGGTTATGGAGAAGCTAAACCAGGTATTGATTTCCAGGCTGGATTTTCTTGTGAATCTTTATTACAAGTGCTGCTCAGAGGCATTTTGAGGTTCCAGCACAGGGGATCTGATGATCCGCTGGCAAACCCGGACCTCCTCTTCATCTTTGCAGGGCTGTGACTTTCTGAGCAGATTTCTATTCTGAATATCCACAGTTGCAAAAGTCATCTTTGTTCTCAGCAGGTGTGCAGCTTGTATTAAGCTGGTGTTTTTGTCAAGGGTCTTAAAGTTGCTCACACAGATTTTCACAGAGAGCAAATACAGAACTGGGGAGCTTTTAAAAACCAAACCCGAAATGCAAACACTTGCTGACTTGAAATGAGCCATCTGATGGAGCCTGTTGGAAGGTCTAAGCAAAAAAAAGAAGGGGAAAAAATTATTCAGACAATCTAATTAGCAGGAATCAAATTGGTGACATGACAGCAGCAAATCCATTTGTTTATATTTTCAGAAAAAGCTGAAGACCTCACGTTCTTTGGCAGCAAGCCCCTCTAGATCCTAAGGAGAAGGCTCACATTGTAGATCATTTGTACTGCTTACAAACCCCATTTCTTCACTTCTCCATCTCTGTATGTGTGTAAAAGCCATGCAGAGCTTTAAGAAATGTGGTCCTTGGACTCTGTGATTTGGTAGCACAGCGTATCAGCTACCAGAAACAAACTGAGTGAGTCAAGTGCTCTGCCATTACATGGGCAGAGTGATGAGCAGGGGAAATCCTTAACCATTTCTAGCTGGCTTTTAAACCATTTCAGAGCATAGATATGACGAGACTCAAGGGGATTACACTGTAGGATTTTGCTGGGAATAGCTGGGAGTAGATAAGTGACAGTAGATGGCTGGTACTGGTGCCTTCTGCTGGGGTTGGGCACTTGGAGTGGAAGGTGCTTGTACATCTCTGAACTTCCCCTGAGCTCAGGGTGGCTCAGTCAGAAACCCCAGAAATTGAGTTTCCACACAACCAGCACGAACATCAAACTGAGATGTTGGTCACAGTCTGGGGACAGACCATCCCCCTGCCTGAGTGCCCTCCCAGAAAACCAGGACCTGACAAGCTGGGCTCCCAGATTCCTTATTTATTTCTTATAACCTTGTCCCAGGGAAATTAATTCTAATACACTGTTTATTTTAAGTGAATGTTTTACTGCTGCTTGTGCTACATTTCACGGCCTTTTGTACATATTTCTTTATTAATTATATTCATTCCGTCACATTTTTAGAGTGGTTTTGTGGTTTGGGGAACTGAAAGACTGATGGATTACAAAATTGGGAAGGAATAATAGTCGCAATCATATTTGAAAGACGTAAATTTTGTGAAATAATGCTGAAGTTGTTTAACTACACTGAGAACTTTTACTTTAGATATGTTGTCCAATAAGGTTTATGAAGTCCTTGGCAGGATAAATAATACATAAACTTTTCTCACTAAACCTCCTGAGAGTGGAATTGCATATACAAAAAAATATCCCCTCTCCAGCTCTGTGCTACTGTCTATTTGGAAATATTTTGCCACGGAAGGAAGAACAGCTTTCTCATTTGGATGATTATCTTAATCACTTCCAGCATTTGCATCACTGGCTGATTTTTTAAGAACTGACAACATCCCAAAATAGGTGATTGGGCTAGAGTCGAGTGAAGGTTATCTTCTCCCTGCTACTAACACTGGGATGTCAGAAAGCTTTTAGGGGGAAAGCTGTGTGTAACACTGACACCTGAAGTGAAACGCTGGGGCCTTATGAATATTCCCTCTCATCTTTTCCAAGCACTTGAGTGCCTGTGGGGGGGTTGCAGGGGGAAACAAAAGAGATCTAGAGCTGCACAAATACTGTTTCTGGAGCAGTACATTTAGGGTTTCACCGGTATGAATCTCAACCTTCCCCAGCTAATTAGCGAAGTAGGGAGCGACTCCTACTTGTGGCATGGAAGAGCACAGAGGTGATTGATTCCATGTGCTCCCTGGGGCTCTGCCTGTATCCCAGGGAACCTGTTCTGGGAGCTGCAGCTGGAACATCCCTGCACCTTCCAAGGTGAGAGGGATGAAGGGGTTACATGGGTTGGAGCCTCCAGGTCCGGGCTGACCCTGCGCAGGGATGGAGATGGAGGCAACGCTTCTGGAGCACTGGTGCTCTACAAGCTGAACCCCAACCATGTGATTATAATTTGAAAGTGAGAGGACTTAATTAAGCTCCTGTATTATATACTCACTGAACTTGTCTTTTCCAACCTTTATGGTTCCATTTGGTAATATTAAACAACCAAGTTGTTATTATTTTATACCAGAAAGCATTTTTTTCCGCAGTACTTTTCTGTTTTTCTGTAACTGTGAGCATACAGAAGCTTGTAATTTCTAATTACAAATGGCTTTTTATTTCAAAATCCTGTCACGTACAAGTCACTGAGAAATTAAACCTGGTTCCAGCTAATGAGAAACTTAGCCCAGAGATGTCCCAGTGTTAAGGTGTGGGAACCCAGTACTTTACTGAATATTTGTGCTGTGCAGGACTTAAACAAGGACCAAACCTTACACATTTGAAGAGGGAGCCAAACAGCTGAGGTAGATGCCATATTTAGTAGTGCAATATAATTTCTCTTGGAAGCAGTAGACCAGTAATCTGGGAATTTTGGCTGTCATCCTGCTACTATTTATGAGCAATTTTAATGTAGTAATTACACGAAGGGAAAATTTTTCACTAGGTTGATGAGATAAATGGAAATTTAATTTTTTTCTTGTTTGGTTGTCCAATATTTTTATTGAATCCTTCTGGAAGCAAGGGGGTATAATAAAGGAATCTGGAACTGCATTGCTCCTTGGAAAAACTGATATTTTGAAAGATTTGCTCAGTGTAAGTTAAAGGCAGCTCATTAAACAAACAAATGAGCTGTCCTTAGAGCAATCAGTATTTACTATTAACTGAACAGCACAGTAAATAATGAATTGCAGGTAAGGAACTACAGATAAGTATTTGCAGTGAATTCAAATTACTTGCCTTAAGCCTGAGGCAGAGAAAAGCAAATAGAAGGACAGAAATGGAGAGAGGAGGGGGAGAGCAAAAGGGAGAGGAGGGGTTGTGAATGTAACATTTGTTGCATCGATGCACGTTCATTCATTTGGTAGAAGAAAGGTTTTCCTTGGCAATCTGGTGCCCCCCTCCCTGGTCCAAGGGATGCTGCAGCCAGCTCTTTGTGAAAACAAAGGAGGAGGTGGAATTCCTGGGAAAAAGGAGAACAGAAGGCTTTGGGGAGACCTCACAGCCTTACAGTATCTGAAGGGGGCTCACAAGAAGGCTGGAGAGGGACTTTTCCCAAGGGCATGTCGTGAGGGGACGAGGGGGAATGGCTTCACACTGACAGGGGGCAGGGTTGGATTGGATAATGAGAAGATATTTTTCCCTGTGAGGATGGTGAGGGACTGGCACAGGCTGCTCAGAGAGGCTGTGGATGCCTCACATCTACAGAGTGTCCAAGGCCAGGTTGGACGGGGCTTGAACCCACCTGGGCTGGCGGAAGGTGTCCCTGCCCATGGCAGGGGTGGGACAAGATGGGCTTTAAGATCCCTTCTAACCCAAAGCATGCTGTGATTCCATGAAAAGCAGAAGCTCTGGGCGTGACCCAGCACTGCCTCAGAGCAGGGCTGATGTTTTTACCAAGGCAGGATTTTGCAAGGTGCTTTCTGGCGCTTTCCCACCCCCAGGGACAAAGCTGTGTTTTGGCACCAGCGAGACCGAAACCTGCCCACAGCTGCCAAGAGCCTGCACAGCTCCCTCATTTCTGTCTCCAAATTACTTAAGCAACCAAATTGTTCGTTTGCTAGGAACTGGCACAGGATGAGAACTTTTGGGCTGGAGTTTAATCATCACAGGAGGGAAAGATTGTGCTGCCCAAAGTTTGGGCATGTGGCTGTGTTTGAAGCTGGGATGGATGAGCTGTCTGGATGGATGGATGTCTGGGCATCTGATGGAGGATGTCTGATATGGCTCCTTTAGGAAGGGACTCAGGGTTGTTTGGGTGCTGGAGATGAGAGGGGAGGTTGGTGAATTAATCAGGATCTTTGCAGTTTCAGCTGAACTGTGGGCCTGAGGCTTGGTGGGACAGCCGGGGGCACAGCAGACATCCTAAACAAACACCTAAAGCCATCCTAAACACCTACAGCTGGGCAGCCCTGTCTATAGTCACCCTAAATAAGGTTAAAAGCCTGGCACAGGTCTCTGCTGGGAGGATGAGTCTCACCTGTCCATCTGCTGAGGACCAGCATTGTCCAGAACAGGGTGCAGAAGGGACCGGTTGAGTGGGACATGTTGGGGGAGATGTGGATAAAGGGTTGGCATTCCATACTATCTGCTGTCAGCCCAGATAACACCTCTGCTACTCCATTAGGGATAATATGTATGACATAGGAACAGGAGGCTTATCTTGCTGGATAGTTATCACTAGGCAAACACCTCCACAAAGATGGAGGTGCTTAATTCCTCTCGCTTAATTCCTCTCCCACCGGCACTGCATCTTAGGGAATCCACCCCAGAATAAACCAGCCAAGGTAAAATAAAGCACGGGGAGATTTCCAAGTGGCCTCTGGAAGTATCTGCTGGCTGTGCAAAGTCCAGCAGCACCAGTCCCCCTGTGCTGGCTGCTTCCCAATGCTGGTGCTGTCAGCCCCTGCATTAGTATTCCAGCCAGGGAAGAGGAGCGAGGCGCTAGACAGGCCAACTAATTACAGCAGCCTGCAGAGGCAAGTCGTGCTGTATCACAGGATAAAGGATATCCTGCTTATTTGGAATGTTTCTGCTTTGCTCTGTCACTTTATTAAAAAAAAAAAAAAATAGAGGTGTGAGCTGCTGGGTTTGGGTAAGGAATCGAGTCATGTTCCTTTTTCTTTCCTTGAATTTAATCTGAATCTACACAATGCTTTGTAACATTAATATAGAAAGAAACTTGCTGCTGTGCAGCCTGTGACCTTAGCAGGCTGCACACCTCCTGGAATCCCAGCTCTCCCGCCTCTGGTTGGCATCCTGACCTGCCTGCTCCTGACCCAGAGCTGTCAGCAGATGGGGGAGAGGAGGATTTCACTGCCACGGATGTACCATCTGCAGGCAGCAGCACTGGTCAGATTTTTATGAGCCTAAATTGCAGTTCTGTGTCCAGAGGGTTTGCTGTCAGAGCATCTGCTTTGCTGTGGCTGACATGGATCTGGAGCTGAGTGTCTGCCAGGAGCAGGTGAGGGAGGGTGGGAGCCCCGTCCTGTGGTGACAGCAGCCATCAGGTGGGGCTGCTCTGTGTCCTGGGTGCCCCCCAGGCTGTCACACAGCCCAGCTTTTAGCAGGCTGAGGGTTGGAAAGGTCCATTAGTCATAAGTTAGAGCCAGGAGAACTCAAACTGCAGGAAATACCGACTGCCAGGGAACAGAACCTGCTGGTGTTGCCTGAGTCTGTCTGATTTGCACTCAGGCACAGCCTGGGGGTGGCAGCAAAGCCAGAGGGTCTCTGTCCCCTCTGGTGCCCTTCTGCACCATCCCCCTCTGTGAAACCAGCACTAAGCAGATTAGTCAGGTTCTTCCATCAGCAAACACTCGCTGCCTAAGATACTTATAAGACATCTGGTTTTTAGCCTCATTTCCAAACAAATGAGGCTTATGTGATTATGGTGTCTGTCGCCTGCCCCTCGTTGGCCAATTTCAACCTTCACCCAAGGATTTCGGTCTCAAAGTCCTCACCTTCCAGGAAGTTTGCGTGAGCTGGGGACCACATGAACAGAAATTACCTGGGGGGAAGGGCCACAGCACGACCTGTTGCTGAATTCCAAGAGCTGAAGTGAGAGGGAGCGTGCTGGGTAAAAGGGGAATCTCTGCTTTATGTTTGTGTTTTGTAGAAGCCCAGCAAACCAACAGTGAGGAGGGAACCCTGTGTGTGTGGGCTGTGTCCCTGCTCCATCCCTGGGTCCCACCTCCCTCCTGCCCCCAGTGCCAACTGCTCTCGGTGATCCCGGGATTGTTTTTCTGATCCCTGGATTAACCGGGTGGGCTGTGCAAAGATCCAAGAGCTGTGTTTGAGCCAGGCTTAGTCTGGAAATAGATTGCCACGGTCCTACAGCTCTGCTGTGAACTTGGTGGCTGGAGTCAGAGCCCACTGTGTGCACAGGGCTGGGGGGTTGGTCCTTTGCTCCAGCATAGTAGACTTGTCTTAAAAATGGCTCCTGTGAGATTATCTTCACAACTGGGGTCTAAATTCTCTTGGAACTGATGTCCCTTAGCCTTATGAGTTAGAAGATGCACAGGTACAAAACACACCTTAGAGTGGTTCATAATTCACTGAGATACTGTGAATGAAGCTGCATGAAATCCTCTGTGCACCCACATCCATAGAATCAAAGAATCACAGAATGTTTGGGGTTGGAAGGGACTTTAAAGATAACCCAGTGCCACCCCCTGCCATGGGCAGGGACACCTTCCACCAGCCCAGGTTGCTCCAAGCCCCGTCCAACCTGGCTTTGGACATTTCCAGGGATCCAGGGGCAGCCACAGCTTCTCTGGGCAACTACTGTGAGTCCGTGGCACCAGTCCGGGGGCTGTCAGTGTGAGCACAGCACTGTGGTGCTTTCCAGGCCAGTTCCCAATGCCTAAGGGAGATTGGTGCTCAGCTCAGAGGGGTTGCTCATAGCCCAGGAAGCTGTGGGCCTGCAGTGGCACTCGGGAATGTACAGCACAAACTTTCTCCTCAGGAGTTTAGTTTTGCCTTCTCCTCACAAGATGGTTTTGGCACCTGGGAGAAACTTCACATTTCTTTGGCACTGCAAAATATTTGAAAAGGGGTGGAGAAGCAGATTGTTCCCCATGAGCCTTGTGTAAGAGCAAGGCTCACATCAGAAGCTGAGGAGAACCCCTTGGCCTGGGTTTGGCTCAGCCCCCTCAGCACCAGAACCGCACGGGGTGCAATGTCCCCTTGGACATGGGGACGCTCAACTGGTGAGGTGACATTTGCCCACCTGCCAGTGTGTCTGCAGGGAGAGGGATGGTTCCTGCCTGTCCAAGGCTGTGCTGGAGATCTTATCTCCAGGGATTACCTGGCCCCTGTCCTGCTATCCTGAGCCATCTGTCAATTTGCTGCTTCTATTTCAAATTCAGAGAAGGGCTTGTTTTCCCTGAGGCTTATCTGCTTTTTCTGACCCGACTAAATGGTCTAATCACAAAAAACCGACCTCCAGCAGCCAGCCTTGCACCTCTTCCCTCACCCTCCTGTCTTCTCCCAGGTCCCAGTTGCATTCCCCACCCCAGACTGCACAGTCAGCAGGGTTTGGTTTGCCCCACTGCAAGGCAGGAGGGTTTAACAGCAAATGAGATCTGCAAAATGACATCCACCACTCTCCCCTGCTTTAATGAAAAGGAGTTTATTGTTCCTTCCAGTTTGCCAGTGCTGTCTGAGTGACCCAGGCACTGAGGGCTGGCACAAGGGCTCCAGGATTTATTGCTCTCTCCAAGTGACTGTGGATTATCCACATTGGGAGGAATCCATAGGCAATTTAGTCCCTGGGAAACCAACATCTCCTGAACCAAGCCAGGTGTGCTCACCTGCTTGGTGATGCTGCCCACAGCCAGGGCAGTTCCACTGGCAGCAGAGTGATCCCACATCATCAGGAGATTCATTTTTGTCAACATAGTTTTTATAATTATTTTTTCTTGCTTTTGGAAAAGTATCGAAATTCCGGATCATTCCCTGCTGGCCACATTCACCACTGAATTGGCTCCACCTGACTATCCCCGTGGAGCTGAATTTCCCAAGATATAGTTTTAACTCCTGCTGGATGATTTGATGAATTATAAAATGTATGTAATATAAAATTATGTGCTGTAATTATATAATTGTGGAATATCATCAGCCTGTGTTGGTAACAGGCACTCACAGCTCGTCCTGTCCAGTCACAGAACTTTTCATCACTTCTCTGCAGCCTCCAAACCAGGTGAGTTTTTTGTTCTCAGCAAGTGATGCACAATCAGCCTGTACCACTGATGGCAAGAGCTTTTGGTGCATTTCCACCTGCCAAGACCCTTTTCCCACTGTCCATGTCATAAACTGGTTGGGAGAACCACTCTGTCTTCTCCAAGATGCTTCACTTTCCTGCTCCAGCTGTTGTAAAATGCCAGCTTTTTGAGCATTTCAGGTGCCACAAGCTTCACTTCCCTGATTCTGAGTTAAAATTAGAAATACCACATGTGTTTTTTGGGATTTTTTTTTTACTGGGAAGAAAAATATCCTCATTTGCATTGCAAGTGCTGAGGCCTGTGTCAGGTGAGGTGATAGCTCAAACCGGTGTGATAAATGACATTATTGAACACAAAGTTGCTCACAAAGTCTCCACTTTGAATCACCAACCCTCCGTTTGAAGGGAGGCAGAGGAAAAGCAGCCTCCTTATGTAATGCCAGCCCCATCACCCTCAGCAAGGAGAGCTGGGTTTGCCAAGGCCAGTTAATGACTGTGCTGGCCCCGGGGCCTGAGCTCAGCCTTGGAGGATTTGCAATGTAAATCCCTGGCCCTGCTCCTGGCCAGGACTGCCTTGACTGGTACCCACAGCAGCATCAGGGCCATTCCTGCATCCTGACAGCTCTGCCTGTCCTGTGCCCTGGCTGCCTCTGCCCCTGCCCTCACTGCAGGGCTAAACGCAGAGGGGCTGCAGGGTTGGGCAGGCAGAATGAGCTCTGTCTGCCCAGGCCTTGCCACATCAGTCAGTGGGGGGAACAACCCTGCCCAGGGAGGGATGGAGCCCACCCTTGGGTCCCGCCCTGCCCAGGGAGAGATGGAGCCCACCCTTGGGTCCCACCCTGCCCAGGGAGGGATGGAGCCCACCCTGGGGTCCCACACTGTCCAGTGTGGAACAGAACCCACCCTGGGGTCCCACACTGCCCAGGACCATGAGCTCTGTGAGCAACCAGAGACCAGTGGTGGGCCTGGGGGCTCCAGCTCTTCTTCAGCTGCTTACAGCTCCTGGGTGTTCCCAGGGAAACATGCAACTGTAGAATCACAGAATCATTTGGGTTGGAAAGGACCTTAAAGCTCGTCTCATTCCAACCCCCTGCCGTGTGCAGACACTTTTCATGACAAAAGAAATCCAGGTTGCTCCAAGCCCTGTCCAACCTGGCCTTGAACTCCTCCAGGGATGAGGCAGCCACAGCTTCTCTGGGCTTCGTTTTGGGCTGGAGGATTTGAGGCACAAGGAGGAGATTCCCCTCGCCCAATAGTGGATTTGAGGAAAGGCTTGAGCACAACTTTCTCTGCTCTGACACTGGACTCCCCTGGGATCTCCTCCCATCCTCGCTGGGGTGCTGAGTGTTCCTGCAGCCCTGCCTGGGATGTTGTGCCCGGTTGCAGCTCTGCAGCTCCTCCCAGGGAGCTCAAGGAGCGGCAGTGCCTCGGGGCACTCGGTAAATGAATAAAAAAACCCAGAGTCAGAAGTGATTAGGGAGCTCAGGTTTTTGGCTCGGACTCTCTAGAGCCTCCAAGGCATTGCAGAGGCTCAGAACCTCATTACTTCTATAAAGTGAATGCAGTAATTAGCTCAGGTCAAAAGTTTACGGCTTGGAGGCGGCTGCTGGGTTCCTCCTGGGAGCCGGGAACCAAAGTGCAGGGAGCGGGAGTTGGCACCGAGGCAAAACACTCGCTCGGGGGTCCTTTGGATGGGTCTGTGTTGCTCTATAGGCCTGTTGGCCAGTGATGTCCCCTCAGAAGGAAAGACACTGCACTGGAGAAGTAGACAGGACATGGCCACAAACCCTTGTGAACCTGGGAATTGCCTCCCTGGGTGGGTCCTGGGCTGGCTGAGCCGAAATCCTGCCATGGCCAGACCAAGGTTTCCCAAAGCAGGCTGAGGGAGCTGGGACAGGCTATGTCCTGCCCCCTCAGCCCCACACAGACCCTGCACAGGAATCCATCCCCCTGGGACAGGGCTGTCATCAGTTTAAGTAGCCAATCTCTGCTTAAATGTTTCTATGTTCCTGGTTTCAAATATAGCCCAAAGCAGCAATTCCACATCCTTTATTCATCCTCTGTACAAAAGCCTTACAGTGACTGACAATTTTTTATTTTCCAATTTCATGTAATATCCCTCACTAATACGTTATGAGACAGGAAAGCCCAGTGCCATTTCCTGTTCAATCACTTTGGTTCTGGTTTTCATGATGTTCACCTGACTCACAGACAGTCCATTTGCCTCATAACGACCAGGCCTCTGGGTCTCATCCCACTCTCGGTGGCCACTGCAGCTCTGGTACATCCCGTGGGGTGCCCAGTCCATACTGGCAGCAGCCAGAGCTGCTGGTGGGGAACTGGGGGATTTCCCATCCCAGCCTTTCCCTGGGATTATTCACCCCCCCCCCCATCCTGCCCACCTGGGGACCAGAACCCAAGTTCTGTGCCACAGTGCCCAGCACAACCCCCTGCCTGCTCTCCCCTTCTCCTGCCTGTGCCCGAGAGAAAGTGGGACGGGGAGGAGGGAAGGGAGGGGCTGAAGGATTAAACAAGACAGACCAGAAAGCTTTGCATTTTTCCCCCTAATACTCAGCTATTTAATGACTAGTTTGATGATAAGCATGAAATTAAATAGACAAAGAAAATTCTCTCATGTCTAAGAAGTCAGCAGATAATTAGGCTTTGATGGGGACGTTCTGAGGTACTTTCTGCTTATTTTGTGAGGCTGATTTAATGCTGGGGCTCCCTCAGTTGTCCCTGAGGTTGAGCTCTGCTGATCTCTCCTGGCCAGACCTCGGAGAGATGCTGATGCCTCCTTTATCCAGGAGGTGCTGGTCCCCTGGAAACCCCTTCCTCAAGAGGGCAAAGCTCTCTGCTGCTTTCAGTTTCCATTTTCCACCTTCACCTTCTTTCAGGCTCCACAGAGCTCGTTTCACCCAGAGCAATGGTAACAGAAAGCACTGAAGAATTTGGATCGCAGCTTTCTCTTCCCCTCCACACCCCCCCCCCCCCGCCCCCGCAGTGTCAGGAACAGTCCCTTCAGCAGCTTTAACCCCAAATTCATTGCTCCTGTACCCATTTACAGATGTAACTGCTTCGAGCCCAAAAGTTTTGAAAGCCAGAAAACGATCAGCTCCAAGATTCAGACCCAAACCAGCTCTGAGGGTCTTCTGAGGACCTAAACAAGAAAACCACAGCACTGCAGATGGTGTTGACTGCACAGCACCCTGGCCCTGTCCAGGGCAGCCAGAACCTGAGCACTCCTAAGTGCCAGGAAAGAAAATCCCTTTCCTCCAGTGTGAGCACTCCTAAGCTTTGTTTTCAGGCAAATCCTGGCTCCTTATGGCAACACTGGAAGCCAAAATCTCAAATGGAAATTGGCTCCAAACTGAACTCACAGGTGACACGGGGCTCATCAGGGGTTTGCAGGAGCGCCTCCCAAAGCTTGAGGTAGACGACAGAGGTGCTTAAAGGTGGTTAAAGGGCTTTAAGCACTGGATTTAAAAAACCAAAGCACGGGAGAGGAGAGGGAGGCAGGGCTGCTGCTCCTGCACAGGGCACTGTGGGCTTGGAGAAAAGGAGGAGGATTGACTGACTCTGGAAGCCCTGACAGCCAAGTCTGAGAGCACAGGTGGCACAAGCTGTGGCAGAGTCAACGTCCCTAAAGCAGCATCTGCCCAGGTTTGGAAAAGAAGTTCTTATAATCCTAAATAAAATCTGGAATTGGAACCAGTTCAGTGTTAAATTGTTAATCCTGACTGTCCCTCAGGTTCCTCCCCTTTGTTTTTACAGGGCCTGATTCAGCAACAGATTAGTTAAGATTTTAATTCAACCATGTACCTATTTTCACTGAAATGCAATAATAATAACAGCAGAAATAACTGTTATTATTACTATTATTATTATTATTACTATTATTATTACTATTATTTTGTAAAGCATTTTCAGACTTTGAAAGTAAAGCTCATACTTTATTGCCATATCCAATCCCATCGACCAAAAGGCTTTAATGGAGTCACAAGCAAATCTTAACCATTTAACACTCTTACCAAGTCAGATCTTTAGTTTCCTGCTTAGTCTTGAGCCAGGCAGAGCTCTCCCTGAGCTCTCTGCAGCTTTGTCAAAACTTCTCCTAAGGATTTGCCTTCTCTCTGCCTCTCCCTGCCCTTGTAACACACCTTCCCAGAGCGCTCACCCTCCGCCAAGCTAAATTTAAATGACAAATCTGATTGACCCCGTTGAAAAATCAAACTACCACTCCACCATTTCTGCTTTGATCACCGTACACGATGGGAAGAATTCCAAATCTTTGAAAACTCGCCCTTGTGAAGGAAAGAAACCCATTTTAAACCCATTTCCTACTAAGCTCCCATCTCAAATACGTTTTGCTGCTTGTTTTTGGAGGGAGAAGACCAGCAAACTTGACAGTGCCCACAAGGAATGTCCAGCTGCCAGCAAGCTGTTGACGGCTCTCAGGCTGCTGGGGGAGTGCTGGGAGGCAGGGAGGGAGCATCCTCTCCTGGAATGCTGCTGGGAGCCGGGGCTGGGCTGGGTGTGACGGGGCAATGGACCCCGAGCAGCCCCTGCATCGCCTGCAGCTACGGGAGGGCTCGGGGCTCGCACACCCACAGAAAGGTCAGGCTTTAATGGACGGTAAATGTTTTCAGAGACCTTTGACCAGCTCTAATGCTGCCCCTGACCGGGCAGGGGTCGAGAATGAATGCCCAGCCTTAGGCTGGGCTGCTCACTTTGGTGAGCAAGGACTGTCAGAACTGCTGCTGAAGCCCCCCTGCCCGTCGGGCGGGGGGAACGTGCCTTGGCATCACTCTCGTCCCGTACAACCATCACAGGATCACAGCAGAGTCACAGAATATTCGGAGTTGGACCCACGAGGGTGGGTGAAGGGCCCCTGTGGGGATCAAACGCCCCCAGCCTGGTGTAATGAGCACCGCGCTGTGACTGACTGAGCTCATCCCAGGGGCAGCAGAGCACTCCAGAGCACCAGGATGAGTGGGAGAAGATGCAGGAATACCTGCAGATGCCTCCAAAGATGCTTTCCCCCCTGATTTTTCAGAGGAGCCAAGTTTGTTAGAGCCCTGCTCATCGTCAGCAGCTCCATCTGCTCAAAGATAAGGGAGCCGTGGGTGTGGAGGGTTTGGATCCTGACTTGGTCACTCTGGGGAAGGCACGAAAGGAGATGTTGCTTTCCCTGTTCTTACCATACCCCACTGGGCTCCAGTTCCCCTGGGAATCTCATACTTTAAGATGTTCAGCTTTCCCTGAAAATAGTCACAGTATTCTCTGCAGAAATTCCCACCGGCATTTTTTGCCAAGCTGGAAACTCCTGGAGCCCCCAGGTAAGACATTCCTCACAGCCCACTTTATTTTGGGGCCCACTTCACTACTCTTTCACATTAGGCATTTAAGTTTTTCTTTCTTTAAAGATTTAAATGCTTTCAAGAGACTTTCAGCTCAACAAAAATGGTTCTGATAGCCTGGGGCAAAGCTGTTGATAGAAGGGAGCGTCCTCATTCCCATTTCCAGGCACTGTCCAGAGGGTAGAGATGGTTCTGTTTGTAGTGCCTTGGCTGGTCTGCTTTGAGGGCTGATAGAACAGCAACATCCATGGCTTTGTGTCCAGTATTTTCCACTAGGAATTTCAGGGGGAAATATTTCACAGAAGGGGAGTTGTGTCATTAGTAATGAGTAGAAACCAATGCACCACATTCCACAATGATGTGCCATGGGGAGACAGGAATAAAATGAAGAGGGGATGGCTGAGCAAAGGCTCCAGGCCTTGGGCCAGTTCTTCAAGGGAGCTTGAAGTAAATGCTGCCTTTGTCCTCTCACTGTGGTTACAGGCCTTTGTGTGGCCTCACAATCCTATTGCCAGTTTTTCACGATCCTATTGCCAGTTTTTCACCATCCTATTGCCAGTTTTTCACCATCCTATTGCCAGTTTTTCACCATCCTGTTGCCTTTGTCTTGGGAAGTTGGAGACCCTGCAAGTCTTCTAAGGTGCCACCAAACTGCAAAATAACCAGTGAGGAACATTTCACCTCAGTAAATGTCTCAGTGAGTGGTCAGTGTTCAGGCCAAGGAATACAAGTGAGAAAAATCATCATGACTGATTTGCAGAGACACCCTCATGAATCCTGCCTGTAACCTGACATCTTGCATGGAGTGGACAGGAACAATAAACATGTGATTTTGCTACATTTCTTATTGTCAGGTGATATTTTCCCTTTCAGGCCCCTGGATCAACCCTGCAGGTTCTGCCAACAAAATCCTTGTGACTTTTAAAATCCCTGTCACAGAAATAATCTCAGTTCACACGGGAACTGGAGTATTTACTGTCATGGCAGTGCTGGAACCAAAGCTGATGATGCACAGGAGTTGAGTGGAAAGGAGAAAGGAGACCCTGAAGGGTCACTGCAGGAGTGAACACACAGAGCTTTGTGTTGCCTGTCTTTGCTTTGTGAATCCAACCCACCTCTGACTGTAGGAGGCACATGAGATACTTTTAGAAGATATGGAAACGTCCCATAACATATCATGGTCAGAGTTCTGATTCCAACAGCTCTGAAATGCTTCACCTTTTCCAGAAGGGCTTATGTTCACCTTCCCTTTCTCCACACGTTCTCAACACAGACTGCATCGCTCTGGGACAGCACATCCATGTCCTCAAGAGTGCAGCCACAGCCACCACAGGTCTTAAGCAAGAGAATGAAAGTGGCCACCAGTGTCTTCATAGCTTGGGAAATTAGTATTTCCTCCAAGCAGTCAACAGGTCCCTGCTCGTGGCCTTCTCTGCTCTGTGGAGGTTGTAGGTCCTGTTTGGATGTCCCTGAAATGAGTCAGCCTTGGTCAGGGGTGGGAAAGTGGGAGCCTGGCCTGGACGTCTGAGCTGGGATTGCAAGCTGAGCCGTGGGATGGAGGCCTGGTGGGACAGAGATGTCACCACCCCCCAGGGCCCTGGCACTGACAGCTCTGCTGCCCAGGCAGCCCCAGGGGCTGATGTGCACGTGTGCCAGTGCCTGTGTGTCCATGTGTATCCCAAGGGTGAGAACATGGACCCGCTGGAGCGAGTCCAGAGGAGGCCCCGGAGCTGCTGCCAGGGCTGGAGCCCCTCTGCTCTGGGAAAAACAGGCTGGGAGAGCTGGGGGCGGTCACCTGGAGAGGAGAAGGCTCTGGGGAGACCTGAGAGCCCTTCCAGGACCTAAAGGGGCTCCAGGAGAGCTGGAGAGGGACTGGGGACAAGGGATGGAGGGACAGGACACAGGGAATGGCTTCCC
>JAWMRA010000041.1:64132544-64188230 GCA_035584735.1 Pseudotriccus pelzelni
AGGAAGGAAGGAAGGAAGGAAGGAAGGAAGGAAGGAAGGAAGGAAGGAAGAAAGAAAGAAAGAAAGAAAGAAAGAAAAGAATCAACTGCAAACACTTATGATTAACATCATCCATTAATTCTCTGCCAATACATACTTTCAGTCTTGGACACCTCTGTACCATTTCTCTGTTGAGGCAGCATGAATAAGCCCAGTTACACCTGGATCTAGCTGTGCTGTTTGCTGTTGGTTATCTACCAAAGTCCCTGACATAGCCAGAACGCACTCAAACTGAGAAATGAGAATTTCACTTGTCTGTACCTGTGAAAACAAAGCTAAATTGCTGTCCCTGAGATGTAGCTATTTTGTGATGAGGGAAAAGTGCAATGAAACCTCGATGTACACTGGTTTTGTGATGGTAGCTGAGAATAACTGTTCTCCAACAATCCAAACGAGACTACCAAATTTGTCTCCCTAAGGCAGCACGAACAAAAAAGGAAGGAAAGAAAAGGCTTGGGAGCTGAACTCTGAACATGGCAACAGCTGCCTGGTATCGCCCAAAGTGCACCATCCTTTTCCACATTTACAACCAGTATGTAAAAGTCAGCAGCCTTTTGAGCTAAATTTATATAAAAACAACTTAACAGCTAGTGAAACATAAATTAAGTGCTTCTTGTTTTAACTATTACATACCCTTTTGTACTTTCAAACACTACAAGTAAATTACAGCTGCTTAATCATTACAGCTCTCGTCAATGATTAACTGCTACCTTAGCAGGCATAACCATTTCTGAAGACTGTCAAAATATAATTTCATTACTGAAAACGTTATAGCTGATTTTTTTTAAAAGCACTGAAGAACTTTAAATAATATGTCTAGTATTCATGCAGTAAACTGCCTTCTGGCTTCTCTGTGTTTTGGGCATGTTTACACATGCATATGCTTTCATTGGCAGGTTTCACATAACAGGCATTTATCCTTGCTTATATGAAAATAAAACTTCTAAAACAAAATGGGTAGTGAGTATGAAGATCATTTAAATAATATTCCCAGAGATTGTTTTGCTTTACAAAAATCTGTACATATTACAACAGTCGATGTGGTAGCTGCAGTGTGATGATTCCACTCACAAGATCTGTGTCTTTTAAGTCTTTACAAAAATTCTGAGCCACAAACATATTCCCAGAGGATTTTCTTAGTTTCCCATAGAACACTTTAGTCTCCATAACCCCTTTCCTACCCCTACAGAAAACATGCACAAAGTAAACTGAAAACAGGAGAATGGAACATAGAAAAATAAGGACATAATTTCATATAATTATGGTTTCAAGGTTAAACAGGCTTTACTGGTGCTCTCTCATATCCTGTGATCTCTGAAATAGGCCTCTTTTCAAAAGAAGCCTTTCCCACCACCACAGTGCAAATACCCACTGAGTAACTTACCTATAAACCAGAAACAGGTCTCACAGAAATCCCAGTCAGATTAGCCCAGAGAAATACCTAATTGTGCAGCTATCGGCTCTTTGCTTCAATTTTGGAAAGGGATGTAGGGACACTAAATCCCTGGCCCTTCCACATTTAATACTTGCCACAGCAGGGATAATCCCTGTAAGGAAACTGGTCTCTGAGATGCAAAGATCTCTGGGAAGCAGTGACAAAGTCTGAACTTACTGCATACACAAATTGATCGTGTAAAGGGCTTGCTTGCAAATACCAAGGTTAAAGTTGAAACAATCATTACCTCCAGGTCACTTGGAGAATGCTGGGGTTGAAAACAGCACGAGTAAAACTAGTGATTGCAGTAGATACTTTTGAAAAATTTAGGTGAATAGGAAGAGCCCTGAATATGTAAGCTGCGGGATATTTCCAGTATCCTGATTCAACATATAAAAAACAACTGAAAATAAGATTTGGCACCTAAAATGTCACACTCAGACTTCTATCTGGGAAAGGATGCACATTTTCTTCCCTATCATGTGACAATAGATTCACTTTTCATACTCTATAACCTTACATACTAGTAATATTTTATATTTTACAAAGTATTAAGAACCTAAGACAAAGAGAATTTACCATGCTTGTGATGAAAAATTTTCCTAAGCAACCCCTTCATCAAGACTGCCAGTTCTACACCCCTCTCCTGAAAACTCACAACAGATAACTCTTTCTTCCCTGTATGCAGTTGTACTCCAAGATAGCATATGCAACTTATAAGTACCCTTGCCTTTAAAAGAAATCAAAATTCACATATTCAAATTTTAAAAATCGATAGTAAAACTGTAAAGATAAGATCTTAAAAGCTATGTAAGGAAAATTCTATCAACCTTGATTCTGACTCTCTCCCTAGTCTCACGGCAGGGCAGGGAGCAAGGGGCTCCATGGGGCTCGGTTGCCACCTGGGGCGAAGCCACGACAAAGTGCTAAAAACAAGCTGAGAATATTTCTTTTTTGGTTTTATATCACTTAGCCAAACCTGAGGAAAACTTACTGAGACAGGAAGCTGCGTTTCTTTGGTCCCAGGATTTTCTGTCCCCTTGGATTTTAAAAGACATCGCTTGGCGTGTATTCCAGATCAATGTCTCTGAACAGGACCACTCATCCCCCTTTTAAATGCAACCTTTCTGCTTCAACTATTCAGCTGCACTCCAGACCTTTGTGATTACATATTCACAATTTCCTCCAATACTTTCTTTCACATAGGTAACACATTCATTATACACTAAATAGTTCTCAAAATTGTTTGTTTTGCCAGGATTACTGTTTAACATGTAACTAATAACAGGACAGCAACAAAACCATTCAGGAGACAATTAAACTATTTATTTCAAATATTATATCCTCTCACTTTCACACAGATGCAGTTATTAAGGGAGCACAAATGACGCAGTGGAAATTAATTTTCAGCAAACAGAAATAAGAGAGGTAATTCACCTCACCTAGTGTCAGACAGCTCACTTAACACGTTTGGGTTGAGTGGAGCTCAATGGAATTTCCAGAGCCATGACTAATCTTTGAGGCCATGATTACATACTAAAGACATGGTACTGTACAATGAGGTCCCTTCCCTGATCCAGTTCACTGCAGAGCCTTACAAATATTAGTGCTGGCTCAATGGAGGGAGCAGAAATAAGCAGCTGGGGAGAGGGATCCACGTGCTGCATGGCCAATGAATAAACGTGCATGTGCAGCCTGAACCTCCCCTGCAGAATGCAGTGATGGGTCTGTAACCCTGGCACTTGCACTGCCTGAAGTAAAGAAGCCAGCGCCTCCTCAAGTCCCCGTGAGAGGTGAAAACTGCTTTACAGATCAGGCAGCATCTTCATCAGATTAAGTGGTATTATCATCTTTTGACAGGGCCATGGAGGTCAGGATCATGCAGGCTAGTACGGGCACATCCCCCAGATACTCATCATCCTTCCAGCACTAAAACTCCCACAAAAACCCAGTAAATGGAAGACAAGGACATTTACTCTGAGTTGAAACAACATGCTCCAATAAATAACTAAAATAAAATAATAGCTGCAATGCTGGAAACTCAAGCTGAGACTAGAATCTAGCTCAAAGAAAGTCTTCAGCTGTAAAGAATAAAACAACAGCCTAGCAGCAAATGGCTTTCTAAGAGAGAATTTTAAATTCAACAAGGCCCTCAAGAACCTGGTAACTAGGAACTCAGTTCAGAACTCTTTACATTTACACTGACTTCATGTTAGACCGGAAAATAGATTTCATCACATTTCATCCACAGCATTAGACTAGTCAACCTCTAGCAGACAGCTCAACTTCAGATGTAAAGGAAGACCACAGCTCTGGGTTATTGGCACACTGAGATCTGAAGGCTGTACTTAAATTAGCCCTTGCCATCCCCTTTAACAACAAGAGCCAGATTTGGCTTCATCAGCAATGGGACAGAAAGGTTGTGCAATCTTTGCCTCCAGGCTCCAAAGACAAGACTTGCAGGTCTATCACCTTAAATCTACACCTATCTGCAGCCATGCTTGCTCCCTTCCACACAAACGGACATCAGATATATCAAACGTGGCATTGCTCAAATCTGCATCAAGGTCCTTTTAATAACAGAAAAATCTTTTTCCTACCTTGCTTCTGTAAAGAGTGAAGATTGAGTTGTTGCTTGAGCTCAAGCTCAAATAGGTTCAAGTCTGCACCAGAACACCAGTAGGACTTGGAGATTTTTTGGTTGGTTTGGGTTCTTCCCCCTCTAAATGAGAGTTTTCATTGAAAGGGTAAATGCTTTGGAGGTTTCTGCAACTGGGAATAGTAAGACTTGACTTTCCTTTCTAGTGAATGCCAAACTGAAACTAAAGTCAGAAGTAGTTATATGTCAAAGTAAAGCTTTCAAATCTCTTTTAAATCTGTGTGTGCTGAATTCTTTAAAGAGTTGTCTAGTCAGGACTTCAGTATAGTTAGTAGTAATATTAGTTAACAAACTATGTAATACTGTATTAGGGTTATTGGCAACTTATAATGTTCTCCTTCACTTTATTATTTTCTTCAAGAAATGTTTTTGGAACAGTCTTAGTTGCACTTTTTTTTTTTGTTGCTGTTTGGTTGCTTTGCATTTTTTGCATTTCTGGGCTTTTGTAGTTCTTTAACTACATTATAACCCAGTCTGATCTTTAGATGATTCAAAAACCAAGCAAACACTTCAAAGACTTAAGTGGAAAACTTTATGTTAAAATCTTTCATCTTGCTTCAACTTTTATAGTCCAGATGAACAGAAGTCCTGAAAAAGTGGCAATTTGTAATTGTGTGTCTCTGTTTCCATTTTTATAGTCTAAATAAAGAGCTCTGACACATGGTTCAGAATTGACTAGAAGCTTAATCTATAAATCTATAGAATAAAGATACTATTTTTAACATGGCTTTAGAAAAAAATCAGCCTGGACAACAGTATGAAGGAAGATTTTTCAATTCATTATATTAGTTGTTAATGCAACAGATTCCAAAATAAAGCAACAAGAATTTCTTTTCTGCAAGAAACTAAGCCATGGCAACATCGTAGTAACCAATATGTTTTTGAGTAGTCTATGTTCTCTGTCACGTGCTGTCTTTCAAGTTTAGTTCCACCAGTACTTCTCACAGCCCACCAGAGTTTCTAATGGAAACCCTTCACTGTTCTATAAACCTTTACACCTGCAACACACTCTCCTTTTTTTCTTTTCCCCTCTCAAAAGAATCTTCAGGTTTTGTTCTTTATCCAATGCATTGCAGTGTCAGTATCTCTTCAAGTCATTGTTAGATTCCACTCAAATTATTCCATACTTGAGGAGGATTCAAATGACTGTATGTGTTAATATATCAGCCATAGCAGTTTGTGCTCCAGACTTCCACAGACCCTAAATCGTTTGTGACAACACCTTGTGGGCTGTGAGGCTAAAAGAACACTGCTCAGCACACAGATGCTGAGTACTCACATGCGCGGACCACAACTGCTGAGAAGCGAAGATCTGGTGCATCATTCAGGGCTGTTCTCCCTACACATACATCAAAAGCTGGGATTTGATTCATGGCTGATATTTGAACCATGGCAAGGTCACATTCAGACAAACATGACATACATGTATTTGCTATTTGATCCAAGACCCAAGGTCACGTTCACACAAATGTGTCACCTGAGTATTTGCTGTATTTTTATTACCCTGCTGATGGAACTCAAAGCTCTTTCACTTTCTCCACGTATCCCAAAAAAATCTTTACCCATTTGTTTGGTGTGTCCCAAAAACTCCTCACCCATTTATTTGAAAGTCACCTCTTTTTTTCTAAGTTTTGCAATACTGTACAAATGTCTGACAAGCTAATTACATTAACCAAGATTTTGAATTGATTAACAGTCAGGGACACCTCAGCTTCAGAGATCAGTGCTCAGATTGAGGCTAAATCTGTTTGCATGCTATGGCCAGAATTAAGAGAATTAAGAAAAAGGAACAAACTAAAAACCCCACCAAAATTGTCTTATAACCTGTGTGCACAGATTAGATGCCCTAAACCATTATAATTTTTTTTCTAAAAATAATACACAAAAGTAAGTTTGAGTGGTGAAGTCAAAGCTGACTGTGACACATTCAGGGTTTATGAACAGCCCACACGTTTGTCCCAACATGCTGCTCACTGGGAACCAGATCCTTAAGACTAATTGGAATGTTGCAATTGTTTCCTTACTCATGTGATTACAGCATCTCAGATTATGAAAACTGCCTGCTCAACAACCTTCTAACTACACCCTGATACTCTACACAGACCTCATTTGTTAAAGGATACACATTTGAGGGTAGAAGGCAAACAAAAAATGCACTTCAGTGTGGTAACTAAATTATTATCTCCAATATAATCAATTTTTGAAGCAAATAAAATGTAAACCTCTTGCTAAGTCTCCTGCAGAGAACATTTTACTACATATGGTAAAAATAAACGTCATAGGGTAACAAATTAAAGACATCTGTGCAACTAGAATTGTCAATTAAAATTATAATCTAATACATACAGAGGCAGTGCCAGGCAAAATTTTTGGTCATTTTCCATTAAACATATTGACTGTGCTGTTACATAAACCTCTTACTCAGAAGTTTTACTTGATCACATGCTTGATTAAAAAAAATAAAAACAAATAAACCAACACAAGAACATTTACATGACTGTTCTATCAAGAAAGACATCATAGATGTCTAGTAACTCTAACAAATGTGAAATTTTAGTCATGCTGTATTTATGAAAAGACATAAAAACCACTTGTCACTAACTTAGAGTCAAACAAGGTCTTTAATGCACTTTCTAAACTTGATACCATTTCATCGATCTTTAGGGTTCATGTAAATGTATGGATAACTTAAAATGAGTTCTTATAAACTAGGAGGTAAGAATCCCTTTTGTTTTATATCTGCAGACCTTTATGTGTGACAGCAATTGGTATATATTGCTGATAATACCTTATTGCCAGTGCTGTGTTATAAATAAAAATACCTGTCTTCAGTTGAAAATTACAATAAAATGAAGGATAAGAAATAATTACCTAATCTTTTGTTCTCTGAGCATATTTAATATTTTGGTATGATTTCAACCTTGCTTATTTGACAGGAGAGCAAAGGACTGATCCTGTGAAATAAATACTTCAATACACAAATAAATACAACCTAATTCAAGGCCACATATTATATTTGACAGATGCCAAGTGGTTTTGAGTTTATTGACCAGCAGTGAAGATTTTGCAATTGTTTAAACAGCATGATAAAAGCTTGAGAGTATCGAGGCAGTATCCAAATTTAAAAAGCAGCATTCATGGGTGTTTGCTACTGCCAGCATTAAAACACTGGGGAAAGGATAAAAAAAAACCACCTCCAATTAAATTAAAACTTTGGGGAGAAGGATAAAAAAGCTTTAATTTCTATTATTTGCTCCCAGAGACACAACATTTCCATATCGCTGCCACTCCTGCTGTGCTAGGATGCCTCCCTGCTCCCTTCCCTTTGCTCCCTCCCCACAAAGGTGCTGTAGCTGGTTCAGCCTGTGCTGCCGTGGACTCCCTTGTCTTCTGTGCTGGTTGGCAATGGACAGGCCAAACGGAACAGATAATTGTTGAATTTGTATTGCATCACTTCCTCAGAAGGCTCAATAATGTGTTTTCCTTTCTTCTAACAAGCTACCAACTTCCATAACAATTAGGGGACTTTAATGCCTTTGCAGCCATTACTGCTTTCCTTAATTTGACAAGACTTGTAGGTTTAGTATTATTGGGTGGAGGGAGAGGACAGCAGACCATTCTGCATATACCGGTCAGGTAACTAGTCCAAAAGACACAAGAAAACAACCCTGGAAACAGCTTTCAGTAAAGCAGCTTTGGAGCACAACTCTCTTCCAAGGCAGATTTGGACTTTCGCCTTCTTCCCTTCCATTTTTTTTCCAGTTCATTTTCAGTATTTGTTTTATATTTACTAGGTTTTGTAGAACACATAAGTGCTCAATAGGTGCCTGAAGTTATGTCAGTACTTGGATTATTCTACAATGTTCCAGACTTGGAACTCACTTGGACTCCTAATCACATACTTTATTAAGAAAAAGATAATTGGCTGTCCTTGAAACAGTGGTTAAATATTCACTTTGGCCGAAGATTTCTGACCCATGAGCAAAAATACTAGTCCTTACAGACATCTTAATGGCAACATTCTTCCTGAATAAAGAGCTATTGTTTTGGAACGATATTTCTAAATCTAAAAGAAGAGGGGAAAAAAAGAAAAAAATAAATTAAAATTACTTAATGCAAAAGGCTGAAAGATGGGTCTGGTGTGTTTAGCATATTGATTTAAGATTGTGAAAAGCTTCACTTGAGTCTTACTGCCTTTTAATGATAACTTAGGCCCTGCAACTCCCCATTTTCAGTCTACCTATTCAGATACAACTTCTCCACCCGACAAAATCCCAAACTTTGCGACCCTGATCTCATCACACAGGTCATGCTTAGAAAAATTGAAATACAAAAGCCCACAGCTTTGCATTTGTACCTGTTCCTGCAACAGCTCTCCTACTTAAGACCAACATTCCTTTAACAGGGACATGAAGTCTCTCAGTTTTTTCTTTTTGTTTACAGCTTAAATTTCTTCATCTAAGCTCGGGCTCCTTCTTGTTTCGGCTCAGGACGAAGTCCAGTTACTCTGGTGTTTCATGCTGCAACTTTCATTTCAAAGACCAATAACAACAAAAAATATCTTTCTACCTCAAGAGTGCCTCCTTTCCATCTTCCCATCCCAAACCTCAGGTTTACAGTTTGGGCTTTGCCCTGGCACACTCCTTTCCAATAGTCTTTCATCAGCCATATCAGCCCATCCCCAAATCACCTCCTTCAGCCCCTTGGGCCCTGCAGTCTCCCACCCCAGCTCCTCCAGTGTCTGCACAGCTGCACCCGCCTCACCATCTGCAGCCCCCTGCATGATTCATCACCCACCATAACAGACCAGGATTATTCACTATTTGAAAAGCTACAGAGCAATTTACATCTGTTTCTGGAAGAGATTCAAGAAGCCTGAATTCGCCTTCTTAGCAGAGAACACCACCACTGTGTATTTTCAGTGGTTTTATTTCACTGATAAACTCTATTCCCTTGCCCAGACATAGTAACATGACTGATGTGATAAACTAAATTCATCTTAACAGAAGAATTTATATTCTATGAAAAAGAATGACCCTCAGACAAGGTATTACAGATTTAGGCCCTTTCTGCTTGCAAGCGTCTTTTCGCAAATTGAGTAATTCCAATGGGCTAGCTTTCACACTCTTCCACTAGCACAAAAAAAATCTAATGTCTTCTCTAAACAGCACCTGGACCTGTGTAGTTTATTTATTCTTCATTGTGCTACTATTTCACTCATTCCTTCAAAGTATTGTTGCTCAATTATCACATTTAAATAAATACACAAATAAAACCTGCTAAAATAATTTAACTTCAATTTAATGCCATGCCACAACTCAGAGTACTCAAAGTGCAATGAGAAACAAAATCCTTTCAACCTTTTGTTTTGTTTATTTGTTTTTTGGTTTGGATTTTTTTGTTATGACAAAGGCCTTTAGTTGTAGTCTGATAAACTAGACATCCCTACCTTAAAAAGTTTTTTTTTGTGATAAGTGTATCACACAAAAACAAAGTTTACACTGAATTAGCATTGCTGACAAGAGCCTTGGTGACTGGCATGAATGCAATTAATCTACATTTTTTGGCAAACGCACATCAAGTACTTGTACTTGCAAGCTCCTGACACGACAGATAGAGGATATTCTTGGGACACATGACTTCACAGCTCTAAATCAGGTCACTCACTACAGTATGGAGATCACAAGCCTCATGCTCCTGAGAGACCCAAAAGTGTTAAAATATAAGCAATTATTTTCCTGCCATTATTTTCCTGGCTCATCCTTCACGTGACACGAAGGGTGCCTGGTTACCAGTTTAACAGCAACACCAGCATTGCCACCCCACTCCTTTTAACTGAGAAAGCATCTGAATTGCAGAAAGGTCAAGCTAAAACATGAGTCCAGGGAAACAGCCAGGACAAGAAAGCCTGTTTAAAAAGCAATATATGTACTTTCATATTACAGTTTTACTTCACTTCCTACGGCATTTTAGCGGGCTTGAACCAGACTTTGAAAGAGCAGTTATGGGGACACAGCATGCATTTCTCTGCAGAGCCAAACTGAGTCGTTGGTTGCAAAATAAAGTCACCTTAAGGGTACTTTGAGAAGCTTAAGTAACGTAATAGCTCCCTCAAATCACAAGAATATCCCTTCCACAGGTCCCTACACCTTCCCTCTCGCTCCCTCCTTCCCAGCCACGCCGCCCCCCAGTGCCTGCGCTGGCTCCTGCCCTTGGCCACCCCTGCAAGAGTAAGGGAGCCCAGAGCGGGGCCAAGCCGTGTGTCAGCGTCCTCTGGGACACCATCCTGGACACACCAGCCTGGCTTGCTGCCAGGAAAACGCCAGGCCAGGAGCACAGCGCTCGGCCTTGGAGCCGGGGGCAGCCGCTCTGTCCGGGGAGGAGCACGGCTGTGTCCCAGCCCGCGGGCTGCTCCAGCTCCCGAGAACAGTCCCCGGCGTGGCTTATTCCCCAGTGCAGACACAGCCTCGGTGAAACAATTCCGTTCGCTAACTGTAACAAAGGAAAACTATAAACAACCAGAGATGGTTGAACAGACCCACTGAGGGACTGCAAAAAGGAGAGACAGAAACACACGGATGGTACAAGGAAAGAAGGGGCCTAGATCAGATCCATCATGCTCTGTAACTACATTTCTTGCTGTAGCCTGTATCTGCAGGGTTATCAGGAACAACAGAGAGAGAAGACATCCTATTTTCTGTCCTTTTTGCATTTATGTGCTCGTTCATACTCACACACACCCTTGCCACATAAAAGAGAAATCGAATGAAGGCTGCAAACTGAACAATTTGTATTCTTAAAGGCTAATCACTTCTACATTTCCACAGGATTTATTACAGGATTTATAATCTTGAGAAAATGCAATTCCTTGTAAATTCAGCTGGAATTACGGCAGTTCAGTATGCTGAAAATCAGGTGCCCAAAACATACATTTAAGTTGAACATTTGACAGCAGTTTGAAAACACGGGCATGTTTATGTGCAGTTATGTCCGTGTGGCAGCACAGAATGCAACATGTACAGCAGCTGCTTTTTTCAAAGGCAGTCTCCTGTGCTGCTTGTCTCTTACTTACATAGGTACCAAAGCTGCTACCCGATTTGATCAGACTGGCCTGCTTAATTGCACACAGCAGTCTTTTATCCTGAGGGGGGTAAGAATAAATTTCACTATACAGATATCTCTTTTAATCTTCCCCTGAAAATCGCCAACGAGCCAACAACAGTCACTATGATCTGTGGGCTGCAATTAATTTTATTTTAACATCAGAGTGAGTGCATTAATGGACTGCTGTGCTGGAGCAGTCCTCAGCCCTTGGACAGAAAGCCACCAGGCACTGCCTGCTAATGAACACAGGAGTCTCCAAAGAAGTCTCTTGACATAACACACACCTCCTTCCTTGTCCTCCCCCTCACATATGTTGAATAAAGGTGTGGGGGGGTTGTTTTGTTTAACAGCACCCTGCCCCACGACTCCAGCGTCAGGTACTTTATACCAGGTTTGCTGAAGCAGTAAGACTAACAGCAGGTTAGGAGATATCATCACTAATTCAAGTCTTCACCTTCAAATAGGTGTTGTGAATAGATAAAAGTTCTTCTTACCTTCTGAACATTCATATTCAGTGGTTTGTCCTGTGGTTTGTTATATCATTTCCAGTAAATAATTATTTACAACAGAACAGGTGTGTAACAGTTATTCGTGTAACAAAAAAAAGGCAAAGAATGGCAATACAAGCCTATATGCAGATAACACTATTTACTCAGCTTAACAGTGCTGGATGCATGGATATATACAACAAAACAGTAATCCTGCCTCCAAACCTTAATCACAGGCTGTGGAACAGTTTCAAATAATCACTTTTTATTATTCCTTTTTTTTTTTGTTAAATGTAAATAACAGTAAGTTATTATGGTACCATTTTTTAATGTAAAATATATCAAACTCTAAACTATCCATAATGATACATTCTCTCAGCTCCAGGATACTATACACTCACAGATGAGTAAGGTGTTACTCAACGGGCACTTTATCTGCACACCAAACAGCATCTCTGGTTTCCTTCTATGTACTTATCAACAAACTGAAAACAAACTAATGAGATACCAAATTATGAAATATGAAAATATTGGACTAACTCACTTTCACATGTATATCGTGTGTCTGGAAACAACTTCAGTAGCTGCTCACTCCTCTGAGTTCCTCAAGGCAGACATTTTTGAACAAGTTTCTTTTACTATTTGGAAAGATTAAGTGTGTAAATTCTCAGTTTATATATTTTTTTTAAAGCCATCATAGTACATCACTATTTCTTGAAAGAAACGGGTAACTTGCCAAATGCTTGCCACTCTACTCTTAGTGTTTCCACACGTATGAGACAAATTGAACTTAAACCAATAAATTTAGAGGAATATCGTACCACAGAACAAACTCTGCCTCTTTGGTAATTTGCATCTTTCAATCTCCAAAGTAAAAAAAAATTTCAACCCTGTGTGCATTTTAAGACACAGCAAAGACCCACACAAACTACTCGTGTAACAACTCAAGCCTCAGTCAGGATTGGAATGCCAGTGAGTTGTATTTTATAATTTGTATTAATCTGTGCACGAGAAGCCCTTCACTGGACACAGAAATTACACTTCCTAGATATTTAAAGACACAGGCAATGCACTTATAAATAAATACTGTTTCATAAGCAGAAACTATGAGAACTGGTATGAGGAAGTGGAGTCAGACTTGGCAACATTTCAATGCCACATGCAATCTGGTCACACAACAATCTTCTCATATCAATTCAATGTTTTTAAGACATGCCAAATATCACACTCTTTGAGAGATTTTGGTTTTATTTTGATGATTTAGAGCCTAACTCTACCAAATAAGTACTTTTTAAGTCAGTGAAAAAATCAGTATTCTACTTCATAACAAGTTGTTCGATATTTAATTTGACAGTGAAATCCTGATCACTCTCCTTCTCAAATATTAAGAATTCAGAATTCTACTGGCTATTGCCTAAGACAGTAGTAGATATCAGAACATAAGGAAGTTTTATTTTCTTCTGATTGTGCTACTACTTTCTGTGCATTAATTATTCATTGGCACTACTTGCTCAGATTTCTTTCCTTGTCAGTTGACTGTACATTAATCACACTCGACAGAGATTCTACCCCAAATGTTTGTTCTTCCCTAGCTGTTCAAAAGCAATGCCAGGATAGCCCCCAGCCCACATATGTACTCACCACTTCAGACAGCATCTTGTAAGGCTGTAGCAGAAGTTGTTTTCCAGAATCTGTTCCCTTTCCATTTCATGTGCACATTGGTGATAACAAGTGGTTCTTCATCAATAAAAAGCTGCTGACATCTTTTCTTAAAAAAAATAAAAATAAAGAGTCAACAAAATTTCCCAAAGCTTACTATTCTAATTTTATATTGATATGATGTAATTTAGGGCTTAAAAAAAATATTCCTTAATGCTTCTTCAGGAAAAAATGTTGTCATTTCACTTGGGCTAAAATTATATTTTAAATGACTGAGGCTTTTAATACGTGACTGGTTTTACAGCAGGACCACACTGACATATACCTATCTAGGGAATAAGACTGGTATATCTCAATACCATTCTGATCTTTTTTCTTCATACTGGAAAAATTCAAAACCATTCAATTAAGAATACTATAGTGAAAGCTCTGTGCTACTTCAATTATCTGTTATAAAGCAAAATACTTTTACTCATAAGGAGCATGCCCACAAATGCCCAAGTGTTTCAATGGACAAACTGTTATGGTTTCCAAGGTGCATAAGATGCCTTTGCAATTGGCCTTTTAAGTACCCTTTACACCCCAAAGGTACAGATTTTGCTTTTATATACTTTACAAGCTGCATTAAAAACAACAACAAAAACTATACATACCTCTAAAATAAAAAAAATTTAAAGATTTGGGGAGATTGTGAAAAAGTAGTCAGATTAAAGGAAAAAAAAAGTTAAAATTCCAAAATTCTTTAAGAGAGTATGCTTGAACATATAATAAATATGAATTAATTTATTTTCCAAGGCAAGTACGGTGTCCTCTTTTTTTCCCCTTGCAAAAATATGCAAGAGAAACAGAACTCAAATCTTAGCAAGAAAACGACAACAAACCAAAGAGAAAAATAGTGCTGGTTGCAATTTTGAAGTACAAGCTGCTCTAAAAAAAAAAAAAAAAACCTAAGAAAAATTCCATTGCCCTCCTTATCCACAGTGGGACAAGAGTGAGCACAATAATCCATATTCTAGAACAAGATAAATACCTTAGGCCATATATCCTACTCTCCTGTGGACATAATTGTCTCTAATATTTTTATAACACTCCACACGTGAAATATTAAAAGCATAACTGGACAAAATCACAACTGAAATGTAACCCTCTCTCCATGGTTTAAAATTCATGATAGCCTTTATGAAGACTACAGGATTAACAGAAAATGAAGACCTTAAAGAACCACTGAAAAGCAAGTGACAAAACCACCGGGTGTTTAGGATGTGCAGGTTTGCAGTCGGTAGCCAAAACTCCCTATGCACCTGAGTGCAGAGGATGACAGTCAATATAAAGTAGCAAAAGATTGATAAGAATTTGGTTTTAGGACCATACCAGGAGTTCCTTCCAAACATGGGAAAAGAGAGGGCACATGCTGTCTGCACAGTTCCACAAACCTCTGATAAGGTCTACACACGCTTATCCTTCCAAAACACCACATCATGTTACTCAAAATCCCCAAACTGGCCACTCAATTAACTAGGAGCTGATGGCCACTTGGCAGCTCACGCCAACTAACAAAGGTTATGACACTCGTTTAGCTTTGAGCAGACGTGTGACCACATCACATGAACCACAACTGCCCTCAGTTCCACCATGAGACCAGGTATCCTTAGTGCTCAGTCAGGGATTCAGAATTCATAAAGGAAACAGTTTTTATAGCTGTTCGTTTTTTGCTGCCTGCAAAGCAAATACCTAAAAGTGATCAGTGCGAGATGCCAAGGAGAAAATCTGTGCACATTCTGTAACACAAGCGCAGTTTGACCACCACTTTCCTTCACAACAAAACTTACGCGATGCTTCTATCAGTGCAGTACTACTAAGACACCCTATGCCACCAAAGTGCCAGACATTATCATTCCAGATAATCCTGTCTGACGAATCCTTTACTCATACTACGTCCCTCAGAGTGCTTAGAAACAGCTACTCGTGTCACTGAGACTGTGCCAATCTTCATATAACTAGAAGGCAATACGTTTTCGCACTCTTGTCCATCAGTACTTCTGGAATGCTTTCTGAAAAGCAAGTGGCCAGTCCCGAAGGGACAACCAAAAACTCACCACAGAGCCCCGGAGGCGCTGCCCGTGCCCCAGTCCTCACTCCCAGGACAGAGGGTTCCCCTCCGCGCAGCCGACCGGGAACAGCACAACCCGCCTGGCCCAGCCAAGCCAACAGCGGGAACCTCCAGGCTCGTACTTTCTGCGCAGTGCCGAGTTCATTCCAGGTTAAGGACAACCCAGATGTGCCCCATTTAGGACACATGACAGTTGCCAAGCAGCACCTTGTGTGACCCACCCTCCCTCCCGTTCCCCGCTCCCCCGGGGTTCCCAGGCTGGCTCTTTACCTCTGCCCGTCCCGCAGCCCCTGGGCCCGGTCCCCACAGCCGGCGGCCGGCGCCGAGCGAGCGCGCAGCGGGAGCGGCTACAGCATCTCCGCGGGCCGGGGAGCTGCCTCCGCCCGCTGCCTCCGCCGCTCCGCCGAGCGCTTCGCACCGCGGGGCGAGGGAGATAAGGAGCAGCGAATAGCGAGGGAGGGGAGGAGAAGAGAGGACAGGTCATTAGCAAAGCCGCCGCCGCGTTAGTGAGGCGGGGCCGTCAGCAGCCCCGGGCGGGCGCTCCCGCCTCCTCCCCGGAGCCCCGCGGGACTCGGGCACGGCGGGGCGCCCCCAGGGCAGTACCGTGCATCGCTGCCGGCCCGCGGGCTGCGCCGGGCCGGGCCGGGCCGGGCGGGCACGGCCGCGTCCCCCGTTGTCGGCGGGGTGGGATCGGGATCGGGACTGGGAACACGGGGGGAGCGGCCGGTGACAGGTCCCGGAAGTGAGGTCAGCACACACCTCCTGCCGCGGCCGCGCGCCATTGGCGGGGCGGGGGCGGCCCCGCTCAGTCCTCAGAGTCCTCACACCCACCTCAGTCCGCACTTCCCTCACAGTCCTCAGAGTCCTCACACCCACCTCAGTCCTCGCTTCCCTCGCAGTCCTGAGCCCTCTCAACACCCACCTCAGTCCTCAGATCCCTCACAGTCCTCACGGGCCTCACAGTCCTGACTTCTCACTCCCCTCACACCGTCCCCTCAGACCCCTCACAGTCCTCACTCCCCTCAGACTCCTTGTTGCCTAAAATGGAAGAAAAGAATCCTCAGACCCCTCGCTCACCTCACATCCCACCGGCCTGGGGTCTCTTCGCGCCCCCGCAGCTTCACCAAGATCCGGGACAAAGGTAGGCGAGCGTGAGGCACTAAGACTTTCGATCAAGTGTGTGCCCGCCTGCCTGAGGGCAAGCGCAGAGGGACCCATCGCTGCACAAAAACATTGCTGTCTCTCCAAAATCGTGGAAGTGCGTGTTCGCCTTCATGTTTGCACTTTGTTCAGGAGAAAAATCCCAAAAAACGAACCTGCAAGAAAACCCACTTTATCGCTGACCTGAGTAGTCAATGGCACAGTGCCGGGAAAGTGAAATATGACTCGCTTCAGATGTTTCCAATGGGAAGCTGATTGCAGCCCATAAGGGAAAGGAGAGCACTGTCCTGAGGGCTTGGCCCCTACTGCAGTGAGCACCACACTAAATTGCACAAATTTTTCATACATTTAAGCACATGGCCCTGGACACCAGAACACTCAGTGCAGGAACAACAGTAACAGCAGAGGCTCGAAACCCCCAAAAGCAGGGCTCATACCAACCAGCAAAAGGCAACATTCACCCCAGAAAACAAAGCTAATGAAAGCCCTCACATTTATTTTAACCTTTTTAAGACTATTTCAAGCTGGTTCTGGTCACAGTCCGACTTCTCAATCACTAGTGCTCCTCCAAGGTCTGCTCCAAGCTGGGCCAACACCCAGTGCCATCAGAACCCATCGACTTAGTAGGTAAATTCCCAATTTTAACACCTATGTATTTCCTCCCAGTCTGTGTGTAGCAGAGATCAGCTGACAACAAGGATCAGGGACTATTTCCATTAAAAATATGATCTGACAAGACAAGTTTTCCATTCAGTTTGGCTCCTTCCTTCCAACCTGTTTCCCCTCTTATGTGGGCAAGGAAGCTGTGGAGACTGAGGACGTTTTGTGTGAGTTTCCATACTGAACTTTCAGATTGGGTTTAGGAGGTCTGTTCGCAAGCATGCTTGTATTGCTGGTCGCTGAGGTGACATGGTACAAGCGCTGCAGTACAATTCCCTAAAGGAAGATCTTGGTATGGATGCAGGCTTTTGCCTCAGGAATATACACGTTTTGATGGACTCACCACTGTTGCCAGTGAGAGGCTTGCCAGGCTGGCTGAGCTTTATGCTAGCTGTTGAGCTCATCTTGTCCTGACTCACGCACAAGTACGTCCCAGAGGCAGTAAAAACACAAAATATTTACTGGAATTTAAAATGAGTTGTGGGCTGTTTCCTGTTTATAAGCTGTGGGCTTCTCGTCCCACACCAAATGTGTAGCAACCTCTGTCTACATGTCTCTCTCTGTCTCCATGGTCAGCAGGGAGGGCTGTGTTACCCAGACATGGAAGAGAGCTATCTTAATCCCCCATATTGGAAGTGTTTCTTCCGAAGAATTTGAATACTTTTTGTTGATAAAAACAGCTGATGTTGCAGAAGGCATCTGTAGTGAAGGAGTAGAATCTATTCTGCACTTAAAATATTTACACAGGAGACTGTAATGATTCCTTTTTTTACTGAAAGAGTTTTTAAAGTGTAGATTACTGACTGGATTGTGTAAATTTGTATCACAGTTTGAATATTAATAACATACTAAATATCATAAATATCCATTAGCTATTTAAATGTGCAAGCTTTTAGAAATCACAGATTACTTACTAGGCTTTTAGCTGGAATAAGATTTAATTAGTGTTATATTCTATTAATATGCAATAGCCTTATTACTGTTGCCTAACAACTTGACAGTTGTGAAACAAGCAGTCAGATTTGTGCAGTTCTTGATTTTCCATCTTTCCAGTAGCCAGCTGGCTTTGCCAGAGGTCTGCACAACCACACGCAGCATTTCTGTCATAAAATGTTTTTCTTTGCAGAAAAAAAAGCTCCTTTTCCTTTATTTAAAGGCCAGATACGGAGCCTCTCAAAACCATTCTGTGGGAGCAGACAAGCAGATCCAGTCAGCACAGACTCATTCAGAAGCCTGGGAGAGAGACACCACACAAAACTGTGAGCACCTTCATCACCTCCTCCATCTACAGGTAAAACACGGGAAGTGGGCTGACCCTGCGCTCAAATGTTTGCTGTGGTTTCTCCTGCTGATTTGATGACAAAGGTTTTAGCAGACAATGGGGCCTTGCTTATGCTGGGTCATCTTGAAAGACTTTCCCAAGAAAGTGGATACAACTACAGAGCCTTCCCATTCGGGTATCTGTTTGAACAGGCACTGCAGGCACCCAGTATCGTAGCCAGCCCTTTATCAGCTGAAATAGCAGATATACAGTTCTGTTTCTCCTTCTCCTTGAGTGATTATTGAAGTTTTCCAGAGCTAACATGTGCTAAGTGAAAATTAATTTAATACCACTGAATTACTCTTCTCAAATGAGTAGAAGAAGCTGGACCATCACAAGGCAACAAGTTTTATGAACAGAGGTCACTAGCAGAAGTCTTGAAAACTATCCAAGCTTAATTTATGTCTTTTTATGTATAATTTTGTGCACACTGAATCCTTCCCATTTGTGCCTGGTCAACATATGTCAAAGCCAAAAGTCCCATGTGATAATGAACAGGAGATGGTTACTTCTGATTTATTTAATATAGACTGTATGTAAATTATCATTAAAAGAGCAATTCTCGCTCTTTTCTCAGACCAACCTCCTTAAAAAAACCCAACAGCCAACAAAGCTGTTGGATGGAGCAGAGGAGATGTGTGAGATGTATCCACCCTGAGTTTTCCTTACGAAGCTCTGCCCCAGTACAGCAGTCTGGGTACAGAAATGTCTGTGCTGCTTTGCTCAGCTGTTGGTTTTAGGGCAGGCTGAATTTGCAGGTTGGGTTTTTTTCAGATGCACGTCTCTCTCCTGGATTAGAACAAAGCTCTAAGACTAAAGGTGATAAATGAAAACATTTAGATAAATCATAGGAGGCTCACCTGCCTCATTTTAATATGACAAGTTTTGGATGGAACCAGGATGCAAGTTCAGGTTTACACAAGTCTAGTGTTCTGCAAAACTATTTAGACTTTTTTTTTTTTTTTTAAACCTAAAATGAGATTATATTTCCCAACAAAAAAAGCGATTAAAAGTTGTTACTTAATATTCATTAGAGATGTTTACCATGCCATCCCATCAATGTAAGGTATAGACTCAGTCACTCAGATAACTTCTATCTCTATTTGAAAGTTACTTTGGTCATTACTTTTCCCTTATTAAAATAATTCATTATTTGTCAGAGTGTCAAGATCAAACATTCCGGGTGTCCATATGTCTCTTCCTGTGTCAAAAAGCCTTCTAAACAGTTGCTTGTAAGATCATGGTGCTTTAAACTCATTAATGCTTCCTAAGCCAGAATGTTTGGCATTCCTCTCATTGCTCTTCTGGAGGAACCAGAGGGGAAATGAATGACCTGAAAACAGTTCACAGGGAATAAGCACTTACTCTTAAAACTCAGCTGTGGCTTTTCTTCCCCAAATTTGCCTAACCTTTTCATCTGAACTATTTCTTCCTCCAATGCAAGATTCCTTTTCTATATGTTTCTTTTTGTGCTGGATACTACATTACCATATTCTGCAGGTTTCAGCAGATTTATTTGTGGGGTTTGGTTTTTGTCTCTGAGAACTGCTAAAAATCAGTTAGACTTAATATAATAAATTACACATTTTTAGAAAACAAGTAATTGCTTGGTATCTTGAACTGGATAGAAATTTTGTTATTCTCTCACCGCAGTTGATTGCTCCTTCCTTCCTTTGATGCACATGATACTTGCTGCAGTGTGACTGAAGGGATAACAGTTTCCTCCTATTTTGAAGTTTTTTTCCTATTATCCATGGAAATAGATGCACTCTTAATTTAATTGCTTAATGCATTTAAATTTATTGATCCCTGTATTTCCAGTCCTTTGAACTGAACACTATTTGAATGTTTCTATTTCAAAGTAAGAGTTTCTTTCGTCATCCAGACTTCTCACTGGTTCCTACTTTTGTTTTGTCAGCTCAATGAAGTCTTCATTGCCCCTTTTCCCCCCATCTCAGTTTCCCATTCAGTGTTTTATCTGTCTCAACTGAGATTCTCTTGGGCAACATCCTTAAAATCTGTTCCTGTTGTCCTCTCCATACCTGTGATTTATATCTTACTCGTGAGCCGACTATTGCAACATATCTTTTGGCCTTCATTCTACCCCCTCTCCAGCCAAAGCTATCTTTCACTGACCCCTCTCAAGTCTCTTTACTATTTACGTCAACTCTGTACCCCCTTTGATGTCTGTTTCCAATTCCCAACCCTTCTTTCCTGTAACACCTGCGTGCTCTCTCCTCTAATAATCCTGCAGGAAACGTGCCCTTTCCCTGCATGTACACGAGCATGACCCAGTAGAACACAGAAGCAAGACAATGTTTGGTGGATCATGTTTCTTAATACAATTATTAGCAACTTCTTGATTTTCTCTTAAAAGTGTCCTCCTCTATCTCCTGCAATGTGTATGTGTTCCCTCACATGGCTCAATCAGCTTGAGCTGTCACTGGTAAATCCTCCCAGCATCCTCCCAGCAACGCTTATCTACTCTTGTCTGGCTTTTGTTGTAGACTTAATGGAAGCTTCAGAAGTTTCTGTTTATCCAGATTTCAAGAAGTAATCGCTGTGAAAATGTCAGCTTGCTGCGATCTCATCTCTTTGTAAATAATTCAGTCCAAGTGCAGAAATTAGAACTGACGTTGCAGCTTCTGTTTGCCTCCATACGCTGCAGACCTCAGACCAAGTTCTTCATGCTCCAGAGATATGAGCACATCTGTTTAGGAGGGAGATGCAGTGATGTTACACGCTGCATTGCTGCCAGAGCACCCAAGGAGAGACAGTGCAAATCAAGTGCTTGTGTGCTCGTTCTGGTGCAAAGTCCGGTAGCTCCTGAAGGCGGGTTCAAAGCTAAGCTGCTTTGCTTTGGTTGGGATCGAGGCAGTTAAAGGAAAGGACAGGTTGCTGCTGTGTCCAGAGTGGTAGCACGAGGCACTGGTGTGGTGTGTCCGCTCCAGTGCATTTCCCGGAGCTCATCTGGTCAGTTTTGCAGTCCTCCAGGATTCTTAACACATACAGTTTCTTTTCCTTGTACTCACTTGTACTGTAGTACTCGTATTACTTCCCCCCAGAGGAAGGGCAAGTATTGTCAAGTAAAAATGTTGAGTTTGGGTGCTTAGGGTGTGTAAACGTGAGACTTAGTCAAAGCAATTAGCTGAGTAACTATTCAGCTTCAATTGTTTTCCTACCCTGTTTCCAGGCCGTGACTAACACTTGCAGTGATATACACCCAGCCTTTTCCAGCGTTCACAACCAGTACACTGAGAGCTGGCCACAACTGCCTGGGATGAAGAACAACCACAGAGTCCATTTCTGGACTTTTGGCTCAATCACTGCACATCTACAAGTCAAATTTTAAAACAAAAGCAACACACATATAAATGCCTTGTAGGTACCAGTTTTTCCTTTAAACTTTGACTGTCCATGTTCTGATTTAAGTATTTCTCACTGTTCTTTACACTGACCAGCTTTGCTATGGGAATAGGAGCTGCTCGTAACTAAGTCCTAATTTTTTTTAAAGCAAGTCTGTATTTCTAAAATTGTTTAAAGTGTTTGATTAAAGAATTTCTCAACAAGATGTTAAATAACACAGAAGAGGGAGGTCAGATGAGACTTGAAAACACATGCAGATTGACTGTGCTATAAGACAGATTAACAAGATCATAGTGGTTAGAAATTGAGGCTCGCCTCAGGCTGGCAGCAAAAAGGCCACAGTTTTCTGATCCTGTGGCCTCAGAAACATCCCAACACTCAGTTCCACCTTTTTTGTCCTCGTGCCACATTGCGTCACTCCTCAGTCTTCCCAATTCCAGCTCCTGGCAGAGTCATGCTGTGAACCAGATCAGGAGACGTGTTCACTGAAAAATAAGAGAAAAAAGCATGAGAAAATAAAAATAATTTCACAATCTAATTCATGGCACATCCCCCACACCCCGGAGGTGGCACACTGAATGGTGGAGCTGAATTCCTTTCATCACTACCACCTCCCAAATCAGCCTGGCATCGAACCCCAGTCCAGCCTGAACAAGGACACAGAGAAGGTGACTGTAGCAGCAGGGGATCTGAGGGATAAGGAAAGAGAGCATAGGGCTTGTTTTGGTTAGAAGATGGCTATAGGAAATCCTGGAAAAACAGGCAGTTTTCAACTGGACCATGAGGAGCAAAGCCAAAGGATGTCTGTAGGATTGGAGGGAGGACAAGTCCTGCTTGTTTGGACATGAGGAACATAAAAAGTGGCAGGAGCCTTCTGAGCTTGAAGAGCTGGGGAAGGACATCACTGCAGAAAAACCAAAGCATCAACTGCAAACACTGTATTTATCCAAACTGTAATGAATAATTTTAAATAAGAAGAGGTTTCAAAGCTGTGTTTAGCTAGAAGACCTGTGTGGGAGAGGGGTGGATACCTTTGGACTGTGTTAATAATTAAGTGGAGGAGTGTGTTAAAGCCTATGGAATGGACAGCATGGTAGTAAAAACATTGTGACTCACCAAAGCTGGAGGTTAGCAAACAGGCCCAAGTAAACAAAATTGCACATGACAGATCCTTGTGCAGCTAGGCCCATCTCTCCTTGGTGAAACTAAGGCTGAGATGCTCCATTCACTTCTGGAAACCTCATGACCTCATGGAAATCACTTGATACTGAACCTGCAAGAAATAAAAATTGTCTTGTTCAGAATTAGATGAAAGTCCAGCATGTTTTCCAAAGCTTTCCTATAAATTTGCAATATTCAGTTTATTTTCCACTTTTGTTCTCTTAATAATCCCCGAGCTAATGTCTTTCCAGTTAAAAAAAAATAATGAAGAAACCCGCTTTTCTTAGATCATTTCACTCACTCCAAATGCAGTGAGACCCAGAAGAAAAATCTGGATATATGGTTTGAAAGGGGCAACTGCAAGAACTTTTCTAAGCAGCAGGCCTGTGAAATCTGCTTTTCTGCATACTCGTGTCATCAGAGGTTTAGTTTTTAACTGAGTTACTTAAAGGACTTTCCTCATACCTGAAAAAAATTATCAGCTTTTGCATATATTAATATAATTCTCTCCCCTTCTCCCTATTTTCCTCCTGTTTATGGCTTGAGGTACATTTGGCTCTAGAAACTGGCAGACAAAAACCATAAGGTTTGAATGTACAGCAGCAAATATTCCAAAGCTGGTCTCCTGCCAGCTGATGGCCTCTTGGGAGTGTGCATACACTGCTTGTCTGGGTTCCTCGTTCCTACAGCCAGAGCTGTAGGAGACCCCAAGGATTCCCAAGGCGCTGTGAAATGCTGAGGACAGGACAGGCAGATCACTGATGCTGTTCCAAACAAAGCCGAGTACAAGCAGCCTCACACAAGAGCAGTTAATTAGAGCTATATCATAGAGTTTTGCATCCATTTAGAGTTATGTTACCAATTGCATTGCTTTGATTACCTAACTCATCCGCGGGTCACTGTCCAAATATCTGTTAGAGAACACAAAATATTTGCTGTTTATCCTGACACTCAGCATTACAAATGTTTGCTTAATGTCCAAACTGGGATTTTCAAATGTATCTGATATCTCAGTATACCTCCAGTTTATTTCTATTTAATCTGGAAAGAAAAAAGATCATGTCAGTATATACCTACCCTACCTGTCTCATCCTGAAATGTTTACATTCTGGGAGTTTGCCTGTTGGAGCTGTGTAAAAGGTAAAGTGCCCTGTCACTCTCCCACATGCTGTCAGGTTTGTCATCGCACACAGACACACACAAAAAGCCTCCTAATGGCCCATACCCAGAGCAAGGTACCCATGCCACTGAAAACAGGGATGAAGGCACGGCACTGTTATGTTATTACAGGGCAAATGAGGCCAGATTAACCGGGGGTGTGAGCATGCTGACATCACCTAATTACTCGGTGGTAGAATTACAAGTGCTGTCTCTCCGCTTTGGATTGTACAGTTAGATTAGCTATTACCTATGACTGTGCTTTAAGACAAGCACTTTGCTCTAAGTAAAAACAAACCCAAGCCTTTTTTTTTTTTTTTTTGACCCAGTAAAGCTTCAATTACAACACGAAGTGAAAAAATGTCTCTATTTTTCTTATTAAGGGCAATGACACAGGCCAGTGTTAGGAAACTGAGTCAGGAAGAAATCCTCAAAGTGAGGTGTCACAGGCTACAGATCTGCACTTCAAGGTGTTCTGGCAGTAGCTCGGCACTGCTGAAAATGGAAAATCCCACTCTTTCCTCCTACCCTTCCTTCAGGCACAGGCTCCACCATTTACCTTCTTTGGGCTTTGGTATATTTGGTTTTTTCAAGCCCCCAAAAAGACTGGCCCCTTGTCTGTAGGTTAGTGAGTTGTGCTGCCTCACCTGGGAGCCACGGAAGACCAGAGGTGGCACAAGGGCAAGGAGAGGACACAGGGAGAGGGCAGGAGGAACCCAGACCTTCCCCCTTGCAGTTGCAATGTGTTACTTCATTTCACCTGTTTGTTAAACCACAGCTTGGAAGAAAGTGGTAAAGGCCACTCACTTTGGATATTTAAAAACAGACCAAAGAGTGGTTGAAATCTCTCCCAGGTCCTTTGGTTTCCCACTGCACCAATATTGGTCTTATTCCCCTTTTCTTCCCCCCATCTTCAAACCACTTGACTGGGGCAATGTCTCTCTTAACAAACACCCTCTGTCCTTTCCTTTGTATTAGTCCTTCAAGCTCTACTTCTTTTGCAAACTTTTTTTTTCTAATTAGTCAGTTCTTCATTGACTGCTATAAATGTAATTATACTTGAATTCTTGCTCCCATTTACCTCATTATTTAGTTCTTTGGGGCTAGATTTTAGCATTTCACTCAATTTTGTAGAGTGCTGTTTGCCAATGCATAGCTAAAAATCCTAAGACAGCTTTGCAACTTTCATTTGCTCTTAGAGAAAAAACTGCAGTCAGCCATTATCCTGCTATCAATCCGATGAACTATATGCAGAAAAATATGGTTTATTACATAAATAAAGCTGAACTAGACATTCAAAAAAATCAGACTGGAATACTAGAATCAAAATGTACTTAGGCCAGACTCAGTGAATCTCTGATTAAAAATAAAATAAAATGCTTGATTTTTTCTCCCTAAACTCTGTAAAATCCTAGAAGAGCCCAGTTGGAACAACCAACAGTTTTCCACCGTTTTTTCTGTGTCTAGCTTTTACATTTTTCACTCCAGAAATAAGAACTTTACAGCTGGCACGTATATTACACTAATGATGCTTTGATTTAGAAATACAACTGACAGATGTTAAAGTAATCTAGTCAGATTTGAGTTACCTTTGAGACCTAGCTACAGTGTTTTCTTCTGGACGGTATGCACATTTTTTTTGGCCCCATGGTTCATGAAAGTCAGGCTGTCTTTCGACAGTGATGTTTTACTCAGATAACCACTCACGTCCCTGAATTGGAAAGATGTTCTATCGGAGAATGTACTTTGAAATCAGTTTTAGATTTGGTTGCTAATCTGGTGGCCCTGCTTTTCTCTTCTGTAAACAGTGATAAATAGTTTCCAATGGGCCCAAAAGCAGCAAGGCTCTTCACTAAGTAGCCTGCAGGTAGAATTACTCTGTGTTGAAGGAACAACCCCAACATTAAAAGAGAAGTTTGATAACACAAACATATGAAAACACTGAATGCTTCCCACAACATACCCCGTGTGCAGCTCTCTGAACTGGGACAGCTGAACTGGACACCGCTCCAGCAGGAACAGCAGGTTGTACCCAGGGCAGTCTGTACCTGGCACAAGGTTTCTGATAAGCTCCTGGATACCAGAAAGATTATTGAGCAAATACGTTTGATACAGTACTGTATGCAGGCTACTATTTTATATTGTTTTTTCCATTCCTGATCACAAGTCATCAAAGCACTAGTAAAAATTAGGTTATTCAATTCTAAGACTGTTGCTCCAAGTGAATGAAAACATAGTTTTAAAAGATATTCATGTACCTTAGGAAAAACCCCTGCCTTTACTGTCTGGATTAATCACTTGGAGCAATGTGCTAAATACACTGAGCCGTTCTTTTTGTGGAACACGAGGATCAAGCCTTGGTTCTTGGCAGCCACAACGTTCATGCCGTGCATACTGGAACCCACCGCTGTTATTTTTTATTCCTCACGAGACAGCAGAGTGCTCCACAGCAAATAAAGGGACAGCTCCTCCCAGAAGGGTTTATGCTCAGCAGCAGAGAACTCCCAGGAACCGGGGGACACAAGGGTCACAGTAAAGGTCATGATGAAAGCTTAATGCGGCACCTATGTTTTGAACGCTGTGTGGGACCTGGCATGCTGCAACAATTTTTATGGGTGGTGTTCAGGCTGAGGCTCAGTATTAAAAGAGGAAAATAACGGACTGCTAGAGATGTACCAGATGCAGAGACATTGTGGAGGAAAGAAACGGAGACCTTCAAACTGTACTCTTTTGACAGTGAGGAACTCCGAGGGGAGCCTGCAGGCAGGATGGCTATCAGTATTTCCACCCTTTTGTGTCTATCAGTACCCTGCAACCTGTCCATCCCATACCCAGGAGAAGGTTTTACCTACTTTTGGGGGGGATTCTGTGAGACAAAAGCGTTGGGGTTATTTTTACCTTGCCAGATTCAATGCCGTAGAAGAGACTAAGCCAGAAAGCTATTTTATAAAACCACAAAACCCAGCAAAATTGCATTCTCGCTGTCCTCTCATATTGTTGCCAAAAAGTATCTGTGGCAGCAAAACTGCAGCTGATGGGAGGTCAGTTCTCCTGCAAACCACATAAACCAGTCATATATCATCCCTTTGTCAAGAGTAACACATATGGATGCAAGTATTTCTTGCATATATTCACCTCTCACTGATGTGCCTCCCAGCAACTGGGCGAGAACTTAGAGAGAGAGGAAGGCAGAAGCAGGGAACACATTGCTACACATTAACCCTTCTAGCATTACATGCATTAAAAAAGCACTGTTTTGAGAAAAAGAAGAAAGACTAATAACCAGCTTCAGTGGCTTAGCTTTACAAAGTGCAAGCCATCTGGTGTGAACAGAGCTATTCTTTCCTGCATGTCAGCACACACAGACACGGTGCCCCGCTCACCCCCAGGCCTGTAGAGTCAGCAGCAGGGTTTTTTAAGGATTCAGCCCTGTGGAAAACAGCTGTAACAAGTGCAGTTCTTTCGTACCCCTCCCTGTGGTGTTACTACTTTCCTTATCCTGGCACCATAAATGAGGCATCTTTTTGCCAAGTTCATAGCAGAGGAGGGAAAGTGACTGTCTCTTACTGCCCTCCTGCCTGGATACAGAGAAGATCACCAAATGGTTCAGATTAGAAGGGACCTTAAAGATCATCTAGTTCCCACCCTGCTGCTGTTAAGAAATAAAGGGAAAAACTGTCCATGAGGATAAGCTTTTGTTGCTATAAGAGTCCAGGATATACTAAGGTGCTTCTAAACATAGAAAAATTTGCTATTTAAAAAACCCCAAACAACCAACCCAATTACAGGGTGTATTGCAGAGATTTCAGGCCTGATGACAAATTAGTGGGAGTTTAATATAACAGGTGACATTTTAGACAGACATTTTAACACTCAACGTATTGACATGACTATTTTGTGAGCACCATCTGTGTGAAATGAGGATGAGTGCCTACCTACTAAAATTTATTCACACTTACTGGATAGAACCATTTTCTCTTGTTTAAAATACTTCTCCTTGCATTTGTCTTATAGCATTACAGGAACGCAAATAAGTGGTTTCCCATAAACTGATTTTTTTTTCTTTAGTTCTAATACAATTTTGTCTCTACAAATAAAAAATGCCCACCCCCACCCCCCCCCAGAAATTACTTAACCCTAAAAATGAAATATTTTCAGTTTAAATTACTCTCTGGTTGGAAAGAAATGCTGCAGTCTCTCTTCTGAGCAGACAAAGCTTTAAGGCACAGCAGATCTGAGTAACGTAGTCATCAAAGCCACTAAAGCAAGCCCTAAATCCAGTTTTAGCAAACCATACAGTACTATCCTGAAGTACTCTGGGAATAGTTTCATATTACCAGCAGCTGGTTTAAAATAGTAACTGGACCATTGTGCCATCCTCTAAAATAACGATTCTATCATAACAAAAATATTTGCATGAAGTAAATGGACATTGAGTAACTGTGGACTTTTGTCCCGACGACTGCACTCTGTGAGGCCATGTTAAAAACAAGGTGGAGAGAATAGAAAACGGAGATAAGAATACTTGCACCCCTTTTCCATACTGCTGCTCAGCAGAGCATCCATATATCCTTTGACCAAACATAAAAAGACTTATTTCTACTACCAAAAAGAGCTCCCAAACCCACTCTCCCAAACCCAAATAAACATACTTCTCCCTTATTCCCAATGAATATGACTGATACACTAAGCTTTGAGAAAGAGCTTAGTGTGTGATGGGAACTTCAGCTGCTCACCTCCTCTTCCGTAGTTCCTTGAGGTCTGTGTCCTTTGTTTTCAGCCCTACACTGAGCACTTCTCCAACATCCCTCATTTTGAGACAAAGTAGCTGATTTGTCCCTATGCTTGTGCCACCTGCCCAGCTGGCACTCACTTTTGCAGTGGGAAGAGACCACACCAGCACCCAAATACTACCTGTGTTTCTCTTGACTATTCACTTGCCAATTTTTACAGAATTTGTGAGGACTTGATTTCTTTGACGCTAATATCCCTCTGGCAATTTTGGTTTAAGTCAGACTGGGGAGATGCTGGGTGCACATCATCCCACTGTTCACCTAACAGGTCTAAACGCAAGGGACAGGAGTCTCCACCACCACATGAGAAGCATAATCAGCTGCTTTGGACTGGTACAAATTACAGCAAAAAACGGCCCTATACAATTCAAAATCTGCACTTACTGCACCTAACCATTATTTTCATCACTGTTACTGACAGCTTCTCTATTGGTTTTGGTGCAGCAACAGCTCAAATCAGTGAATGTTTCTTTGTGTGTTGAGAAATTCCATCTTTATACAGAGCACACTAAGACCTACCTTTCTCATACGAAATCCTAACTAAATGTTCTGATTTGTAAAGAGCACATAAGCACGGTACAAATCTGCTATTCAGGTTTGCTCTGACTTCTAATTTGTATTTCTACCTGCATATAAACGCACAGGTCCAGGCAGTGTGCAGGGAGGTTGTTTCCTCACCTGCAGCACAAGAGGTCATTTACTGCTGGCAGTGAGGCGAGCGAGAAACACCTGACCTCTAGTGGCAGCTGCGGGGGGAGGAGGTGAGAGACTGGAAATGCGGCAAAAAGGATTGATGGAGTCAGATGGAATTGTGAAGTAGAGCCTGAACTTTCATTAGTTGCTCTGTTAGCTTTTGTTTAATTATCTTTCCCACCGAAATCCCAGTTCAGAATCCAGAATATTTTTGTTTCTGAAACTTTTCTTCAGGTTTATTACTAATTTTAAGAAGTGTGTGCGCCGTCTTCCAAAAGACAGAGAGCAATATCCTAACAGGTTTTTATATCTTCGTATAGAAAGTTTTTGGTAAGTTTGTTGCTTTGGTTGTTTTCCCTCCATGCACACACAGTTATTCAACAAGCCCATTTGAGTCCTCGTTAGACTTCATTCCTGCTCCTCACTGACACATAACATTTCTCCAGTGAAAATACACACTTCTCCATTGGCACTCGGGACATCGAAGCTTTCATTCCCACTGGGCTAAAAACACAGCAGCTATTCCATAAACAAAGGTCATAACCTTTCTAATCAAGTGGTTATTAAATAATTAAGTATTAAATCCCCTCCATGAGAAACAACAGTCTTGTTTTTAGCCCCTGTAGGATTAAATTTCAAAGTGCTGGTTTACACAAACTTTCTCCTAAGTAAAAAACCATTATCTGCAAGCTACGGTTAAACCTACTTTTGGTCACAGCTTTGTGAGGCCTTCAGGCCGCCAACAGAGTCTTTGTAATGGGACAGTGGCAGAGCTACAGGGGGACTGGAGCAGTGGCAGTTTCAAGGGGTGATTACTTTGCGAGCTGGACTTAGAGTAACTTCTGCCTATTTCCTGAGGCCAGAACAAAAATGAAGTTACATACCACTCAAATCATTCTGTACGTTAAAAACAAGTCGATGCTGATATATGAAGAGACGATTTCTGGGGGGAAAAAAAAAAAGATGTGGTAGCAAATATCTTACCCATTTAAATTATCAGATTCACTGGGAGGCAATAAGGGTAAATTTGTGTTTTCCTTATGGCTTACAAGCACTGAGTTGAGAAGGGCATAGACCCAGTACTATACTATTTAATTTTAATGTTTGTCATTAAAAAAGCCCTTAAATTACCATAGTTGTGTCTAATTACTTTTTAATGCTTGAGCCATTGATATGTCTTCTATTTAATATAAAAAACCCCTACAATATTTTTATCTAGTAGCCTCTGAGCATCTGATTTTTCTTCTGTCTCTTGAGACTAGTTTCAAAATCCCTGTATCTTCAAGGTGCTTTGGCACACAACCAGGATACCAATGGCTTGTCCTACACAAGATGTCAAAGTGAATTAACAAAAAAAGATGTGAATTTAAAGTGAATATAGCTCAAGCATATATAATTTCTCTACAGATACTCACTTAGGAGTCGGCTGGCCATAATTACCTTAATTCACGCTTAAAGTGAATGAAACTGAAGTGAACTCATGGTTTATCAACATGTGAGAGACACTGTACAATAAGCTCGGTGTAAATTCACAATTCAACAGCTGCTGGGCTCTGACTCCCCTTGTGGAAATACAGTGTGCCCTCAAGGTGCCTTTGTATGAAGTAACTTAATTTTTTAGGGGAAAAAAAGCTATATATGGAAGTGTGGGCTGATTGATAGCAGGTGCAGAGGTGATTGCATTTCAATGGTGCTATGCCTAAAAAAAAAAGGTCAGCATATATTATCTGTGCAGTTGAAGTTGCTCTGCAATTTTGTGACCATAATGGCACTTTCTGTGCTGTAGGGTCTGTTTTGAACTGGAGAAAGCCAAATAGCATTTTTGGTGTTTTCATAGCAGGGGAACAGGTCAATTAGTACCAAGCGCCTGGAGCACCATCAACTCATACTTTTATTCACTGTTCAGTAAATCACCATGGAGGAGTGCAGAGAGCCCTGAACCATTTCTGAATGAAAACATCCCAAAGCAGTTACATACTATAAATTTACACTGTTACCCAATTTGGTTTTAACTTGACTATCTTGGTGTTAATTTTCCCCTAAATGATTTCCCACCTTTCTTTATTCATTAGATTTAACAACATTTTCTGTTGGCATAAACAAAGCCATGCAATAAGAAATATGGAGAAAGAAATATCCTTACTTGCAGGACTCCTTCAAATATAACCAGCATCATCAGGCAGTCTCTCACATTATTATCCAGTTAGGAAAACATGCCAGGGCTATTCATGAGCCATTCCTGCTCATTTTTCCAGGCACAGAACATTTGTGCATAGCATGCCTTGTCAGACTTGGAGCCCTTCCAGTACCTGATGAGCATATTAACAGTGCTCCCATTCACAACCGGGAGCTGCCAGTTCTGCCTAATTTTAGTGGAGTTGCTATTTATAGTCGGAGGGCTGTGCTCACTCCTGTGAAAGCCTCGCCGCTGCTGGGCATGGGGGGAGTGGATATTTTGGGGCTGTTTCAGTTGGCACACGAAAGGTTCGCGGTTTCAATTTACTTAAGTCCACATGACTCTGCTCTCCTCCCAAAGGAGCAGTGATGCTCCACCAGAACCACCGGGGCACTGCTGGCTGTGTGGCTCTCAGTCCAGGGAGGGGCTGACTGTGTCCATGGACACGCTAAATTACTGTAAGCACAAAGGTTTCAAAGTCCAAAGCATGGGGGGGAATCTGGGGTCAAATCTCTCTGTGCAATAACACCTGAATTCCTTTGGCCTTGTTCCCCTGTATAAGAGCATATCAATAATAACAGGAGTAACAATACCTACCTTTGCACCACAGTACTTTGTGAGAATTTATTCACTAACTCTGAAGTAGCTTTAAATGCCAAAAAAAGTTATGGGGAAGAGATTCTCCAGTGCAGGCTTGGTAGTCGAATTTCCAGTTAAAAAGATACTTTTAGTACTTCAGATGTGTTTTAGTAATTGATAATTAATGTTTTAATAATTGGTAATTTGTTCCCAGGATTTTTGATGTGATAGGGTGGTGGTGGAAAATTAAATTAATTTTTTGTAAATAGAAATTGGGGTTCAGCTAATTTTAGATTTTCAAAACAAATGCTGGCCTCAGTAGAGGCAGGTTTGAGTCACAGAGTTTCAGTCAAGATTGGATGTTTTAAAGCCAAAATGTTACAACGTTGATGGTGTCCACTGCTGCCTTGTCTCTATAGAGGCCTCTGTTCTGGATAATATACATCTCCCACATTTGTAAGAGGTACTTGCAGGGGTTGTTTACTGTCTTTCTGATGTTGTACTTTGCTTACATAGAATATATGTTCTGATTATCCCTCATTGTTGCTCCAATAGACAGGAAGACTTAGAAGTTGGAACAGACACAACTATGAGAGCACAAAAATAATTGTAATTCCTAGCTGATTTGTGTATCACGACAAGAAAAGGGTATTGAACCAGCAAAGATTTTGGCTCAGCTGAAATTCATATTCAGCCTGGCTCAGATTCTTCTGAGAACTGGAACTGAACCAGAAAAGCAGTTGAAGAAAGAAAAAAATGGCATAATTCTGTGGCTAATGTGGTTCCAGGACAAAAAGTATTCTTTTCCCTGTTAATCTGTAGCTGACTGCTCCACATGATAAAGTCCATGCCCCCCGGATCCAGAGGCTGTGATCTGCCAGAGGACCATAATTTCTCTGATTTTCAGAGCTAGAAGTACATTTTAGCTGCATGGTTATATGAGTAAGACTGTTGTCTCCCTCCCTCTACTCCAGCTGTAAACAGATGTTCCAGAAAAACAGCTGGTTCAATGCTATTTGAGATACAAGCTGCAGTGTTGCCTATTGATAATCACAGGTAAAGCTGTAACACAGCTCTAAAAGGGCCCTAGATCAACAAAGGTTTATATTAGTTTGAGCATGATTTATGGTGACTCAGGATGTGCCTGGGGTGTCACTGGCAGGGTAACACTGAACAACCCTTGCTGCTGCAGGCGTATCTAGTTTTCTTTTTCAGGGGATGTAGAAGGAGGGGTGACTCAGCACACAGGGGTGACCGGAGTCCAGCACGGTTTGAGCTTCCAAGTCCCCAACAGCCCCAGACATCTGCACAGTGGGTAAAGCACATTCGTGTGTGCTTGGCTCACTGAAAAGACACAGGTATGACATCTCACCTGTGTCCCAAAACTTTAAACGGGACCAGGGGGTCAGTAGCCCCTCTGCCAGGGGCTCACAGCACAGGTTTTCCCTTAAGCACTCCCCTCTCGCCTCTGTCAGACCATGGATACAGCTCCTCTGGCACAACTCCTGCAAGGCGGATTCCACAGCACATCCCTGACTTACTGCCCCCATGGCTCACTGCAACAGATTACTAACCCCGCTCTGTAATCACAAATCTATTTATACTTCTTTTAACAGACTGAACTCCTAATGCTCTGATTTAGTCACTTCTGAGAACCTCCTTCAAGCATAGCTTTTCACAAAAAAACCCACCACAGTCTGAGAGACTCCTTACTTGCACAGGCTGTCAAATGTCCCTCCTTGCACCACACCAGGCTTTCTTGGTACCCTGTCTTGTGTTGCTTCTTGGTACCCTGTCTTGTGTTGTGAAGCTGAGAGGCTTCTCAAGGGAAATTGAAGTCTAAATCATTTGGTGTCTCCAGGAAGAGGCCTATATATATTTCAGATGCAAGAGTGAGAGACTGTATCACCAGATTTATATATATATATATATATATATATATAAAAGTTTGCTTTTGATTAGCCTTTTTCCTTGGCTCTGAAGCCTACAGCATTTACTGCAGCCAGGCAGCCAAGGTTTCCTGCGGTCCCTGGTTGGAATGAAATACACTCTAGAACCAGAGCACTGTTTACAGGCCTTTGGTATTGAGTCAGGGGTATCTTCTGTTTGTAGCTATGAAGTAGAAAACTATAGCTATATTCCAGAGTTTTGGGCAGTTCCTGGAACTTTTCCACCCAAAGAAGGCAGAACATTTTCAGGGTTTAGAACTGACCATAAATTTCTGTTATTCCCTTATCAGCAGGAGGGTCTGTCTTTGAGTCTTTGTGTATAAAGGACAGAGGAGTCTGTGTTCCCCTAACTGTGAGGCACAGAGCTACAGCAAGTGCAAAAGGTTCAGTGCCCTCAGTTGTCCTGTAGCTGACCATTGTTACAATGTATCCTGGCCACGCTAAATAGATACCTCCAGTTTTGTGCCCTTAAACTTGCTAAAGCCTTGGCAGAGAAGCACACAGGAAACCTGTTCTACACGTAAAGGCATCATGTGCCCTCTTCTATGCTGGTGCAGTATTTTGACCTTTCTTTTTTTTAAATATGCATTACACAGCCCAGCAAGAAGTGCAATACAGTTTAGGCTGTGACTTTATACTTTCTGTCATAAAATCTTGAGTAATGTGTCCCACTGGAATGGTTATAATTGAGCACACAAATCAAGTCCAAGGGTGAGAGGCTCATGACAGGAAAAGCAGAATCAGAGGAACATCTTCATGACTCTTGCACAAGCCAAGTACATTTTATTATAAAGGCATGGAAACACAATGCAAAAATTACTACCTCTTAAACTAACTGATCACCCCTAGCAAAGTCTGCTGTTAGCTCAGACTGCTTTCAGCTGGTAGTCTATCCCTGGCCAAACTGGGGGACCCCCACAAATTTATCTCCACAGCGTTCCTCTCAAGCCAAGTCACTCCTGCAACGAAACCATACCAAAGAGAAAACCATTCAAAGGAAAGCAAGTGCAGCACTGTGACAGCTTCTTGCCAAAACTCTTTCAAACCAGTGCTCCTGCCATTAAAAAACAAACAACCCCTTCACAACTTCTAAACTTAACTGAAAAAGTCTTTTCAATAAATTAGATTCTGTCCTTCCAAGGATCCATCCTTAGCTCAGATAGGAGTGCTACATATACTGTGCTCATCCCCATATGCCCCTCACTCTTACAGCTCAATGAGCTGCCACGGGCACCACAGCACATTCCACATCTCCAGTGGTTAACCACAACAGCCTGGGCAAAAACAGCTCTTTTTGATCACTTTGAATCTAACCTCCTTTAGGCCTGTTCCTGCATGAGGCAGGATCCAGTTGTTCCTGCTCGCCTCTTCCATGTCAATAGGGAAAGACTAAGCTGAGAACAACCACTTAGCAAACCCACAGAATCTCCTGATGAGGCAAGTCATCAGAACAACATTGAGGACAAAAGGAGGTAACGTGTTCATATTGTACTAGGTCTTGCTATATGTCACATTATCAGTGCTATAGCTTATTCAAAAGACACAAGAATTGACTGATTTAGTGTTACACTTAAAAGACATGCCGTAGTGTTAATGTTTCCAAAAGCTATTGGTTTTGATGTCATGATAAACTGTGAGGAAATGAGAAATTCAGTAATCAGCTGAAAAAACAGCTGGGGAACACGAAGGTCCCAAAACTAGTGGGAGGAAAAAGCGACATCACTCACCCTCCTGTGGATGCCACTTTGAAGGGGACCAGGTATCTCAGGAGAAGCCCCACAGAGATGACCTCATCAGGCAAAGCCTAGGCTTTCAGGAGCTGTCACCTGGGAAAGAAATGCAGCAGCAGTGGGTGACAGAGCAGAGCAACAAACCTCCTGCAAATTATTTCCAGCAACTAGTTTGTCCTTAACCGTAACCTGTGTTGAAAACTAAAAGGGTGCTGCTCACTTCATAAACACGAATCACCCCTGAACCCGGTCAAGCAAATCTGTCTGCAGAAGAGGAGGCAGTTCTGTGTTGACTGTCAGTGCTGATGTCTATCTTACAAGAGTCCAGACTTCTAAGGAAAAGGTGCTTCAAACGTGGACTAGAGGCCTGTGAAATTCCCAAAGAGCATCTAAGGACTGGTCTGGCTTAACTTTCCTTGCTCTAGAAAGGGCTTACAATGTGCCCAGCAATAAGCAGCAGGAGAACTGGAGAGGATGTTGCTCTGGAAACTTAGAAGAGCAAACGAACTATTATTTGAACTGTTGTGTGCCTTTCAAAAAGAACATTTCCCCTCCCCACCCGCCAAATAAATTCACCAAAAACCCCAGGCCTTGGGAGCCTTGCTATAGCCCTAGGCTGTAATCAGAGGGAAGACAAATTTCTTTCCCAAGACAGAGAAACAATGATAATAAATCTGAATGAAAGGGAGCACACCAGACCTTGTCTTATTAATGGAGGGAATGATACTGTAGCTGGAGGGCATTACTGCCCTGACCTAGGAGAGAAAAACTCCTGTTCCTGGCTTCTGGTTCAAGACGAGGATCTCAGCAGCAGGCACTGGCTCAGGAGTCAGTTGTTGGCTGTAATTACAGCTTCCCTCCCTCTTGGCAGCTGTTTCAATCTGCAGCTCAACACAGAGTGTTTAATGCACGTCACGGTCCCACAGGTGACTCCATGCAGCTCTGCCCTTGCGCTCGAGTCATCCTGCACCTGCTGTAAGCTCTCAATTCATCTGCAGAGGAAGGGCAGGGCCTGTATTTTTCCTCTGTTCTACAGTTTAGGAATAATTGATGAATATATGCAAATAATGCTGTAAAGTAGTATTGCTTACAGCACTTCTTTGCTTGTCCCTCAGTCCTATCGATGAAATTAGGCATAACTTCTGCTCCATACCTCCATGAAAGACTATCACACAGTATTCTCCTTCAGCACCAAAAGCAGAGGAGCTCTGCCAGGTTGATGCCACAGCAAGAGATGGCACAAGACAGAAAGCCTGCTCAGAGCAGTGTGGGGTTCCTACCTACCCTGATGCTGTATGTCTTTCTGGCACTTTGTCTGAAATTCATTTAATTTGCCAATGGCATTTTGGGATTTCCTACATGTGCTAAATTGTAATAAATGACATCTGCTGGTGGCAAAGAGGATTATGGAGGGTAGGGCTGCCTGAGACAGCCGAAATCCACTGGAGATTGAAAAGGTGTGAGCAGTAAATAAAAGGAAATCCTGGATCACCGTATAGTGTTCAGCTCCCACAATTTGACCTCCTTTGGTCCCTTCTATATTTTGTTAAGATCATATTTCTTTATGTGCTGCCTGGCTTAAAAGCCACCATAAATCTGTGGTGTGCAGTAAGAATAACAGGGAAGGCACCGTGTAATACAAGGGGCTCTAATTCCATTCCAGGCACACAGAGGGAGCTGTAAATCAGTGTGGAGAAGCTTTAGATGGGAGAAGTGGGGCCAAGGCTGGGAAGGCAGCTGCAGCCTCGCCCTATCCGCCCTTGGGGTCAGCCCACCTTCCTCACCGGGGAGGGGGAACAGCTTTCCTTCTCCTGCTGTGCTGCAGGGAAGGGGCTCACCCTACCCCCCAGCCCATGCCCTTTGCCCTGGCCCTCCTGGGCTCCAATCCTCTCCCTCCCTCAGCCATCAGGGGACCTAAACTAAAGAGAAACTGTAAGTATCCAGTGAGTAACATATCCTCCGTGTTGCTGCTGCTGAAAAGCATGGTCTGCTGCCAACCCAGAGCACAAAACCACCAAAAAAGAGTTCTTACAGTTCTTCAGACTTGAACATTGACAAAACTACTTTAAGTACTTTTTGGGACAAAGTGCACCTACCCCACCCTTGAGGGAATAACCTGTGGGATGAACCGCACAGTTCGTGTATCACGGGTTGGAGCACAGCCCAGGCGTCGCTCACATCAAGGTGTTTGCCTCCTCTGGCATCATCTGTAAAAATCAAGTCATACCTGCTTGGCCCACATGTGGCCAAACCACGTCTTGTCTTCCAGCTGCAGCCCCGGCAGAAGGAGCCAGGGCAGGAACAGCCCTGTCAGAGCCGTCTGAGCTGCCTGTGAGCGACGGCCCTGCCATACGCTGTGCTCACGTACTTACCCAGCTCATGCAGATGTAGCTCCGCCACTGGAAATCTGGGAAGAACTTGAGCTAGGGATACACTATCACATCCAAAATAACAAATTTTTTTTCCTTGCTCTAGTGTGAAAAAGTCTAACCCTAAAGTGGAAGCTTTCTGAGGTATACTTTCCTAATACTCATTTTACTCAAGTTCTGATAGAAAATGTGAATGATCACTTTTTCTTTTTTCCTGCCGGATAGGAAAATATGATGAATGTCTGAAATGTAATGTATTTATAAGGTTTCTTTGTGCTACAGTTAAAACTTACTAAGCTTTGGAAAAGCTGAATTGCAAAGGGGAATGAAATGGAAACTTCTTTGTCCATTTGAACTTTCAAACTCAGGCTCTAAGCTTTGGTATGATGGAGAAATAAAAGGTGAATCATTGAATCCTGGACCATCGATCATTTCATTTTATCCATGGTAAACAGGAGAAAAAAGGGAGAGAAAAAGAAAATACAACCAAAGTAGTGGACACGAAACTTCAGGGGAAAGAAGTTACTGTGTTGTAACCACGGGTATCCTATTCCAAACCTCAGCAGAGGTCACCGGAACAAGCCAGCAAGCTATACCTAAATAAAAACAGGAGCTATGGGATTCCCCATCTGATTTTCACACAGTCACTACTGCAACACCATTTGTCAAGCTCGCAGGGTAGTTTTTTACCAAATGTGAGAGACAGTACCAAAAAGCCAGGCTAAAGCCATAGAGAGAGTGTGTATGCTTCCACAAGGGAATAATCTGCCCAGGAAGGTCTGTAAAGTCCCAAGATTACACTGAAACCTCCCAGATCCCTCAGTGCTGCAAACTGTGTTGTAACAGTTCCACAAGTGAGATGTTCTTGTCATCGAAAGCGAGATGTTCAAAGGACCTGTCTTGCTGGGTAAAGGAAGGGTTAAACTGCCTTTTCTCCTATTTTTGGATATTTTTTACATGTGGGAGAACAATTTCTATGTGTGCAACCAAACCCACCACCTTGCCGTTATGTTTCCTTTCTTCCACAGATTTTTGGTGCAAGTTCACGTTCTCAAGATGTCTTCAATGGACCCAACATTTTCTGTCCATGGATTTCCAGGTGCAATTTGTGCTTCTCAGATAGCGGAGGGTTCTCTTTGGGGGTCATTAAAAGTCATGAAATGATCCTGCTTACAAGAAACTAAGAGACCAGTCTGGTTTTTGGTTTTTTAGTTCTCCTTCTTGATTTTCATTGTTACAGCTTTTTACTTGCAACATAAAGCCTATCTGCTGAAGAAGTCATGTGACTTAATTTGATACTATTTGTCAAACACTGCAAGATTCCTGAGGGAGAGAGAAGTTGAACAAAACCAATGCATTGCTAGTAAAATTTTTGCACTCAGATGTCCAGTAAATACAAACATCCTGAATGCAAGTTTGCAGCATTTTTGGAATCATTTCCCATAACAGCTTCATTCCATTCAAATGAATCAGAAACAGAACAGATTGAGAGCAGACAAACTTTGAAATACTTAAAAATTCTTTAATTCAATTTTTCATGGTAAAGACTTTTAAAAGGATAATTATTTTGCAGGCAGTTACTAAAAAGATACATTTAAAATCTAAATCTAGAGCAGTTAGGGACAAGATAACAACAACTGTATATAGACTTACTTTGCTGTTTCAGAAGTATATCTCAGGAATGTATTTTAGCTCTTGTTTCTCTGTGAATTAAGACACTGATGGTGTTATGCTGCTTATCAGGGAAGGCAGTAGGTTGTATAGTTATCTCCTGATTGGGGCAAAATCACTACCCTGAAACCACACAACCTACTACCTCATCCTGTTAGAGCATCATGCACGTCTTCTGAAGGAAACCAACATTTCACCATTTGCACACACGTTCTATCCCACCCACTTCTGTAATTGTGGCCTGCTGACCTTTCCTCACAGTTCTACTGGAAGTCAGTCGAGAATCGGTGAGGTGGCTCCGGAGACATGACAACTGCAGTGGCAAACACTGTCCCTCCCAAATTAGCAATATGTAATAAAAAGCAAGTGAAATCAGCACCCGAAACTGATTAAAGAGACCTCTTACTTAGGGCTCAAGCATTTAGCAGTTCCAGGCAGTACACAAGCAATTGGAAGATACCTTCTTTGGTTTCTGTCCAGCTCGTCCCTTTGCAGTTTCTCAAACAGCCTACGCAAAGTGGATTTAAACAGCTGCTGAATCCAAAGTGGCATTTTCTGTTGACTATGAACACAAATGCCAGAAGGTAATGGAGATGTGGGTCAGCTGTTTCCAGACAGCCACTCTCACAGCAGCCCGAGAACGCTGGGCATGAGCAAGTCCACTGTAGAGTGGGAAAAGGGCTCAGGGACTGGGTTGTACCTCTCTGTCCTGTCACTCACACCCCACCTCCCCTGAGAAAGGAAATGGCTTTTGGGCCTGAAGGGGAACTAGAGGAATCTAAACACTGTAAGAACATTCATGTACAAGAGCCAAACGCAACAAGCAGACACAGCCAGAGAATGTTACAGTTGGAAAATCTCTGTGTTGTCTTTCAAACGCACATCCAGCGCTGGTATCACAGCCACTTCAGGAAAGACAGTAGATTGTATAGTTATCTGACAGGCAGGGCATAGCCCTAAAACTATACAACCTACTACCTCACCCCAAAGGACAGTCAGACTCTGATCAGATGAAGCACAAGCTGTATTCCCAGACAGCTGGATTGCTTGCTGACAACCTAGAAGACAAAAAGCTCTGGAGACAAATATTAACAGTCTTGAATTTGAAACAGTTTGCTATATACCAGACAACATTCTGCTTAATAAGTTCTAGTTTCACGTTTGAAATGTTTAAGAGATTTGCAACTTGTGAAGTCATGTCAGTGATAAGAAGCACAAGGGAAAGAGGATACAGCATTTATTTTTAATAACTGCACTTGTATACTTCCAACTGTGACACAATTGTATCCTATCAAACCAGTTTGTCAATTTGGGAAACGCATGGCTATGACTCAGAGGGAGGATGATGACTTAGAGAGATTGTATAGCATGCTCCTGTATATTCCTCTATTATCTTCATGGGGAAGAGCTGAGGTTCTCTAACTGAATTTCCCAGGTCCCACAGGAGTAAATCCCTAAGACTGAACAAAGGATTTCTCAAGACTGAGGAACTGTTGTGGCCTACTCAAACACCACACTAGTCCTAACTGAGCATAATCCAGCTCTGAATCGAGCACTACACCAACAAACCCTGCTGTACCACACACACCTTGCTCAGGAGGATTAGCAGAGCTGCCACTACAACACCAACTACTGTCACCTCAAACTTGCGCTGCAGTGTGAGGGGGTTGTTATTCCCCACCACATGGTTTGACGGACAACACTTCACATTCAGGGCAGATCTAAATAAGTAGAAATAACTGAGTAATCAGTCAGTATTGTAATATAAATACTGCTTAGATAAATATGCAAACCTTTAAAGTAAAAGGCATCGTATAACTCAATCAGCTACCTTCCCTTTTGCTAAGTTAACTAAAGAACACAATAGCTGATGCACCCATCAGCCCCGTGCAAAGAAAGGAAAGCTCTGTTTCACTAGGAAGCAGACCTTACTCTGAAGGTCACACTGCAGGGGGACTGAAGCCATCTGCCCTGGCTTTCAGCATCACTGATGTGGGGACCTGAAAAGAGAGGAGCAAGACAAAACACACACATCTCAATGGCATTTCACTGCACGCTGAAACGATTATAAGGTGGGAGAGAGCGCATGCTAAAGCCGTAAGCAGCTTCCTTCTTGAGGAGAAGGAACACAGCACCACTTTTCCCGTCCACTTTTACTACCACAATTCCACTACAGCCCAGGGGAGGACCCTGACTCAAAAAGAGACAGGCAAAAGAAAAGGTGAGTGAAAAAACCGATTTTTTTTAGATTGTCTTGAGTGTTAAGAGCATCACAGAGACAAGCAGAGAGAGGTTTTAGCTCCTACAAAGAACAAACACTTTTAAATGAAGCAAAGAAGGAAGGAGAATGCAGACGTCTGACCAAATTAGATATCAACGTGCTAATTATAAAAGACTATACCATCAGTGTCAAAAATCATTTCACTGCAGTGGACTGAGACCACATGTAGAAAGAGGTCACTGGTTGCTGAGAGCTGCACATGGTGCTATTTGTGCACAAGACGGGCCTGGTGCAACTCTGACCACGCTAAGATCACTGTATTGCAGGAAATACTGTCCAACCCCGTATTTCACATCTTGTAACCTCAATGCCCCAGTAGGCCAAACAGGATATGCATTGTAATATTCTTTTTAGACCACACTGAAGAACAGCTTGAGAGATTTCAGTATCTCATCAACGTCAAGTGTGCAAAACTGGTGGCAGAAGCTGCTCCCTGACCACTATCAAAGAAATCCTTTTGGAAAGCTCTCCAGCAGAACGCCTGATAGTCCTCTCTAAGTACGTAAGGGTTTTAAAGTCAATTGCTCTCAAAATAATCCTCTGAAAAACACCCTACCCTGTGCATCTGGTTTTTAGATAAAATATTTAAAAATAAACATCATCTTAGTGCATGCAGTCAGAGATCTCAGTGTTCTTCCTAAGAGCCAAGAACTGCACTGGAGCTTTGGCTAAAATTCTTGTCCCGTTTCAGAAGCCTTTGAGTTGTGCAGTCATCTCTCAGAAAGCGCTTTCTGTGTAACATAAATGCTATGCTTATATCAACAGAACCATGTTACATAATATAATTGGAGGAAAGCTGTGTATTGTGTGATTGACTTCAAAGTGACACTTTCGTAAGCATTTACTTTAAAGTAGAAGGATAAAAACAACATAACTTTTCAGAGTAGCAACTCTTTGCTGGATGGTACAGTGAAACCAGTTCAAAGTACCAGTCTGGCATTAAAAAGGACAATTAACAGTAGCGAAAAGCCCAAACTACCCCACAGACCCAACCAACTCCAACAACAGGGAATTTTGGATGAGAAACCTACACTTACAGCTGATTCCAGGGACCCTAAGAGACAGAAAGATAGATCCAAACAATGGCAATCTTCTGGAAAGCCTGAGTATGTTCCAGGGATCTCACTGCCTGTCTTTAATATATCTGGACTTCACTTTCAGTTTCAGGTGCAATGCTAGGTGAGATAGTGAAAAATATCCACCCCTATTGAAAAAATGGTGAACTTTTATTAGCCATTTCTAAAGGATGCTGTTATTTGCTGTGATAATGATGTTAAAGATTCCTTTCTCTAGGTGCAGCTGATATAATGTTGCCTTAATCTATATTTTCCCACAAAAATAGTAGTTTGTTAATTCATAAAGATATTGAGATAATTATTTGTAAAGTACCATAAACTCTGTATAGCACTATTTTCTATAAGGTCTGTTATTGTGGGTATTAGTAATACTCAACAGCAGACAAAACCAGAAAAGAATGTGTTTTATCCAACACCTAAAATTAATTAGTCTTCTGCTCTCACATGCTGCTCATAAACTTATTTTAATTGACTTAGATCACCAAACAAGGATGAACTTTAAAATACTTAATGAAAGAAAAATGCATGTTCATTTTCCTTCTATGAAGACGACAGGCACAAGAAATAACTATCTGGCAGGAGTTATGTTTCTAGTTTAACAACTGTTTAATACTAGGAAAAATATGACATTTCCATATTCCAACTCTCACTGCTCACTGAAAAATGTCTTGAAACTGATGTTAATAAGTACCTCGGCAGTCACTTTTAAAAAGGCACAGGGCCAACCAAGTCTGCTATTTCTGTGATGTTATAGGGAAGCAGACAGTTTTAAAGTAGGGTTGTTATATAATTAAAAGCCTTACTAATGAACAGGCTCTGGGACAGCACAAGAACAATCATTTTGCGATCTCTGAGCACCTTCCACCCAAAACCTCAGGAGGATTAACAAAGGCTGAGTGCCCCTGGGCTGTGTGCTCTGGGGAGCACTGGGATTCCACACCAGGGCAGAAGAGGGCCTGGAGCCCCTCCAAGGTGGGGACATTGCCCAGCAAGGCTGGATGAAGGACAGGTCAGAGCTATCCGATCCCTCTCCATGCAACAATTATCTTCTGGCTTCTCAAGTGGTGCAGTCACCACTCTGGCTCCCACAGACTCAAAATGTCACCAACATTTGCTGGCAAGAGCATTGTGGGGCCAATGGCTGAGGATCTGCTGTGGTGGATGCTGCAGCCAAGGGGAGCTTTGACAAATTCAACAGGGCCTGGATCGGGCAGGAAACTGAACTGCCACATCATTCTTTCTGGGCAGGATCGTGCCAGAGCGGTATCATGGCAGGTAACTTTCCTGGAGGTTTTGGATAGAAATTTCTTGGTGGAGGGAAGAATTCACTTTCTTTCAATTTGTGTATGACAAACTCTACACACAGTATTTTAAAATATATTTTTAGCTGAATATTACAAAAATGACACGCTGCCTCGCATCTTCAAGGAGTAAAAAATATTCTACAAACACACATGTTGTGACACCTATGAAGTACAACATGTATCATGGTCTTACCCATTACTTAAATGCAGCTGTTCCTGAAATGGCAAACAACAGCTCTTTGCCCAGTCGTGAAACTTCCCTGTAATTTAATGGTACAGGACAGATTCTGCCAGAACTTCAGGCAGGCACAATGGGAAAACCTCACAGGATGGAGTTTCCACGGCCTCCTCCTCCATTCTGTGGAGTTGCACAGGATTTGCTACAAGTTGCCTTGGGGCTGGGTGTACATCAGAGGTGTTCTGCATCATCACAGACACATTCTATATGGATATGCTGAGCATTTCACGGCCCTACTGCTGCAAATTGCCTTGCAAGTTAAATAGATGCTTCAAAACGGAATGCATTAGGGAAAAGACAGTTTTCCATCAAAAATACATTTCATTTTTCTTGGATGTAGTCTCGTGTCTTCTGCTTATGCAAACTGCAGTACCTACGCTGACAAAATTGTTATTTTTCTATTGCATTAATGTCTGCTATTTTTGCTTATGTACTGCTCTGAATGCTAAAAAAACCATAAAAGCTGGTATTCCAGAGGATGATGAAATACTCAATGCCTCAAAGCTTCCACTACCACAGAAATTACACCAGGGCTAAGCACTGGCTGCTCTGTAGGTTGCACAGGTGTTCCTAAGCAAATAAACATTTCAGGAAATACCTTACTAAAAAATAAACTTCAGAAGTTTATTACTCACTGCACCCCCGAGCTCTCCATGGCAGAGGTGAGGACAACCAGATCCTAATGCCCAGAAATCAGGGTGAGGCCACAATCCAGGGGAGATAAAACCTGCGTGCAAATGGAGAATCCATGGCGTAAGTGAGGTGCATCTTGTGAAAAACAAATGTTATAGGTACTCTTGATATCTTCCCATGTGTAAAAGCAAAAGTGCAAGGGCTGGATTACCTGGGAGATGAGCCCAGCAAGAGAAGATGAAGCTGTGACAAATTAGGGATTGTTTTTTGTTAGGGAAGGAGCAAAGAGAATGTGTCAGTTTTATTTTTTCTTGGCAGTCAGAGATAGGAAGAGTAAAAGGGGCATAGAACACCCCTCAGAGTAAGCATTTCCTACATATTCATCAGTTATCGCCATGCTCTCAGGAGGATTGTACTAATGCAGATCACACTAAAATGAAATATTAATCAAGACCCCCCCAAAATATTCACTCACTGTAGGACGATGAGCAATGGCCCGTATTTTTGAGAGTTGAACTTGCCTAACTCAGCTGCCATGACCTGGATTTGCCCAACATCTCTGAACATTAGGATGGACACTGAAACGGAGCACCCTTATCTTTGCTTTGATATGCAATGTCCAACTCTTCCAAACTGCACCTCTCCCACATCCCCTCAAATCCCACAAAAATAAAACACTGGGCACAGTCACTGATGCAGAGAGCAGTCAGGATCCCAGTCATCCAGTCTCTCCAGCTAAATACTCAGACATCTCACAAGCAATATTTGAGTAATGTTTTTAATTATTTTTGGGTGGAAACCCCCTTTACTACACTGAGAATCTTAAATAAGCCATCTGAATTGTAAGTCGACCAGATTTGACTTTTAATATGTACAATTCATACAGTGTCACACCTAGCCTATGTGACACCAGTGAGGAAGTGTTACTTATTTCAGTTCTTTATAGGCACTGGGAGTCACATCTTCTTTAAAAAAACACCATTCCCAACTCCAACACACTAATTCATTCTGAGGAAAACTGAATTTTCATTCTGAAATGGATTTAAATTGTTTTTCTTTTTAAATAAACTAGTATGTGCAAGTCCTAACTTAATTAAGCCCCAACAAGGAATGTCTGTCAACAAGAAACTAAAAGTCATTTTGCAGAATGCAGCTGGGCCAGTAACTATAGCTGGTAGAAAAATATCTTCTGCCCTTTGCCCCATAAGGCTTCCATTTTAAATTTTAGCCTTTAGTGAGATCAAGCAGCTTACAAGTAGGAGCGAGTGAATTGGTAGTCTGGGAGCCAGGATCAGAACGACTTAGAGTTACATGGATTTTGCCTAAAATTCTGTATTTACATTAATGCACACTTACATTTGCCACCACCACAAACAGGACAAAGTATTTGAGTGCTAACGAATAAGCTTTGTATGATGGCAGACAAGCAGAATCTGTCCTTCACGAAGTCCATTTGTCACAATCACTTTAGACCCGCAGCACGAGAAATCGTGGGTACTATTATATGGAAAGCTGGCATGAAATCACCAATCTATGTAGTATGTTTGTTTTAAAATACTGTTACAAGCTTAAAATCCACTTCCATTGCAGAACAACATTCTGGGGTTTGGACTGCATTTGGGCTTGGTTTAATCTGACAATACATTAGCAGAGGCCTGATGTTCACATACATTAACCCAGAGAAAGCATTTGTATAGGCAAACCCAAACTGCAGCAGCCTGCTTATTTCTGGTTACTTCGGGGGTACAGGCAAGGTGTGAAGCCACAGCCCTGATCAGACAAGGCCATTTACATGAACAAACAATTGTCCTGTCAGACAGTTCTGTGTCCCTGACATGACACGGCCTGGCCAGGCCCTGATGCACCAGCCAAGGGACACATTCTCCCCGCCTCCGGAGCTGCAGGGCCTCCCCAGCTCGCATCCTGCCTGGAATCCCCCTCCTCTGCTGCCAGAGCTGGGCCCTGCCTCTTGCGCACCTCCTGATCCCAGGGATCTTCACGAATGTGCCGTGACAACACTGCTATTGAGTTCCCTTTTTCCTTTTGGTGACTGTTTTTCTGTGGTTACCAGCACCGATTTCTGTGCACGGCAACAGCTTTGATACTGTCCCAAGTCGTGTTGTGATTTAAGAAGCACACACAAGTCCTTTTGTCATGCTGGGTCTGCCTCTGCTTGGCTCGGATATTTTCCATTCGGAGGCCTCCACGCTGCAGGTGACAGGCACAGACAAGGCTCATGCACAGCCTCCTGCGTGGGCTAAGGAGCTCACCAGCCCACACAGAGCCCAGCCCCCGAGCCACACCAGCATCACACGATCCTAAAGCAAGGGGGGAGCCCCTGAAAATGGCCGCTCTCGCCACAGGGCCCGACGTGACGCTGTGCTGGCCCGTGGGCTGCGCGCGGCGGTGGCACCGATGCAGCACCGCTGGCACAGGGTTCACAGCAGAGGGGCTCGAGTGCCAGACACACAGCACTGCTTGTCTCTGCTCGCTCCACACAACCTCCTGTCCCCTCAGGTGGCCAGGTCTCTCCACAGACTGACTCCAGGGCAAGGCTTCGTACCTGAGGCTGAAGCTTGCACTGGTTAAACCTTCATGAACGGACTTAAAGTGGTGGTAGACAGTGAGCAGATCTTTGCCGGTGTGTTAGACTCTCCGTGTCCATCATTCATGGCGCTGTTGCTACAGGCCCTAATTTTACGTAAGTGAAAGTCACAAGAGAACTGTTAGGATAAGCAAGTAGGAAGAGCACAGGGAAGGAGTGCCTCGTCAGTCAGTATTAAAGACATAGTTCAGTATTACATTTTCTGTTTGTGAAGCCTCTTGGGAGTTGAAAAATGCAACACACTTTCTCAGAATAGTGACAAGCTGAAACCTAAAATCTTGAAGATCATCTTTAGAATCAACTTCTTAATGTCCTCTGCACAATTCCATCCCAATTCTCCACATATGAAAAATACATAACCCCTCATCTCCAAATTCATCTGCCTCACAGTTCCTTTTAGCTCCTATTTAAAAACTCCCAAAATCCTATCTTAGCCATTTCTCTGCGCCTGCTCTTGGATGCCAAAGATTTCAAAACTTACAATCAGTCTGGCAAGGAGCAGATTATGCACTCTCTGAAGACGGGAACGTGCCCACTAGCAGTATCAACTCAGCAATACAGCAAGAAGGCCTAGTGAAACTGAAATAATTGATTCCCCTCCCTTATCAACATAAAAAAATAGAGTCATACAAAAACATCTGCTTTTCTATCACATGGCATTTATAGCAAACATACTGGACAGTATTTCAGTGTTTTCCTGTTGGGGAAAGAAGCTGCAGGCACAGAATCCATGACATGTAAATTAAGATATACTTCACAAGATGTATCTTAGTTGTGAAAGTAGGTCATGCATTTAAGGCATTTCTAGACTCTATCTCTTGATGTAAACATTCTGAAAACATTCTTGTGTGTATAAAATAATATTTTAATTATTTATCAGATTTCATTCTCTAAGAACATTAGAGAACAACTATTTCTAAGAGTTCTCATAGGGTAGTAAATGTAAGTACTTCTTTGCAACCTTTTATAACTTTATGTAGTGCATGCTTAGTTCCTAATGGAACTGTATGATTGAAACACCCCACAAAGAAGTCGATGCAGTAGAAAAAGATGATGTGTGAAGATCCCAGGCTCCACAGAGAGGGGTCCTGACTAAACAATATAACGAAATTTTCAAACGTTTCCTACCTTGTATTGTTTTGTGACTCTTGGAATTTCCTCAAGACTGGTGTTGGGTATTTGTTCACCTGGCTATGAGCAAGTTATTCCACGAGCAAAGTTACAGAGAAAAAAAAAAAAAAAAGGCAGTGAAAGTAAGAAAGCAAGAGAGCCTATGTGTTTGAGATGGGAATTGAGTTTCCAGGCCAGAACATCTATCAAGAAATCTAAAAAAACTGAGACAATTTAAGTGGGCGCCACTATCAATTTATCCACTAGGTGTCACAAAATAATCATGCAACCAGATGAAAACCAATTATATGTAAAATGTGTCAGTGTACTACATCAATGAAGTGCTGCTTTGAAACGGAATCTCTGATAAGAGCAGATGCAGGAAAATGTCATGGATCTCATGAATATGCAAACTGTCAGGGGTGTACAGGAACCTGAGCCATGACACACAAAAGCTGTTGCCAACCGCAGTGCCTGTCATGTACTGGATTCACATACACACACGGAAGTGCTCCTTGAAAATAAACTCTTCCCAAATCCTAAAAGCAGTATTACTAGCTCTCAGAACTGCACGTCTTGTGTTTCCTGCTTTTTAATGCTCCAGCTACTGGACTAATGTATTATGTCAGATTCTCTACAAATACATAAAAATCCATCATGACTACAGGGAAAACACTGCAAAGAAAACAAGTTCTGAGGGTTAAAATGTAAGAGGAAGAGAAACAAAAATACATTATTAATATTAGTATAAAATCCACCCCAAATGCCAAACACTGAAATTGGCAATAATGTGTGACAGACACTCCTTAGATCCAGATTGTTCTTTTGGAAGGGTAGGCTTGAAAAGTACCAAATGGTTCTGTAGCCATTATTTCCCAGAAATTAGCCTCTACTACACTGGCAGTATTTTTGTTCTTAAATACTCCTGGACCATTTTAAATTCATAATTACATGTACACCTGCACTCATCCAAAACACTGAGTGCATTAAAGGATTAAGGCTGGGCTGTTGAAACAGGCCCCTCAGTTTCCAGAACAGTTTTTTTAATAACATTTAGTAACTTTTCCTCAGAGTTGCATAAAATTTTTACAGGCCAGGTGGACTCCAGTGTGAATTTATCATTATCTGTACTCACACGTAACGCACACAGTTAAAAATATTGTAATCAAGATATGCAACATTATGAACTAGAATAGCTTGGTTACTTAAGAAGAGGAAACATACCCTGGACATTTTTTATCACACAAACATAACAGGAGCAGGGCTATATATGCTCTCCTGCCAATTGCCTTTATATCTGGCCAGCCCAAGCAGTGTCAAACCCCTTCCCCCTTGTCAGACATGCAGTAAAGGAACATATGCGCTACCACGGCACTGGATGTGTACACTTCAGGTTATGTGTTTTATCCTGGCTGTAAAAAGCAAGCTTACATGATCGACTTTGGATTTTTTACACAGTCTTTCTTTTTAAGATGTGCTTTCTAAATGTCAGAGCTGCCCAACAGTTTCCAAAGTTTGAAAATACTTTCTTACTTGGTGATCATAAGAAGGAAGCTTTTCTTGCCCTTTTTTTTTTGGAGCAACTCAATTAAGTACTTGTGCTTACAGGAACACAGGTACAAAGCTGAGAGAGACATGCTGGGGTTTTGTGTTTCCAATACGAGCATAACTTCAATGTGTCTACGCTAAAGGAATCTGATATTGTGAAATACATTTTCAGAAGAACTCAGAAACATTCTCTGAAGTTCTCCACGCATTAAAACCATTATCTGACTTTAAAGAACCCTCCAGTGATCCCCGTTTAAGCTGACAGAATGCAGAGCCTCGTGAAGTCAATCAGAATTTTGCTATCATGTAGTGAAGCTGTGATTTCCCTTTAGGCAGAGCCATGCAGAAAAAGGCTGAGGTAACTCTTCATTACTTGTGCACCAGGACCCCAGATCCTTCACTACAGAGCTGCTTCCTACACAGCTGCCCCCAGCCTGCTTCTGTATGATCTCGCTGATGGCAGCACACACACCGTTTCTCAAATTATCAATATTAAAACATTTTTTCCTTTTTTTTTATTCGAAAGCTCATCTATCCTAGGCCTCACTTGGCCTTGAAGTGCCATGAGTAAAACAGCTTAGGAATGTGAATGTACAGCAAATGTGCTTCCCATTAGCTCTTAATGCCATAAATCTAAAATCCTTGATACTACTGTTAGAGCAGTGCTTCCACTCAAATCTTAAAGAGGCTTTAGACAAGATAGTAAGTCTCAACAGGCACATACAAGACACTTACTTCTGCGTAGGACAGGCTTGCAAATGCATGTGGGTCAGAGGTCCTGCCGCTGTGCATCAGTATTTCACTTACAATAGAATAATTTTAAATTACATTAAGAACTATCACCATATTCTGCTATCATTTACTTTTTCATGTCCTCTGCCACTAGAAATAAGCTTGAAGACATCCATCCAGCCCCAAGTGCACTATTCTGGGAAAGTTTCCATTTAGATGAGAACATTTATGCTCATAACTACATGATTTTTTTTAAAGCTTAATTCAATATGAATAACTGGTTCAACTTGGAGTCTGCTCATTAGCGAGCAGTTGGAAGGAACTGGTTAATCATTGTTTGCCATCTGCTTTGGAGACTCGACAGTGTACAGAACCTTTTCTGCAGCCAACAAACCCACAATGCACAAAGAGCACTGAAGGAAAACCCTGTTTGCAGCTATGGGGTTCTTTTCTGTGCACACTTTGTGGCTGACCCCCTCTCCGTCCCTGACAGACTGTGCTCTGGCAGAGGTCTCTGTGGGACTCCCCACGCCGCTGAGCAGCCCCTGCCCAGGGGCAGCAGCGGTGCTGGGCAGGAGTGGCGGTGGGCTGCTCAATACCCAGGGGCAGCAAGGCTGTCACACCACCAGGCCACCTGGCAGCAGGAGGTCAGGAGGCTGCAGGACACATACAAGATGCCACCTGTGGACTTGACTGTCGTTTATATGGTTAGAATACAAACCTAGAGAAATATTAGCAACATGATCCCTTTCGGCTTCCACATCCCCCTCATCTTTCTTCACGTACAATCAGTAAACTGCTCCTGAGCACTCCCCATCAGATTTCCTGGTCAAAAATGAAGGCAGCTCCTTACAGCTATCTGCTGTTTGCTCAGAAAGCCCCTGAATTCTCTAATCTCTCCAGGCTGTTTTATTAAAACCAACTCTAAGTTCTTCTAAACAGACAAGCCAGGACTTAAAAGGCTATATTGACTCAAAAAAGCATTTGTCTCCTCACAGAAAAAAAATCAAAATGCAAGAATAAAATTGGTTGATTATCTATGCTTCTTTCTTGGCTCATCTTCCCCATGTGGTGGGGCTGACACCCCATGTGTCATCATTGGAGAGGAAAGGAAGTTTCCATTTTGAGATTAGTTTTGGAATCCAGAGTCTTCCTCAAAAAATTCATTTTCTTCAAGATGAGGAAAAGAAATGTATGAATGATGTAAAAATGTTCCACTTAAACGCAGAAAAATTGCTAGGAAAAGGCACTTCATAAACTGAGGTTTTGTTAAAATACACATTGCTAACAAGTGGCAAAAAATACCAGAAGAAATGCTGAGCATGAGAAAATCAATACTGCAAGGCTCACTCTCCTTTCAAAGATCCAGCACTGGGGGCCATAATTCAGGTTATTAAAACCTTTTTTCAAGATTGATTAAAGTTCATTTCAGTAACATCAGAAGGGAACCCAGGCTCCAATGACCTCAATACTGAGAGTGTGGAACTGCAGTCTTCCAGAAGAAAATCAAAGTGTGCTCCTCTAAGCCTTCTTGCAAATAAGAGCTCTCAGTGTATTCAATCATAACAAAAGCCTATCAGTTGCCTTAAAAAAACCCTCATAAAACAAACAAACAATGGGAAATGTTCCCTCTGACTACTTCTTGCTCAAGCCATAAACTTCACTCATCCGCCTTTTCTTTGCAGATCTCCTGAGGTATGGAAACATGGAATCACAGAACGGCCTGGGTTGGAAGGGACCTTTGGGTATGCAGAAATTTAAATGATCTGGATTCATTTCCCAACTGTACCACATACTTCCTTCAAAATTTCAGGCAAATACTTGGGTCAAGTTTTCAGAAAAAGAACTTCAGTTCTCCTGACTTCTTTAGGTGCTAAAATAACTTAGCAGACTTTTCAAAGGCAAACTGCAACTAAGCTGTTGGTCTCCCTGAAAATGTTGAGCTGACCTACACTGAATGCTTTTAAAGGTCCACCCCCATCTGTTGAGGCTGTACATCTTAAAGCATTCACATCCGTGCTTCACTTCCACACCTGTAAAATATTATGTTCCTGCCTTCATGAGCTGAGGAGAATGAATTGTAATGTCCATGAACCAGCTTTGAGAATCTTCAGTGCTAAGATCATTTAACAGGGGCATCTGACATAGGGCATCTGTTTCATGGGGACCATCTCCTATTTCTGGCTTTGACAAGAAGGGAACTGGGAATTCCACAAACCCCAAACTCTTGATCATGATGCCACAGATGCCAATATCGGCTGCTCCAAACTCTGTGGGGAGTCTGGCCTTCCTTTATGGCAATGAGGAGGGCACTCTTCACTCCTCCTTTTAACTGAGAAAAGTGCCCCTTCTGACATGTGTCTGTGTGGAGTTCAACTGTTTGCTGTGAAGGTTATTAGGCAATGTCTCATCAAAAAGTAGAGATATTTTAGGTCAAGATCTGACTTCTTTTTCTAGACTCAGCAATGTTCTCTGGCAGCCACTGGATACTTAACCAAACAATTCAGATCCTGGTTTTGGGAGACTGAAATTATGGCCATACGGACACCTTCAGACTCCTAAATGTGTCTGGAAATACCCTGCATTTACCATAAATGTCTCTAGCTTGCTTTAAATTTTAACTAAACCTCTGGACTTGGATGCAGTAGGATTAATGGATCCACTCAAGATCAAAGTCCTGGCATTCCAGATCACCCTTGCAGCATTCCCTCAGAAGGAACACAAGTGTTTCTTGAACTTATTTTTCCAGAACAATTTACTTATGAGGGTGAGATTAGCACAGGGGAAGAGCTGAAATACCTGCAAGAGCTCTCGTTTTCCTCACTCAGCTGGATCCTGCAGAAGCCAAAAGTCAAAGGCCTTGCTAGCAGGAATTTCACACCAACTAATTTCACATTCTGCACCACTTCTTCTAAGAAAGACCCCTTAGGAATACGTATCAATTGTTTTCTGCAGGCATGAAAGAGGAGGGGGAAAGCAGAATATTAATGTTCGAGTATCACCCTTAAGCTGGGCAAGAATAGGCACAATAAAACATCTGGTGTGAGCAAGTACTTTCAGCCCATAATAGTGCCAAGACACAGTTATATGGGGCTGCTTTCTTGTAGACATAAGCCAAGACAGACATAAGAAGTCTATACTCTGATTTTTTTCCAATAGATATATCCACATGAATGCCTTTGGTTGAGCATCATGTCTTTTCATACATATTTTCCAAAAAAATCAACAGCCTTTCTCTAGTATTCAACTCATTATCGACACCCCCTCCCCACTGCTACATCATTTTATTTGAAGTATCAGTCATAGCATCCCATCAAAATTTAATAGCCACTTTCTGTAACTGAAGCATATTAACTCTTGGTTTCACCTATGCTAAGGTATATCCTTCTCCTTCTTTTACAATTCTAATGATATTAAAAATAAAACACCTTTCTCGAGCATGACTCAGAGATGTGTAATGTTCCTTTCTTCCGCTCATGGTAGAGACAGACGCGAAGGCAAAAGAATTCTCTATCCTAGTCTATAGCTTCATAGTGACTCCTGAGTGTCAAACCAATGGGGCTTTTAAGAAAACTGTCAACAACTGTAACAGTTACATAAGATAGTTAGAAAAATATTTGGCAAGGAAAAATGACAGTTTCTGTCACTTGAGATGATTTATAATTCAGTTTTAGAATGCAGGCAGTCAACATGTGACCTGACTTTTACTAAAGGAAATCAAAGAGACATTTAGCAGGATTGCAAAAGGGAAAGAACTGATGGCCCTATAGCAGCAGTTCCTCTCAGTTTCATCATCATCACGGCTAGGCTTTGCGAACGAAGATTTGGGAAGGGCTCTACCCACGCTTGCTACAAGCGCGCTGATGGCTAAAAAGGCC
>JAWMRA010000041.1:64188330-64199742 GCA_035584735.1 Pseudotriccus pelzelni
TTTTTACCTGCTGTATGGCCTTAACAGTTTCTTCCATAGTGGGGGCAATATCCAATTCAGTTCTCACCGGTTGTTGCAAAATGTATTGAATTGCTGAGTCTTGAACTACACGACTGGTACTGAAGGAAGATCTGCAGTTTTCCTCTCAGTGTTACACAAAAAGACAGAAAGGGAGGTCACATCAGCAGCTCTCCCTGTGGTCACTTTGTGCTGACTTGCTCCAGTTCCGAAGACCATCTGGTGCTGTCTGTGCTGGCCTGTTTGTGTTGTGTCCCAAGTTCTTTGTGGACTAGAATGAGTCACAAGTCACAGGAGAAGCATTTGAAGTTGCTTTGCAAGAGAATGTGACAGTTCAAACTGTGCACAAAGAACGTATGGCTGTTGATAACAGAAGACATCGAAAAGGATACCAAGTACAGAGGTGGCCATATAGGCAGGATGGCAGGTCAGATGAGCTGGGCTGTATTGCTGGCTCTGTCATGCACTTCCTGCAGCCCTTGCAGTGGTTACACGAGCCCTTTGGGGCTCCATTTTACTGCTTGTTAAACTGAGATCACAATTCCCTATCTCACAGTGATACTGTGAGGCTCATTCAGTAATGGCTTCAATTGAGTGCTGGGGAGATGGTCAATACAGATTTTATGCATCACTGAAGTAACATTTAACCTTAGAACTTAAGTGGTATATAGTCTTGTCTGGTCTCTTAGCAGTCATGGCTAAATATTATACATTCACTGTACTGAAAATATTTGAGAGGCAGGAGTTGTTAGTAGTGCTGATTTTGCATCCCTCAAGTTACAAATCTACAGGATGACAAATGTAAAAGGACACACTCTTTAAATGCAGTGTAAAACAGGTACTAAGCACATCCTGTAATGGTGATAAATGATGAAGAGAAAATGGTTCAACTGCTGCAGTGAGCAGACAGTGATTTAAATGAGCCCATGAAACAAGTATTTTAAAGTCTCAAGAATGACCACTGATAGTATCTGGAGGGGTTTCAGTTTAGAGCTGGGAGAACAGTTGTTTTTACTGATCTCTGTAAAAAAATTAATGAATGCAATTGCCATTTACCTATAGAAACACAGCTACAATTCAGCATAGTAATGAGTTTAAAGGTGTATCTCAAAGATATTTATAAAGATATAAATACTTACTTTGCTTACCCTGGCAATCACCCAGAAGAGAAAGTTCTCTTCAAAACATCTTTTCCAAGGTTTCTGAGGACTATTTTTAAACTTCATTGCCAGAGGTAATCTACTATGAAGACCTAAGCACCAGCAAAAAATTAATCTCCAGTGTGATTGCTATACATACCTTGTCATTTCCTCCGCAGAGATGACCAATCGTCACTTCTTTCATTTTCTAACTTGGCTCCCCTGTAAGTCATTCTTTCTGTTTCCAAAAAAAAAGAAGGAAAATAATAAATTTTATATGTTATCCTTATGATGGAAAAAATTAAGGAACAGACATAAAGATACTAAATACAGCCTTTCCTGCAGGTAAGGAATGTGTTTCAGCAGAAGGCCAGTGTCCCACTGCAAAGTTATTTCAAAAGCCTTAATTGAGGGTAAGTGGGGCATGAATGGCACTTTGTAGAGGGATGACTTTACCCTCGGGGAAGCACTATGACAAGATTTCTGAAACTACTCAATTTAACTGCAGCAAGCCTTGAAACCTTTGAGCAAAAAAGTCTCCTCTCTTCTAAAGAAAAGTTACCAGATAAAAATATTCCAGTCTTTACTCCTGAGTATTGTCCTTGTTTTCAGTCCTTTAAAATTGCTATACCGATTACTGGTAGAAAGATTAACTGTGGCTCACACTAATCAGCCAAGCATGGACATCAATACATGTGGTATAAATCACTCCTAACATGTAGCATTCAGCAGTTTAGTCTCAGTAGCCAGGCACACCAACACTCCTGATAATGCACTTGTGTCAGCAATGCCTTTACACATGCTCTGTAATCAGAGTCAAGCATAGAAGCCACTATTACATACAAAAATACACCCAGTATGGTGAAATAACAACTCCTGGTCTCTAGTATCGTGACAGCAATAGAACCCTGGGGAATGTGAAACAACACTGTCATGTCCCCACTACGAGAAGGGGAGAAGGACTGAGACCTGCAAACGCCCTCGGCGTGGATTAAGATGAGATAACTCTCAAGGTCTGTAATAACCAACAACTCTAATGGCACAAATGCGACCCTCTCACAGCTCTAACCTACACACTCTGAACCAAACTCTCGGGAGCTTCTCCCCTGTTCTCTATCCATAGCAGCATTTTAGGAATAACAATTACCCGCACATGCACCTAAGCTAGATCTAAATGCAAGCGCATGTTCTCTTCATGCCAAGTCTGAGAGCAAAGCCCTGTGAAGACTTAAGCATCCTAAAAATTAGGTTTGGGTTACCCACTGTGAGGTGATACCTGGCCTTGGAATGAAATGCAGAGTTTCCCACACAATCTACAAGGAGAGGCGAAGACTTCAGATTGGTGTTCCCATGCTTGGATATCAGATAGGTCTTCATACCTATGCCTATTCACCCCTCATCCCAATCCTCTTCTTCTATGAAGATATCAATCATGTTAATGTTAGGTAGGGCTTTCACAACCTGTTTTTTCCCCCCTTTCTTTTGCTTTATGTCCTGAAGTGATTTTGTTGGTTTTTTTTTTTTCTCACCTGTTTCAGTACTGTTCTTTCACTCCACGGTACATCTTTATACTTGCCCTACAATTTTCCTTTGGTAAGATTTTTCTTTCTTTTGTTGCTACTTCCATAGTTCACCTAAGCATTAGAACAGTCTGGCTTATTGTTCTCAAAGGCACCATCTTAGCACTGCTTTGTTTTGCTTTAGTAGTCAGAGACCAGCTCCTCTTCATCAGCTCTGTTAGTGACATAATGCTCTTCTCCCTATTTAACTCATTCTGAAATGTGTCAGGGCATCTGGGTACCATTCTGAACAGCTGAAAGAATTTATTTTAAATTGTCACTCAGTTTATTAATGAAGAAGAAAAATGCATGTGTATATTTTTCCTTAAGACAGAATATAGGTACTGTACAAAAATGTACACAAAAACAATCTCTGGCCTCAGTCAGACATGTGGCCAATGGGAAAATACAGGCAGAAAACCATCCAGACACAAGATGGGATAGAAACGCTACACATAAAGAAACTCTTCAAACTTAAGGGTGTATAAAGAACATGTACTGCCTTGATACGGTGCCATATAAAGAATTTATAGGCACGGTTTTTAGACTATTCCATTATTACAGTAGGCTACAATCCTGCAGATGTTTAGACATGAAGAACTTTACTCAGTCATGTTGTATTTTCTTATATGAGGGTCTTAAATTCCTTCTCCAGAGAGTGAGGAAGAAAACCCTCTCTCCTAGACTGGTTATAGAAGAGCAGCAGTTGCTAGACACTACTGAACATCAGGTATACGGTTCCCAAGCAACAAATACAATATTCTCTAGCAAGAACTGTATTTTAACATTGTGAGTAAAAGCAAAAGGAGAGGCAAACAACGGGAGTGCATTAACTGTGGTCTTTGAGTCAGCAAAGTGATCCAGTCTGAGAGTCAGAGAACTAACAATAATGCAGCTCTGGAGCAGAGTACTCAGTATCCACACACTGAGAGTTTAGCAAGTCTACATCTAGTTTTAGTCTGTCACAGAGCTGGTGGTTCCTTACTAATGCAATGCACCAAAAGAGGGTGCTAAAGAGAACCTCAACCATTAATGGCTGACACTGGAAAGGGGGGTACCTGGTTTAGCTTAGCCTGAGTACATATTTTTGAAGGCCAATGGGATAAGCCACCCCTTACCATGGAAGTTTCAATACAACAGGATTGCTATTTCAACTCATGATTTTTAAAGTTTAACTCTTACACATCATGACAGCAGTGCAGTGCCAAACACTGTAGAACTGACATCTGGTGTTCACTAAGATGAAAAAGCCCCAGTTTACTGTATAGCAATGCAAGGTGTTTACTTCGTGGGAAGGAAGGAGAAATTAGCTTTTCTAATTGATTAACCCCCCCACCTCGACAACATGACTGACTGGAACCCTGTTGAAGTAGGACCTTTATGAAGTGGCACCACTAATCCCATTTTAGGCAAGTGTTGGCTATGAATCTTTTTCGGAATACTTTATATTTGCAAAAGACACTGTAGGTGTGGTACCTACAGGTATTTCCTATGCCCATAAGCTCTACAACCGGACTGCAATTTTACTAAACCACTCGAGCAAAATGCAAATTTTTCTGACATAATGCCACTTGAACTAACAATAGAAAATTGCTTCTACAATCCAAGTCCTCAGAACACCCACAAAGACTAAAGGAATGGGATCTATGCTGAAGTAATACAGAACTAATCTGGGCAAATCAAATCCACTATCGAAAGAAGCAGGTTACGAAAAGTAATTAAGAGCAAGTCATTAATTGCATTTCAACAGTGCGGTATTTGCTGTCACTGACGATGAATGCCCATAACAAACAGATGGTTTGTAAAAGGCTGGAACACGGACACCTCACTCCAGACTTGTCTGGCGTTTGACAGGATGGTCCATATGCCCAGAATGTGATTGTGGATCCAATCACACAGACCTAGGCTTTCACCTAAGAATGCTCTGACCTGGGACAGCTACACTCCAGGGGGATTTTCCACATGCAGTGACTGACTAAAATAACCACAGCACCTCTGCCCATTTATTCCATGTACTTACCACTTGTGTTTTTTCCATAACTACACTACTAATCACTGCTGAAAAACAAGACAGTAGGCCAGGCAGACCCTTGGTCTGTCCAGACTGTTAAATCTTCCGTTCTTAGGATTTTTAACTGAGGAGACTGTGTTTCTCCAACTTTTGTTTAACTTATTGAAACTGCAACATACTTCTCAGGTTACAATTCACAATCATATCCTGCAATGTGGTGCTGCAGGAAGAACATCACTGCATACACAGAAGCGCTGAAACTGAAGCAGAGCTAATTCGGTTCCTCCATAGTCTCTGACTGCAGCATGAGGTCAGTAGCACTGCTGCCTACTCCTAGCCATCAATATCTGGTGCTAGGATTCATACCTTATCAAGAATTTCCATGGGAAAGCTTTAGAAAAAAACCAAAACACAGACATTCTCAGCCGTGCCTTGTGAAAACAACTGGGAAGGCTGTGAATGCAATAGCAGATGTGGCTGCTTACAGACACTGCACTGCACTCCCAGCAGCACAGGAGCCACAGCACTCCTGGAGGGTGTTCCTGGGACCCACCTGTGGGCAGGTAACACCCAGTGCTGGCTTCGGGCAGAGCCCCAGGACACCACAGCACCTTGGGACCTGCCTGGGGGGAACAGCAGACTTTTCTTTAGAACTTACTGCTCTTTCACACAAAATATGGCAAGGGCCCAGAAGAAGTACAGTCCCCAACGTGCTGGTCAGAAAACCAAGCTGGGTGACCAGAAAATACACAGCTCACTGGGTATGCAAAAGTTTTGCTCCTGTGCCGAGTCAGCAGTTGTATCTGGTACTGGGGTTGATCCTTTTCTTGTCTTTAACAAGGAAGACACGTAACTCTTGAGGCAAATCTATATTCTGGAATGTGCTTAACAAATATTTCATCAGAGGGGAAAGGTTTATCTTTTACCGCCAAATGACTTATTAGAACTCAGAGCCAAAACAGATAAAAGCCCTAGGGAATTATTGTATCTTTCACAGAGAGTTAAGCTATAAGAGGAGTTAAATGCTGCAGACAGGAGGGCTGGGGTTTGGGAGGAAGGTGAGCAGCAGTCCTGCCAAACAAATAAAGATTTCCCACACATATGTCAATGCAATTCTCTGCATCAATACCTGAAAAAGGAGAAGGCATTAAAGAAACGCACGCTTAAAGCCATGACTAATAAGGATACTTTTGTATCACAATGTCCAGATTAGCCAATGAATCTCTCAAACTATCTAACTTGCAGAATAGCATTTGGCAAAGTCTGCTGACATCTGCCACCACTTTCTTTAGCTTTCTGCATTCCCTGAGGGCGCTGCCTGCAACCTGCCCTGCAGTGCCACAGCACAGCAACTGCAGACAGGAGGGAATGCAGACAGACATGCAAAGTGTTTAAAATAGGAAACCCAGGCTCTGGGCCGGGACTGTGTAACAGGTGTATCTATATACTGGGAGCTTGTATTAATGCGGCTTCTGTCACACATGGACGGGTGGCCGGCAGCCTTTTCAGAAGTACAGGGTATTTTGGTGAAAGTCAGACAGAGTAACCTCGTAGTAACCTCTAGTCTGGCTCACAGCCACTAGGGAGGACTCTGGAGGACTGTCCCTTCGTGCTGCATTGATTAGATTTCTTCCCATAATACATCCAGTGTTTTTGCTCAGTAAACCTTACTAACAATTGAATCAAGGATAAAGAGTGAGAGGGGAAATAAAAGCTGATCTCCATGTGAAAATGGGCCATAAAATTAACAAGGTTCTCAACATCAAGTAATTCTGTCTGCTTTACTGTGGCCAGAAAATCAGAGCCTGTAAAAGACTTACACAAGCAAGGAGAAAAAAAAAAACCAACAAAAATATTCCAGAATTTATACAGCAAGTTGAATGTTTAAACACATAACATCTAAGAAATATAAAAGTTTAACTTCCCCGACTACATTTAAATATTTCCTTGTCCATATATTATACATGCATCATTTCTGGATACTAGTCATGTTGGAAAACACACATTTTCCACAATCTTTTATGGTGCTGGGGAAATGTTAATATACAAGTCTCCCGATTTCCAAGTCTTGCAGCATCAACACTGCATAGAAAGCACATTTACAAGAACAACCAAAAAAGCCACACATTGTTAACCTGGGACATACCAAGTCCACAGTATATTAATTTTTCTTCTAAGAACATCAATGCATGGGGGTATAATAATCCCAGAACACACCCAAATCTTGCTGGATACTGAGAGTGCCCCACTGTGGATCACTAATATTTTTTTCTGGAACGATCCTTAATTGCTGGAAATGGAACCAAACCCCAAATCATTGTCATTGGAAAGACAACTGTAACACTGAATATTCCAAATGAACAGCCCCCATTCCTTTAAGAAAGGAACACCACTTTCTATCAACAATGAATCATCCAGGCTCTGCATAACAATTATAACACTCACTTACTTGGTAATTAATGTAAGAGAAATTATGATCTTTGTAACATACACATAACCTACTGCTGAGTATTAGAGTTGAAAGGATGAACAGGGTTGTCATGACTTCAGCTATCCGTACTGCATGATAACTGATAAAGTAAGTAAACTAAGTATATTGCAATACCTAGAGTAACCTGCTTTAGTAAGGCACGTGGGAACACACAAATAATTCATTTATATCTTCTCTAACAACACGTGCTTTCAGAAAGGTCTGTCACCCCAAAGTGATCCACAGAGATAGCAAGACTGGTAGACTGGTATAGCATGCATAGCAACGTTCATTTTTAAAGGTTTACAGCTGCAGCAGAATACCAGACTGGATCTTAAGTAGATCTTCTCAAGCTACCCATGTTATCACAACTGGGACCTAATAACTTGGAAGCAAAAAATCTTCCTGCTACGTGAAAACAGGTGTCTAATATCACAGAGAAACAATGGTAATGACCTTTAAATACAAATATTTGTTTGAGGTTTTCTTCCTGAGATCTTTTATATGAATGACTCTGGTAATGTCATGTCAAGAAGGAACAATCAGACACAAAATACCCAAGTAAAAAGTCATCACCACAAGAAGCCTAACAGCTGATGCTGCATATTAGCAAGGCTTTTCACTTCTGGAAGTGAATTATAATTCTGTTTAAAAAGCTGGTATTTCTGACCCTTTGGCATTAACTGTGGTGAAGGAATGAAAGCTGCCCTTCACCTGGAACTAACTTACATTCCCACTACTGCTCTGTAATGGCCTTTGGAGGGTGCAAACACAGCAAACTAATCACTTGCAAACTTCTTGCAATCTATGTTCAGAGGGGAAAAGTCTTGCTTAAAAAATAATTCTAAAAATCAAATAAAAAATAACCTCGAGAATGTTCATGAAAGAAAATGAGATTGTTCATGAAGGTCCTTTATGTGTTTTGGAGCTTCAAACAATTGTGTTGTATAAGTATGATATACTTTGCACAAATGGCCCTTCAAATAGTCAAACACAACTCAAGTTTCCTGAGTGCCATGCTCTTTCTATATCCAACATCTCCTTTTCAGGAAAGGCTCAGAAAAGGACCAGACACTTGATATACTCCACTGTGACACTCTGCCCTCTACCACTCAAACATGCCACTGTAGGATGAATTCAACATACACTAACCCCAAACCCTAGTAAGAGGCCTATTAAGTCTTTATTTGTGCCATACGCATGTAAGTATGGTAAATTAAACTCCTATATGCTTATAAGTTTATCTGACACATAGATGGGCAATAATTTACAAAAACACGGGTATCAACATCACTAAGAACAAGCTGCTTCCATGAACTTCTGAGAAAATCAACGTACAGAAGCGGAGGCTGGATTCTGCAGGGAATCTACACGGTTTTCCATGCACTCCACCGCCCTAGCATTTAGGGGAACTCCAGGCCTTTCTCTGGCCTTGGGCACAACAACAGTCAACAGCCCTTCTTGGAATTCTTGGAAAGCTGCAGACCTCAGTTGAGAGATCCCAGAAAAGAGTTATTAATGAAGGCATTGTTAGCTGTGCGCTCTGCTGGTGGAATACATTGTGCCTGCTATTTCAGAACAGAGAAACCTGGCCAGCCTTGTCCTCCCAAGTTCATTATATGCTCCCATGTGCCAGGACAGTAACAGAAGGGACAGTGCAAGTCCCACGTTCCTTCCAGTTTGTCAGCTCTGAACACAGTTTGTGACACCACACTAATGAGCTGCAGGCAGTTTGCAGAAGGTACGTGCAGATAACTCACCCCGAGCACTTCAGCTACCACACAGAGAAGTCTTCCTTTCTCCTCAGAGTGTCTGTCTGCAAGATACAATCTGGTGGCTCACACAGAGTAATCTGATGTTTGAGAGTTCAGCTAAAAATAGATGGCAAAAAAGTTCTGCCAAAAGAGGTGTTTGCTCTGGATCATTCTGCCAGCAAATGGTGCTTCCAAAAACTACGTGTGGAACTCCCCACATGGCTGCTCTCCAGATGTTGGCCATGCAGACATCTCAAGAAAGCAGAAGAACATGCTTGCTGCCTGTTAAAATGAAACACGTAATGGGAAGAGATCTAAGGGAGCAGACAAACAGAAAATACAAGCCCTCCTGACTGCTCCTTCAAAAAAATCCTTTCAGATGTTGACTAAGATATGGCTTATCAAAGCAGCAAATAATTTAAAGAAGACTTGACACAAATGTCTTGTTTGAATCCTGCCTGCTGGGACAGCTGTCCCTAGGAAGGATGCACTTATATGTACACATCACAAAAATACAGCTATGAATGCTATGAATGCATAAGGCTGGGAAGGACTGTCATAAGCTGCCTGGTATGCTGACGGCACTTTCAACTTTTGAATTAATGGAAAAACACTTATTATCCCCCAAGGAAGCCAGATTTCAGACACTGTGTAAAAAATGCTCTCCTGGAAGAGGAAAGCAAACGTTATGAACTTCTAAGTACACCTTCAGAGAATTGACTAGAAATCCAGATGTCTTAACTCTGTAACCTGTGATCCATGTCCGCATCATCTGCGCTTTTGGCTCCAAGTTCACCTCAACTAAACTTGCTTTGCACTGAGTTATTTTTGGTTATATGAACACTTATTTGTGGAGGCTACTGTTCAACTGAAACCAAAAATCTCTTTGAGAACTTCCCCCTTTCTTTATCTTGGGGCAACAAGCATGCTGGAAACTCACCAGTAACTCAGATGATATGATGATGGGCCGTTTCGGTCCAATGCGGTGGTCCTGCCAGTTTCATGACTGAACACATCACTGTTTCTTACTGATCCTTTAAAAAAAAGCAAAGCCTTTCATCAGTACAATGACTGAAGGTCAGTCTCAGAAAGTAAGTGACCCAAGAAAGAGCCCACTCATGAGAAAACCCACGGGGAAGTGAAAATAGAGGTAATATAAAGGTATGCTCTTACTGTAGCTGGTTATTTGCTGGAATATGGTTCTGATACTTTTACACTCAAGTTGTGCTAAAAATCCTCTCAGTTAATATGCTGTTAACATGACTGAGTTATGCAGTTCACCTTTTTATCACTAACAACATTGACAGGTATATTTGGAGCATATTGGAGGACCTTCAAAGTCATTTATAAGCACTAATGATAAGGAAGCATTAATCCTTATTTTGCAGGTGAAGAGCAGATGTATAAGACACTGCGCTTTTGTGTGAATCACTGTAGCAGAGGCAGAAACCGAACGTGAGTTACGTACAACTTATATTACCCCTAGGTGATACAAAGAGCTTTCTGAAAAAGCATGGTAGGCATGGGAAGCTGTCCTGAGAAATGAACAGAAAGAACCAGTTTCCAGTGTAATTCCCCTAAAAGGAAGTCTAGCATCTGCACACAGCTCACACCTCAAAAGCCAAAATCAAAACCCAAGAACAAACGGTACGTGCTGTATTTTTAGAGAGAACTTTAGTCAGGTGAGGCAATATCTCTGTCCCACCTTGCTCAGTCCATGACAGCAACCCCTACCTGGCAATTGGTCTTGTTTGGAGGATATACTCCTTGTTACGTAATTCCAGATATTTCTTGCAGCTTTAAGCTTTTACCGTACTTACATGGGTGAGAAAGAAAGGAAGAATGGCTCTACAGAAGGAGTTTCAGATGCTTTACTTTTACTGCCAAACACACCCTTTTCTGAGGTGTTTGGCACTAAGGGTGCAATGTATTAAAATGATTGATTGATTGCATTTTAAAAATAGAAGTACTGTTCTGATACTGGGATTAACTATTATCATTAAGATACGGCAGAATTTTAAACAGCTGTGAATCTGCATGCTACTGAGAATGTAAGGCACCCTTCCCCATGTTACACACACAAACCAGATAATTTCATAAAAGAACCAAGTAAATGCCACTAACTTCACTCCTTACATGGTGAGTACTACATCCCTAGGACCACAGGAACAACTCCACAGTGTCCCTTCAATTCCCATCATGCATTTTTAGTTTGCTTTCAGCAAATTTGTAGCCTTCCCCCTTTTTTTTCCAAAGAACATTATGTTGCGCTATTGAAGAAGCTTAATTATAGCTTTTTTGAAGGTTCTTATTTTTAGATATCCTATATATTTTTTATCAAACCTTGGTTATCAAAGGGGCTGCAAATAACATTTGGCATAAATGGCTGTGCTGGGGTAGAGTTCCATTTCTTCCCAGTGGCTGGTAGGGGCTGTGCTTTGGATTTGTGCTGGAGCAGTGC
>JAWMRA010000041.1:64200004-64258424 GCA_035584735.1 Pseudotriccus pelzelni
TTGTCTTCCCAAGTCACCGTGACCGTGATGGAGCCCGGCTTTCCTGGGATGGCTGAGCACCTGCCTGCCATGGGAAGCAGGGAATGAATTTCCTGTGTGGCTTTGCTTGTGCACAGCCTTTGCTTTCTCTATTATACTGTCTTTATCTCAACCCACGGATTTTCTCCCTTCTACCTTTCCAATTCTTTCCCTGTCCCACGGCAGAGGAGGGAGCGGGCAGCTGTGAGGGGCTGAGCTGCTGGATGGGGTTAAACCACAACAACAGCACCATTTGGTGGCCAAGTACAGTGTAAGCAGGTTCTGACTGAGAGCTGGGTGAGTGACTGCAGCTACAGGGAGACACTGCCAGCAGCACATTTGTGCCAACAGAAAAGAACAGTTGATGGCATCAACCCAAGGTCAGCTCCTCAAATTCAGGAGCTGGTTTTCTTCCAGACACTGTAAAGTCGCTTGTTTAAACGCAGCCAGTCGGCAACAATTAAGTGTCTAAATAAAACATGCAGATTTGGTGCTCCTTTTGAAAGCTCCTCCATGCCATGCTGTTTATTTTCTATTTCTCACAGTCTTCATTATCCAACAATCAGGCTACAAAATGGCGGTCGCAGTGAGGCAGACATTTTGTGACTGCCTCATTAAAGCCCAGTGGAGCAATGGAGGGCCCTGAGAGAAAAGCAGCCACCCGAGGAGCCAAAGGGAGCACGCGGCTCTGCGACCAACGAGCTTCTCAGCAAACCCTTTACCTTATTTTGTAGCACAGTTAAAACCAAGCTGCACTGAAAAGCCACCTGAGAGCGTTTTACCACCGCGCAGGCAAAACACAAGTCGAGGGCGGCCCTTTTTCAACCCTCTCACTTGGGCTAGTGCAGCTTATCGCCCATCTGAGCAGAGACTCTTCCGTGTCCATGTACTGGGAGCCATATGGACTCAAGACCACCCATTGACAGTGACTCAGGCACTGTAATCTTAACCACATTCTTCCCTTGAAAGTCCAGACACCAATGTTTTCTATTACAGCTCCAGGAACTTCACAGTCCTCAGCACAGCTTTAAAAGCACTTGCAACAGAACCAGCAAAGGAACGCTTAAAGAATAGAGCCTACACCTCCATCTCTGCAGGTGACTTCACATTCCAATTTGACTCTCATGTCCAATAAGCTACGGACAGCTAAAGCAGAATAAAGTAATACCACAGCTGATAAAAGCAAATAGCACCAAATATTAATAAGCACAATCTTGTCCTTTTTTAATTGTGTGCCCACCAGCCTCCTCACAGAAGTATTAGCAACTGATGGATTTTCTTCAGGAAAAACTGCAAAGCACATGCTATTCATTAAAGATTTAGGTACCTGCCAAATTATAGGCTTAGAGACTCAGATAATTTTACACTGTTTCCTGAGGGAAAAGACAAAAAACAAACCACCTAAAAAACAAAACTCAAAACCTTTCTAACACAGAAAAACTATGCTTTTGTCACCGTCCTATAAATAAAATATGGCTGAGGGGATTTTGCTTGCAGTTTTTTTAATGACACAAAACAATCAAAGCCACTGAGCTAATGGTATATTTAAAAAGGGTGATAGGTGTAAAAAGCCCCAAACCACCCTGGACTTATATAATGAAAGAAAATAAACACTACTAATTTTAATGCAGCTCTGACTTTGAGGGAGCTGTAATACAGGAATGAAACCCAACAAAACAGGTAAGGAATAATGACATAGGCATGTGAAAACACAAGGCATTACACGGGTACACTGAGACTAGAAGCGATTAGGCTGAAGCATTTCTGTTCCCTCTGTTCCTACAACGACTCGTGGTCCAGTGTGATGCTGCTGTTTGGTACTCAATGAACCAGATCACGGAACAGGCAACCAAATGGGGAGAAAGGGCTGGCCCTCAAAAGCCAAAGTTAGGAAATCCTTCGCAGCATGCAGGTGAACCAGCTATCTGGGAAAACAGTCTGAAGAAGCTTATTTTGAAACTTTATCTCTTTGAAGAACGCTTGGGAGCCTGACTGTTGAAAGAAAACTACTCCGAGGCTCCAGAGAGAACAGGGTAAGACGTTCTCAGAAAAGAGAAGAATTTAGCCTACAGTTTACATAGGATTGTGAGGCATTTGCCAGTAACCCTGTATCTCTGCTTTTACCTGTGAGACATTTCCAAGCTACACACTGATCCTTCCCTTAAGGGAAACTGAGAGACAGCCAGTGAAAGGGGTTTTGTCCGGGCCACCTAGAGCTGTGGTATAAAAGGAGGGGAGGAGGATGATCCCTGGCCGGGACACGCTGTTCCCAGCCACCCACCTGCAGCCCCCAGGGACGGCTCTTCCAGGACTGAACAGACGAGCCCAAACCCAGCTGCCTGCCACGCTTACCATGCTCTGTTCAAAGGTTAAACCCCAGCGCTAAACCAACCAACGCTAAGGCAACCTTGATTGCAGTTGTCCTTTGGTTTTGTTACAAACCCCCAAAGTCAAAAGAATTCTCAGTTTTGTTACAAACTTAAAAGTAGGCCAAGGTTCGTGAAGAAGTTCATGGGTGCTCATCCTTCACAGTTAAGCTAACTGTAATCTAAGCTGGGAGAAAGAAATCTTCCAGTTAGCACAAGGTTTCACACTGGAAGTGTGGGAAACTCGTGGTTTGACAAGATTTCCTTGCAAACCCAGGTGAAGTTCAGTGGTTTCTGATATTTCACAAAGACTGTCTGGATGCCTTTGAACTTGAAACTCAAACCAGAATCCAGCAGCTGCAAACTTAAACACAGCAAGACCAAGATTAAGAAAAAAATGCTTGCGTGGGCTCCGGGGAAGAATACACTGCGTTACACCTGCTGACATTGGAAAAAGCAGAAATCTACACACCCTACAGTTCCAGTTCAATTTAAATAAAAACACCGAGGAGCAATGGCAGAGGCACAGTTGTCACACTTCTGACATACCCAGGTGAGGTACCTGTGTGTGCTCTCCAGAGTCCTTGTTCACAGTGCTGCTCCCACAGCTCCTCACACCCATTCCCAGCAGCTCGGCTGTGCCATCCTCACAGCCACTTCTCCAGAGCCACCAAAGCTACCAAAGCCAGCTTTCAACACTTAGGAGAGAACAAAAGGGCTTTAGCCCTTAAATTTGGAGAACCGGAATTAAAAAGACAAAACTTGTAAGCAAGAGAGGGAAGTGGAAGAATACATAGGCACCACTAGCCTCAGCAATGTAACTTATCAGCTTTGGTTTGCTGTATGTTAGAATAGGAATAATCATATCCCATAGGGAAGTCATCATTTTCTATACTTTGAAAGTTTTTCTTAATAGCACTGCAAACAGAAGAATCCACGTGCAGGGCATAGAGTGGTAGGGGAAAAGGTGACAATGACCTGAGAAACAACTGGGAAACAAAACAAGAGTAAAGGACTGTAAGCAGCAAAAAGAGAAAGGTAAAGTAGGAAAGGAAAAGCGAGATGATTACAGACAGATGAGCATAAGGATTAAAAACCAACCAACAAATATTGGGAAAAAGGTTTAGAAATCAGGGAACAGGAATAAAAAGACTAAGCATGTTAATTATGGTATGTTTCTTTGACTTTTTTTTTCTTAAGTGTAGCAAACCTTTTGAGCAGTAAAGAATTTTGATTCTACTGTTAAATTCCTAGAGAAGAGAAAAAATCCTAAATTTTGTCATTCCACTTTTGGTTTTTGGGGTTCCACTTCTTCGGTGCACTATTTCCTAGTCATGTGTAAATGCAGGAAATCACATATGCTGATCCTAGAATAATACCTCCTGACTCCTCAAGTCTCCAATTATCCTTTAACAGAGCAAAGCTGTAGGGAAAGTAGCCATTTGTATTAAACCAGATGACCTTGGGCTCACAGCAGCATTCTCCCTAATGCTACCATTTCTGCCTCTCTGACTCAGGGAAGTTTGGGAAAAGAAGAGCAGAAAAACATTTTGGAGAGAATCACTAAGTATCACATCTGGGTTTTTATGATATAGTTCTGTGTCTGTTTCTGACAAATATATATCCTAATGGAGGAACTTAATAGTTGCATAGACAAAAGAAATTTGGATTGATACAGCTGTGAGCATGCAAGGGCTGCAGTTTTTGACTGCGAACGTGGAGAACACTAAAGTTGTAAAAATCATCTGGATAAAATGAGCCACAGCAACAGCAAACCTCAGAGTGCTCCTTTATCAGTTTGAAAAGTACTGGACCCCTGTTATGAACTAATGTTATCTCTACATACACTCCTCCTTTCTTCATCATTTATGTAAGACCAGTTGCCGTGACAACTAAAAGAATTGTTTTAATAAAGCAATGTCCCCCTATATTTTAAATACTGCTGGTTCCTGAGAAAAAGAAATCTACCCCACAGCTCCAATGATACAAAATAATACAACACAAAAAGAAGCCAAAGGAGGAAAAAAGATAACCCTGTGCACCAAATGAATTTTGCAGGCAAGTGGTATTTCTGGTTCACAACTCCAAGCACAACTTTACTGCCTTTTATAAGCTTTATTACCCACATCTCTTAAATTCCTTCTGTGTCCCTATAGCAAACCAATCCAAACCCCTCTCTCTTAATTGGGTTCCAATAAAATAAGCATAACAACGCATAATGCAGGTATTGCAAGGACACAGCTGACAAATGCTGAGAGCTCTGCACTTCCTGAGAGCAGGTGAGACTGGCTGTGAGGCAGCACTGAGAGGGACCGAGGCAGGCAGAGCCTGCACCTCTGAGCCAACAGCCTTCCAGGAGGGATGGCTCTGAGGATCGGGCGAGTAACGAGACCCAGGTTCACTCCTAGTTACAGAGAGATGGAGGTGTGCTGCTTAGCAGGTATAAACAGAGCCTGTTGCAAATTCTGGGAAGGGGAAGGTGAGCATTGTGCTTCCCTGCAGTGAAATGAACTCTGTCCTCCCTGCTTGTCAGCATTCTTCAGACAGGGACTTCTGTGCACTGAGGGCTGGCCTGGTGGGCTTCCACCTATACCAAAACCTTACCCAGACCACTAAGAGTTAACAGGAAATATACAAAAGAGTACAGTGGCACACTGTCAGGGGAGACGAAATCAAACATCCCAACAGACATTCCTGTTCCTATGACATTCTGGTCCACAGGCTTCCTCGGATACTACAGTGATACCAGTGCAACTAAGTTTCATTATCAACGCTAATTCAAGGGCAATCTAACAGAGTAAGTAGTTTGAATTAGTGTTTCTTTTAGAAATTCTGGGCTGGCAACAGTAATGTCTGTCTGTTTGAAGTGACAACTGAGAGTTTAAACTTCAGGCTTGCCTGCACTGCAACATGAGGAATCGCATTTCTAACCCACAATTTCATAATCATTCTCCTGCCAACCGGAATGAGTTTTCAGTCACCTCAGAGTGCTTCAAACTAACAAGAACAGGTAGTGCGAGCAGCAGCACAGTGGTAGCAACAGTCTGATCCATCTGCTTTGGACCCTTGAGGTATTATTTATTTTCTGAAATACTTCTAGAACTGTATCATTAACACCATGCTTCTGATTTTAGATGGAACCTGCTTTTTAAAGATATTTTGGAGCATAAATTCTGCACAAATATACTCCATACATATTTTTTACTTTGAAAAGCTTCCCCCTCTGCCACACTACATATTACTGAGTAGGAATCACAGATTATCTAGTTGAGAATCATTGTTTACAGTTTAATATTCAAAATTTCCATCTTTTATTCATTCACAACTATGGAAGAAATAATCTCACATATTAATGGGAGTTTGCCTTAATAAGAAAGCATTTAAACAAACCAACAATAATAAGCTTAATGAAGGCCATTCTTCTGCCTTTTGTCAATATTTTCATAGCGACAAATAGATCAAACACAAGATACCTTTAAGGCTTTCTTTTCCCTCTTTGTAAATCATAAATACTTCGGTATATTTAATTTCAAAATGAGTTTCCTGTTGATCAGGCTAACACAACAGATTAAGAAAACCTTCCCAAACCCTGCTGTATTCCCAAACACATGCTGCATGCATGTGTCCCCCTGTTCCTTTTTCCCCTATACCTAAGGCCCAAGCTGTCTATGCTAATCAAAAAAAGTTTCTTAGTCCTGTTCTGAAGCTTCAAAACATACTCTTCATACTCTTCAAACACATACAAGGCTTCAAAACATACTCTTCAACACATACAAGAGTAACACATACTCTTTCTAAATAAATAAAGAATTTGAGACTACATTCAGAGGAAAATATTCAAGTGCCTAAATATTAGCTATACCATACAGATACAGCTGGCATATTCAGACACAGAAAACTCCCCCCTGAAAGATGAAAAGCAAAGGGAATACCTGTATTTTGTGCCAGTCTGCACAGGTACTACTTGGTGTTTGTTTTTGAGAGAAGGGTTCAAAACACGTTTGAAGACTCAGTGGAGTGTTACTCTCAAATCTGTACCAGTTTTAACCATCCTAAGCAAGGTCAGGAGACACTTCTGCCTGGTGAGAGGTATTTGTAAGACTTGACCAACTTTTCCATGCAAGGGCATTGGCCAGACTCAGAAAATAATCCTCTGCAATGCCTGCTCATCAGAGGGGCTTTAATTTGCAGCCTTGATTGTGTTTTCTGCTGTCGTCCTGTCCTTCGTGGTTACACACGACTAAGGGCCCTCAGTGAAATGCAGAGCACGGCAGTTCGCTGCTTTAGCACACGGACAGCAGCCCTCGGTTGCTGGACAGGCTGGGCTCGGTGCCCTGCCCCACCACCCCGGTAAGTCCTGTTCTGGGCACAGCTGGGGCAGGAACTGCAGGCCTGGTCCAGCCGGGGCAGAAGGGAGGGCAGCAGTGGCAGGGGTGGCAGTGAGAGCCCTGTGGCTGGGACTGTGCCACGGCTCCAGGGCAGAGGGGTCCTGGCTGAACCGCCTCCTTCCTCCTGCAGCTGGGTCAGAGAATGGACTCCTACAATTACAAGTGACAGAACAAGCTTTCTGTTTGATAAATAACCACCTCTTCCAGCTAGCCCAGGCAGTTGTGATATCCTACCATGGAAGCAGCCTGGGATCACCGCTTCCTTAGGTGTCTAGTGCCCTGCTTGGCCCTCATCCAAACAAAGTGTCCCCTCTAAACATTTTGCAAGAGTGATAGAAGTGGCAACAAATTACTTACAAGTGGCATTCTGAGATGTAACAAGCGTCTCTGGACACACAGGCAGTGTGAACACAACATAAGAAATGCTAACCCTCAGAGCAGCAACAGGCCCCCTTTGCTGCAGCTCCAAAAGACCGTGAATTTCAGCTTTAGCAGGGATGTGTGCTTGGTTACTTACAATGTATTTGAAACAACTGAAATGGGGGTTTTCTGTGTTTATTTTGGAGCTGGCTATTTCTACGGTCTCAGTCCCTGCCAAGGGGGAAAACTGTGTCTCTGAGGTATTGGGAATTAAACAGAGGAAAGAAAAAGGCACAGAGAAAGTAGCTGCCTTAAAGAGAACTCAAATATTTTGTTTCCTTCCTTGTTCAGTCTGTAGTCAAAAAAGAACTTCACCGTAAACGCTAACTCATGCTATTTTAAAAACTGAATATAATTCCTAATTTCACAAGAATTCTTTTTTAACTCCTGAAACCCCTTCTGATAAACTGCAATATAAAGGGATAGCATGCCTATAGAAATGGAGCTGCACTGTGTCTTGCTGAGGCAGGGGTTACAGCTGTTTCCAACTCTGCCCCAGGCTCTGCCTTTGCAGAAGAGAAATGCATTTGGAGCCATCTTTCAGATGTCTTTTTCTCATGCAAGTACCACGAGAAATACACCAAGATTTTGGGAATCCCTCCCCTTAATTTGCCTCTGCTCTTCTTGTCGTATCCCGGCTGACAGCGGATGTCTGTTCCTCCAGCTGTAGTGCCAAGAAACGTTATTCTGAAGTGCAGAAGATGTCTTCCACGGCTCTAATGGAACAGATCAAGCACGTACAGGCAGGCAATGGCATGTGCACACCAGTCCAGAGGACATGTAATGTCAACGAGAATTGGAAGAATTTGACTGAACAATATCAAGAAGGCTGATAGAAAGCGAAGAAAGACCCTTCCATGCCTTAACATGGTACAACACTGGACACCATCTGTTCCTTGTGAAGATGTCAGTAGGCAGATATAATGATTAAGGGAACATCTCTAGTCTCTACTTATTACTTGGGCCAAAGTGGAACAAAGAACACTAGAGAAGTGCAGCAGTTCTTGAATAGCAGATTATAAGAAGCTCTGGGGAGAAAAAAGGCAATGGGGAGGTATAAACAAGGCTTCTAGGAGTGGAAAAATGAGGAAAAATTTATTCAGGTTACTCCAAGACTGTTAGTTTGTTCAGAAAGGGCACACTCTGTCTCATGTCCAGGTACTGCAGTGAAGATACGCTTCTGTTTCAGTTATGTTTCTCAAATCTGTTCCTCAAATATGTTTCTAAAAATGGGACAAGAGACCATGACAATATAAAATAATTTTCTCTTCAGAACTTTTCTTTTAGATGCACGTGCAATTTACCTTTAGGTGATATCTACCTGTTCATATGCAGCCTCACCTGAGCAGGTACACACCTGTATCCTACTTTCCAGTGACACTGAAGAGATACAGAGCTTTGTATTTTAATCACCTGCACAGATATTCTCTGACACACATTAAGGTAAGAAAGCAAAAAGAGATCAGAACTAGGACTGGTGTGAGTGGAAACTGTAACCTCTCTATCCCACGTAAACACGTTAGTAAGCTCTAACAAAGTCAAGCAACACTGTGAGCTGTACTTGCCAACCAAAGAGTCCTCGAGGTATGCAAGAGCCATGCAAGTAGAATGACAGCACCAGTACAGTTCAGAACTAACAGTACACAGCCATGTGGTTACCACATTAAAAAACAAGCTTTTAAGGGTTCAGGGTGGAGATTAAAATCTGTAATTCATATTTAGATAGTGAACACACAACACTTATATTTGTGTTTTGGGACTTGTTCTATTCAAATTCTGCTGCAATCAATACATATGGAAAGCAATGCCAGACTCCTCAAACCGATGATGTTCTTCAGTGGAGTCTGAACATGAGAATATTCCTTCTGACACGCTGAGGTGATGCTCAGCTTGATGCTGAGGCTTACCAAGAAAGATGTGAATAATTAACTCTGAAAGAAAGTGGAAGTGGCATAGATAGGAAGAGCACTTGACCGAAGCCAGAATGCCACACTGAGCGACTGTGGAGTTTGCCATGAGTTTGGGCTGTGGTAGGGTGTTCTAACTGAGCGTACCTGAAGGGAGGTAGTAGTTTTGGTCTACTAGCCTTCTGAAGGAATAAACACTTCCCAAAATGTGAACAGCCTACTGTGTTTTTAGTAATGTTTCTTAAAAGTACACTTGAGCTACAAAGAGAAAAAAAGTATCACTCTCTCAGCTTCTTAATGCACGTAAGGTGGCTCACCAAAACACTTCTTCTTTTGAGTCACACTACTTCAAGACTCCTTATTGGCTTTGACATCATATCTGGAACAGCCAGTGGTTAACAGACTCCGGTTTTCATGTTATTAATGAATCTGAAATAAAGAACAAAATTTTGTTCAGAATTACTTTTATTCTCCATACATCAATGAACACAAGGACTATCAAACTTTATTACACTATGCTTTATCATCTGGCAACAATCCCAAATTACCCCCCAGGACTGTTCAAAGCTATACCAGAATTATGCAGTGCATTTGAGATTACAAAAATCCAGAAAGTGTCATTGTGGATGTAATAAAGTATCTGTAATTACTGCAAGCATGCCAGCAACAAAAGGAAAAATACATCATCTTCCTCTGCTAGAAAGTTGTTCAGAAGGTAGTTTTAGCTTCAAGAAACTAGAACTGCTCTTATTAAGCAGGATACATTATAACCGTGGTCTTTTCTGTCACCCTCAGGTCTGATATCACAAGTATCCAACACGTGAAAATTGTCACTGGCAAAATATCTTCTAATTTGGAAGGAAAGCACACCCATGACGGAATGTGAATTGTGCTTTATCACTTTTAAAGCTTCACGAAGCCCTGACTCAGAGCAGAGATGGGCCTGCCATGTCAGTAAGGAAGTACCGGCTTTTTAACACATTCCAGCCAACAGCAGCTGCTGTGCTCTTCACATATTCTCTCACCTTGCCCAAGGCAGAGCTTCTTCTAAAGGAGTTTTGATGGGGCTTTGGTAGCCAAATGGGGGTTGGTCTCTTCTCCCAAGCAAGAAGTGACAGGACAAGAGCAAATGGCCTCGAGCTGTGCCAGAGTAGGTTCACGTTGGATATAAGGAGTAAATTGCTTCCCTAAAAGGATTGTCAGGCATTGGAACAGGCTGCCCGGGGCAGTGGTGGAGTCGCCATCTCCGGAAGGATTTAAAAGACGTGCAGATGTGGTACTTGGGGATGTGTTTTAGTGGTGGCCTTGGCAGTGTTTGGTTAACAGTTCCACTTGATGATCTTAGAGGTCTTTTTCAACCTAAGGAATTCTAAAATTTCTTAACAACAGAGCAACAAAACAGAACTTCCCTTATATTCCAGCATTCTTAATGATAAAAAAAGTAGTATTAATAAGATACTCTTAAATAGTAGCTGGTCCAATTACTCACCAAAACACCGGAAAAAACATGTTCTGGTATAGCTTAAAATATATTAAAACCATTCAAAATTCACCTGGTTCTATCCTTCAAGTGAAAGGGAACAAACCAAGAGGATGAGTTCTCAGGTATAATTCATTATGCAGCTTGCAGGTACTGAGCAGGCACAACACTTGGTATTCCTCAAAGCTCTGCACTGAGAATGCACAGATGGATGAAAGAATCACACAACCAGATGTGTGTGTGCCTCAGCCTGCTTATCCTTTCTTCCACCTTTTGTCTTCTCCTTATACATTTCCTGAAGCAGTATTTTTATACTTTTATATTCCTGTATTTCTACAGATAATAACCAAAACAGCTACACACCTCCTTTCCACTGCAACCAAACTGTTCTAAAATAAACCTGCCATATATATATGAATACATATATATATACACATATATATATATGAAAACACTGGTCATTCAGTGTCTTTTCACTCTCACCTGCCCCATGGGATCTCAGTTACCCTCATCTTCAGGGGCAGGACATAACATTTCCCTCCCCAAAATTATTTTTCTTGCCATCAGTACATATTAGGCTCCCAAGTCTTCTTACACACACAGCATCAAACTGAACTAATCTAAATCTATTTTTTTCTCTTCATACATTTTTTTCTACAAGAGATAGACACATTTTTGTGTAAATCTGTATTCCAAACCTCACTCCATTATTTTAAATAGTAAATACTAGCTTTAAAAGACAACGTAAAATAAAATAAAATAAAATAAAATAAAATAAAATAAAATAAAATAAATAACTTCTTAAATTATAAATAATAAATTAAAAAGAAAATCAACACTCAGCTCCCACGTCAAACCTATCACTTCAAACTGCTCTGCTTCTATAAGGAAATTAAAGTTTTATGCCACCAGTACTGAGAACCCAATAGAAGCCTGATCCTTTGCATATACAATGCCTTCCTTTTCCTCAGACCTCAAAGTCAGCTCCATCCTGGTTCTGTCCTTCCCATGCCATCTGTGCACTAAGGATTCCTTTCTGCTTTCCTTGGCCCATTATAACCAATACACATCTAACTCTGCACATACCTATCCATAAAATAAATAACATGTTCCACATTTTTGTCCTCTGAAATATGAATTAAGGAATTGTCTTTGGTAACAGTCTGCTCTTCTGTCTATGCATTACCAGCAAAAGAGTAACAGTGTTCAATGGATTTCAATCAAGAATTAACAAGAGGAATGAAAAATATTTTATGCAGTTTCCTTTCTGCATATGCACAACTAAACCAGATGTGTCTCCTCGTACTCATGCAGACAGACACAGTTTTCATACAGTTATAAATAATTTCTGAGCGTAGCAGCACACTAAAAAGTTAGTGGGGAACAAACACAAAAAAAGCCTTTCTGGGTTTGTTTGTTTATTTATCACTGTTTCCTATTATAAGTCAACTGGTTTGACACTGCTGAAAGAAACCTTGTCCAGCAACAGCAGGAAAAACAAAAGAAGCCTCGCATTATTTTATTCCATAAACTAAAAGCAAACCGAAAGAGGGCTCAATATTTCAATGACACTAGAAACGATGCACCAGACTTTACTGGGGGGGGGGGGGGACCGGCGAAGGGGCCGGGCAGGGTTGGATGGGATAGGGGGCGCCCCCCCCCCCGCGTCAAGCGAAGCACAGCCCTTTGGCTCTCCCATTTTGTTAATTCTTCAGCTGAATTCCAGTTAATCTCTCCCTTGACTATCCTGGAGACATTCTATTTACACATGTTCTCATTTCCTTTGTGTCACCTTATGTGTTTCTTCCCTGGAAGTGCAGTGTGTTGTCCTGAGAGGGTGATACAGGTAACATTTAATATCTTAACTGTAAAATAACAGTAGCATTTATCAACCTTGAGTTCCACCGGCACTACTAATTCTCTCAACATGTACCCACGTAACTGGGGCCACAGACTCTGGGACTCCAAAAACCATTTTTACCTTGAGCAGCAGGAAAGGAGGTAAGACAAAAGAAACCCATTTGCATGGAGACCAGCGACTAACCCAAATCTCTGTCCTAGTTCTGACAGTTGCCCTTAGAACTTTCTCTCACTCTCCCCTAAACACAATGCTTGTGCAATCACAAGGAAGCAAGAAAAGCAAACGATTCATAAAACATACCTGAATTTCCCTTTCAACGGCAGCTCATTTTTCATTTGCACTTTTACACTGAGCATTCACTATTTCAAGAGCAGAATAGCGGATGAACCACAAAGTCTAAGAGGAAGTCTTTAGTTTCAATTTCCTTTGTGTAATCATCGATAAAAATATCCTCTGAGTAGACACTTACTAGGCACTGACAGATCTGCATCGAGCTGCAAGGATTTAGGTGAAATATGTAAATTAAATGATGTACTAATTCATAACACAAATACAGGTACAACCCTAAAAATCACAAGTTCTGTCTAAAATTAATAGAATTTCTTTTTACAAAAAGATCACAATCTTTGCTAGTGAAATATACCACTTTCACCTCAAGTATCACTGCATTTTCTAAACTTCTTGAATCAAGTGGCTGCTTTACCACGTGCACTCTAACAAATATTACTGCAGCAAGTGTCACTGTAGGAGTTGTCCTATCCTACTGCTGGGTTAAACAGCTTACTGGAGCCCTGACACCCAAGGAAAAGACTTAAGAAAGCCTTTCTATAGTTGAATGTATACTTGCTTCAAATATTAATACCATGCTCCAGAATAGTGTGACATGTAAGAAAACTGAAAACATTCTGGTTCTGTTGAAACACTATGCCTGCATTTTACACTTGTTAATTTTATTTTGCTTTTCATTCCAATTATCAAAGCATATAGACACTTAATTATTGAAGGTTCTAAGCATAAATTCATTAAAACTGTAAGTTTGTTTATCTAAGGAGAGAAAAATGAGAAAACTGGAAAACAACTGCAAAATATTTTCAGTAATCAAAATGAAGTAACTGACATTAAGAAGGGAAGGGAAATTTGTATTTTGTTTTAATATGCAATTTTAATATAACAGCCACTTAGGGTGGCATTTTAGAGCTCGCATAAATATTTTAACATTCTAAATTGCATCTTTACTGAACTGTACCTAATCGCATTCATTATTATCATTTTCACTGAAACAGAAACCTGGTAAACATACATTTAATCTCAGTACCTTAACGCAGTAACAGAGCTGTACCTTTGCCTGCACTCTATGTCCATCTGCACTGTGCCCAGGACTATTTTCAACTGGAAACGATTCCCTAGGCTATAAATGCCCAGTAAGATACATAACTGGCTGCAGGATTGAAATGGCTTCCGGAAGGAGGCGGCAGAACCTGAACTGTCACCTCCAGCTCCATTTCTTGGTGACACAGAGGCAGACTCCCACAAATAGCTGGGAAGTTATATTAAGATATTGTGTGATGTGCTGCCAGGGTCTTTACCAGGCTTCTAGAGAACAAAGGTCATAGACTGCTTATTTATAGATCAGGAGAATACTGCACAAACCATATGGTTTTAGGAGCTTGTGCTTCTCACCTAAATGATGCTGTGAAACGATGCAATGTACATCACATTTTGAGAAATGGCACTAATTAAATGGTGTCCTCTTTAACTAATATATGGCCTTGATTCAGGAAGAAAATCAAGACACATGCCTAAATCTTGCTCAGCTGGGGCAGAGCTTACATTGCTTTATGGTTTTAAAGAAATTTAGAGAAGACTTCCTTCTTTTTTAGACAGACTGAGCAGGGTCACAAAGAGAATTCCTCTTATTATGTGTTTGCGGAGTATTTAGCACAGCCATATCTTTTGTCTTGACACATAAAATTATTTTCTTTTCTGCATTTCATACTTGGATTTGGTGATCCTAGAGGCCTTTTCCAACCTAAAGCATTCCACGATTTGTGTAGCAGCTGTGTGAGGTGTTCCAAATATAACCCCGTAGAGTCCATCCTTCTCAGCCACAACATACCTCACTTTACCAGGAAGGGCTTGGTTCAGATTTGATTCTCACCCCAGTCCTGCCGGTCTCTTGGTCACATCACTCCTGCCTTGCCTCTGCTCTCCTGGGCCCAGGTAGTGGAGAGCTAAGGTTTGCCAGACAGCTGTTGTGTGGCTTAATCACCTCCACAAAGGGAAACAGAATCACTGCAAATTCTCATCCAAGGGCGTGAAATGCACACGTATCTGACAGTAACATTAGCAAATCAATCAGTATCTTGTGTACATAAATACAGGCTGTTCCCTAACAAATAAACACTTTCCCCCCTTTTCAGTTAAAGAAGGGACTAAAGTAGCCCTCGGTCCTGTAGTAAACCGTCCCTCCACTCCCACTCTTCAGTTATTAACAGGCTGGAAAATGAAAGCATATTGTGCCTCCCTCTCCAGACACTATTTTTATTTGAACATTTCTGATTTTCAAACCTGACAGAACCTTTAATAAGACATAACAGGAAAGCTGAATGTCAGTCCCAAGAGTCAGAAAAACATTCAATTTTAACCTGTCTGAAATGCAGCAAACAGCTTCAACAATGAAAATGAGCAGACAGAATTACTCCAGTATTTTGTACTAAGATGCTTCTCCCGTATCAGTCCAAACCCTGGGTATAGACTTGACACTTCTCCTTTACTGTCTACCTATCAGGAAAACTCATGAAAGCTCAGAAACTTGTGTAGTTTGACAATGGGTTAAATGCAAGCATCCAGGTTTATTTCCTGCACTGACACAGATTTTCCAAACAGCTTCTCTGTGTTCCAGTGCTAGCGGCACCACTACGTCAGATTTTCAAGCGAGCACAGCATCAACTACTTCCTGCTCCAGTCGTCAGCCTCAAATACTCAGAACAGCTCAGGGCCAATACAGCTGAGCATTTTTCAAAGTCCAGCCTTCTGTCCTGCAGTTTAAATAGACCTTCACAATTTTTGACATGGTGACCCTAATCTTTCAGTGCCCCATTATGTCATATTAGAAAAAAAAGGTGTATTTGCCTTCTCCCAGGCTTTATCCTTCCATACGGAATTTAGGATAGACATGGATCAAATACTGTACTACACAGAGCTTGTCTTGAATTTTAACCTGGAACTCTACTATAAGACTCCTGTAGGAATACCACTGTTATGTAATGTAATGTTATACATCATATTTACTACAATATTTTGCCAAAAATAAGATTTGTCATTTAAGATAGTTCAGTTTCAGGGGACTGAAATGTGCAAAGTCTGTTTGCATCAAGAAATCCTTTCAAAATGAAATCTAGTAAGGGAAAACTCCCACAAGCAGCAAGACTCTACAGTGATTTAGTTAATATCAGTCTCTCAATATCATGACCTTACATGTTTGTTTGACTAGTAATTTGGTTTTGCAGGAATAATCTTATCAGTCTACAAAACTTGGTGAGTAAATAGTTATTTTAATACTTTTCTCTTTCCTGTTTTCCATTTGAAGCTCTTGGTGTGTTTTTATTTCATAGAAGATGCTACAAAGGGGGCAGCCATGCCTGAGGACAAAGAGCAGCTCAGGCCATTTTGAGTTACTAATTTCCAGCTCTGTGCTGTTCCCGTTCTGCGGGACAGAGAAATCTGCTCACTCCTTCCATCCCAGGACCTGCAGGTTCTGGAACAGGCAGAGGCAACCTGGGATCTCTAGAACATCATTCCTGTCCTACTGTTATGCCCGAAAGAGTTTAAGAACAGCCTCACCTTAAGCACAAGTTGTGACCTGGCAATGACCCAACTCCTTTGGCACAAGTGTGTTTATAGAATACTAGTTTTACCAGGAAAGAAAAGGCGCCATCAAAGTCTTGGAAGGTGGAAAATTTGTCAATTTTACTCTTAAAGTCTTTCCGATCTCCTTTGTCTGTGTAAGTAACACTTAAGTATTTATTAGCCCCTCCTAAGGAGATCAATATGGTGTCTCAATATTTAACAGACTGACTATTTATGGACTTTCTGTCTTCTTTAAATGTCAGAGGTTTTTCATGCACCTACTCTCCCCACTTTGATCTACAATTCATCCCTCTTATCACTGGAAAGCTGAAAAATATTGGAACACATTGATCTCAATAAGCTCCCAATTAGAATCGGTGCACTACCCAAAATGAACAATATCCAACACAACAGTGAAGTCAAAAGCATACGGTGTTTTTCAAGCAAATAAAAAACCTCCACCCAAAAATGTTCCAGCAGCATTACATTTTAGAAATAGAGTTACTTCTAGAGTAACTCCAGACTCAAAACCCCAGCACATACTGAGTCTGAAATGTGCAGTGGAGCTAAGTACATGCTTAAATGCTTCAGGAACTGGAACCCATCAGGAGTTTTTCTGCAGTTACCAAATATGCCCAAACTTACAGCTGATAGGGCTGCTAAGGCTCAATTTCTCCTGAAGCACAGACCTTTTAGGTTGGTATTGTTTCATTTACATGCCGCAGCCTGGTCCTGGATTACTTAACCGTGCTCTACCTAACACGCTAATCTAACGTCAAAAAATGAATTCTATTTCAAAAATACAACCTCAGTAATCCTTTTCCAGTTTAGCTGTCAGATTCCATAAAGCACCCTTCCATCTCCAAGCAGCACGAGGCCGTTTCAAAGCAAACCCAAGAGCAGTGGCTCCTCAGGAGTGCGTGCTGCACTGGGACTGCCGGGCGCAGGGACAGAGACCCCTCAGCTCCCAGCGGGGAGGACACCGAGAGCTCACAGAGCCGGCACAAGGTACACCGTTCCTTGTTCTCACACACCTGCCCAGGCGTGTGGGAACGGAGAGGGTTGAGGGCAGGGCCAGCAGGAGCCGCCGCAGACCCACCCGCTGCCATCCTCACACTCACGGGTCCCAGCCCTTCCCAAAGGGAACTGCAACTCCTCGCTCGCTGCTGCTGAGTGAGGGCAGCAAGAGCTAAACCAAATGTAAAATATTACACACTGAGGCTTGACCAAATCAAAACTGCTCTATTGATTACCTCCAGTCCTACCAGTCGGTTACCAAGTTTAGTGACTTTGAATTCAATCTGGCCACACGTACTGGTGATCCCCTAAGTTAAGCCACAGAGCAAAAGTGATTGAATCTGTGAGAAACACTCCCATGCTTCTTCCCAATTCCTATCTATTCCTGTCAGAATCAGATATAAGAAGGAACTCCACCAGAAAAGTTTTTCTCATGAGGCTGCCAATTGATTCTGCAGACTCAGCTAACCAACAGACTCCTGTGCATTTATTTCTCCAAGCAGATCCTCCTAATCTCTCCGTAAAGGATATGAGAACAAAATTAGAGAAGCAGCCGGGGCTGCAACTACAGTAACACAAACTTCACAGATCTGTATGTGCTTTGTGAGCAGCCAAGGGCTTATTTTCATCACTTAGGTAGAAATTTTAAGATACTGAATCTTGAGATGGATTATAATTTTGCCCACTGAAGTTTCACCAAAACAGACTTGGCAATCAATTCCACCACTTATAATCCGTAAGTGATGCCTTGGCTGCAGTGTAGCACAGAGGATGCAGTTACTTGGAAACGTGCTTTCAGCTTCAGGGATGAGAGCCAAATTTTAACATTTTCAGAAAACTGCTGTATTGTTTAGATTGAAGGTGAAAATTCTGGCTTCTGTCTTTATTTTAAGCAATGCAGCAAATTCTTTAAACGGCTGAAAACTGCCTTGCGTTACCAAAATTGAAAGCATGCTGATGTGATTTCTGCTAGGTGGGATTACCATCATGGAGCGAAGTCTCCACGTACTGTTGGAGGTTCAGGGTTGTCCTAACTGTTGTTTCTTTGTGTTTTGAAGCACAGGGGGAGAAAATTCAGGCTCCTCTGAGGTTTGGGATTTAACCCATCTTTATATCATACTAATACTGATTTTCCTGTGGCTTAAATCAACCCTCCTACTATCCGCAAGAGGCTACTGGCATGTGGCCTATGAGCCCCCTTCTTTCTCCTAGCACAGCTCTGAGTGATAATCTCATTCTCTACTCATATATCTTCTCATTCTATCTGTAGGCCAATAACTCATAAATCTGTCCCTTCTTTCATGGCTTGTCTCATTTCATCTCATCCCATCTCATGTCTCTTCTTGGGTATTTTGTTGTCGGCTATGAGTCCCTATAACTCAGCTCTTAATTCACATCTGAAAACCTCTTCCCTCCCCACATTACTGTTCAACGTAGGTCCCATGAATGCTCTGTATCCCGAAAAAAGAAAAAAAAAAAAAGAAAAGAAAAAAATTCATATTTTTGAACATTATCAAGGAAACCAAACTTACATAATACAAGGTCAGGAACTTCCAAAGTGAAGGCTGCCATTAATGTTTTTTATTCCTTTTCAGTGTCTTCATTGCACTTAGATTTTACAGCTGACACTCAAATAACCACCACTGTTCATTTTGCATCAGAAACCGCTCATGCCTGGGCTGTGTAATAGGTGCAAAGCTGTAGTTTTGAAACAAAGGCATCCAGACTTCAACATCAACTTAACCAGACATCTCAGTCACCACTCAGGGAAGAATCAATGTTCAAATCAAGGGACCAACACTCCTGCACTTTCTGGAGCCACTGCCTTGGTTACCAGATCCACCATACATCACATTCTCTATTAGCTTTTTGATACTAATTATTCCTATGCTCAATGAAGACTCTTTTGGAATGAGAAGGACTGTGATTCTGAGAGTTTTGCAAATTTTTCTAATCAGGAAAAGTTCCTTTTCATCTTCTAGAAATACCAACTGTGATAATATACTGATTTCAAGTTTTTGAAGTCCCAAAGTTAAACAAAATTTGTGAAATGGAAGTACTCTATGAAACCACCAAGCCAGATTAAAATTTGCATCTCAAATACAGCAACACTTGTAAGCAGCTTTGTTACATTACAACTGTAATTTATTTAGAAAACAGTGTATCAGGGTAGTGTTAGAAACATGAAAGGTTTGCAACAAGCATTAAGGGCAATTATTTTCCCCAAAGAAGGAAAAAAACCTTCCTTTCTAAAATAGCTCGTTACTCACAGTCGCTCAAACCAGATATAGTCTGAAATTTCTAAGAGGAAAATTTGACTTAGAGTTTTCTTATTTTGAGGACTGATCTCAACCTGAAATTCAAAGCAAAGTCTATCTTCTCCATAACAATGAGTTTTTAGAACATTAAGTAAGGGCAGTAACTTGTACCTAAAATATGGGACGTTTGTCTGACCAACACCTTTGGGTACAGAATTAGTCCATAATTTCAGGTTACAGAATGTTCTTAGGCACTATTCTTCCTACCTACTGTCAATAAAATTCACGCAAGGCTCATTTCTCCTCTCCTTCAGTGTTAACTCTTCTGAAGGAACTACGTAAGTGAGTAGAAAACCGTTTCTTAATCTGGAGTCTATTTATTTTCAAAAGGCTTGGAAGTGTAAGTTCTTGAGATACAATTAATCTTATTACAGGAAAACAGTATCACTCATCAAAGTTGAACAGAAACCTTTCCTAAATCTACATTAGGAGGTTCTGACAGCAGTTTCCTGTTCTTCCAAAGAATACTGTAGCTCCAAAGTGAGACTGAGGATGTTTCTGAAGGCCAACAATCTGAGCCAAAATTCGAAAACACTTAGAAGGAAAACAAGAATTTTCACCACTGACTTTACTTTCTGAGATGCCACTGTGAGCAACTACTTGCACTGGAGGTGCAATGCTGGAAAAAGAAAAGCCAGTGAAGACAAAACACTGAAAGGAAAAGCACTAATAATGCTATGCCATCATTCGCTGATCCCCCATGTTACATCTGCATGATGTGCAGCAAAACCTGGTGCTCTGGGATTTAATACCAATTTTGCATATGACTTATCTGAGGCTCACTCAGATGAAGCGAACTGCATGAAGTCACAGGAGCACTTTGGTAGCAGAATCTGAAAGAGTACATCAACACTGTCTGCGAGCACACTGCCAAAACCACGGGAACGTACACGTAATAAAATATCAACTTGAATAAATATCTGGAAGCTGATACACTGCGTAGTTCAGGAATTAAAATAATATTCAGAGTGACTTTGCTGTTTACTCATATTTGCTTTTCAGCCAGTCACAGATGGTGTAACATTTAAGGAGAGTGATTTTTCACGTGTCAGTGACATAACCATGAAATATAAACCCTTAGGAAGTACCTTTTGTGGGTTTGTTTAAAGTACTTATGAACAACAGTTCGCAATGTTAATTGCAACAGCTTAATCATTGCAATGAGATAACATAAGATTGCAATGACTGTCCCAGTAAAGTTTTTCTCTGCCCCTGGTACTGACTGAGGCACTCTGCAAGCACAACTCTCACCTTTACGCTCCTCAGCAGCCCATTTGCTTCCCCAGTTGATCAGCTGCAATGGGATCAAGCTGTGTACAGCCAACCTCCACACTTATATCATCATACAGACACAAACAGAATCATTTGCTGCTAAGTTGTCACTTTGCACATCCACAGAATGTCTGTCACCACCCGCTCACGAGGAGTGCAGAAAGGGAATCATCCCACAAGTGTTCTCCTTCCTCCAGAGACATGGAACACAGGCTTAGCAGGCCTTGCTATGTTTTCCTGTACGTACCCCTAAAACAAATATCTATTTCCCTATAATCTAGGTTGTTCTTGCTGTCCAACTAGAAAGTCTCATTTTGGCACTGGGAAGAAGTGTAAACACCTGGTCTTCTCTCAGCTGTATGCAGGACATACACACAGCTTAAAGCTCTTTAAAATCCTTGAGGCTTGGCAAGCGGTACAGGGAATGTCCTGGCATCCCTGGGAACCAAAATGCCCTCACTGTAAGCCTAACCCAAGACCTAATTCTTGAGGTCACTGGGAGTTTTGTCTTAGTCCATTAGCAGGAGCGAGGCCGCTCCCTTTGCTCCAGTGCGTATCCACCGCTCCTCAGATGGCCATCGGTGCTCTGGGGAGTAGCACATGGGATGGAACATTCAGCAGCACCAACGTGTGTTGAACCTGGAGCTACAACTCTGCCACGGTATCTTTTCAAACCTGGCTCCCTCTTTAAGTTGCAGGGGGCATTCTGACAAAACAACTTTCATCCTGCAGCTGACTTTCATTTATTTACAGCATTTTCTCATCACTTTCTGTGAGTTAACAAGACCATTTTCCTTGCAGAGCAGGAACTGCAGGGCACACCACATGTGCACCAGTTGCTGATGTAGGATATGGAAGTGTAAATACCTGAACACCTTGCAGATTAGTCTCCAATGACTCCTCCTCGTGTGTTTTGAGTTCCTTTTGTCAGATTACTGCTTCCATCTTTTTAAGGGCAGCTCGAGACAGATGTACTGTAACAGCAGAAGAAAAAGCTATCTGAGTGTGAATTTAGTCAGAAAACGCAGAATAAACATAGCAAAAGCCAAAACATCATAAAATAAACAGTTAAGTACTCTTACCCCCTACAGTCCGTTTCATTGATAAATGTGACATACCATACACAGCAGATGAACAAGCAACAGCAAACAAACCATGTCATTTCACAGGAAAGGATGGAAAAGTATTTGCACTGTTCCTTTAAGCAGTGGCTTTGAACTTTCTGACCTGAACCGCCCTCAAGACTATTGGCAGCGATCGCAGCTTTCCTTCTTTGCCAACCCCTCTCCTCCCCTTCTTCAGCTGAACCAGAAGAGCACATTAGCTCCAGTGTATCTCCTTTAGGATATACACACACCTCACCCAGAGCGTGCACCTTACAGGACAGCTACACTCCAAACCTTATGAAAACTTTCCCTCTTGGTTAGTCAGGAACTGGGAACAAACCATTTGTAGTTCACCAAAGCCAAAGCACCTGCCACATAAAGTGGCATATGCTTGCTTTGAGTAGAGTGATGCTGTGCCAAGCAGAGAATCTGGGGAAATGTGTGTGAACTACATTTAAATTCATCAGAATAACACCAGAGAATCATTTTCTCCTTCAGGCCAGCAAGAAAATGTGTGTTCTATCTTTGTGGAAGAGTCAGTTCACCGACATTAACATGGAGGTAAATCAACATAAGTGCACAAATATTCCAACTTCATGTAGATCTGGAGAGAACAGAAACATTACAGAATGCCCAACGTCTACTTCAGCTCTTCACTATTGATCCTTCACACCTTGAACAAGGAAATTCAGTGCCAGTAGCAGGAGACCAACATGCTCATCCCCAGTTTCAAATGCTTCTGGTCGGTAACTTTTGCCTTTTTGCTAACATCAGGCTCTACGCATTCATTTTAAACAGGTTATAAAATGCATCTAACTGTGTATGTGAAATACTTTCCATAAAGGTATTCTTTAATTAAGAAGTGCTGAGCTTGGGTCTCTTACGAATATTGATGCAAGCCTTATATTTTCAAAACTCAGGGAAATGTGATTTTAGAAGATGCAATCTTCCATAACTGCAATTTCTGAAGATTTTGGGTCCCTCTGAAGATTGCTGAAGCTGATCAGCCAAAATCACTAATTATTTTTCGATCTTAAGGCAAGGTATATTATGAAAAGTGATGGAGTGGCCACTATTTGGAAGACATAGAATGATTTACACATCAGTAACATCCCATGGAGTTTAAAACCATGCCCTCAGCTGGTAGCCAAATTCTTCCAGTAGCAGAAAGAATATAATCTCCCTAAGGTGAACTGTAAGGCTAGAGTGGAAAATGATAGATAAAGTAAACTCTGTGCACTGAGTAACTGCAGGGAGTCTAAAGCTGAGGATCTAATAATTAGTCTTATCACTATCAAGGTGCAACAAGAATAAGCTGAGAAGTGCAAGAATGCCTGACGAGGCCCCAGGGCTCTTCACAGCTACAGAGAAGCCTCATTGTTCTGGAGAATTTTAAGGCCGATCTCACGTGGAGAGAACATGAGACACTTCTTTTTCCTGCCATGCTGCTGATGTGGATGTCTGGAACGTACATTTCTCCACACACTTCCCTTCACACAAACCCCAGTGATGCCACATGTTCACTGTTGGGTTCCTTTTTTCAAGGCTGCACAGGCACAGGGAGCAGCAGGTGCACACAGAACAGGGGCAGCCAAACTCCTGCTGCCTTGTGGCAGGGAAACCCTAGGGAAAGATGTTTTCCTTGGGGTTCTTCCATTTCAACCTCTGCTTTGCACAAGACATACTCAGGATGCTTTAGTTCACTAACACAAACTTTTGGACTTCGAGATTTCCTGGCGATTATGACACACTCAAACAGTAGCTGGACACTTCACTTCCAAACTGAAGGAAACACCCCAGACAAGGTACTCCCTCCTTCCCTGGGCTCTAATACGCACTCAAACAGTAGCAGGTCACACACTTCTTTCTCTGCACAATGTATGAGAGCCTGAGCAACAGCTTTACAGGACACTTCCTCCAAAACCATACCAGTTTCTCTCTGAATTGCGCAAATGATATGGAATGAAATTCATTCATTTTACATTTGCTTGGTACCATGAACTCACAGCTTTCTTCTGCTCTGACAGAAACTGCATCACAGGTCTTTTGCAAATTCCCACTGAAAGCAAGTGAAATCTTGTCACTGGCTTCAAGGAGAGCTGGAATGGCTTTTGTGTTATTTTAAAGTGTGGCAAAAAGTGTCCTTTTCCTTGGGCAGCATAAAATACTGCCCCTGGCATACAAAAAAATTGTTCGACTATGAAAAAGGACCCCAAACGTCTCTTTTTAATGTTGCAGCCCTTTCAATGCCTACAGCCTTCCAGGCAGCTGCACTACTTTAAAGCAGTAGTGAAAGAGAAACTGGAAAAACATGGTAACTGAAATGTGAGCAAACCACCTAATCTGCACCATGGATTTGCAGCAGGAATACCTTTACTCAGGATTACAAAGTGTGAGCGCTTGGCAATTTCACAGAGTTAAAACATGTTGCCTATAGCTGAGTCAAGTGAGTGGTTATGCCACATGATTTTTTTTTTCAAGCTTTCTGATGTCCAAAAGGTCCAAAACCTTCCTTCTGCAGTTTCTGATAGACAAAATAAAAAAAGGATCAGAGGGGAAGTAAATGGGAAGTTTGGGTTACCTTACCTCCTCCTTTCTCAAGCAGAAGACAAATTTATGGTTCTTACTTCATGATTAAGTTTTATTACCTGGGATATGGTTGAGGCTTTCAAGGCTCACTTAATTCATCTCAACATCAACAAAGCAAAATCCAACCTTGATTCACATAGCTTGCAAAAAAGTATTACTGGCAGGCTGAAGCACGCAGACAGAAGCAAATACCTTCATGTGTATCACGATCTGCACAATCACCCCCTTTGTTGCCTGCGAGCCCACCTGGCAATTCTGAAAATCCAACAGCTGCATGGTACCACTGCTATTTGTACCAGACTGGGGATGAGATCCACAAAGAATACCATTTAAATAGAAATTCTGCCCCATACAGTGACTATGCTACTCCATAGATCTGTTCTCTGCCAAATGCAACTGGTCCAAGTCTGCCATCCTGTGTCCCATCTGCCTTTCCAGTGACCCCGTACCAGCAACCTCACGCAGGTAAATCCCTGAGGAGCACGTTCCAGGAAGGGCCTCCAACGCTGCATGTGGAGAGGGCAGATGGGACTTGCAGCGAGCCACAGCTTGATCATCCTGAGAAAATGCCACTCCTCAGCCAGCCCCTTTCCTTTAACACGTGTACAAGGGGCTCCAGCCCCTGAAGCAGAGGAACAGCTCAGGCTCACATGGGACTTCCAAAGGCTGAAACAAAAAGGTCTTTAAAGGCCGTGAAAAAAAATCAAATGCTACGTGAGTGACTTCCAAGAGTCACCGGCACAGCCTTTATTAGTGCTGAATGCAGTGATCATGATTTGAAAAAGCCAAACAATGTTTAGAATCTGACTGAAGGGTTAAAGTTAGGAGAAGTTCCTTACATTAACCCAATCTAGTTCAATGAGACTGTCTATATCAAATCCATATTGCTATTTTTATTTCCACAGTGGAACTGCACTACTAAACATACTGACTTGAGCCGGCCACTAAGCAAATGTGCTAGTAAAAATGATCCAGAAATAATTTTAGCAATGTAAAATACCTATGCTGCTCTGGCATGTGCAATCAAGAAACAGTTCACAAGATTTTGCCTTGAAGGTTACACTTACTACTCACAAGAAACCAGCACTTGGGATGAACCATCTGTATTTTTAATATAGGGGACTGAGGCATGGAAAAAGAATGATGTCCATCCTCTCCCATGAAATAGTGCAAACGACTAATCAAAGTAAATAAATCATTTGCGAACTATTATACATTGGGTTTTTATTTTCAGTTAAATCTCTCTCTCCTGATTCTTTTAGGACTAGAATATCATTAGTCTAATTGGAGATTATGTGCCTTTACTTCCTCCTTCCCCCCCGGATCAAGGCCACACCAATCAGCATGTGCTCATCCTGCCAATCAGTCTCTTGGAGAGGCTGGATGCTGGATGCTGGACCCACCGAGCTCCAGCAATCACCTACACTGCTCAGGAGAATTAGCACAACACAGGTCCAATTAGAAACTAAACACTGCCTTACCTGCAGTGATTTGGAGATGGAGTAAGCTGATGCATCTTTTAGGAACCTTTCTTGCTGCACAGTAGTTCATGACAACATCCACCTCACAGCTCATTAGCAAATCAAAATATTATACTGTATAAATAATACTTTGCTCTTTTCCATTTTACAGAAGCCCCAGGTCTCAGAAGCCTCCAGTACCAAGCACATGTGACTTAGTTCTATTGGAACACCGTAGGAAATGGAAAGAAGCCCTGGCTGTCCAAAACCAGCAGAAGGGAAGCCAGCGTATTGTATACTTTGGTCTGCTCTCTATAGAAGTAGCCCCAACCAGCCTCAAGACATTTTACATTTTGGCAGAACATAAAGAAACTCCATCGTGCATGACGCTGAGCATGGACTGTCAGTCCTCCTGCGCCGGACTGATCCCCTTCTCGCTCTTTTCTGCAGAAACCCTAAATCTAGTCCTGCAACCTTCAACCAGAAACCCAAATGAGAGCCGGGGGGAAACCTGGCAAAGAACTGAAGGGAGAGATGTAAATGTTTAACAGCAAGAGGAGGATGTGGAGGGATATGCAGCTGTTCCACTGCCCAGCTTCTCAAGGGGGAACCGGGGAGCACAGACGTAGACCACGTTCTCACTTCCAGCTGAGATAAACATTTACAAGTCGCTCTTTTCAAACAGGAAGGCACAACCTCGGGACATGACCTCACACCTCGCTGAGCCCCCAGCCCCGCTGCTCTGCCATCAGACAGGCAGGAGGGATGCACACCGTGCCACTGCTCTGTTATTACAGGTGCTGGGTTTCAGAGTCAAGGGGGAAGGCGCAATTTTATGGCGGTGCAGAAAAATCTTTCAAATGCTGGCGGGAGGATGTCTAATGATGCCAGACTGGTGCTGCAGAACATCATATGGAGGATAAAGCACTGGAGAAACTGTCCACGTGCCAATGAACAAGGATTCAGGCAAACAATTCTAAACCGTATTTGGTGTCATTACATTACTATTACAGATGCCTACCCTGCTTTTCTTCTTTTAAAAGGGTGCAATTCTGATGCTTTATCATTAGCTTTCTAGCTGGAAGCTGGCAGAACCTGAAAGACACCAACAAAAGACACTGGAAAACTGATCTACAGAGAAAATCTGCAGATTTTGAAAAGCCACGATCTAGCTGTAGCTTGAATGGTGAAACACACTTCTTGTTTGTATCACGTTCCCTAAGTTTCCCATATAGATGTACACGTGCAGGCAATTTTTTACTGGGGAAAACTATCACTTTGTATTACTTGTCAAGTATATATTTACAGCAATTTCTTATAAAAATTGAATTAGGTCAAAGGCTGAAAGGTGACAAGTTTGGACTTTTGTATCCCAACAAACACCTTATGGGGGGATCTCCTGCATGTAGCTGAACACTTTGAAACTTTTTAAAGGGGTATCAGCAAAGCCTAAAGTTTGGTTCTCTGACACTCTCATTTCCAGAATTACTAGTAATTTTAAAACCTTGGCTCACAATCTCGAAAAAGAATATCATAATATCCGTACAGTTCATGATAGAATCTGGTAATTCTGCATGGAAAAAAAATACACATATATTAAGGGCAAAATTCTTACCCGTTGTGTAACTGGCTTCTCGTAATTAAAAGCTTTAAGTGGACCCTCTGACTTACGTTATTGTTGCTTTCCATCAGGAGAAGACTGAGGAACCCTTCAAGAGATTTAGTTCAGGCTTAGGAAACAATCAGTTTCCACACAACCTGCAGAGAACCAAAGCTCTGGAACGTGCAATTCTGACAGCTTAAGAACATTTTTTAAGGAAGTACCAAACACATTCATGACTTGAAAATAAAACCTAACCATACTAAACTAGAAAAGGTCTTTCGCACTGTTTAATAACCTGGAAAAATACTAATGCTGTATTATACTTTTTAAAATTGCAAATACTCTCTACTGAAAAGCAAGTGAGCTGTTTCTGATGAGACAGATCCGCCATGCTTTGTGAGGTTCTGTGATTTTCAGGCAGGTCACTCACATCAATGTGACTTTTACTGGAAAGCTTTTTTTCATTCTGGAGTACTTTTACTGCCATTTGGTTTTCCTCGATAATAATATGTGCCAAACATGTATTTCCTGTGACTCTAGGAAGTGTTTTGGACACTGAGACTAGGATTGTAATCCATATCCGTAATGCACCGGACTGAAATCTCAGAGCCAGAAGCATACGATAACTTGAAAACCAGAACTAGTGCTACTCTCCCATCAGATCAAAACCAAATAATTAGGAACATGTTTTAGAGTACCAGGTTGGCACCTCATTGAAAGCTGAGGTACAGATTTTTAACTTCAAACAAAACTCAGTTTGACATAATTCTAAGCAGGAACAGGAATTACCTGGAAGCTTCTGCTGATTTTCAGTTGACTTCCAACTGAGCACATGCAAGAAGTGAAACGACCAGGCTGGACTATGAACTATTGAAGAAAGTAGATTTTTTTCACGTGGTTCTATTAAGGGGAAAAAATGAAAAAAAAAAAAAAAATCCAAATTTAAAGCAACATTCAACTACTGTGAGCCTATTTGTAGCCATTAGGACAGCAAACATATCAGCATTAATTTATGATTAAAAATTTAGGAAAATGTAAGGTAAAAAGAAGGAAAGAAAAGACTTTGGGAAACACATAAGCCACAAAGTTTGACTTACTCTAATTAAAGAATGGTGCTGGCTGGCATTACCAAGCTCTGCAGTGGCAGAGGTATGTTTGATTTTTCTGTAAAATTCTGATTTTATTTTTGTTTCATGAAATTTACTCTCCTTCGTTAGAAGTTTGGGGTTTTTTTCATAAGAGATTCATTTTTTATTTACATGCAGATGAAAATGATTTAACTTGAGATGGATTAGTCTGGCAAATAGAGTCCAGAGACATTTAAAAACTAGTAAAGTCCATTTGCACTTTAACAAACCACTAGGATCTTGGTGCAAGGTGTATAAAGCTGGATGTTCCTTTAGTTCGAAGTTGGATTTCAGGTTATAAACATTATGAGCTGTTTTCTTCTGAGAATTAATTGCTATAGACCCAGACCAGTCTGGTCAGGTAAAAAGCAGCACAGGGCAAGATTGAGAAATGAGAATTTCAGTTAAGCCTCAAAACTCATTAATAAAATTACAGCCTTAAAAAAAAAAAAAAAAGTCATACCTATATAATGTATATATGTATGGTTTAGATTGTTCTGTATTTCTGGTAATAACTGCGGTTATTGCAGAGAGAACAGTAATTTGTCCAAACCAAACCATAAATAATTAAGGCCAGGATTTTGACATCGGATCTGTGTGGGTGGATTTTTGCACCCCTGCGGATTCAATGGCAGGATCAAAGCCTAGGAAAGCCAGAAATACCCTCAGAATGTGAGGATTGCTGAGGTCCAGCACCTGGCACTTCCAGCACGGGGAAGGGTCTGCTTTCACTGCCACCCTCCCACCCGAGGGCCTGGCAAACGGGCGCTCTGAGAGCAGAAAACCATCAGTTCTCATCCCACCCTCCCACAGCAGCCAATTCTCAGCGCACCCCTCTCCTCTAGTTATGGGGTAGAGACAAGGAAACACAGAGCTGGCACTCGGTGTTTCACTTCCTCTCATAATTCTAATATAATAAGTTTAACCTAAACCCCTCCTTCCAAGCCATATACCAAGCTTATATTATAAACTTTGGGGTTTTTTCCCAACTTCCTAAAAAACAGAGTTTATTTTTATTTCAGCTGTTCTGAAAGTCATCAGAGAAAAACTACACCCCTTGCTAGTGGCGCTGCTGCGGGGTGGAGGAAGTTGTGGACAGCTGATGATGACAACTGGCCAAGAGCTGCCCAGCGACCAACCCCACATGTGTGGGCAGAATCCCAAAGAACGCTGCCAGGTTCACACCCGTGAACAGATCACCACAGGCCAGGCAAGGAGATGGCACAGCTCCCTGTCACTGCCCTGGTCCCCTCCCGAGAGCCTGCGATGGGCACCTGGCAGGCAGTGACGGCAGCACACCTGCGAGCTTTAACACGGGCACCAGCAGACACCGTCCCGCTCTCTACAAATCTCAAGAGTTGCTGACTTGCCTTTTCTCTTCTAGAAATCTGGGGGGAAACCCCTGGTATTCTCTTGGACAAGTCCTGGCCACCTGGCTTTTCCTCCTGCTCACTGTCTGTAAGGGCACGAGGGAGGTCTGTGTCCAGGGGGATTTACGTGGGTGACATGCAGTTCCTTTCAGCTCAAACATATCTGTCAGACACCCTCATTGCCCTTGATACAAGAGAACTCACTGCAGTAACATTTGAAAGTCTTGACTTCAATCATCACTGAAACACAGCTCCCATTCATATGGAATAGAAGGGAGAATACTATGGCCAACATTATGGAGAGAATTAGCCTAGAAGATGTCCCTCAGTTGCCTTCATTTGTGGGAGGAATTTGAAGCTGATCAACAGTTCAGCTGATTTCCATGGAAACAGGATTTCAACTCATGAATCAAAATTGCATGAGGGCCAAAAATGCCAAACAGATTACAAAAATATTTTTCCACACTGGGATTCTCAAAATAAGAGGCAGATAGTTACACAGAATAGAAATAATGAATTCAGAAGGGACTAATTTTTCATCATCCACACTGTCTTTTTGTTGCATAGTGCATGTCTACTTCATGTCTATGCAGTTACATGTTTTGAATATTTCATTAAATGCCCTAAATATCAACATATTTTCACGGTTTTAATATCTCCAGCAACTTCTAAGCTTTAGAAAGTGCCTCTATGTGGAGAAGACACATCAGTGTTTAGTTCAACATCTCACCACAGGCCACTCATGATCCAGACTTAAACTTTGCTTAAATTTCGTGTAGAGGAGCAGCTAAGTGCATTTTTACTGTGTTTCCCAGTGGAAACATTATCAATAGCATTCTCTGCTTCAGAATTATCACTTCTCCTGAATACCCACAAAAAGTGTGTGATTATTCTCTGCAACACACTGGGAGTATGTGGTTTCTCTAAGCAAACAAGGCTCACTGTTGTACTTTTGTCTTTGCAGTAACTGAGGCTCTTGCAATAAATATTTGCAGTAACATTTAACATTGGCAGTGCCAAAGCTATGTAAGAACTGGATTATTTTGTAATTCTCAGTATTTCACAGACAGAGGTTTTACAGTCCTCTCAGTTTCCATAATTTCTCATAATCTGACAAAACAACCCCAAAAGTGCAAATATCCAGTTCAGCTCCAAGGATACAAAACAACATGTGGTGTCCTGCATTAGACCCTAACTGATGAATTTGTTAATGTCTTACTCTCTAGAAGAGCTTTTTCAGACAGCATAACTCCGAGAAATTTTAAATTCTCTATAAATATTGTGCAGTGTTGAGGACATGGCACACCTTTAAAGACATGAAAACGAGAAAAAGTTTGGCAGCTTTGTTTTTCAGATCTTAAAATAATGAACAGATTCATTTTCAAACTGAAGAATGTAAAAAAAAATTAATTCAATAGCTTTAACTGAAATTACTGGGAGTCCTTCCATTCCATCTTATGACAATTTCATCCACCACACAGGTGGTGGTTTGTTCATTTGTTTTTTACTTCCAAATATTTTTATAATTTGGGCAGCTCTTTAAGATGGTTGAATATTCACCCATTAACTTTTCAGTTTTATGCCCAATTTTCTTTTTGAATAAACCACACACACTGCAGATATATTATGAAACCTATAAGAATACTTCCGAATTCTGTATTTGTCCTGTTGGGTTTCATTTATTCTTTCTATATAACCCTGGGTTTAAGAGACCTTCAAAGCGCTCCCAAAATAAAACAGCAATGTTATATGTAACTTTGTAAGCCAAGGAATCAGGGTTTCCTAAAGATAGCTTCTAATGAAACTCAGGGGGTTTTTTACACCACCTTTACTGAAGCAATTACATTTAATCACTTTTAACAGTCAAGATTTTAGCAGCTAGATGAAGTATACTGGATTAGCTTAATAGCCATATCTTTCTCAGACGTTTTAAAACCTGTTTTTCTTTCCATTGAAGCAGAGAGCTAGGGGATTGGAAACTTCCAGTGACTCTTTTGTAGACTAAAGTGGTTTAGCTGTGTCTGCTCATATAAGAAGACAACTCTAATTCTCACGGGTCAAGAAAGAGAACAAACAAAATCTACATTCCCTCTCTACATTAGCCAGAAGCACATATTCTCAGAAAGGAAACAGGACAGAAAACATCAGCTGCTGTACCAAAATATACAGGCATAAAATAAAATCATTCTGGAAATTTGAGACCCAAATCTCTTCAAAGTTTTATGAAAAAAAGAGCCTATGCATTTAGAGCTAAACTGGATGAATCCATCACTTGACTCAAAACCCCAAGGAAGATGTGGCACATAGTATATTAAGTTAATAAAAAACAAACAAATGTACAGCTAATAAGTCTGAAAATTCAAACCTTAAGTTCCTCATTATAAAAGCCACAAGTGACTTTCTAGGCAGGACTACTCAAACCACTATGCTGCGTCCCTTGGGACAGTCAAGTTTTCCTTCTCATCTTCTCTGCTGCTTTTGTACTGATGCATAAAAGTTCAGTTGTCTGGGCCCCAACCACTTTCAGGAAGCTTTGAGCAGTCACCAGCCTAGTGATGAGATGACCATACGTGATGAAAGGACAAGGCTAACTTGCAGTTTCAGAGTTAGCGCTGGTGTTTCATGTGCCACATGATGAATAACAACATGAGAGGCCCCTATTCTTCTGAAATATAATTGGCTTTTCTTTAGAGAACAGCGTAGAGAAACAAAAAAACCGGGGTAACGTTCAGGTCATGCTCAGACAGATCAACTTCCTGGTGCCTCTTTCAAACATTATCTTCCTGCTTCTCCTCTCTCAGAAGTGCAGACCGGTCAACCCAGCTTTCCTTCTGACAGTTCTGCTTTTCATGCAACATTTGGTGACTGAGCAGAGGTTGCTAACCCAGAGACACCTAAAGGCTGGCAGCTTGATTTGATATTCCTTCAGACATGCTGAGCTCCAGAACAGCCTGTTGCTTCCTGTTCGGCTGAGACAGAGCAGGTTTCTACCTTGCTGCTGCCCCACCACGCCTGGCTGGGGGTTTTGCCTTCTGCCTCCTCTCTCCCTGCCAAAAGGGGAGAGCCCGCGAGGCGTCAGCTAGACATCACGGTGCTGAATGAACCCTTGTGCCCTGTTCCCAGCAGCCCCAAATGTCACTCCCCTTTTGTGCCCTGCTCTCAGACTCAGCCCTCCCAAACCCATCTCTTCCCTGTCTCCTGGACTCATTTTAAACACAGGCTGTGTCCTGTAAGAGTGGCCGTCGTTTTGCTCCTTTCTCTGGACAGTTCAGCTGCTCTTGTTCTTTGATTCACTCCTCTAGAGCTGGATGCCTTTTTCTCAGCAATTCTTTCTATAAACTGGAATCACATGTCCCACAAATGATCCTGTCTCTAATTAGGAGATCTTTTATGTCTCTAATGTACATGTGCATGCCAGAACTTTCTGCAATACAGTGCAAGCATCTATCCTCTTCTCTGCTTCCTGCTTTTGGTATTTAGAGAAAAGTATCCCTCTGCTGCCTCCTCTACACTCTCCTCAGATATTTTCCCCAGCTCTTTTAGGGTTTGTATATTCATTCCTGGCAATTTTCTTTCACTCTTCCATTTTGTCCTGTGAAAACATAAAGCTGTACCTTCATTTCTGTCATTTTTATTCCCTTTGTCAGGTTCATATACAGACACAGCTCCTCCATATGCGCTTCGAATCTTCCTGGCCTGGCAGTTTTGCATTCCAAGGGGTCTGGTTCCTTGCAGGGGGTTACTCTGCCCATTTCTTAGTGCTATTAATCAGATTTTTTTCTGTCTGTGGGTCTCTCAGCCTGCTGGATGCTAACCATGTTTCTGTGCACAGGTAAATAACACGAAGGCTCCCTATTTTTGCAGTGAACTTTAATATGGATATTTAGAGAGCTTTACTACCTGTAATACGTAGATATCTCAGTCAGGTACAATGAGAGTAAAATATCCAGTGTTCCAAACTACGCTCCTCTTTCCAAGTTCCAGTTGGGTTGCCACAGCCACTGTGACAGGAGGTTTTTCTCTCAAGTTTGACAGACATCTCCAAATCTTGTGCAGTATTCTCCCTCACCTCCCTCCTGCGTCAGCAGTGCATTTCTGTTCCTAGACTTCTAAGGGCCGCGTTTAGGAAAACTACAACATTCTCTAATGGCACATCTCCTAAGAAGAAGTGATGGTGTCAGTCAGTCCCAACTGCAGATAAAAACTCTTGTTTGAAAAATTCTGGAAGCAACGCGTGAACCTAACAAATCACCTGGCAGAATGATTTTTCTCCTCTGAAGCACAGCTCCTCAGCTCCATAGCAGACACAACATGTCTCTCCATTAATTCATGCCTCTAAGACCTTCCAAGCTCTATAAGCTGAAGGGAAATGACATTTTAATCAAGCACATAAGCTGTGAAAGACTCTGAGGCTGTGCTCCGGGAAGGTGCTAAAGCCTGTAGGAGCAGAGCTCCTGAGGAACTCCAGGCTGAGGAGCTCCCCAGATTCCTCTCCACGGATGCCCTGGCCTGGCATCACGGTGCTCCACGGTGCGGGGGGCAGGAGGATGCTGAGACCCACGGCACAGACAGCGCTTCCAAGAGGGTCCCACACAGCCCAGCACCCACAGGTCACTCCAGAGGACTACAAACTCCTTGAAAGCCTTGAGCAGAGCAAGTGAAAGTCCTGCAAACAAAGACGCCAGGACGGCCATCGCTCTGCGAAGGCACCACTCCTCCCCTTGGCCACAGAGAAGCCATCAAGCCCCACCAGGAAAGGACACTCCCGGCTAGCTGGTCCTCTCCCAGCAGAGCAAAGGTGCTGGGCTTCAATCTGCCACTGCCTCTCGTGAGGGCCTTGGAAAGAGCAAGTTTTAAGAGCAAAGATTTGGGGCTGGTGCAGGCCTTTCTTCTTGCAAATGCAATTTTAAGGCTTAATGTAATTGTTGCTAAAAATAAGGTAATAGAAGGGTTCCGGTCTTGCACTTTAATGAACTGCAGGCTCAGTTGTTTGAAGAAGGAAAATTGCATTGATGCAACTGGATCAAAGACAAACAAAAAATTAGTTATTTCCTCTTGAGGGTAAAAATTTTAGGAGCCTCATGCTTTTTCAAGCAGCCCTTATTGCAGTTTAGAGGCGGCGAGATCTTGTAGTCAGATTTAATTTATTAACAATACAACGAGAAAAAAAGAGAAGTGGGCACGTGAAAACTCCAGTGTCTGAAAAGACTCAAAGAAAACCAAATGTAGCAGTTCCTATTCCACTTTGCAATAGGAACATGCGCCCAAGCTTGCTTTGTTTCAGAAACGAGCTGCTACACAAACAAGAGAATGGCATTAGCAACAGCTACAACTTCTGCCATCCCCAGGCAGGAAACCTCCTGCTAAACTTCAGAGGCACCACTGTTTTTAATTCCTTGCCAACTTCTAAACTTGTCATGACTGTTGGAATGCTAACCATTTCATGACAGAATCCAAACAGCAAGAATTTTTAATCCAGGGAATACTCAGGGCAAGTTATGTCAGTCCCAGCACCTCACTCCAGAGTCCGAGAATAATATATTGCACAGCTGTTACATTTAAATCTAAAATACACTTAAAAATATTTATTCTTTCATGCTCTCTTTTAGTAATTAATTGTTTATTGTTATTGTTATCAGTTTCCTAAATCTGAACTTTGTGGACACACCATTTCCTTGTCCAGTAGGATTCCAGAGAACTGAAATTCTAAACAAAAAAAAAGACCAAAGAGGCCAGATAAGTGCTTGAACCCAATTTTGTAGATGTATGGCCTGACAATGCCAACCATGTTGGGGAGCCCACCCTTGCCTGGGATTTGTGAAGCTCTTCCAAAGAGAGCTGGGTGCTCAAATGGCACTGTCCATTTCCCGCACTCATGGCTCACCAACCCACTTAAGGTCTCCTGTGTGCAAGGGAATCTGCTTTCTGCAGCTCAGCGAGAAACAAAATTGCACACAGCCAAAACCTCTTTCTTTACCTCAACACATCCAAATAACTTTCCAGAAAATTCACAGGCATGGGGCCAGCCTTTTCCCTCAGGTGGGTTTGAGAACACCATGCTCCTTGGGCCAGAACTGAGAAATCAGAAATAGGCAAACTACATTGGATTCTGTGTTTGCGTCTGACTTTAAAATGCCCCATTTCTCACTTTGCAACAGGTAATACAAGGCCAGATTTACTGATTTCTGTTTCTGTCTGGAGCAATGCAGCATCAGCTGTCAGAGTCACTGGACATATCCAGGACATGGGAAGCATGGGAGAGCAGCTCTTCCTCCCTCTCAGAGTATCCAGAGCAAGTCTGCTTGAAGGAAGCTTTACCGAGTACTAAAATACTTTTCAAGCATGATCCAAAAAATTCTCACATGAATACATGAGAACCAACAGAATGAGAAAACACTCAGAAGAGTATTGAATGTTTGTTAGTGAAGACACAAAGGTTAGCTTTTTTCCAAAATAAAGTATATTATTGATGAGAAAATCGTGTATCAACCCACCAATAAAAATTTATACAAAATTTGTATAAATTGAAGATGTTCTCACTACAAATTTATTTTAATTAACTACTTGTGACAATATCATTGGGTGTTACCTGATTTTACTGTTAACTGTATTTCTTCCTCAAAAAATGAACTCCAGCCTGCAGAGACTTTAACCTTAACAAGAGTTACAGTTCTCGGAATAGACCACTTCCTTAAAAATACATGAGGATCAAGTTTTAGAAGATTTTAATTTAGTTTCTGGTCTTGAAATTTATTCTGAGGTCAAGCTCTAAAGAGATACGTGTATTACTAGACTTATGTATGTCAGAGGTAGCAATAACAGCTCACGGTTTTCTTAATGAGAACAACCACCTCTTAATTGATTTCTCTCTCCCTCTTTCTTCACTTTTCATAAGAAGATTCTTACGGTGAACCATTTATGTTTTAAATTCAGTACAAAATATATGGACACCCAAACCTCAGTTTTTCAGCACCACTGGCACACAAGGAAAGAAATAAAAGAAAAGACAGAAATGAGCAAAGTGGTAACATTTCCTTAGCAGAAGTCATCTTTCTATATAGTTATTTAAGGCCTTGGAACTCCCAACCCTCAAGTACCTTTTCAGCAGATTTGCACAGCCCCAGACTGGCGTCCCCAGGTCCTGCAGAGACAAACAGGCTTTACAGCCAACAAACACATGCTGGCTCGGACCAAGCTGTGAGAGGAATCAAATCATAGACTCCAAGGGTCCTCAGAGAAACTGTGGTCATGGCAACTCTGTCTTACCCACCAGTGACCCCCCAGGACTGACATTTCAGCTGATCTCAACTGTCTCAGAGCTGACACAAAAGATGCACAACCCCTGAAATTAAAAGGTCTGTCACACATGAGGCTTTGCCCCCAGACACAGGCAATCCAAGACACTTTACATAGTTATACACATGTATGCAACACATATATTCACCCACATACATGTGTCCTATGCAAAACAAAATAATATCACCCCCCGCCAGGACTCCTGGGAAGCTTTCTCACGTTCTTCATGCAATGCACAGGCCGGCCATGCAGGCTACAGATCAGCACAATGGATCCATCAGCCCAATGGTCATTTACACTAGTCATTTCCAGAAATAAGACACTGATGTCACGCTTACATAAGGCTCTGCCTGTGTTCATTAATACTCTGGTGCTCTGGGGTGCACAGTGTGGTACCAGTGTCCAGCTATGGTTCTTTTCCTACTGCACTTGGAGTGAAAGCAAAAAAGGAAAAGACGCATGGCTTGCCTGTACCGCAAAGGTACAGGTCATGGAAGGGTAGGGGATAACCACATTTAATAAATAAATAAATCTCCATGCCGGTGATTCCCCCACACTTATTACTGACTCGGATGCATTCTACCAGAAATATTCTCTTTGATGTTAACAGGAAAGAGGAGCTGCAAAGGCTGCAAGAACACTTAATGCCTATTGCTGTCTTACTTATAAACTTGTCTGACTACAACCAAATAAAAAATAATTGTTTGTGTGCCCTGGCCAAACTCCTAAGGCTATCAAGTGAGCTTTCCGTTGTTTGTCATAAGCAGCACTTGACACTGCCCTGAATGTGAACACCTGCACCACTGATAACTGTGCCCAGCATTTAGAAAGCAAGGTTTCTGGCATGAATTTTAGTTATATCTAGGACCTGAAACAGGAACAGGAGAAAAGGAGTCTTATATAATAGAACATACTGATAGGCTCGGGAAAATGCTCCATACAAAATCCTATGACCACAGTGATGGAGAAGGGATCCTGATGACACCCTAACCACCTGTACTACATTGACAGAGAAATTAGGAAATACACTGGAAGAATTTAATTCACCAAATGTAAGAGAATGGATACCACTGCTGAATGCAAAACAAAACCACTAAGGATAAGGCAATGACATTAACTGAACGCAGTGCAAATATTGCAGCTATTTCTCAGGAGCTAGGCAAAGCCAAAACACACTGTCCTACTCAGCGGTTCCTACTTGTCCTGCTTACACTATCACTTATTTTTCGTAGTTAAACATTTCTGTACTCTGACATATATTTTCAAAAGAATAAAGAAAATATAGTACAAGATTTCATTTTTAAATACTAAGCAATTCCTTCAAATACACATATATTATTCAATCCTGGTAGTAAACTTAGGCTTATTCTTTCTGCTTTGATTACTTAAAAAATATTGCACCAAAATTTTCTCACATGCCATTGCTCCTACGGACATCTCAGCAGAGAGATCAGTACACACACAGAATCTTCTCTGCCCTAGAATTACACCTTTGCATCAGCTTCTACTTTAAAGCTAAGCTGTTTGTCCTTTTTTATTACAACTTACCTCAAGTTTCAGAAGATTTTCCAGGAGTCCTGCAGACAGCGGGACATAAAATTTCTCCTTGGTGACTTTCATCGTGCATTTCGAATGACAGTTCAGATGAGGAAGAACTTTTTCGGTGTTAAATTAATTCTTCTGCTGTAAATTTCATACTTCTGGCAGGGCGACTACATCCAGGCTGATAGGCTGCAAAAAGAATTAAAAAAACCAACTTTCACCATGCATAAATATGCAAATATGTATCAACTGAAGCACGAAATGTCTGTTAGGGTTTTCTTTTCTCTGTTTTTGTAACTCTGGGGCAGGATATGAATATTAGCTGTAAAAGAAAAGCTGCCTAAACACTGCATTTAGATCTTGAACACGCTAAGAGGTGTGTGTGTACACTGGGGAGCATCTAGAAGTTGGACTTTCACAAAAACATCAGGTTTTTTAACTAGGTCCTATGTTGGAGCATAGGCAGGGAAGAACAAGACATTTTTTGTGCACACCGTTTAGCTTGGCAAGGGCAGCAATTCTCAGTTTCCCAGACTGCGACTCCGTTCTTTTTGTGTCCTTTTTCCTCATCCCGCTGCTCGATGCTCCCCCTCTCCCAGTCCTCGAGCCGCGAGACCGCGCTGCGAGGAGCGATGCCCTTTGTCCGGAGCCTGCACTGCCCCTCCGGGAACAGCAGCACACGGAGCAGCTTCCCGGACCCCCTGCCCAGGGACACGGGCGGTGTCAGCGCCGGGGAAGGACACGCACCTGCCCCTGGGCTGACCGGGCGCGGAGCCCGCACAGCCACGGAGCAGAGCGGACCCGGGGAGTCGTCCGCGACGGGCTGACATCGGCGGCTTCTCGAGCACCTTGTGGAGTGCTCATTACAGAGGTGTTCTGGTGGCGCAAGCAGTGGTGATACTCCACTTGGCAGCTACACAGCACGTAAAACCACGCCGGAGCCTTCCTGAGGACACTGTGGCTGTTCAGGAAGCCGGAGATGGAGCCCACACTGCAAACTTAAATCTCAGGCAGAACTCATCAGCGGCTGCAGAACTATCTCAGCAGCCACGGGCCTCCCCCGAGAGCTCAGCCCGGTACAAACCCACCCTGCAGCGCTGAGGGCCGTGCCCGGCACTCCCAAGGGATTCACCCCACGGGCAGCGTGGATGTGCAAACCTGGCTGGGCTGAGCCACACCCTGCAGAGGCAGGAATTCCTGCTCACACGGATGCTTGCGGGCACCTCAACGACCCCATGAGCAAGTAGGAGTAGCTTGACAATTTAATCCTTAGTGGCTGTTACAGTGCAAGATTTACCTTTACAAACATCTGTCCCAGACCAGTTCAATACATAAATAACCCCCACACATCTTTAATACAACTAAATGTATTTTTATATTGAAATACTTAATAAAACATATGGAACATTAGATTTAACTGTACCCATGCAGAATACGCGAACACCAACTTTCTACAGCAACACGTACGCTGTTGGACTCGGCAAACAATTTCTATAGTGGCAGGGTGATTAATTTAAATCCTTACTTCTAAACACGTGTCTCAGAGCATTAATGTATGCTTTAACTACTGTGCCAAGCAGTGGAGCACATAATAGCAGCTATCATTTCAGAATTTTACTGATATGGTTCACTATTTGAAAAAACCCTTCTGAGATGAACATTTACTTTACAAAAGCAGCAGACTCTTGATCTTATAGATACTACTTAATTTTAAAATCAAATCACAAATTTCATGATATTCAGTATTGTTCTTAAAGCCTCAGCTTCACAGTTACACAATTACACAACACTTAATTTTTAAGACTAAGTATATCTCTAACCCTCATGTTCTATGCTTAAAACATGTATCCTAACAGCTCAAAAACTCAGTCAAGCAATGGAAGGGGCTGCACAGAGAGGATGTGCAGCCTCCACGCTCCCAGGCTTTCATGATCCAGCTGGATGAAACCTTGAGCAGTCTGGTCTGATCCTGGGGCTGACTCTGCTTTGAGCAGGAGGCACTAGATGCCTCCCGAGGTCTCTTACAGACTGGAGATGAGTCTGTGACCATCCTGTGCTGCTGACCACTGCTGCCCAAGTAGCATCTTTGGAGCTCATCTCTTCTCAAAATATTTTCTTTGCTCTGCTCACTCCTTAGAGCCCCTGAACTCTGACACCCTTCAGGCCCTGGGAAAGTATCTTATCTAACACCAGTGGGGTTTTTTTCTTATAGGAGCCGGCAGTTTCAGACACTTAAACCCCAAAGTACTTTAGCAAATACTGCACAGTCCACAAGTCTGTTTTGGACTGTGCTAACATGAAAACCAGAGGAGTGAAATACCTGTAAAAAACTCTTCCTCGTCATGAACAAAATCCAACTTCGTTCAGGACATTTGTCTCTTATCTTTTAAAACACACAACGCCATATCTGACCTTGACATATCCTTTCTCATGGGGGTCAAATCAGCTGCTAAAACTGCTGGTATGAGTGTATTTCCACTATTTTCTTCCTGCATGTGTTGTACATTTTCAGCTCCCAAAGCATACTGCAGAGATCAAGAACAGCCCTGTGCAGGCAGGCAGCTTCCACACAGTACAGAAAATCAAAGCCTGGCCCACGAGGCAGAACTCTCCACATGTGCCCGTTTTTATGGCTCCTGGAGTGCTGAGCGTGACCCCACCAACACAGCACCACACAAAAGAACTAGGAAGTGTTGAGCTACCTAGAACCCAAACCATCTGACACTTGAAAATGCTCATCTGGCTCTTACATGAGGTCCTGTGAACATTTTGGTACCCAGAATTTATTACTCAAGTCTAAAAGCAATGCAGAGTGAACTCACTGGAAAACATTTACTAGGACTAGTAAGAAACACACACCTCTAACAGCCTACCCCAAAGCAAGTCCTGAACACAGCTCGCACAAACCTATCACACTTTTATTAGAAGACCACCTTCCTAAAGCAACCACTATAATTCCTGGAATGCCTCTGCTTAATTTCTTTGTCTTGTCCAGCTGGGCCCTAACTTCATTTTGCCTATGTACATAATTTCCCCCTAAGAAAACATCAAGAGGTCAAATGAGGTTCCTACTTCTGGCACCAAAATACTACTGAGCTCCATTAGCTGTTAAGGGCCTCCAAACTATGGCAAACAAATCCCTCAAGGCTCACTTAGAAAAAAATATAAAAACACAGGTCTAAGCTTGCCAGACTGTCTGCCTCTCACATTCACAGAAACCCTCCTCAGAAGGAAAAAAAATCCTTATTATGTATGAGGTAGAGACCATCTGCGGCGGGCGCTGAGAGCCAACTCAAAAGTGGGGGGGAGGAGAGCGTTCCCAAGTCAGGCACAGGCACAAGGAGCTGCAGACTCAGCAGCTGCCTGTGCGTAGGGGAGAGGTGCTGGGGCAGGGGGAATGAGGCTGCACCAGCCCTGCCAGGGCAAAGGATGGAAAGGCACATGGTTACATACAGACTGTGTAGGGGCAGAGCAAGAGCCAAGAAAACCTGGTGGACACAGTAAGATCAGCCCAGAAAAAGAGTTTTCTAGGAGCGCTGTTTCCCTGACACTGCGGTGGAAGCAGCATATGGAAAGGAAGGGATGATAATATTACTACTCTGGTTTTAATACAGACCACTGAACTCCTCATGACATGGCAAGTAAGAACGGCAACAGCAGCAAACTGGAAGCGACAAAGAATACGGGAAGGCTTTCTTTTTCACTCTTAAAAGAATTAAAAATATCTTTCCGTATTAGTCTTCTAAATTTTCTTCGTTCTCTTGACACCTCTTTTCCCTACTTCACTACTCATATCTGTATTAACTATTTACTGTTAAGCATGCCATACAGCTCAATAATGTTTCATTTCTGAAAAGGAAAAAATAACCTTGTTTTTTAATTTTAACCACTGAAACTAGAGTTACATTTAACCCTCCCACTAAAAAAAAACCAACAAAACCCCATGAGAACATTTTCTAAGTAAACTCATGAGAACATTTTCTAACATCTAGCAGCTTGCTATGCCTTTGTGTGTTTGCAGCCCAACAAGCAGGAGATAGTTCCACTGGCTGTAAACGAACTGTGATCAGGTAAATATGAGTAAACCTTTCCAAGTGGCTGTTGCTGATTCTGTCAAGCCAAAATCATCCCAAGTATTTGTCCTGATAAGTAGAAGTTTGCTGTTTCTTTAAACACTACAAATTAAATCCTCTTTCACTGATATCCCTGGCTAAAATCCCTCCGCTCATCTCCCTGGGGCCAGGAATCACCTGGAATCTGAGTCTATGTATGGGCTGATCCTGTAAATACTTACCTGTGGTGGAAGGGGCACTGACATTTGAGCTCTGTCACACACCGAAGTCCCTTTTCCCTGGGTGTCTGCTCCACCTGGCTGCTGCAGACGGGGCTCTCCACGCTGGATCTGCAGGCGCAGGCCTCGAGAATGCCGCAGCAGCTCCGCAGGGAGCGACGCGCTTCCAGAGGCTCCAGCTGGACCTGTGGGTGGACACGGAGCAGCTCAGGTGTGGGCACACGCTCTCCTCGTAGGCCCTGTTGAGGAAGCACCAACGCCCAGGAACAGGGTGGAGTGGGGAGGCTGGGGCAGTAGCAATTCCAACCACTTCCAGAAGGTTTGCCAGAGGCTGTCTGTCCTGCACAGAGCCCTGTCACCTTCAGTGCCACCCACACCTGCAGTGGAGCCTGAGTTCTAACTGATATATGCCCTTTTCAAAGGGGCACCGGGACATCACTTCCACTTGGATCAAGTACTACAAAGACTGAGAGAAACAGCGTGAAATTATTGTGCTTAAATTTGCTTCTTTATTTAAAATAAGGTCATTTCTGCATACATGCACCAATCTCTCTAGAAAGCTTACTGAGCGTACCCCTACAACTCCATAAGGATCTGCACTCACCAGCAGAAATCTAGAATGCCTTTTTATCCACAGATCCAGGAACACAGTTATGCCTAAGCAGGGAATTTCAAGTTGTTTCCCAGACTGTTCCTGTATCCAACTGCAACCTGTTTATTTTGACCTCAGTTCTTAGAAACTGTTGATGCCACGGTAGAAATATGCTGTGTGTTCCAACAGGCAACAAACAGTCCTAATGACAGCACACTCCATCTGTGCTGCCAGAGCACACAAGCTCAGCCTATAGCTCGGATCCACTCCCGGGTGTGCAGGGACCAACCTGCGCCCAGCCCGTGCTGCGCGGGACATCCTGGCCGGGCAGAGCCCCCCGGAACAGGCCTCTGCAGGGAGCCCAGGGCAGCAAGGGAACACACCGGCAGCGCTTTCATTCTCCCCTCCCTGAGCTTTTGGGTTCTTTTAAATGTTTCAAAACGACGGAGTAAAGAAAGCTGACTCAAAAAGTGCCCCGTGCTCTTCAAAGGTAGGAGCGCAGAACATATGGCACTATTTACAGCCCTCTAACACCCTGGATTCAAGAGATTTTTCCATCAGCCTTGGACTCTGCAAAAGGTACATTACAGAAAAATGCATGTGGGGATCCTTTAATTTCTCTTGCATCTTCTCTTCTTATATGATGCAGCTGTGGAGCAACACCCACTGGTATTGGTAGCATGAAACTGCGATCCTTCCCTGTTACCGAGGCCTGGTACCAATTACTACGGATTTAGAGGCACTATATAAAAGACACTGCTGATTTGTTTCTAAATTTGTATCTTGATTAAACTGTCAAGCTACAGCACAAATGCAGAACTTACCTGACTTTAAAATCCTACTACAATAAATTATCCAGGAAGTGCAGTACAATTTAAAAATGCTTATAAATGGATCAATACTGTGCATTATGGTTAGATTTTACACTTGGTCATGCCAAATTAAATAGAACAGAAGCAGCTGTTTATATTAAAACTGTAAATTCAGTGTGTCCTGAATAAAAACTGTATGTGAGGAGAGGCTGTGAAGCAGGATTAAAAAAAATATCAAGTTGGCCAACAGAACAACAACTGCAATATGATTTTCAAAATTATTTTTAATTGTATTTTGGTACACAAAAAAGCAAATACAAAAGGCCCAAACTCTATTCTCAGGAACACACATGCAAACCCTCATTGGTCAGATTAGTGTTTTTCAGCATTTACCTGTAAACAAAGCAGAATTTGGTCTCATCCTGTTAAAGCAAAGTCACTTCCCCCAGAACAGTTTCAATGATACTGAATATATTTTAACTATCCAGAATTTCAACATCTAGGATTACTGCTGTAAACATACGTAGACATTGTGGTCTAATGAAAGACAAAGTCAACATAAATATGGTGCAGCAAAAGTGAGATGGGCCGTGCGGGGCTTCCAACAAGTAGTTTAGGAATTAAACTGCCATTATTAAAGCTACTGCAGTTACTGAACTATGGCTTTTAAAACTTTCATGGTATACTGAACCGTTCTGCATAATGCAAGTAATTATAAAAGAAATAGATTCGTTTTCCAGCATGATTACGAGCCATCGCTGTTCCTAAAGCTTCTGCTTTTAAAACCAACCTTCTTGTACGTTCTAACACAAACTTTCTAGCCTGCTTTTCCATCGTACCCATGTAAGAAAACAGCTATTCTAAATTAATTAATCATCGTGCAACCTTCCAGAGAGGCAATATATGATAAAAGTATTACACAGTGAAGTTCAGGCCTATTTTTATATCCTCAAAAGAGGGTAATTGATCCTCCCCTCTCCCCAGTTTCAAATGTGGAACTTGGCTGCTATGGATTCTTTCCCACACAAATCAAGCCTTAGGTCTTTTGAATTGAAACAATATGGGATGATTATTGTGGGAAATTTTTTACTGTTACTGTAATATAAAACTTTCTGTACCCAATTTTGCATTTTCTATAAATCAAAAACCCATTTCACTTAGGGCTACAATTAAACAGAGGAATTCAAAGGCTAACTTCTAAGCAAGTCTTGCTATTAATCATAGGATGAACTAGTAGTACAACTACTTTTACTGCATTTTCATCTGAAGCTCGGGCTCTTCAGAAGAGGCTGTGCCACAGACGAGACACATTAGCTGAAGGTACAGTGAGAGGAGGGAAAGCCCGAGCGGCCTGCCTGCCCAGGAGCTCAGGCGATGCCTGGGATCCCAGCAGGGCTCCAATCCTGCCAAGCAGGCAGCGTGCACAGCCCACGAGAGCCCAGCCCCACGGCAGGGCTCCCGCGGCACAGCTGCCACTGCAGAGCCACCTCCTGCTCCAGGAGCAGCCACGCCGGCACGGCTGCTGCTTCACCTGTCTGCACTGGCATCACCCTTCTTCTCCTTTGAAACAGAAAATTACAAAAGCCGTGGATTCCAACAGCAAAAGTTAAATTGAAAATACGGCATTCAAACGCAAAAATGGAAAGACGAGTGCAAAATGAAACCGTGTGGAGTATGTAAACGTAGGGCTTCTGTTTTTTCAAACTGGAAGTCAAAACGATGTATTTTTATTTTCTAAAAAGAAAAAATGCATCTTGATTGCTAGACAAAATAAAATATGAACTCCCAATCACCAGAAACATGTTTCACCCAGCTGTCTTTATTTTTTTTCCTCTGTCTCTGTTTCTCAGAGAAGATTTTTTATGTCATTTCATTTTTTCCATATCTTTAGGGAGAGGTTTAATGCCTCATGGTGTCAGTCTTTGTAAAAATCCTACAGAAGTACAAGTCACTGCCTTATTTGCAGCAGTACATCTACAGTAAGAAAAAGTGATAATAGTAACTTGTTCATAAAATATATGCTCAAAATAAAAATTGGCTTCCAGTTAAAACATAGTCTGAAATTTATATATTCCATGTTAAAGAGGAACCTTTTACTGATTTTGAAGTAAAATTAAAATGCAGCTTGTAAAAATTTCCATTTTAAAAACATAAGCTGTTTTTTTAAAAGAAAACAGCTATGCGAAGTCTGAGAAGTTACTGCGAGGGCTTCCTACAAAAACAAAACAAAAATCTTCCCAACGCTGACTTACTACTCAAATACCGTGATTCAAGAAAGCACAAATGGAAAAGCTTTCACCTCTGAGAAGAACTAGATTTAAAAATTAAATTTAAAGATTTAAAAATTAAATGACTTACTGAGACTATAGATCGAAACAGTGGTTTACTATTGATTTTCCTCCTAAGGAGGATTTCTCATGTACTTGCAACTCTTGTTCTCTTTGACAATGAACTCCTGGAGCAATCGACACCTCTGTTTCTCAAAAAGCACACTGGGACCATGTCAGTCCGGCTGTGGCACAAGGAGCTCCAGGAACCTGCTCACCCTTTTGAGCATCCCTTTCCCCGAGGGGACAGGGGAACTCAGTCCAGCTTCCTCTGACCTGCCCATCAGCCAGAAGCAGGCTCTGACCACACAGCAAAACAATGCCTGCAACCACAGCTCTGCCTACCAGGAATTCTGGAAAGACTGGATGTGAACTGACCTACAGAGTAAGGAAAGAAAAAGTGGGGAAAGCCCAAAAATCAGACACAGAAGTTTGGAAGTCTTGTGCAAACAACAGCTCCACAGTCCGAGCTGGAGCACATGAACCTTCTCTTTTTCTGCTCAGGTTTATCACATTCACCTCTCCCATTCGACCTCAGCCTACACAGCACACGGGGAGAGGAACTGCCTGCCCTGGCCAGCTGACATCCCTGTTGGTGCTCGGGACACCCACATGCAGCTGGGCCTCGACCTGGGATTCCAGAACCCCTGATCACCGAAAGCACTCCTGAGTCAGCTGCAGATGCTGAAAGAAATGCTGGCACCAGAACTGACTCAGGCCCGGCAGCACTTGCCCAAAGGTTGTCAGAACTGTTAATAATCAGGCTAAAAAGCTGCCAAATGGGGCAGAGGATTATCAGGAAACATTTCAGAAAACTGTCTGCAAGAGTCCTGTATTTCCACTTTTGGCTCAAAGCGCTGGTTTCCCACACAGTCCTGAGCAACTGTGGATGTGGGGAGAGGGGATACAGTGGTAGGAGGGGAAGAGGATTTGGAAGCAACACGGTCTGTGGCTACCAGTGTGTGCAAAAGTCAGTTCTATGCATAAGCATCTGCAGGATTTGATTGTCACAGGCACACTTACTGAAAAGGTAATGAAAACTAAAGCCAAACAGCTTTTCCAGTATTCCTTAAGCACAGTGGCGTGCTGAAGCGTCCACGTGGTGGAACCAGTGTGGCTTCATGTGCTCAGCCCAGCGCTGCGCACCACGTGTGCGTCTGGGGCACCCAGGAGAAGGAACACTGTGCACAGGGTGACTGAGAACACCTGCTCCCCTGAGCCCACTGCAACATGCGCCGCAAGGTCAGTGGGCAAGGGCCTGCCTGGCTCCTAGGACAAAAGAAACAAATCCTAAACTCAACTACACTCAGGCAAGCCATAAGGTAAAAAGAATGGAATTGTCAGAGAGAAAAAAAAAAAAAAAGAGCCATCAAACAAGAGGTTTAAAATATGCTTCTGGCTTTATTTTTTAAAGCTCCTGCTCAGCTTTCCATTCTTCAGGGAGCATATTAAACGTTACGATTTGTTAAGTTTTAGTTTTCATAGTCATTGTTTAGTATTCAGTAAAGGGGAGGGGTTGGTTTTGTTTGTTTTTGGTTTTTTTTAGTCAACGATCTAAACTAACTTCCCCATATAATCTTAAAATGCTACCAACAGGCTGGATTTTAATTACTTGCACAGCATTATCCTAAGCGGAAGGACAACAGACCAGGCAATTTCACAGTATCTTTTCTCTTCAGCTGTTCTGATCAGACTTGGACTCTGATTTGGAGTATATCCATGCAGTTGCCAAGTGTGTTGCAATCTCTCCTACTACTTACGAATGCATAAAATTTACAAGATGGTGGTCAGGAAAGAAACCTCACGGCAGGCAAGAGAGAGAGCGCATAACCTTTCCACTTAGGGAAAGAATGCCACTGAATTTTGGGAGACAAGGAGTCACCTCCTACGGCTACGAGTGAAGGTCTGTGTTCAAAGGCAGCAAGGACTGGAACAGCAGCTGCAACCCAGACCTAGACTATGAGAGCCCCCTTGTGCAAAGCAGTGTTGAACCCCTCCAGTTCTGCAGGCACTGCGCGTCAGAGCAGCCCACACCTCTCCCCTCCCAGCTCAGCGTTCTCTGCTATGCATGCTTTATTCATACAGCCATTTCTCACAGCAGAAATCTCAGGGGGACAGACTGATAACCAGAGTTACCTCCAACTTACAAGGGGAGGTGCTGAGGCACCAAAGGAGGAGGAAACCTGAAGAGGCTCTTACTATTACATCCAAAGCTGAGTGTAAAAGAATCTCCCGACTTCTCACTCAGTTTTCCAGATAAGGGCACCATAACTCCTACGTACAAACGCTTCATCGAGGCCTAATTTCTGGACAAAAGTATGTCTAGATGTGTATTTTACAACTTAAAGGATATTATATTAAAGGATAGAAGAAGGCTAGAAAAACTCTCCAATCAAAATAATCTGCAGTCCCCAAAGCGTCGACCCCATTGATTTTGATGGCACAATAGAAATTGCTCTTTGTACCCGCTATTTCTCCCAGTGACTGTGGTACATGAGGGACAGAAAAAAGCTGGAGGCTGTCTGAGGTGGTTTGAGTGAGACAAACTCCATGTAGGCCTTGCAGTGGTCACCTGCACTCCGTGAAGAATGGCTGTACTTTCATTAATTGCCATTAGAAGCAACGCCCACCAGACAGCCACTGGTCACCTGGAGGAACCTTTTCCTCCTGAGTGCTTTGCAGAAGTGCTCATACAGAGCTGGGACACAGCCCACAAGTGCACTGGCAAAGTGATTTTTTGCTTTCAAGCTTGATCTCTTGATATTAATTGAATTGTGAGACTTTTCTATTTGTTCTTCCACTATCTGCAACCTTAGAACTAATATACACAGCTAAGGCGTAGGCCAGTTTTTTCCCAGATTAATCTTCAGGAGATCTTTTTAGCACTTCCCACTGAACCCTAATTACTCTTCAGTGCAGCATTTTAGGTTAAATTGTATCTTGGGAGGAACAGGACGGTGACAATAGAAGTTCCAAAACCCACGGACTGGATCCAGGTGCCCTCACCCCCTTCTCCAGGGGAAGTCCAACCCCCCAGTAGGTGTGTGGGGGCCCTTTTGCCCATTCCACTCGGCAGGCATCCCAAGTTAAAAGGCTTGCAGCAATTATGTCCACAATAATGGAATTTCAGTGCTTCTGTGTCCAGCCCAGAACCTTATATGGGTGCAAACCAGCCATATCCAACTGACAGTGTAGAGACATCTATTTTGGGAAGAGAATTATACTTCAAGTTCCTTGGAACTTGGTAAAACTGACTGTGGGATGTGGCCCTCGGTGCCGCAGGACTGTCCCCAGCAGGGCCACATGTGCACACGGCCATGCAGGACCTTCCACTGGCAGGGCTGTAGCTCTGCTGTGCTCGCTGCTCACTGCCACCCCGGCCTGCTCCTCACAGCAGCTACAAGCACCCGCCAGTTGTCTCTCTCCCACATCAGCCCTCTCCTTCTCGGCACTCTGGGCCACCTTGTTCCCAGGTGCTACTCCTTGGCTGCTTCCCTTGAGCAACACAGTTAAGTTTTGATTCCTGAAAGCATTCTGGGGGAAAAAAATGCAAGCATCTGATGGATACCATTTTTATCCTGTTAAATACCACCTCCAAAGGCAATTTCTGCTATGGAGAAGAAAATAATTGCGACTCTAAGTAAAGTGCTAAATAGCATCTTAAAGGTCTACATGTGAATGCTATATATTCAACTACACTTTTACTTACAAATAGGAGTGTACCCACACAAAAAATACTCAGATCTCATATGTGAAACATATATATCTAGTACAGTAGGTTATACTTTAAATGAAATAATTTTATAGAGACATTCAGAAGGCACCAAGAAGACAGTAGAAATAATTGTTTTAGTATAATTTAAAATGTAAATGTCACATAATATGTAATTTAAATGTAAATCTGCACCTTAAACCTTCAATCCATCAATGTAAATCTCCATTTAAGAAACAAAATTTCCATGTGATCATGTTAATTCCTCCTTCTATAATAATTATAGAATGAGAAATGTATAACCTTCAATTAAAAACTAGTAACTAACTATCTTCACAACAGACTGAGTAGGAAAACTGTTTTTAGAAAACGGTTACTAATAAAAATAGATTTTAAAATGTTAATTATTTATTCACATAATAACTAAGCAATCAAAAGAACCCTATATTTCACACTGCATTAAAACAAAAACTAAACCCCATGATGAACCCCCACAGCAAAATTTGTACGTGCAAGGCCTTTGGGCCTGTAACAGAGTTTCCATCCATTTTGCCATAATGTGATCAATTCCTTCTGCGCACCCTGCAATTTCTAAGTGCGTGATGGAGGAGGAAGAATTCTGATGCTGTGTCCTTTAAAACCAGAAAGCAGGACTCCGACACTCCTGGGGTTGGCCTGGACAAAGCAAGAAGGTAGCAAAGCTCACTGCCCACGTCCGGAGGTCGTGCACAGTGTAGCGTTCTCTAAATGCACTTGAAGAGCCATCGAGTTCAGGCTTTCTGTATCAGGTTTTTAAATTACTGTTACTCTGTTTGTGAGCACAATCCAAAACTCTCTGATATCTGTGGGAGACTTTCCACCAACTCAGGACTGGATATACTATTTTGTTTCCTATAGACAAATAAGACAATACATCTCATCTGCCAAAGGTAACAAAAGTATCATGAGAACTATCCTTTCTTAAAAAAAAAAAATCTGCAACCAGAGAGAAAATAAATATTAAGAAAAAATCGTTTATCAAAGAAGAAAATCTTCTGAAAATACTACTTGCTGTATATATAAATGTAGAAGTAAATACGCCAGAGCTCTTTGTGAATGGGTGGCAAAACAAATACAGCGATCAAAATCTCTTGGATGCAACAAAACAGCCTTCCTATCCTTCTGCACACTGCATTCCAGTGAAAAGCAAGAGCAGCTCTGAAAAGACTTGACAACGCATTTAAAAGTCCACGTCAAAGCTTTGTGTTCACCAACTCAGAACGGCCTGAACTGGAACAACTGTCCATCCCAAACACTGGCAATATTTGTAGCTGCTTCATGATTCCCACCTCTTGCAGATGACAATGTGAGTGAACCCTCACCCAGAGCAAGCGCTCCTCGCTCCCCTTTCCCCCTGCAGTTCCTCAGAGCAGTCACTGGAAGCAGGGGCTCAGCAGGAGCACCAAAACCTTTACACACTCCTCAAACTCCCTCCTGCCAGAAGAATCACCACCGCTGGGACGCACCTTGGCCTACAGGGCTGGGAAGCACAAGAACACTCACGTGTTTCACTCAGCTACCCAGTGCCTCCCCCTGCCCCCCCGCATTCAAATAAGTAGACTTGACGATGCTGCTTCTTGTTTTATAGCTCCTGAGATCAACTGTTCACAGTGGGTTTTTACCCTATTTTTGAAATTACCTAAAACAAGCTAAAAAATAGAGAAAAAGAAAAAAACAAGACTCGTTTCAAATAGTGCTATTTTTTTCTGATTTGGCACTCTAAAAATATTTGCATCTGTAATTATAAAACCACGTGAACTCTTTTATTATTAAAATTGAAGCTGCCTTCTCCTTCTGGAAATGTCTGCTCACACTGACAAAAGAACTTCAGGAGCTGAATGAATGCTACAGCAAACACTGCTATATGCAGGCATCTCAGTACACGGGCAACACGCTAAGTGTCCCTCAGACTTAAAGTGTGGCAAAATATCAGTCAGCAGTTCAAATGCAATCACTCAAAGGCCGTAGAAAATGATGACAATTAATATTTGATAAAGGTATATTGGTTATTATAATAATAAATTCATTTTTCCTTCGCTCCTCTTCCTTTCCCTTTGCAAAATATTCTACGGGTATGCAAAGCAATTTACTTTTCTATTTGTGCTTTAACAAGTTTGAAAAGAGCAAATCACTTTGAAACTCTGGAGAGATTGGACAGGAACTAAATGTTTTCCTTGGCAGATAACAGGATTCGATGGTTGAGGTTAATTTAAACTTACGTGCGTAAAAATAAATAGGCAGTACATTGCCATCTCAAATCTATAGACTCCTTCCAAAAAGGCTCCCCTAATTTAAATAAAGAATGCATAAGGTAATGCATCAGCTACACACCAAATATTGACCCAACGTTCCCTCTTTTTTATTCACTGAACTCACATTTGGAGCACCAGTGAGATGAAGCTTTTTGCAGCCTCCTCCCCTCCCCCCCCCCCCCCAGCTTTTTTCTTAAAGCAAAACAACAAAACCTGACCAATGCTTAGGTGTGTGTTTTGGAGCATCCTGCCTGGAAAATTTTTATGAGCTTGGAAAAGTTTTGTGGAAGACCCTGAAAATCACTATAGCAGTCAGATCATCATTGCAAACTATTATGTACATAGGCTTAATCCAAATCCCATCTGAAGGCAGCAGAAAACCCCCCGTCACCTTCAGAGGCCTTTGGATCAGATCCTTTGTTTCCAGAGGTACGGAGTAACAAATTTCAAACATATGCAAGAGCAAACAGTATGCTACTACTAAATAAATGGTCACACTACTGTGTGAAAAAAGGCAGGTTTTACAACAGGCAACTCAAAATGAGGAGATCTTATATTTGATGGTTTGTTTTTTTTTAAAAGAGCTGCAAACAGCCTAAACCTGGGCATTTTATTCCTGCATATCCATCTAGAAATGAAGGCATCCTGAACTGAATTATGTACTATTTTGGAGAACATAAGTCAAATATAGTGAAATCCTACTGATACTGGAGATTTAAAATATCCCGTGTGAGTGCAAAGGACAAATCTCTGCACCATCCCTAAGGAAATCACGAGCTGGTTTGCTCGCTAGCGAGAAGTTACAGGCCAGGTCTCTCAGTGATTTCACAATGCGCACACGGACTGTGTTAGTGAGTATCTGGTAGAGGAAGATTGCTCCAAAGCCCCTCAAACCCAACAGAATTCAGCCTGTTGTGGATCAGGTACGGGGTCAAACAAGTACAGATTTGCACAGCCAGTGCATTTACAGTGGGATAAGCTCAGGACTTGCAAAAAGCCCATGTCCACTTGAAAACATCTCCCCATCCCTTTTCCACGTACTGGGCTCACGCTGGTGAGGAATGTCTATTGTGCTGGCTACAGGGATTTCAACTTTCTGTCTCCTGGCTGTACCACTGAGCCTAGCTAGCTGCACACCCCCGAACACACAAGCACTTATCTCTACGAAGATCAGACGCACTTTCGGGCACCCAGGCTGTGCCAACACCCATGGAGCTACGAGGAGACACGCTCTACCCTCTGTCTTACTTGGGAAACAAAGACATGCAATGGTATCTCTAAATTATATACACCCCCCCCCGGACAGGTACAGGCACCATAAATCCAAATGGGAACTGTCTGGCAGTGGGGCTTTGTTGTGCATCCTGGACCTGCCCGAGCACCACCACTGTGGGGGGAGGAGGGAGAGCTGATTACAGCACCTGCTTCAAGCTGCGGGCGACCGCTGCAGTTGGGATGAAAATGCCTCATCAGAGCAGGTTTCCACGTTCCTGAGGGAAGGGGTCGGGTCACAGGCCTGCCTTGCCCGGCGCACCCGTGTGCACGGCAGACTTGGCAATGCAAAGGCCCTGCCCGTGGGGCCACGGCAACGCGTGGCACCCGGGCGAAGGCCAGTGCAGCGCACAACCCCTCCTGCTCGCAGGGGAGCTGCTGAAGCGCCGAGGGGATGGGAATTACACACCCCACCCTAAAAAAAAAAGACTTTCTTCTTTTCCAAAACAAAACTGGACCGTAATAAAGCATTCCTTCCACTCCTCCTCTTATCTCTCCTTAGCTGCTACAAAATGTTTATGGATACTTGGCACATACTTGGAGAAGACAGTGCTGTACCCACACTCCCCACAAAATACAACCCAGCCTTACAGTTCTATTGATTCACTATATTCCAGGGAGATGAGAACCCAGGACGGCACTCACAGTGCATCTGAAAGTGCTAATGCCAGCTCCATTCCCTTTTCCTTTCTCTTCTCCACCTCCTCCCTTTTCCCTCTCCTTCACCCATAATAAAATCTCTCTTACCCCGCTCCAGACTTGGCAGTGTGCATCTGACAGAACTGCAGTTAATTTTCAAAAGTTTCGGCAGATGCCCCACTTGCCATCTCTGACAGCAAGGATGCCATGGCAGCCCTCGGGCCCGAGCTGTGCACCCGCTGCCCAGGGATCAGCCCGCTCCTCCGGCATCGCCGCTGTGCCACGCACGGAGCACGGCACTCCTCCCAGGCCTGGAACACATGGGCCTTGCCCTCGTGTTCCCCGCCTCACTATCACTCGGTAAAAGACAGATTTTTGGTCAAGATAGGTGGGAGATTAAGAATGCACCATTCACTTATCAGCAACACCTAAAATATCCTTTTGGAGGACAAGTATGCATTTGGAGGATGAGGGAGAAAGACCGAGCTGGGAGCAAAACCAATGCATCTTAGATTATTTTCACTGTTTCCCTCAATTATTATCTGAAAATATGCAAAACTTCATCCTAGCCAGCTATTATAAAAAGTAATATTTTAATTAAGCAAAGTGTTGTCAATGCTTCTAATTTTTTATTCCGTGCATCACACATTTTGTACGAGAATCTTGGCAGTCCAACACAAAACACTTTCAAAACGTAAATGCTCCAGCTCACGTGCATAATTCCTGAAGGCATTCATCCGAGGGGCTGAATAGGTTTATCCGCAGTTGTACTTCAAGTTACAGACTAAAAATAATTTTAATTTTGAAACCTGGAAATCACCAATCTAATGAACAGATTTTAACCCCTCTTCAATTAACATGCACTACTGTGTTCATTTTCAGCATGCTTACAGAAACTTTCCCTGCAAAATGAACCCAGCAATTCTACTTATTTTATGTTTCAAGACATCATTTCTAGCAAGCCACCACAAAATAATGAACTAATACACCAGGAGCAATTTTATATTCCTTTAACTGCTAGTCCTCAGCAACAAAACAGCTCCCCAAGTATTACAACCCAGGGATAAAAAAGAAATCCTCTTTAGATAAACGGCATCATTAGGAGCAATATCACCGAGTACTCTGAAATTTCTCAGTGAGGAGTGTTCAGCAGTTTATGATTTTATAACGACTGTGAGTTAAAACCCTCAACTAATATTTTATCTGCATTGCACTGTGTAGCTACTACAGGCCTCTAAAAACTCCTTTGAAGAAATTAATTTTAGCTATCACCAAGCCATATGCTCCTAAATTCCTTTCTTAATCTACACAGTTCATTAAAACATTCTCCAGCTACTTTTAGAGTGATCGGCCAATAAATACTCTTTTACTACTTACAGTTATGAGTTGTATTTCAGTTTACGTTGCCATAAAACACTTCTAATGCAAACCCTATACAGAGATGATTTTGATACAATGCTGTCAATGGCCTGAATTTAAAACTATTTGTGTATAAGCACTAGGTATTTTCCAATTATTTGGGGGGGGAGGTGTTTGTTTGTTTTGTGGACAAAACCTCCAAACTTATTTGCATTTCTTTCATTATTTACTTTAAATCCTAGTAAATAAAATTAAAAGATTAAAATATTTTACAGAAGTGTCCCATTTTTTTCCAGTGCAGAAAAAGCATTTTATTTTAAAAATATATACAAAAGGAATAGATTCCTCGTAAGGTATCTTTAAAATACATTCATTTCCAAATACTTTAATTTGCACATGGACTTGTCTGTATAAAGAATTCAAAGTAAGTATTATCATAGGTCTGGCAGTTTCACAGTAGTAATAAATCTGAAGCGTTTAACCATCTGTCAAATTGCGCCTAACTCAGAACATCTATGTCCACATGCTTCTTTGGTCTATAAATGGCATTATTCTAATATTTAAGTGTTCTACTCAAAATAAATTCCTTCATTAACACCCGAAGAGAAAGAGAGTGGGAGCGTGCCTGAGCGCGTGCCTGTGCGTGCACATAGAAGAGAAAAAGAAAATACATTCATGGCACTTACGGACCTTTAAAGGCCTTGAAAAATAGTTTTAAAAAATATATTATAAAGATGGCAATTATAAACTGATCCCAAACAATCCCAGGTATTACAAAATTAAATATGAACCCTGAAAATACTTAAGTTCAAATTCATGTTGCTGGGAAAATCAGGAAGCACAACTGTGGTGAGATACAATGACTGAAGATCATCACATAGTTACCTGCAGAGCCAGGAGCTGAGCAATGCGGCCGCGTCCCCTCTCTCGCGTGTGCCCCTACAAACACACCCCACGCACTGGCTGGCGGCTGCCTTGGAGCTGCTCTGCACAGGGATGCTTAATAATGCTCCACACAGGCTGAAGTATTAAATAAATGTAAGAAACTTGCACCGCCCAACTTTGTTTCTTCTCTGCAGCTCCCTTCTATTTTTATTTTTCTCGAAGGGAAGGGGGAAGCGCCATTCAGGAAAGCAGCTATATTGTGCTCAATGAAGGCAGGACTGGCACAAGTCCTAGAACATTTGCATTCAGAAATAAAAGCTGTGATCGACCTTTGTCTGCTAAGAAAATGAAGCTTGCTGGTTTTAAACAGGCTAGCGAAGGGAGGGGCAGACTCGACAGAGAAGGAGAACAGAACCTAAAAAACAGCAACAATACCAAATATTAGTCTATCACATCCCTAATCGCCAGCAAAGCAATCCTCCCGCACGAGCGCGGAGCTCGCCGGGCTGATCCCGCACTCCCGGTTAATCATAAATGAGCAGGCAGACGCGAGCCAATGTGCCGATCCCCACGTAGTTCCCAAACTTGGTTCTCCCGGCTGTCACCCCCCGCGCCCCGGCGGGAGCAGCTTACCCGGCAGGGCTGGATGCGGCTCCGCAGTCCCCGCGGGCGGCTCCGGGCGGCGCGGCCGGGCAGGGCCTCGCCCAGCGACCCGCACCGGCCCCGCGGCAACAATGGGCGGCTGCGAGGGTGGCACGGACGGCGGAGAAGGGAAGGCAAGGCAGCAGGGCAGGCAGAAGGGAAGGGAGAAGCGAGAGGAGGGGGGGAAGGAGGGAGGGAGGGGGGAAGAGACGGAGGGAGAGAGGAGGGGAGGGGAAAAAGAGAAGCGTGTTAAGCTTGTCTGGTAGTTAACAAGTCTTGAATGAAGAATGTTAGCAAACAGACAAACAGCATGTCTGATGCATGCTAATAGTCCTGGCTTCACCACTGACACTATGAATAATTCAGTAGAAAGGAGGGAAAAGAAGGAGGGAGGGAGGGAAAAAAAAAAAAAAAAGGCGCCCTCCACCCTCCCTTCACGCTCCCAAACGTCTGCAGAGGAGACGGGAATAAAAAGTGTGCCGCAACTTTCTCCTTCCCACCCATCGCACAGAAAATATTCAGCAAAAAGGCCGATCGGGCACCAAGCCTTTCGCCAGCGCTGCACTCGGAGATTTTCGACTCCTATTTTTGTTGCCTATTAATCTCTGG
>JAWMRA010000041.1:64258524-64285654 GCA_035584735.1 Pseudotriccus pelzelni
TTTTTGTTGCCTATTATTCTCTCCCCCCCCCCCCCTTTACCGCCTATTCTACTTCTTTTGTCTAGGAGCTGGCACCTGTCCCAGAGACGGCATTTTACTGCACATCCCCTTCTCTCTGCTCGGCAGAGGAGAGAGGGGGGAGGTCTGCAAGGACGAAACAGCCTGTGCACCCCCTATTCCCTCTCCCCCCCCCCCATATTTCCATTCCAGCCATGGTCCAATTACAAGGGGGTTGGAGGGATATTACCCGCCCTATTTCACATGGTGCAGACACCTAAAGCTATTAAAATATATATTTCTACAAAAGAGAAAGAGAAAGGCAGAGAGCGCGAGAGGCTCGTTCCCTGAGCAGTACTGCGCACTGGGAGTCAGGGGAGGAAAATCACAAGTAAAAGGCTTCATCCCTCAGAGCACACGAACCAGCAAAGGCCGAGTCATTGCTAAGGCAAAGGAATCCATTTCCTCAGCGGAGGGAAAAGAGAGAGAAGGAAAGGGATGAGCAAAGGGCGAGCCCTGGGCGCTTTGCCCTCCGCACTGGGATGTACAACGCAGGAGAAGCGAGAACCAGCCCCACTCGGGAACGCTGGGAGAGGAGAGGAAAGGAGAGGAGGGCTCAGGCAAGCAGAGGAAAAAGAAGATCCTATTCGCAGCATTTTTAAAAGTTCTGCTCTGGCAAAGGCCGTCTGAAGGGGAGGCCCTTGCAGCAGGAATGCGAGCACCAGCCGCCTTTCCAGAGTCCGGCCTCCCCCTTGTGAGCGACTGGAGCAGTCTGGCGGCGGAGGAGGAGGAGGAGGAGGATGTGAGCCAGCGAAACGCAGCGGGCTGGAGCTGATGATGAAAGCGGCACGGCCCTGCGCGGGCTCCTTCCATCCCCCGCAGCCACGGGCACACGGACGGCACCGAGCCCGGCCCCGCCGCGACCCCCGCGGGCCGCGATGGGGACCCAGAGGGAGGGAGCGGTGGGAGCAAAGGCGCTGCCATGGAACGTAAATGCACCCACGCTATGGCAATGTGCTTGACAGGGCAGTGCGGCTAATGAAGCTTTTAACTGGGGGCGGGGGGGAAGCCGGGATGGTTTCTACGGACATAATGCCGGGATTCATACGGAGGGAAGAGGCTCCCCTTTGCACTCACGTAGCTCCACGGCTCTGTGTCGCACAGCAGTCCGCAAGGATCACGGACTGCAGCACGCACACACACACGCACGCAAAACCAGCCCCAACCCACCGAGCTGAAAATGGCTATTTGGAAAAGTAAATACTGTATGTGACAAAAAAACTTTGTGATTTTGTTTTCTCATGCCCTTACTTCCAAACCAGCTGCACAGCCAAGCTCAGGCTGCTTGGCCCTTATAACTCTCTTGGCACCGAGTCAAAAGCTGATAAGCATTTGGGCGAGACAGCTCAACTGCTGTGCTGGAAGAAAAACAGCTGCCATGATTGCTGTTTGATTGAGAGCGCTCGCACACACTCACAAAAAACATACCGGGCTGCAACGACGGGCCACAAATGCCTGAGGATTCGGCTTCAGAGGATCAACACATATTTCCTTTAAAAAAAAAAAAAAAAGAAAAAAGTTTTATATAGTTTTGCCTCCATTCTCCTTCTCTTTTTAAAGAAAACGTACTGCATGGACTTGCTTTTCTTCTTCCCATCCCCCCTCCATAACCTCAAGCAAACTCAAGGAATTGTGCCAAAAGTCCCGTTGCTAGTTACCAAGTGCATTTTTTTAAACGTCCCTTTGATACTTCTTTCCCTCGTGCTTGCCATGGAATATGCAAGTAAGATAATCTTTCCATTACTTACAAGCAGTAATTAAAAAAGGAAAAAGAACCTCTAGCTCAGCGTTCCTTTCCCTCTTTCTCTCTTACGGGGCAAGAGGAGGCAAGCGAGGGGGAGAAGGATGTTTTTGCTCTTTGCCGAGTCCAACATTTGGCTTTTTCCATTTGTGGCAGATCACTGTAACGCTATTGTAAAACAACTTCCTGCCCCTTTTGGCTCACGTTCCAGAAGCTGCTCAGCTAAGTTCATAGCGCAAACTTTTTTCTCCTTTGCCGAAGAAGAGAGACAAAAAAAAAATTCCTGCAAATTATTTCCCCCCTTTTCCGGCTAATGGACTCAGAAGGTGAATTTATTGCAGTTCTTTAAGAATGTTACACAGGAGACGTCGGTATCCCAGCTGGATAATTCCTAAGATGAAAAGGTGGGGTCATTATAAATATATGTCTGTGTGCGTCTGCATTTTAATTCTGTCATTTTGAATTGTAAGTCTCAGTACCATAGTACCATCAGGTGGATAATGAGCTAAGCTGCTTCATCTGCCATACTAATTTGTATATATATCATAGCACAGATCATTGGCTTGGTACATACAGCCTCCTACTTTCCAATTGCTTTTGTACTCTAAGGTGACCTGCATCTCTCGTCTCCCTCCCTTCCTCTAAATGCTCAGCTTGATGAAAATACCCACTGGAAGCTCCTAAACCCACTCTGCTAGGAACGAGAGACGCTGCAGCCTCTCTGCTCTAAGCCAAAAAGGAAAACTAAGGCCTCCACAAGTTGCTCTCTCACGGTCTGTCCCTCCCTCCCTCCCTCTCCCTCTGTTTCTCTCATAGCAACAGCATTTCTTGGTGCGCCTGCTTTGGCATACATCAGCATTTCCACCGTCCAAGTGTCCTTTTGCGTCACATCTCGCCATTTCACCCAGCCAATGAAATCTCCTTCTTGCAATAAAAATATAGAGACTTTTGCTGTTATTGGTATATTCAAATTTTTTTTTCATGTGCTTTCCTAACACAAAATGTTGTCAAGCATTTGATTTGCCCTACACGGGGTGGGGGGGGGGGGGGGAAGGAAGGGGGAGGGAGGAGACTGTACTGGATTCAACCTTGAAGAGTCTTCTTTGTGGAAAATATGTTACGGTAAGAAAAAAAGGGATTACATAGTTACTTAAGGAAAGTCACAGTTGTCCCTCTTACTTCCTATTGATTTTGCTTATGCTATCATTGCTTTCGTGATGTACTTTTAAAGTATCTAGGCAGCTTCAACGAATCGGTAAAGTCAATACCATGTGTTTCTAAGAGTTTGTAAAATATTCTTCAGGAAAAGAAATATATAAATTGATGTTTTATTCCACTAAATATTGGTCATGAGGTGATAGGAAAACCTGCAGTGGAACTCATAGCCGTGAGTTTCTATCGCAGCTACAGAGGCTGCTCTCCAACACCAAACCCTGAGGAATGGAGCAGAGAGCTCCACAGCCAGACTCCTTCCAAGATGCACTTCCTTCTCCCCCAGTCTCATAGGGTTGCTCTAAGTGCAGCATTTCAATGACCTGCTGTGGCCAGGACGGTGGCACAGGCTCCATGCCACGCCCAAGGTGTCCCGGGTTGCGGAGCAGCCGTTGGAGCTGCAGGCACAGCCTCTGGCATGGCGAGCCCTGCCCGAGCTGGGAGCAGCACAGCCACCAAGCGCCGCTCCCTGCGCCCAGGCCTGACTCCTGTCCCCTCTGCTCCCAAAGTGCACAGCATCAGCTGCATCCAGAGGCACAGGGTGACACGTGTGGCTTTCCTGGAGCTGGCCGGCTGTGCCGCAGCTCCAATGACTCCTGCAGTGCCACATTTAGGGAATCTTTGTTACACACTTCCATCCAGCCTCAGATCTCCAGAAAATGTTCAATCACTGGCATTCTGAGGAGAATAAACATTTCTTTTCTAAGCCAAATATATGTTTTATGGTTTATCCTTCCCAACTTTTTTTTTAGATGGTGTGAAACCACAAAACGTTTTTAATATTTATTTTTAGGGAATTATAGTAAAAGTATACTAAAGAATATCAGGACATAGTTGACAAGATATTTAAGCAGTAACTTTCCCACAGATTTTTATTTTGGTAAAATGACACCTAGTAATTCTGACCCCCTCTAATAACTTTGGTCTCTATTGCATACAGACTGCGGATGCAGAGGATATGTGTGCCTAAATTCTGAGTGGTTAAAAAGTAAAAGCAAGCAAAATTTCTGCATAACAGCCTTAGCAGCAGACAGCCATAATGCCCAGCTAAAACCCTTATCATTTTTCTTTAAAAATAATGGCATGACATTACTGATAGTATTTATTTTAACAGAGCACGCACGAATGAGAACATTAACCCTGCACAGAAAAAAAAGAGATTACATGTGAGAGTGCAGGCAACAACTTTTAATGCCAATGTAAAATAACTGGCAGACCTATTTTTTTAGGGAAGGATCGGACTTAAGTATACAAGGAGCTTAATTCACAGTTTCACTTGTATTTAATCAGCTTTCTGAATGACTTTCCACCCTGTTTATCAGACTCTACCTTTAGCTCCTTATTTATTTGTATGCTTTCTAATATAAAATATAGATCTCCTTTTTCTTTACTCTCGATACCTACCCTTGATTTCTCACATCTGTATAAATGTGGAAACAGCTGTGGTTCCTCTCTGCTTTTGCCCTCTCCTAACAGGGACAATTCTGGTGCTTTGGAGGGTTAAAAGTGCCTTGCCTTTACACCAGTACAGTCGTACTCTCCCATTCAAAGCCGCCCTCGCTCCAGGAGATACGTTACCGCATTCTACCTGTCACCACAGTGGGGACACTGGACTGAAAGTTGTCTAACTCTGGGTTACCACAGTACAAAAAAATATAGAGATTTAGGAAAGAGGAAAACAATTACACAAAGTCCAGCTGCTCCATTTCACTTAATAGAAATAGAATTCCAAAGAGGGAAGTGGAGAAATTATTTTAAGATTCAGTATGCCTGAATAAATTCAAATTATGTAAATAGTAGTAAACCAGTATTTTCACACCGCAGTTTATACTATTACATAATTCTATAACCTTTCTCTTTCCCTTTTTCACAAGTTCTGCCTATTGGAAACTCATTATAAATACTTCTGCTGAACACTAATTAATTTCCTTCTATTTTAACTCCGAGTAACATCTCTTGTTCTTTGGTCTCAGTTGAATATGATACAGACATCCGGACAGTGGTCACCTCTGAACAGACTTTTTTGCTTTCCAGACAATACAGCTAATTTTCAGTATGGGGTAGTTTTTAATGTAGCAGCCACCAGGAAATATAAATAATAAATAATTAATAAAAAAATAAATTATACAAGTAATAAAACATTATCAGGTACATTTAAAAAAAAATAATACAACCAAACATTTTCTTTTTAGGATTACGTTATCCAGAAAAGTATAAATTCTCCCTATTCTTTTTTTTTTTTTTTTTGTACCATTAAAATAATTCCAGTGCACCGCCATGAATAGCTTTACTTAACATTTAGAGAACTTTCCTTTTTAAAGGCACTCTCCAGGAATTAAAAATATTAATTATTAAAATCTATCTATAAAAGCAAAGCAGTCTTGTCCATCGCTCTTGAAAGAAGCACAGGCACTCTGTAAGATTACAGCTGGTGCACACCAGAGAAAGGACATGGCAGGCAGGTTATTTGGGAAAGTTCTATCTACTGTTGCATAACTTGTATTACTTCCAGTGCCCTATTAAATTATGGGGGGAAAAACCACTGAAATCCCAAACAGACAGTTCTGAAAAGATTTGAACTGTAAAGGCAAGCTGAATAAGATATATTTCCACACCCTTCCCTTCAAAACATAATGAAGCATTTTGCAAAAACACTTCCTCCGGTACACTGTATTTTAACAATGATGTTTTATGGAAAACTTGGCATTAAACTGGTACCAACATAAGTGAAACTGGCAGGAGGACAAGCGGGTGTTTTTTTGGTATTTTTTCTTTAAGAAAGGAGGCATTAAGTGGGGCGTTGCATCAGCAGGGTTTTAAGGGTGCTACCGACGCAATTCTGTTTATCTTCCAACGTTTTCCCCTCTTTTTTTTTTTTGCTGTACAGAGCTCGTAAGCGAGGGCAGTGCTATTTTTTTCTGCCTGTGCCCACTGTTGACAAGGCGGGGCAGCAGCAGCAAGCCCCAGCCCGGGGCAGGACCGGCTGGAGCGCCCTGTCCCCGTTCGTGGCTGCGCCGGGCTGGAGGGGTCCCCGGCACGGATCGCCGGCCCCTTCCCGGCCCCGCTGCCCTGCCTGCCTGTCCCGCTGGAAATGCTGTCCCGGCACTCCTGCTCTCCCCGCGAGCAAGGCCCGAAAACGAGCTGCGGGGCTGCAAACCCAGCCCTCCCCTCACCTACGGGCATCCCTGCGGAGAATCCTCTGCTCAGTGCCTCGCAGAAAAGAGCTGCTGGAGATTACCAAAAACAAAAACAAAACAAACCAAAAAAGTGATATTAAAAAGGGGGAAGAAAAAGGGAACGTGTTGCAGGGGAAAAAAAAAAAAAAAAGAGAATGTTGATTTTTACAGAATAATAAGCCGCAAAAAGTAAACAAATATACGTGATGAAATCTTAATGAAAACTTACAATTTCTCAGGTCTAAAAGGGGCTTAAAATACCTTTATATTGTAAATTTCTTAAAGGTTTTTAAACTAGTCAAGAGCTGTCCAGTGACCCAAGTTCTCTGATATTAAGTATCTATTTTTTAATTACAAAATAGTGCAACAATCCCTAACGAAGTGAACAGCAGTACGAACAAAAATGACATAAACCACAAATTCCTCTGTATTTTTTTGGTAGTGAAATGTTATCAAAGCTGAAAAATTTGCATAAACTGTAAGAAAATCAAAAGGGTCTCACATGGACAGCGTGGCTGCAGATCCTTAGTACACACAGACACAATCCAAAATGGTTGTGGATACAGAATTCACAGGGCACAATCTGTCCACAAGCTGAGCAGCAGTTCCAGGTCTATTTTACGCAGCCAGCTCCAGCTGTACAGTTCAAGTTCCCATTTCTCTTTAGTGCAGCAAAGCTACAATATATGGTCCGTAAAGTACACCTTACACTGATCAGTCCAGCCTGGCTATCTAAGTGTCACTGGAATCTCACACGGTAACACAGGTAAATTTAAATCCCTCTCCTTGAAAAAAGAATTCCCTCACATGAACAATAATGATACATTATTGTTATAATAAAATATAATGTCAAAAGAATAATGACCCTACTGAAAGTATTAACGTATTTATCTGGCAGACAAATACAGGCTTCTACGTTCTATCAGCTGCAGCTATAATTTATAGGTGGGGAAAAAAGGACAATACTCAGTAGAATTTTTGTTCTATTAACTGTCTTCCTGGGAATCATCTGAGTCTTTTTTTCCTTCCCGTCTGACTTGTTACACTTACTGCAGTTGCCCCACGTGCACTATTAAGTTTCATGCATTTCTGCATTTGGAAGGGATGCCTAAATGTACAAATTGGACAGGACCGTACAAAGTCTGAGTTTCAGTAAGCCAGGTGTCCCCCACAGATGTGGTGGCTGTGTATTTCCTGTGCCAGACAGACGCATGCCTGGAGGTAAACTGAGGCACTCCATGCTCTCTACACGCTCTCCCATCTGACAGAAAGACCAGAGGGAGACACTCTGACACCTTTGCATTAAATGGTGTGAAAAACGTGTTTTAAAAGGGAGGGTCATTTTGGTGTTGCCAGCAAACCTGAAGCTTAACGCAGAAAATATTTTTTCCTAATTTCCCATTTTGCTTTTTAAAAGGTGAACCAGCATCTACACAGATTAAATGTGTGCCATAATTTAGTAAAGGTGATTTCAGTTCAGTTTATTACAACCTCACAAAACCAACACAAATGCTCTCAGAAACATCCAGTGAAGTTTTGGCTACATTGTCTCCACTAATAAAGTGCAGCATAAATACTGGCATCACAAACAAACAACAACAAAAAAAAAAGAACTGAGGGGAATTGTGAAAAGGTGCTTCTAGACTCATTCAGTGAACTATATTTTTCATTTGTTTAAAAACACTTTCTTTTCAGAATACTAAAAATTTCCAGGAGATATCAGTGACTTATCTGTGGAAGTTTTAAGTTGCAAATTTATGCATTTTTTCTTAGGGCCCAAAAAACATTTTATTGGAGATGTGATACGGTTGCTCAAAGCACTGAAATATTAAAAGATCAACTCTTAAATTTATATTCCCAGAAACAGTTATCAACAAAATATAATACAATGAATTTTTCTTTGTCCACCAAAGATTTCAAGAGAACTGTACGGTGTTTTTTTCTAATGCTAAGTTCCTAACAAGGAACGTAGTAAGAAAACCGTGCAGGAAAAAAGACCAGACTTTTTGCCTCTCGGCAACAGGACATTAAGACTGGCTTCGACACGGAGAGTCTCCCTGCCTCAGTCAGAAATACAGCTGCTTTTCAAACCATTTTGAAGCCAAGTATCAAAATCAAAATTGATGTCTAAAGCCCGTATTACTTCCAGCATTTTTTTGAAATAAAATTACCTAATTCCAACTTCCCCCAATAACCATTCCAACCAAATCAGCCCCTCTGTCGCTCCTGCACGCGGGGGCAGGCTGGCACACCTGCACACAGGTATGGAGGAGGTGTGTGTGTGTGTGCAGCCACGGTCTCATGCTGCCACAGCCCAGGAAGTGGGAACACTCTCAGAGTTCAGTTTACATAATACTGCTCAGCGCACATCACAATATTTTTATAATGCAGCCTAAAGATTACTAACAAAGGGTTACGTTTGAATTACACCAGAAAAATCCCAGTTTTGCTTTAAAATGGCACTTACCCATTGCTACACAGTCATGTATCCCACACACGCAGAAGAACATTTTTATAGGAATACTGGGTCTACTGTACTGTTGTGGAGGCTTTGCTGGTCAGTGAATGGCCAAAACGTTAAGCCAGCTAAGAAACTCACTGGCAATCTCCTGGAAGAGACCTTTCCGTGAGTGAACCACCGCGCAACGCCAGCCCCTGCCTTTGCCTTTCCCTAACCGAGAAAGCCATTTTGAGCCTCTCCTGCATTTTGCTTTCCAAAGGGGTTAAGGCCACGGGAAGCATAAGGATGGTATCTTCTTACCACAGAAAAACAGAGCAATGCAGTTTCCCAGAGAAGCAGCCTTTTTATTTTTACAGGTGCAACCGACGTCTGTCTTGTCTTTTCTGCTCACCAGAATATTAATTTAAAAACCACACACACACGGATGTATGACATGCAGATATCTCTACCCAGGCAGCTTTTCTTAAACTCTCACATACTTCTTTTTACTCAAGTATTCAATGGAAAGATGCAGAAAAAGAGATTTTGACGTGAGACAAATCGGACAAATAAACATTCACTTCAAATGAATTTTGCCGAGCTACACTGGGCCTGAACATATCCAGCAGCCCAACGTTTAGATAAATGTTTATCTTCAAAATATAAAGAATAGACTCCATAATCTCCATAGCACACCTAAAGCCTGACCAAACCCATGTTATACAGCAATATTTTTTTTTATTTTTCATGTTTTCTCTCCTTAAACTGTTATATTGCAATCATTGTGCAAAGGACCAAGGAAATCAATAGGGTAATAGAAACCGTTTAATCTTAAAAGCAGAATAGTCAGGTGTACACTAGTTGTTTAAGAGACAAAGCTGTTAATTTTCATACCAAATTTAGCAGCTCGTATTTCTAATTTCAGTAACATCTTTGCCTAGAAAATAAGAAGAGTTTTACCTCCCATGAAGCTTTACCAGGTACACTGGCTGGAGAGATCAGTGCCAGAAATAGTAGTGCTGAGAAATCATATTCACACAGTAAAATATATAGACTATTCTCTGCCTATTCTATTAATCTCAATTTTGCCAGAGATAAAGTTTGTTGGTTTTTTTTACAGTAAAACAACAAAAGAAAAAAGAGGTTTGAGTCAGGAACAATCAAAGCAAAAAGAAAAAATCCAAAAGGCTCCCCTCACTAAGGGAGCTTTTAGAAGAGGCACTTCTACAATGGCATCCTAGAGTATCATATTGAATCCTGAAATGTTCTACACACACTGAGAAAAATTACTTTTCCCTTCCATCAGGCACTTGCTATAGTTATTGTAAGGTTCCAGTATCTTACTGAGGAAAAATACGTATTTCAAAAATTGAATATTGGCTGAGTATTGTCTTAACTTTTTTCTTTCAAAAGAAAGCACAACCTTATCAATGCTTTAAGGCAAAAAAGCCTCAAAACTAATGCAGCTGACACTGCCTTGACACTCTCTCTCTAGTCCCTAAAATCCTGCAGATAACAGAAAAGCAGTGTTAGTACTGAAGAAGACATAGTGAAAGGGGGTGGACTTTGTATTTTCATCAGTAAACACATTAGTTATAACTAACACCCCAGAGGAAGAGACATATCTAACCTGACAATATTATTTCTCTTGGAAAACGGGTGGAGTACATGTACCTTTCCCCTCTGGTTGCCATTCAAATCTCGCACTAGTGGAGTCTGGGAATTTTCAGAAAGGGATCACGGCCACAGCAGGGCTGGTGTCAGCACTGCTGCACTCAGCATCACTTGCTGCTCATGGTGGGCTCAGCTCTGAATGCCCCTTTTCATTCAGAGGGCACCACATCTCAGTTGCTCGGCCACTTCTCTTGTTGGAAGAGCTCATTCTGCTGTATTACAGAACTCACTTCTTAATCTAAGAGTAGGTTAGTACAAGTGTTTGTTTAAATAAGACAACTGCACGAAAACTGAAGACATCAGGTTTTACTTGAACTGACTGGAATGCAGAGACACATTTTTACCTCAATCCTATTCATGTTGACACCACAGAAGCCTCGAAGCTCACTATTGTAAGAATTACTTCTTTTTGTGATGGCAACATAAGCTCCCCCAATTGACTCACATCTCTTGTGCTCAGTTCCAACCCTGCTGTGTTTTACACAACTTGGCTGTCACCAGCAATTAGGGCCATCTTGGGTTTGGGGTTTTTTTGATAGAATGAAGAAATGTGGAAAAGCAGTATGTTGACTGAAGTTATGTGTTTACAATTATTGATCATAAAATAATTAAACTGTATTTCACAGATTTTACTGCTGAGCAAAGAAGAGTACATAGATGAAAAATAACCAACATCTTTTGGTGAAAGGTGATGGTTTTCCATAAGTGAGTCTTTCCAGATAATTTACCTCAGCTTCCATGTTTATATATGTTCCCTAGTCACAGCAACTAAAAATGAGATGCATCACATTCTGCCACCAGCTACAAGCCAAAAAAAAAAAAGAAAAAAGAAAAAAGCCCAGGCAGTTTTGCATAAAATTAGTGATAGAGACGAGGAAGTCCTAGCTCTCCTTGGCTCAGTACCCTGTGCTCAGCCTCAGAGGGCCCTGCATGTGTATTGAAGCAACACAAGAAGTTACAGAAAAGGTGTTGGATACTAGCTGCTGGGACACAGAATCACGTTCCCTTACGGCTGAGAAACAAGCACCTCAGAGGCCCAAGTCTGATGCTGTAATTGCGGTTTCTCACTTACTTGTAAGAGATAAAAAAACCACGCTAATTTCCACTAGTCTGTGCTTCTTCCTTCGGAAAAAAATCCAATGGAGGTAAAACAAAAAATGTTGAAAGGCTGAGAATGGAGCAACTGAAATACACGGGGAAGACCCAAGCAATATATTTAGTTGAAGGAGGGATTAAGTGGCACAGCCATTGGCAATTAAAGAGCTAATACGTCCTCTTTGAAATAGTTTGACTTTTCTTCTGGCTGTAACTGCGGCACACTCCACACTCAGGGTCGGCACAAGCAAACCTGATACTCTGCCATTCTCTGCCAGCACGTGCCGAAATTAGTTCTCCATTTGGTGGTGGCCCTCTGAGAGCAATTCCCATTGAGAAGGGAACAAAGGCCGTGACCCCGGGGTCAGAGTGTAATGCAGGAAGCATGACCTCCCCTTTGTTCAGAACAGCACTGTTTACTCTGCCTAAGTAAAGATCACCAATACATTAACTAAAGAGGATTAAAAAGGTCATATCCCCAGGGATGGAGCTCACGCAAGTGGCAACTCTCTTCAGTCACTAAATCATTTGACTTCCCACTACCCCCCCCTTCAAAAAAGAGACACCTTAAGCAGCCACAGCTCAATGTCACAGTATTTCCAGAGTCGAAGTCTGTACAAATTCCTGTTTCAAACCCAGGTTAATTTCTGCACAGCTAGCCAGCTGTTTTGAAGTAATTTTTAAAGTTATCAAAATACTTTAAGTGAAAACTATCACCTCAATACAATTTTTCCTTTTATATCTCCTGCTGAAAAATTCTGAGTTGATTTATAAAATTGTTTGGGTCTTAAAGTGGTTATTAAAAACTGCAATTTTTTGTAGCTATTATAAATGAGATTCTTAAAATATTCTGTAGTCTGTGGATGGGCAGAGAAGGGGCCTGTTGCTGCAGACAATCGCTAACTCCATGATGGTTCACGAGCAAAGAGGAGAATATGGAAAACAAACTGAAAGTACACTATCTACAAAAATTCATATATGCTGATAGCTGAGCTTTATTGGGCTACTGAAGCACTTCTTTTGGCTATTAAGCTTCCTCTTATCAACTCTTTATAGTATCTTTGAACATCGTTATTCATATGAATATTAACAGAAGCATCTCTTGAAACACCTAAATTAATGCTGCCTTGGTAAAATATGGGAGGCAACACAGCCAGTTAGAGAGGAGTACCTCCTTCCCGTTCTCACCCCTAATCCACTGGCCTGCTGGATGATCCCAGCTTTTGCTTTGCACCTTGGTTTCCTCACCTCTGGGGATGTAGCTCCCTGGGATGCAGATTTTACCATCACTTACTCGGCCAGGCTGAGAGTAAGAGAGCATTTGGAAGGGAGTGGTCTAAACAGCTATTTTCCCTTTTCCACCCTCAGGCAGTAGCACCTCTGATGAAGCTGAACATTATGTTAGAGGTTCCAGAAGAAAATAATAGGAACAAAGCCAGACAAGCAGGGCAAGCTCTCAATCCAAGTCTCTGGCCCAGGGAACTCAGCGCAGCAGAGACCAAGCCCACCCGGGGTAAACGCAGCTGAAATCAGCACAAGATCACCACCCATCACACCAGCAGTGCCAGAGCCAAAGAACAAGGTCCTGGAGCACCAGGGTACAGCAGCGACTGCAGAGGCAGGGCTGCAAGGTGAGCAGGTGGGCAAGGACAACGTGAGTACTGAGCAAAGCTTTGTAACAGGCTGAGGCAAAGAGGTACCTTGTCCAGAAAGCAAAAGTACTGGACTGAAACAACTAGAACAAAGAACATACTTAGAAATTAATATTTGACAACGGAGAGTGGGAGCATAAGGACTGAACCAATGACACAAGGACAATTTACTGACATACGTTAGAAGCAGGAAGACTGCACAACAGTTGTCTGGCAAGTCTGAAATAGCACTGAGAAACAAAGGGAGTGACGAGAGAGGACAAAAAACACTGCAGAAAAGGTAATGGCTGATTATGACCTTGAGTTGTTTAGTCATACAAAAGAGGAACCTCACCCTTTCTCACCCTGTATGACCATATTGACATTTCTTGTCAGCTGGGTTCCTGATCTGGGGTATTCATAAAAAAATATACCCATTACTTCTTCCAGTGGAAACTCTTAGTCTTTTCCAGTTCTTGTTCACCTTCTCACCAGCCAACAGCACTCTCCCTCCAAGATGGGAAGCAACAACACCATTACAAAGTTAAAGAATGAGATGTCCCTTCTCTTGAACAGGAAAACAGAGAAAACATGACTTTGTGACACAGAATTCTTGTATAGTCAATTTTTTGGGGGGGGGAGGGGGGGGGGGAGCAATCCTGACACTATCTCATATTCTGAGATATACCCCTTTATCTCCTGATGTCCAGAAATCCAGACAGACCCAAAGGTACCTTTTAGGTTAAAAAGAAGTTATCAGGCTTAATAGAGATGGAAAACTCTATGATATTCAAGTCATCAAATTATCCCCCCTCTGGTTCCTTCAAACAGCAAATCCCATTAATCAATTCTTTTGCAAGTAAAGGGTGAAAGAGCAGCAGATAGTAAAGCAGAAAGTGCTAAAATAACTGGATAAATTAAAGGCAAGCCACTCCAAGGACACATGCGGGCTTTCAGAAGCTGCTCAAGGTTGGAGGCAGGGTTTCCAGCAAAAATCTGCACTCTCCTATCAGGAATGAAAGGGTAGCAGTCCTCAAAAATAGTCACAAATGATGATCCAGATTACATGCCAATGAATTCTGTGACTTAGTAAACCGTCTGGAAGGCTACTTTAAAAGATTATAATTTTAATGCCTGAGCAGGGATTACATAACGGAGAGAAAAACAGCATTGCTAACATAATGAAAATATGTCTTTTTTTCACTTGGAGGCCCCCGCAGAAGAAATGATTATTTAGTTGGCCTTTCCAAAGGGCTTTGACAACGTGACTCGTGAGGGCCATAAAGAAAACTCAGTAATCATGACAAAGTTGGAGTCACAATTAAAAACCAGCTAAGCAGCCAAAAGTAAACTGTCGGAATGAAAAGACACTTTGGCACGAGAAAGGTTAGTAGTTGCTGCATGCAGAGGTCATGCTGGTATCAACTTTTACCTTTAGTTAGTGGTCTAGAAAGATCAGCTGTAAAATAAGAGTGGCAAAACTGACAGGCAAGGGCAGGGTATTGGGTTACTGAAGGGTTTAACCAAGCTGAATGAATGTAAAACATGGTAAATATTTTTTTATAATTGCTAAGGAGATCATATTGCAACATTCTCGAGGGGAAGAGACCTGAGTGCCATCACCACAAGTTGACCAAAGCTTTCAGGGGTAAGCAGCAATGTCAGATAAGCCAAGAAGGAAAACAGGCTCCTGTATTCCTGTATCCACCTGCCACAGAGACACCTTCCTGGAGAATTCTGTCTGCCTTGCCTCACTACAGCTACAGCAGTCGCAGGACTGCAAGGGTAGGTGACTGAAACAATACGGCATACAAGAGACTGCCACATATGAAGACAAAGTAATCAAACTATTTATGGTGGTGAGCACATAAGCAACAGGCAAGGCAAAGAGAGGCATGGTTTGAAAGTCAGGAACTATAGCCTGACTCTCACCTACTTCCAGTCCTGAATGGGAAACTACTCAGTTAAATTAAAAAAAACAGTAAATTTAAACTATGGGAATGTGTTATTTTACCACATGCAGACTGAGCATGTGAAAATCAGTCCATCATTAAGGGACATCAGTGGGAATCTGAAAGAACAGTGTTCTACACATAGCACTGTATTTTTGTAGGCTAAGAGGGATTGCTGGGTGGAAAGACCATAAAGACATTTGCACAAAGCCACGATGGAGCCATTGGCCAAGGGATTCACCTGGCCCACTTTCTGACAAGGGCAGGGTATTCCAGAACGATCCCATGTTGGTTATCTTCCCCCTCCGCTCTCTTACCACCCAACCTTTTGCAAAAAATGTCAGAGTAGACGTGGCATTAATTAGCCTGTGGAGCTGACCCAAGGCAGTTACTTCCTCTTCTGCTTTGCACGGCCAAAGGAAAGGGCAAAGCCCCAGCCGAGTTCCCTTGGGCTGACGCGAAGCCATTCACCCCCTCCTCAGCCAGGGGCTGACACAGCCCTGCCAGCGCCTCGCTCCCGTGTCACCACAGCACCTCAAACCACGCACGGCTGCTTTGCTACCTGCTCTCCCCTCCCCCCCCCAAATAATTAGCAAGAGCCTAAATTGTGACACTTTTACCAAGTAAATACATTTCCTTTTTTATCTCACTATCTTTTTTCCCCATCCGCGCATCGTTATCTGCAAAATGTGTGTCAGATTCTGGGATATTGCCACTCACGTGGTGGTTTGCTACACTCAGCCTTTTGGTCTTGTGGCTCACAATTCACCCGAGCTGTAAGAACAGCTCACCACAACCCACACACTGCTGCTCCTCAAAGGAAGACAAGGGTACATAATTAAGAGATGATGAGCTGAAATGTAAGACAGGAGATGTGGGAGCAGATTCTGTAACCACACCGGTGAGTGGTTTTACTACTAAAGAAGTTTCTTCAGCTCCATCTTCTCTCACGGTATTAGTAGAACTCACACATTTTTAAAATACATTTGCAGCAGCAGAGGGGGAAAAAAATGACTGCAGAAAAAATGCCACTGCAGAAAAATAGTTTTAACATCAACTGTATGGAATTAAGATTGTAAATCAGCATTATTAACAAATTGCCCTTGTAACAAGTATTGACAATGTCTTTAAAAAAAAATACAGTTATACTAAAAATACCATCAAAATCTCATCCCACAAGAATTGTGACCTGACAATACTCTCACAAAGTCTTTCCAAGTCTTTCCAAGACTTTGTGATCCTGTAATTGTGGCCATGATACAAAGAACTATGGACAGAAATATCTGTGTGTCATGTGCCAGCTGGGGAACTAACAGCATGGAAATGAAAATCCAGAAGTGGGTACAGATCCACTCTGGAGGGTACAGGATCAGTCCCTTGCTGGTTATTCAGAACAAACAAAAAGTCAAACCACTTTTCTTATTATTCTGTAGAGCTGAAACTAGTTTTTGTTGTTTTACCGTGACTTATCAGTGAGAGAGTTGAGAAGTCTGGAGCAAAACCAGGTATGATACAACTACCAAACTTAAGTGAGGACCACTGACCGACGCTCAGAAACCAGGACAAGCAATAACAGGATTACATGCTCACTTGTTTTCCAATTTAAAAAAATAAATTTAGTTTTACCTAAAAGAAGGCTTCGTTTTGTCCTGATGAAGAGCCACATCTCCACAAGGCAGTGACCCTCTGCAGGGTCAGAGCCTCCCAGCAGCAGCCACACCCTCCTCTTCCTCATTTTTTTCCACTGATCATAAAATACTTTCCAAGCCAGGCCCTGAAGAAAAGAAAAATCCCACATTTTTAAAGGACACTAGATATCACATTGCTGATTTAATTAGGCAGTTTAGAAACAAATAAACGTATTTTCACACACATATTTTTATTTCCTGTTTCATTTCAAAGACATTCGGTAGGCTTGATTTGGCTCTCTATTCGACCCAAAGGCGAGGAACACCCCGAGAAGGTGGTGTATGCTGAGGGCAGAACCAAGCTCTCCAGCTGGCTCTTTTTTAGACTTTTATGTAACATGTTGTCCATTGGTAGTGGAAAAATTCACAAGTCGGGGCTTTTCAGAGCACCTTCAGACAAGCCTGTATATTTTGTAGCAGTAACAGATGCCAACACAAGACAAGCTGAGAGAGACATTCCAGAGGTTGTCTCTTCAGCCCATGGGATTCTGTGGATTTGACACTCAGGCAGATCTAACTGACTTTTTCAGAAAAAAAAAAAAAAGTAAAACTTTCCTGGCCTATGTAACACTCAAACTCTCCCAATCATCAAATCATTTAGATCACAGTATCTGCAGCACAGTTAATAATGACACTGCAGAGCAACTATCACACAACACGACCTTACCTGCATTACTAGTATTTCACATCAGTTGTTTGATTGATAACTCGGCCATACAGAGAACTATCTGGAAACTGATTGTTGCTATAAACTGTTTTGCATATTGTGTCATCTGCTGGCTTTAATTCATTAGCTAAACAACACTGTAATTACACATTTCATATTCTATTATTAAACCAGAGAATATTCACACGGATACAAAGTGATAAAACCAACTTCCTCCCCTACCTCGAAACCCACCCACTTATTTGCAAATAACCAGCACCACCATTCAACAAAATACAAATATTTAGGGTTCAAAACACAATATTTAGGGTTCAGCAACTTGAGCTCGATTTTCTTTTGCAAATAACTGAACATATATATTTTTGTTCTGCTATCATTACGTCTGTGAAATAAGCTGCTTATTTAAATTCAGAACTAAATAAGCAACCTGAATCCACAGCTTTATGATATTATCCCTGCTGAAAGACCAATTTAATCTTAAAATAGAAACAGAGAGGCTATGCTGAAATGTCTGTCAGGGGATGATAACATATATTACAGGTAGTATACTAAATCATGCCAAATCCAAAATCATTTTGTAAGCCCAGCCCCTTGTAGGTATTTATTCATGTACAATTTCATACCCCCCAAAAAAGACTGTTACAAGCGAGTGACCCAGTTGTCAAGGTGTTGTTCCCAGTTCCATTCAGTCCTGCATCCTAACAGGTTTCCAATCAATAATTCTGAAATCTTAAAGCCTGCCTAGTGCTGTATTTGCACACACACAGTAAAACAAAATTAATTTTCAGAGTGTGCCAATCCTTAAGTATTTGCAGACACGTTTATTCTCACAGAAATCTTTTTCTTTAATCTGCGGAATAGTAGGTGAGACGTGTACTCCCATCAGACTGGAGAGCTCCAGAACACCCCTGACTTTTAAATCCAAATACACAGCATGGGAAATGCCAGCACTTGCAGATTTTACTCCCTACACAGATTCCCCACTCCGAGCCCTCCCAGTCCCGTATTCCATATCAGAACAGCACACTTACTCCAGACTGCATTCCTATTTACGGAGATGCTCTGCAATAAAGGAGCAAACAGGAATCCAAGGGTTAACCGAAGAAAAAAAAACAAAACAACAAACCCCAGCACCGAAATGCCCAGCCATGCTGCAGACCTTGCAAGAAGAGGAAAACGTTCAGCACACAACAGCCTAACAAAAGCAAACAGAATTTAGTGCCGCTATTGCCTGGATACCAGCTTGGGATTTAGGCAGCCTTGGATTACAAGGACTATTCCCCTGAAAACCCAGCCCACAGTTCCTGCACTGTTTTCTACCAATACCACATCCAAACTGTGACTAAACACCTCATTATGCTCCTCTGGCACTGTCTGAAAGAACACATATTGTACGATTTTCTGGGGCACCTAAAAGCAGAGGGGAAAAAAGCGGCTGTTTTTCACCAGTTGGTAATGAAACGATGAACAGCACGTTCCCTGCAAAAGCTTGCACCATCAGGGCATTTTCTTTCACCCCCCTTTTCTTTCTATGTAGGCAACAGGTGACAAAATACAGCCCCAACCTTCAACTTTAAAAATAAAAGAATGCTAGAGTCTACAGGAAATCTACACTGTAACACAGCCTTTAATAACTTAAAGTGGAATGAAGAGGTTTAACTGGGCCTCTATGTTAGCTTCAGAAAGTAAATGCTTTTCTTAATACTCATTTGTAGAGGTTTCATTTAAAGAAAATACAGCCCTCACAGTTACAAATACTAACCAGGGACTTGATGTAACAATCTGGTCTTGATGGATCTTAAAGGAGAAAACTCAAAATGCATTTTAAAAGGAACTGAAAGCCTCAAATATTTCACTACAATCTCCTTTTCCAATAACTTGCTAATTGATCTTAAATACATAGATGAATTATGAGGCAATAACCTCCGATTTTCTTAGCTCTTACTCCAGACAAACATTATATTCTGATTTATAGATATCTGAAATATTTAATTTGCTCTTCATGGCACTTAAACAGTCTACCTAATTTACAAGAAGTAAGGATTCCACATTAAAGATTGCTTCTATTTTCTCCTTTGAGCTGCACCACTTCAAAAGCGTTTTCCCCATGTATTACCATTTAGAAATAGTCTCCTTCTGTGCACTGGACATGCTGCTGTAGCTCAGGAGGCCACGGCAGTGACATGATTCTCTTGCCAGTCCCCATGCTGCTCATTAAACAATTTTACTCCCATATGTACACACGCAGCTGGTCAAGAAATGACTTTGCTGCATTCACCTACATCTAGGGCACTTCCACCGCAAGTCTTGCAATAAAACCCCACTGAGCTACAAACCCGATGAGCTTCCCTTGCTGTGCACTGCCGAGCCTCTCGTTGCTCACGCTACGATTCCAAAGCTGAGCTGCGCGCTAGCACCACACCTGCGTCTGTCTGAGCAAAAACCCCATCACAATAGGCTAAAAACGGCTCACTTCTGCTAATGCCCACTTCTCAATCCGCAAGTAAATAGACTCGTTCTGTAAAGACAGGATTTCCTGAAATATTTACACGCCTAAAAGACAGCTTTCTGTTTTGGAAAGCTCTGTAATTTCTTCCCTTTGCAAAAATTCAGCTGTGCAGCCCCAGCGAAGAGCTCCGGGTACAGCAGATGGTTAAAATTCTGCATCATTTTTAAGAGCCTCAAAGAAAGCACTGCCTTTTTTCGGGGGAGGGCGGGGGTGGAGGAAAGGAGAGAAAAAAAAGCTGAGAACAGCAATTTGCAGCCTTTTTTTTTTTTTTTCCTTGACAGCAGCAAGCTCCGCCTCAGTCTGGCCCTTCCTCCAGCCTCTGCTAACCTAAAAACCAGCGCCAGCCTGGCAGCGGGCCAGGGATTCAAAAGTAAACATTATCCTCCTGCCATTTTTTTAGTGCTGTTTATCACATCCTGCTCCCTTTTTTTTATTATCTCCCCCCCCCCCCCCCATCATAGCTGAAATCCCCGGCTTTGTCCCGGATTGTGTCTCTCCACAGCTCCATGCGGAGCTCCGAGCCCACTCCTGCGCTCCGTGGCAAACCTGCAGAGGCGTCCGAGGGATGTCCCTGGCCGGGGCTGCGGGCTGTCCTGGACGGAGAGCGGAGCCAGGCGCACCTTTCCCTGTGGATGTCCCGTGGGATGGGGCGGGACGTCCTTCCATCACCACCGCGCGGGCTCTTCCCCGCTCCCCACACAATGCACTCGTCTCTCCCAGCGCTGCAGCTGCCGCAGCAAATGCGGCTTTTGCTTCCGCGGTTTCCCCATTTGCTTATTTAATTGTACCAGGAGTGCTTAAAAACCAAACCCAGCCATACGCGGCCACAGCCCTGCACCTGACTCTTTGTTATCACTGCCGCTCATCCCCGTTCCCGGTCCCTTCCGCTCCGCGCTGCCTCCTCCCATCTTGGGCTGCTCCTCGTTTATAAAGGCTCTGCAAAACCCCGGCTCATTAGACCGGCTGGCCGTAGGTGGCTTTTACCCACTCGTGCGCTGCACTGAGAGGGTAGCGGGCACAGCGGCGGGAGAAGGAAAGGGCCTTTAAAAAATAATAATTTGGAGGAAAAAAAAAAAAAAAAAAGGAAAGGAGGAGGGCGGGAAGTAAGACTAACTAAGAAATGCACCCATGGGGAGAGCGGGGTGGTGCGGGAGGGGCGGGCACGGGCCGGCGAGCACGGCCATGTTGTGCGCGGGGTCAGCGCGGGGCACGGCGCTGCAGCCGCGGGGATGTGCGGGGCTGCTCCAGCAAAGTCCCGTCCTGCCCGGCGGGACCAGCGAGGAGCCCAGCCCAGGGCCCGGCCCGGCCCGGCCCGGCCGCGGGGTTAGAGCGGCAACAAAAGCGCTCCCTCATTATTTATTGATGGCCGGGGCGTGTGCGCGCCGAGGAGGAGCCTTTGCGCGCGCCCCGCACCGCCACCCGGGACAGCCCGCGGGCTCATCAATAATTGCTCGCCATCTCCATATTGAAATCGCGGGGCAGCGCATGATTAATTAAGGAGCAGCAAAAGCAAGGGGCGAGCGCGGAGGCCCGGCCGCGTTAACCCTTTCCCGCCCAGGAACTCCCCGGGAATATTAATCGATGTTGCTGTGTGTCGTTCGGCGACCACGTGAGGCCTCTGGAAAAGGCTCGGAGGAACCATGGACTACTGAACAGAATGTGCTGCAATCCGCTCATCATCTGGGGGAAAAAAAAACCCGACTTATAAATCTTAGCTTGATTGTAAATTAATATATTTTCATGCAGCAAGGTAAATTAATATTTACCAAGTTATTTATATAAAGAGGTGGTTGCAATTAAAATCCCGTAAAACGTGTAACCTAAAGCCATCCGAGTGCTCCAGACCATGCAGATATTCCCGCTGCAGCGCTGGGATTAAGCGGCACGGGGGTCGCGGCTCTCGGGCAGCAAGGGACCAAAGAGCAGCAGCCGCCAAAGCCTCCAACCCCATGTGCCAGGAGCTCCGGGGCGGTCGGGGCTCCTCCCGGCACGGGCACGGGCACGCTCCCCGCCGCCCCCCGCCCATCCCCGCCCTGCACCAGCCCTTTTCCTTTTGCCACCCTCTCCTTGTTTTACATCCAGCTATTCCAGGATTTCATCTCTGATCCTTTGGTCATTTATTCCTATTTAATCTTCAATTCCTTGGGTTATTATTTAGCATCACTTACAGCTTTTCCTGCAGACAGGCCCTTTATAGGGACTGTGCACTAAACTGAAACATCTTCATTTGTTAAGCCAAGCACACATGCATTTGATTTATTAAACTCCCTGGTTGCAGGGTATGAATTCTGGCTGGGACCTGCCAGAAGCTCCAGCAAGCAGAGTTTATGCAGGCAGGCCTCAGGCCAGCTGTGGTCAGTTTGCAGCCTGGTACCAGCTTCATCCAGGCAGCTCTAATCCTATCGGAACAGTTCAGCACGCCCACTGAGGTTCTGTGCGAGGACAGGCTGCAAATTAAGTCACTTTAGGGCCCCACTTTTAGGACCCTGATGCCACCCACTAGATGCTTCCCATTAGCAGTTTTCCCCATGTACACATTAACAGACACAGAATGTCCCCCTTTCCTCTACGGCACCTGGGGACTGCTCCACGGGAGAGCTGAAACACCTCTGGCGTGATGAGGGATGACAAAGTTTTCTGTTTCCCATCCTGCTACCGCCATGCTAGGTACACTGAGGGTGTTAACACTGGAGGAGTCAGTAGTAATTTTAGTGTATTTTTTTCTCATTTCTTAGTGCCCTTCCCAAATCTTCGTTCGCGAAGCCTAGCCATGATGATGATGATGACCTACATGTTCAGTTACAAACTTCCCACTACAATGAAGCTTATGGGAATTGGCTAGTCATTCCAAACTCCACATTTTGGCTTAAAATGATGTCTCTGTGGCTTGTAGCTCGGAGTATAAGCAAACTGCATAGTTGTATCTTACTAAATTCTAATGGAAAAAACCACTCCCTTAAAGGTCTTCACTGCTTTTTAAAGTGATCCAAAAATATGGCAGGTGGGGCTAGCACAACTGCCAGGTGGTATGACTGCCAGGTACCTCCTGTTACAAGACTGCATTTTCAGTTGCTTAAAAAGTTTGCCAAACAAACTCTTTGGCTGAAAATGTCCCTGCCCAGGTGTGTGCTCTGAGAAGGAGCCTGTGGAAAGCTCTACTGCCAAATGACAGACACCTCTTCTCTGAGAAACTCCTGCTTCCCCATGTTTGGAGAAGAGGTTGGGAGGAGAGGCCTGGTAAGGAAGTGGAAGTTGCCATTCAATTCTGGCCAGGCTGCCACCGTGTACTCTGACCAGGAACTCACTGAGGTTTAACAGGACGAAATCCCAAAGCCTTCACTCTCACCGTGCAGCTGTTCTGGCTGGGGAAGGGGGGACAAACCTCCCCTGCCCCACACCAGAACTCTGTCATTCCACCTGAAATGGTGGAACTGCCCGCCTGGGCACCAGAAACAGCATCCTCAGCTCCTAATGTCTGTCCTGCTGGCATCCTGACAGCCTGGTGTTTGATTTCAGCATGGAAGAACTAAAGCTATCACACCAGAACACCAGAAAGCCAAGGACATCAGTACACCGATGGTTGGGTGCAGAACATGGAATTAACTCTGTCTGAGCTGAAACTAAATGCAGAGAGAAACTGGGCTTCTTGGACGGGTAAGCAAATGGGAGCAGGTGGAAGGGGGACAGGGCTGGGAAGCCAGGACACTGTGAAGGGAAAAAGAGGGAATCACCAACAACTCTGTGTTGTTTCTCCATGGACATGCTTGAAATACAGAATTATCTTCTCATTGCTATCGGTTGACTCACGTAGCACTGTGGGATGGATGGCTTAGAGGATTCCACTCATCCTGATGACTCATTTGGATCTTGGTAGTGTGCTACAGGATAAAACCTCTGTTGATGCAACTTGCTTTAAAGCCCCCAGCTTGCAAAAAGCGACTTGCACAAGCATGTGCATTCACACGCAGACACATGCACACACATGTCAGAACTGTATTAAAACAAGGGTTAATCTTGTTCAAACAGGATTAAAGAGTAGAGAATCAAGCAGAGAAAAACCGGGATAAAATCTGCTGTGCAGCAAACGGCATTTCTTGTGTACAGCCCTTGTATGTACAGTACAATTCTTACTCACAGCCTGTATTCCATCTTTTCTGTGGGAGCCCAGCTTAAGAACTGGATGGAACAAACAATGCCAATATTGACAGCTACCCTATTTTGTATTCTCCTCACTAACAAGGTGCAGCTCCATGTCTTATTTACTAGATGCTTCTCAAACTGCCCATCAGAGCCTGAATTACAAGGTTTTCCTGTGGCATTATTCACCATTGAGGTCCATGGATGCTTCTCAGAGATCCTCTAATTTATCTTCACAGAAATCCTGTGAGCTGAAGGAGAGATATTACCCACGTTTTAAGGACAGGATTTTGGCACGAGCATCCCCTCCATTCCGGGTGCCTGAAGCTCTGTAAAGCGCCACAGACATTGGCACTGTGTGCTGGAAGCACCTTTCCTTGGATTTCACTGGCAGTGGCAAACCCTTGCCAGAATTCACAACCAAGGAGAATATGAGGAGCTAAAGTTAACTGACTTAAAATCTGAGTGTGTTAAAAACTACAAGTAAAATACCTGACCTAATGGATTTCTGCCAAATACAGCGCCCTCATTCTTTAACAGACACAGTTTCAAAGCAAGTACTACCAGGCATTAGGGGTTAGGGAACGTTTCCTATTAGCCCAAGTTAATAAAACTTGTTTTCTCTGCGTTATGGTGTTGGAACACAATATAAAATAAAATTAGGTTTGCAAACTACTTTCTGTCCTTTAACATCTTCGTTTAAAGTAAATATTAAGATCAGGTGAGGTCTGACTCATCCATTTTGTACAGTTGCCAATTCCAGTACTGCCTTGGGGGTGTAATGGGCTGCTGAGCATTCCCAGTTTGTATCCCAGTGGATGCAGAATGCATGGACTGTGACTCACCGCTGCTGTAAGTCCTGACAGCTCGGGATCCACATGGACTGACCTGGCTGTTCTCAATGGAGAGCATGTCCTGCCGAGTGACCATCGAAACTCCTCGCCAGGCCGCGGCACCATCGGCCTTCCATGTCCTTGGGCGTGAAAGGAGGGCTGAGAGGCTGCAGGGAACGCTTGTTCCTTCTGCAGTGCCTGGGGCAAGAGGACCCACGGTCAGGGCAGTGGAGGAAGGCGACAGTGAACTTACTGGCTGCCTAGCCTTAGTTTCTTTCTGTCACAACATCCCCTGCCATTGAAACGTGGCTTTTGGTTGATGAATTTTGCTGCACCTCGGGACCGTGTGACAAGCAGTGTTTGTGCATTTTGCTGTGTGTCATTAGTTTCTTCCCCATAACCACGCAGGCTGGCACTCAAAGATACCTTCCACAGGGTTTTCAGTCTCAATAGATTAAATTTTGAATTATTTTAAAATAAAGACTGAAAAATGAGGTGGAGTAGTGAAATTAGTGTTAATTCAATTGCATTTCTAAGGGGATCGTGACATTTAAAAAAGTGGCCAAGCACATGCTGCCTGGTTGTTTTGATACAGATACATCTGTCAGGAATTCATGCACTAGCTTGTATGGGACTCCCAGCATTGTGTGTGTTGTAAAATAAATCTGTATTGGTCTGCTCCCAACCCAAACACGCTTGTGACTAAAGCACTCACACGCAGATAGAAATCTAGCAAATCAAAAACTGTTTCCAGGAGCTGTAACTTACTGAATTTATACACGAAACCTAACAGGTGATGAAATAATGTACCTTGAAGGTTACTCTAACCCTACCATAATTCACTCCTACCATGAGATCTCATTTTATTGAATGATTCATGCCTTATTGGCCTTTCGAGATTTGGGGGTTTTTTCTGCCTCGCTATTTTAAGTTGTATTATCTTTATAATCCAAAAGCTGGCAACCTAACTAAACCTACTCAGAATTTTCTATGATTAAATCTCACTGAGTGAAGATTAGTGAGAATTACGGCTCTTTCACAGCACAGTCTGAGGGAACACACCAACCACAGCACAGTATTACCCAAAAATGCCTTACCCACCTTACTTGAATGACTGAACTTCCAGGTGGCAGCAGTGGACTCTGACTTTGGGCCTGACCGTGTTCAGTGCTCAGCAAAGACAAGGACTCGGACTCTAACGCCTTTAGGGCAGTGGTCCTTTTTACAAAATAAGTAAAACTCTGGCATATTTGTAATAAACAATCTCAAATTATAATTGAAGAAATAGCACTTTAAGGGTATTCTCCTCCACAGTTCAGACTAGTTAACAAGTATTAATGAAAACAAACATTTTATCACCTTATCGATTAAATTAAATATTTGCTTTTTAAAAAGATATGTAATAGTTACATTTTACCCCAAATTCTGAATTAGCACATGATAATTTTTAATGGAAAAATCTCAGTATGCCCTTTCTGCAATAAAAACATTTTAAAGGTAAAATTCTTTTAAAAATTATTCTTACGTTGGTAACTGCAGAAAAAATATTTTAAAAAAAGAAGATACTTTACTTAGGTGATTGTATTTTGTACTGTCATGCTCACCATACTGAGTTGAGCATTTCGTAAGTTTAAGATTATAAAAATTCTCGTGTGAGGTTTGCTTATAAAAAATACTCCAGTTATTGGTCAGTTACTCAGCTACATTGGAGGAGGAGATATGCAATTCCATGCTCCTTAAAACAGCAGCTTCTGTTCCTGAGGTGTATTTCAGGGGCAGAAGAACAGCAGTTGCACTCTGAGTTGCTGATGTATTGAACAGTAGAGGAAATAGCCTCAGAAAGTGCGTAAACTGCTTCCAGCCGAACTTTGCAGGCTGCTGCTCTGCCGGTACTTCAAAGCATGTTTCGCTGAATCAGCATATTTTCAGCATTACAGCAGGCTGGAATCACTTCATCTGACCTGCACCTCATGGGCACTTTAGTACAAAAGGTGCAAAACGAGGGGAAAACCAGGCATAAATAAATGCAAAAGTCTAAAGTCTGTAAAACGTTTTCCACACACTCCCGGGACACAGCACCGCCCACCTGTCTGCTGAGGCTCAGCAGGATAGCTGGGGCTGCCAGCGGGATACAGGGAAAACCTGGAGGTGAATGGCACAGGGCCACAGGTGCCACCTTCTCCCCAGTCAGAGGCCTTATTCCTCAGGCTTGACAAGGACTCAGGATTTGCATTGGGCTGTGCTGGGGTAGAGTTCCATTTCTTCCCAGTGGCTGGTAGGGGCTGTGCTTTGGATTTGTGCTGGAGCAGTGCTGGTAA
>JAWMRA010000041.1:64290373-64308574 GCA_035584735.1 Pseudotriccus pelzelni
TTGTCTTCCCAAGTCACCGTGACCGTGATGGAGCCCGGCTTTCCTGGGATGGCTGAGCACCTGCCTGCCATGGGAAGTGGGGAATGAATTTCCTGTGTGGCTTTGCTTGTGCACAGCCTTTGCTTTCCCTATTAAACTGCTTGTCATCCCATGAGTTTTCCCCATTTTCCTTTTCCAATTCTCTTCCCTGTCCCACAGGGGTGAGCAAGCGGCTGTGTGGGGCTGAGCTGGCACCTGAGCTTAAACCACAACAAGATTTTACACAATGAACCTGTGTTCAACTGCAAAAGGAAAAGCTACTAAAATGACAGAGTATGAAGCAAATGACCTGTATGAAGCAAACTGCAGAAGAAGCTTCCCCACACTTCTTTTTACAGAGTTCAGAGGAGATCCCTGGCTGGTCTGGCATAAACATCAGTAACTCCAGTAGGATAAGGCTGGTTCCCACTGTCAGCAGAGTCCACCCCACTTCTATAAAGATCATCTTTATAAATCCATAAAGATTCCCAAAGTTATGATGCTATTGCCCCAACTCTGACACATGACTATATGCAAAGCCCAGTAGCCAGCAGCCATCAGAAGTGCTCAGAGGTGTTAGCACAGTGAGAGAGTGAATTCCTTTGTCTGTTTTAAAATCCTTTCCAGAACATCAACTACAATAACAATGGAATCTTTAACACTATTACTCAGACAAATGTTTGGACACCTGACATGCTCGAGTGAAGCGTGAGAGCATCTGTCACCAGCCCCTGCTGTACAGTCACACAGTGTCTCCCTGCAGGCAGGAACCGCGGTGGGTGGGAAGGCTGTGCTGTCGAGGCAGGTGGAGAACTGCTCTGCAGGACCAGGATCACAGAGCCCCACAGCCTTCCCCTGCCAGCCCCAGAACGTCAGGTGTGCAGCTGCCCCTTGCTCCCCATCAGGGGGACTCTCACCTCTGAAAGGATCTTCCAAGCACTTAAACCCAGGGCCCATTTAACTACAACACACTGGTGGCGTAACCAGATTTACGCATCTCCTCGAGTCACGCAGTGCTGACAGAAATGCTGATACCAAAGCCTTTGCTGTGCAGAGATCAGCGTACTAGTAAGTGTTCAACTCCCTAAAAATACTTTCTTCTGCAATGGAATGCTACATCTTTCCAAAGTCTGCAAAGGCTTGAAGTTGTAACTCGCACCCAAGTGAGTGCCACTGGAGGAATAAAACTGTTGCTATTCCAGCAAATTATCAGATCCTACAACTGCGCTGCTGATCTGAGACTGAGTACTGCAGCTACTATGGTTCTTTATTTAGGAAAAAAACTTCCTGGGTAGATAATTACTTTTCTGTTAGATTCCTGCCTTTCTGAGGAAACAGACAATTTTACATGTTGGAGGAAGTCACGAGAAAGCTAGATTAATGCTAAAAAGACATGAAAAGCAGTTTCTCTGGCTGGTGTTGCCATACTGCTAGACAGAATAGCAACAACAAAGCCATGGCATGCACACAGCAACAGTATCCACACCTGGACACTTGTATTAAAAAAGCCTGTTTGGCAGAAAAGAGCCAGCTATGTTTGGGTTTGGGGTTTTAGTTCATTTTTGCTTTGTTTAGAAGCACCCTTTTTAGGTGAATCATTATAAAATGCCTTTGAGAGCCAACTGTTCACCTGTATGTCGTGCACAAACCTAAAATTTTCTAGCACTGCGTGCACACACAGAAAGAAAATGGCTGCAGAACTAGACTCCCCAACATTCAAAGCAATTAAAATGCAGTATTCATATTTAATGGCAATTATTCTTTAAATAACCCCTCGACATTATAACAAGTGCCGGGGTACAGCTTTCCCTGCAGCAGCAGCAGCGCTGCGACCCCACCAGGGGAGGGGAGTGCTGCCCACCGGACATACCAGAAGGACCACAACCAAGCCTGGTATCTCCTACTTCACAGACACCCAACGCTTACACAGAGCAGTCAGAACTGGCCACATTCCAGGCCAATATTCCCTGCAAAGTGAAACCCTTTGGATATGGCACACAAAATCCCAGAGGGACTATATACAATACCTAGTTCCATTTTGTGTCTGGCAAATGACAAGTTTTCCTAAGAAAACCATGACATTTATATGGCTGGCAATCCCTGCACTGACTTTCCTGCCTATTTCTGTGCCACACTTTCATTTGCTCAGTGTGTGGTTGCACCATCTCAGCTCCGTTAGAAGTGTCAAAGCTGGTGTTCCTGTTGGGACAGCGGGAAGGACAAGGAGAGGTCAAGCCTGATTGAGATTTGATACAAGGAAAGAACTGTTTTTTCTCCTGGGTTTTTCTCACCAGGTTCCTACCCTGGGTTCTCCCCCAGGCCTTCCCACTGACTAAGCCCCCAGGATGCCATCCCTTCCATCCCAGTGGGTTCCAGCTCTTGCCCTCAGTCCTGCCCCCACTCAGCCGAGTGCCACTAAGGAGTGCACTGGGTCAGGAGCACCTTGGTCACAAGCTCATTGTGCTGAGGTTTTTGTTGTTAGGTACACAAGAACCACCTTGCCGCAGGGGGAATTCATGTGACAAACACACAGCATGTTAGCAAGGGACACATTTCTTACATGGGACAGGCCTGGGGCTTCTGTGCTACTTCCATTACCTCTGGCGGGGCCAGGGAATTCAAAATGCCCTTTGTCATTTGTTCCAACAGTGAAACATCCAACCCAATCTACCTCCGCAGAGCACAGGGTGTGTATTGCTGGGGTCTGAACCCAGCCTGAGGTCCTGAGGCAGAGCTGACAAACACGAGGTGAGACATTCACAAGGATGGAATGACATTGATAAAAAAAGATACTTATTACATCATATTAAAAAAAAAAAAGAGACGATAAGGAGAAGAAAACCAGGTAAGAAAATCCTATCTTGTCGTGTTTTCCCACCTTTAAATAATGCAACATTCCAAGGTTGATTTATTATTTTATTTTTTCTCTCTGGAAAACTGCAAGCTCTCAGCGACCTTATCCATGGGATGTCTGCAAACATCCTCACACTGCACACGCCTAATTAAAGGATTTGTCATCATCCCAAATTACTCTGATATGTCAGTGGTCTGCTCCTTTTCTGTGGCACTGAAATCTAAATATGCAACCCCTGTATTTTGCTTCCACTATTCAAAACTAATTCCATGAAAACGTAACAAAACAACAACATCCAAACACACATGAAAAACCCAACCCAAACCAAACCAACAAAAACCCACAAAGAAAAATAAAAGCAAAACATCAACAATGAACAAAATCCATCTACCAGTCATGACTGCAACCCCCCAAAAATCCACTACACTAGGACACCCAAGGGCATCGTGCAATACTGACTTTCACTCATGAGTGACGCAAGGGATTTAGGAACTAATGGAACCCACACCAATAAAAGCATGGACTAACCTAAGACCTGCATTTCCAACATTAGTATCTGTACAAATAAAGCATCTTTCACACTAAGTCAGGCAGGAGTGTGTATTTTTACAAAATTAAATCTGTGTTCTACAGCAAATGAACAGTTAAAGAATACAAATCTCTTCAGTTTGTGGGCTTCTCACCTCCTCAAAACCCCAGAGACAACAAAAGAGCACATACGTATGTACAGACACACACACGTGGGAACTGAAAGAATAATGCCAAGAAATTAATTTGGTAAGTCTGATGCACTATGAAAGAATCACTCAGCTTTAAGAATAAACCTCCAAAAAGAAAGCTACTCAGAGTTCATCCTGCACCAGCACACTCAAGAAGGTTTGAGAGAAAAATACAAGAGACATTTTGAGTAAAAACCAGAATACATTTACATGTTTACAATGAAGTTGAGATGCTTTGTTGCTCTTTGTTTTCAGAGCTATCTACAAGAAATTTTCCATGAGCCCCACTGCATCCATGACTATGAAAATATTTGAAATCACAGAAAAGATAGATGATTGTGCAGACTTGCTTTTGGACTTATTAAATTACCATTTGATTTCACTGAATGCTTTACAGATAGGTCACTACTTGCTTGCATCCAGAAGTTAATGCTAAAGGAAATAATTAGTGAGCGAAAGAGCTGTTTTGTCACATGCAAAGTGCTTTATGCCTTGCAAATTGTTCAGAAAAAATAAGTAAAAAAACCCCCAAACCCAAACGCTGTTGCAATTATGATTCAGTACAGCTCCTAAACCCGTATCATCTGTGTATCCAAAAGAGTCCTAACTGAGATGCTTGTAAGTATGAAGCACATGAGCAAGTTAGAAAATCATGTCTGATTCAGATAAAAGGCTGCAGATAAAAACTCGGCAATTGCATTTCCTTGCTTTGTCCATGCCCAAACCTTCGCAGTGCCTGGAGCTGGTGGAGTTCAGCCTGCGCTTTCCCTGGGTTGATGGTTCTCACCCAATTACTGTATTAAATGTGTCCGTTTTATTTGTCCATTCTGAAGCTAAGATTCATATTAGATTTCAGAGCATGACTACATTTGCAGACAGCTTATCGCTGTTGCTTTACTAAACACTAAAGCCATAGAGCAATATGGCTTTAATTGCAGGAAACAATCTTAATGAATCCATCATAGTTGTGTTTTTAAAATTAATTTATATGTGTGGCAAAATATTTTGCTTAATAGAATAGTCAAAACTGACCAAAGTATTCATTTACTAAAACAATCTTGCAAGAAAACTGATTTTTTAAGGGTCAAAAAAACCCCTCCATCCAAGTTATGAAATGCTCTTCCTTCCCAAATGAATTTCCAGCTACCGACAATTTAATGCTGTTTGCACCACATTAGTAGTTGTGGAGGCTGATAAAGGAGGTGCATAAGCAACTCTTTTTTTTGGGTGCTTATTAGTATTCTAACTGTGGAGTCTTTTTCAATGATTCATCTGTTAAAGACTAATCTTCCAATCAATATTTTACGTGATTTTTTCCACGTTTATTTCAGGAGCTGCTCTTTCACAGTAAGGTCTGATATTTGTAAACATTTCCATGTAAGACATGCTTTTGCTCTTTGCGTGTCTTACCCAAGCCGGCATTTTCAAATAACGTTCCCCACCGGCTTTCCAAGGGTCAGATTCGCCTTGGCGAGGGGAAGACAATGAACTGATTATACCTACGTGCTTGGGGTGGGGGGATTGTTTGCAGCCAGTGCAGCTGAAGAGTTAAAGCCATGTGCTGAATTTCAATCTATAAACATGGGCCATGGTGGCAACTTGGCAGCGAAGCCTGCATTCAAAAGGAGGGGGCTCCCTGGCTGCCCCAGCCGAGGAGGGGGAGCTGCAGATGCAGCCCCTCCGCCCTACGCCGCCTTCTCCTCTAAACAGCTCCCACTCCGCAGAAAATCTCTCTACAACGCACCAAGAAAGGTCACAGTTTGCATTCCAATGAGCATATTAAAAGGAGATCTGGCATATTTTATTCCTTCATAAGAAAAATCTCAGATCTCAAGCTACAACTACGAAGACAAGTGGTTTTTGTAACTGGGTTTAAATCAGTCCAACTCAAGCGAGGCTTACTGGTTTCGAGGGAATGAGCCACAGTGAGCCAGGCTGGAAATGAGATGTCAGCTCCTAGCAAACCTGCAATAGTATCCCACACAATGCGTTCAGACACACCGTTTAAAATTCAAAATGCAGCCTGGAAGGAATCAAATTACAGTGGATAAATCTATATTGCATCTTAACAACTGCAAAAGGCCAAACCTCTTCTAAAACTGGAGGATGAAAAACAAAGCTAAGGAAATGCTTTCTTTGCGGAAGACGTTCTTTTTAGTACATATTTTAAGCTTTACATGCAAGTTGTCAAAGATCAGGTTATCAGTGCTGTCCCAAGGTTTCCAGGAGATATCTTCATGAGGGACCGTTAAAGCTGTATGAACAGCTTCCCAGGTCCTGAGTTCTAAGAGATGCCAATTCTTTGTCAGTCTATGCACAAATGAAGATCTCCACGTAGACAATCAGGAAACATTTTTGGATGTAACCCAAACACACCTAAACAGAAACAGCAAAAGAAGAAAACCCAAACCCAAAACAGAAGGGAGATGAAGCTACTGCAGTGTTTGCTGTGAAAAGACTAATGTCATCTTTGATTCAGCTGGACCCTTCTGCAGGGAAGAGAAAAAGGCAGCAGCAGCAGCACGGTTCAGTGGTGAGCAGTGCCCTCTCACTGCCTCCAGACGCACGGACATTTGATTAGTGTGGGCAGCGGGGGAAGCTGGCATCAAATCACGTCCTCCATCTTAGTCCCAGCTGGTACCAAGCTCCAGAGAAACAAAGCGACTTCAGACTGTGCGATCATATATTCATGACCAAGGAGAAATATAAAAACCAGCACGTTTGAATTCCTGACAGCCATAGAAGAATAGTGCATTGGCATGCTGAATTTTTCCAGCCAGCCTTTGCTGACCTATAAACCTTTGTGACTGGAACAAATGCAAATAGAGCTGACTTGCCTCCCAAACTACTGAAGGGTATTCAAGCCGAGTTGTGTCTAACAGGCTAACAATAACCCACTGTCCCACCCATGCAAAACACACAGTCTGGGAAAAACAGCTTTAGAAAAGCACTTGACTGAGACATAAAGTGCAGACTACACCAGAAAAAAAGCCATCTTTTTTCGTACTTCTTCACCTAAAATGCCACAATAAAAAAGTAATACGGAGTAAAATGATCCCACTGTTCAAAGAAGAGTGCACAATTTTAAAAACAGGCTGGGAACTGGCAGCTGAGAAAATGAGGGACTGCACTGTCTGAAGTCCCATCCCAGCTTCAGCCACCAAATTTCACGCCCTAAAAGCAAACTTACAGTAAATAACAAAACCTAAAAAATGATTGTGTGCTAACCAATTACATACTACACTGAACTACATTACACTTCAGCAAACGTGTATCCAGAGTAAAAGGTCTGCTCGACTTCACAAACCTCTGGATTCCTCTTTAAGTGATCACTATTCTTGTGTTTTTACTCAGGGAAGGGAGATACCCAAAGGTATTGACAGCTCCAGCTTCCATCCAGTCCCAAAAACACCTACAGTCAAGAAAGATCCAACTCATATAGCAATTCATCCAAACCTTTTCTGATCAGAGAAAGGAAACAAGGCACCCGTGTAGGGCATTTACTAAGTGAAACAAACAATTCATTTTCATGAGGGAGCTAAACTAGGGAAGCGGGTGACTGTCCCAAGTATCCATGTGCCCTCGCTATCCCTGTGTCTGACTGAATGGGGCCAAGCAGCCATCCCCTGGTCTGCCTCCACAAAAGGCCACTTAAAGCAGCCTCACTCCCTGTGCAGAAGGAAGGGGATGAACAGGAGCACAGGCATGCAGAGGGAACGTGGTGCTATCTCAGTGCTCCTGCTTTGTGCCAGGCAGAGCCATCAGGGATCGAGTCTGGCCCTGGACTCCAGCCTGGGCCTGCACCGCTGGAACACTCACTGGGTGAGCCAGAGCACCTTCATTTCACCATTGTCAGATAAATTTGGGGGTCTAATTTACCCCACCTCAACTCAAGTATCCAGCCAACTAAATCCCTGAAGCGGTGGATGTAAGCAGTGAAGGAAAAGGGGCACCTCCTGCTGAGCTCTCAGACCACTGGCTGACTGTGCTGGAAGCCTGGGGTGAGCAAACTCCTGCTCCGGTACCTTGGTTTATTCCCCAAATCTAATCTTCCTAATGCAGCAAGAAGCCGGGCCAGAGCACCAGTCCTAAAGCAGCTGCCATTAGTCTCCTTCCATCCAGCAAACTCCTTGCATGGATGAAAGGACTGTGTGCAACTGCTTGTATTCTGAGCACGGCAGACATCTCTGAAACCTGTGCAACACCTGGCTTTTAGGAACACGGTGTTAAGGAAAGCTGAGGACCTTTGTCTCAGGTTTCCATTAAAGCACGTATGACGTACAACTGTGTCACTAACATTCCCCCACCACAGCGTGCAGGCAGCTGGCCCCCAGGAGAGCTTAAAAGACAGCACAAAGAGAGGAGCTCACACTTCTGTCACCAGGGAGAAAAAGGTAAAGCACAAGCCTTGTACGAGTGACTGAATTTGGAGAGAAGGCATTCTCCACCTTCAGAGCTATTACAAGAGGTTCCCTGATGACCCCAAAAGACAAGGTGTATAACATGTAGATGCTGAATCTTTCCATCCAAAGTTTTATTATAAAGCAACAACACATTCCCCCCAAAAAACTGAATTCCATTACGCTGAAATTGCAAATGGTTAAACAAAAGCAGTTATTTCATTAAAACTCACTGATATTCATCTCTTCATTGCAATTCTGCACAGATTTTGTACCCCCTAATTTTGTTTTCCTTTTAAATAATTTTTCAGTGACATTAGTATTGGTTCCAATTTGTCTGGATTTGCAGCATTTATAGGCATTGGGGAACTACAGCCTGTAGAAAGGCAAAAAGGAAAATAGGAAAGACACTCTCTTCATTCGGCTTTTCTCTATCAATGTTCGCTGAAGGTGCTAGTGTTGCAGATGGTCAGCAATATTCTGCCAGGTGATGAAATCAAGGACGACGAATGAAGCCAAATTATCATTATTCTAGCTTAAAAACAACTAGCAGATAGTTCTGCAAAAACAAAGGTATGTTAAAACTCTCTTTTACATTTAATGTAATGGAGAAAATTTATTCTGTGGATTAAAAGGAATCTACCTTTGAAGTGTGCATTAAAATGCACAGACATACATTTTATGGACTTAGCTCAGTGTGAAAAACAGCTGTGTTACTTTTTTTTCTTAAATCTTTACCTGCTACAGCTCAAGAATCTGAAGGGTCAGATGGGCTTTAAAAACATGTAACTTCCCCAAAGCTTCCGTCTTGCCCTTGCCCACTTTGGAGACACGAATGCAGGCAGAGCACAGCTGAGAGGTGAGCTCCCAGCTCTGCCTTCCAGCTGCAACACTGCCCTGGTACCCAGGGCTGCAGGGCATCCCATACATTTCTTAGAGGCCTACTGGGAATGCACAGGCTCTGACTATGCAAACCAACCAAATGTGGCACAGAAAAGCCCATCTCAGCCTTCCTTGGGTCAGGGCACTCCCCCACACCAGTTCCCAGTTCACATCACCCCCTTCATCGAGTCCTTCTAGGATGGGTTACTATGAGCCGTAGGGTAAAACACATTTTCCCAAAAGTCTGCTCCATTCAGCATCTCCATAAGCCAGCTGATTTACAAGGAAAGCTGCTAATAAAGTGTTGCAAATATCACATTTTTCATGTCCTTGTTGTTTTTAAAAAGCACTGAAGATTCTTTCTAATGCCCAAGACAGACAGAACACAGCCATTTAGACTGTCCCGACTGGACAGACCTGTGTGCCCTCCCAGCCAGAGGAGAATAACCCACATGACACTTCACATGTGTCATGTCTTACATGGGGCTGAAGAGGGGGGAGAGGGTTTCAGAGCACTTGGGGAAACAGCAGACTTTTTCAGTGATCTCTTTTGCCCTTCTGCAAGAATAGCATCTGAGTAGGTGTTTCAGTCAATTTAATTTTGAATTCACACTAAATGGCCTTTCCAGCCAAAGGTTCCTTGACTAAGTTTCTTCACATCAGATGGGGAAACCATCAACAGCAAAGATTAGATACACTACAGAAATACCTCACACTGGGACAGAAAGAATAATTCTTGTCCTCAACACGGTATTTTGTTCCAAGATAAGAAGTTCAAATTATAAATAATTCAAGATTTGAATCCTCCATCTAAGTCTGTGAAGAGAGGCTTGGTAACATATGGCATAAAGAACAAGTAAAATAAACAAGCAAGGACTGTAGAGAGGATTTCATCCAAACTCGGCCCCAGAAATTGCCCAGAATTTGGAGAGAGTGCTTTTGGTTGGGTTGTTATTACTGAGGTGGTTTGGTTTCATTCCCCAGTCTAAAAACTGTGGATTATTTGTAGTAGCCCATCCTGGAGAGTGGGGCCACCTCCCATACCAAAGTGTGCATGTAAATCTCTTGCATAAAAGGTACGACCCACACAGACACTGCATTTCTCAGGGTATTACAGCCAAGCACTGACTGGACTATGACTGACTAGCTCATTTTAGAAGGACAGGGACAGAAGGTATTCTTCCAGGAGGAGTGCCATGGAAGGCTTTTGCTACAGGATTTGGGATGGGCAGGCGTTTTGGAGCAAGGAGTCTTGATGAAGTTCTGTCAGATAAGTCACACCTGGTTACAGACGTGAAAACATGGATCGAGATATCAAATACAGATGCAATAATTTCCTGTTAACTTAAACAGTAAAACTTAGGGGGGAAAACTGATTTTAACAATCTGATCAGATCATCAAAATTTAAAACTTCAATAGTTCTAAAGCATTTTAGTAAAAAATTTGGTTCGGACTTCTTTTTGTTTTGCATTTGATGCAACAGCTGTGGCTTTTGCTGTGCCACAGACTGTTCTCTTTGAAGAAAAAATAAATTGGTCAATTTTTAGTTTAGTTTAACATACTAATTTCCAGGAAAGACTTTTCCCAGTTACATTTGCTAATATTTTTCCAAGAACCTATTTATTCTTCATAGTATTATACACAGCGCTTCCCTCGGGCCGTTTGTCCTTATTTTGTAAGGCAAAGGGGACAATATAATTCTTCGGAAAAATGAGTTGCTGCATCTCCCCAGGACAATTGTACAGCCCACTCTTATCTTCAACCCAACAGCACGGGCAGCAGCACAGAAATCCTGGTCACAGAAGATCTCAAGCCTCCTGCCTGCACTTTCTTCTGTTCCAAATATAACATAAGCATCTTTCATTAGTGACCCAAAGGTCAACTCTGGGCACTGTGCGTCCTGGCTGGAGTTAGGGTTCCTGCAAGCCCCAGCCCCAGTACAGTAACGTGCACAAACGCATTTAGCTATTCACATTACACCGGTGCCAGCACTGCTGCAGGTCCTGCTTTAATCACGTGGTGTTGGGAGAGCAGAGAAAAAAACGGTTTATGCTGAGAAAGCTAATGGACCTTGAGGAGCAGCGTGTTGTCCCCTTACAGGGCCCTTGGTTCAAGTTTTGCTCTTGCCTTGGATGAAAGTAGGATCCATGCTCCTAATTTCTGGTCTTTGCTGTAAATCAGGTTGTTGCCATGAATTATACATCAGAGCTTTAGGAACTTGTGGGTAAACGTTAAGAGATTTGCACAATCGGCATGAGACCTGTGTGTGTGACTGGGGGGACGAGTCTTTCTGATTATTCACTCAGTTAATTTAAGCTGTTCCTCACGTTCCAATGCTCCCTCCACAGTTCCCACAGGTAAGTTCGTGACTGAGGTAAAGGACTGCTCCCTCCTATTTTTAGGAAGCCTGTAAGCCCCGGTGCAACCACACACTGCAACAGCACTAAGGGGGAAGCCACACGAGGGGAGACGCCGAGGTGCACAAAAGAGTTGCCAGGCCAAGCCATTTGGGATGGATCATTAGGAAGTCTCCGAGCCACACAATCCCCCCGGGTTGTTCCCAGCGGGGCTGGGAAGTGGGAGGCGATTCCCACACCTGCTCCGGGCTGCGGTAAATCACCTCCGCGGTCCCACAGGCTGTCACCGTGTGCCCGGCTGGTCCCGAGGAAGGGGCAGGAGCGGGCACACCCTGCGCCTCCTGGCCCCGGCGGAGCTGCCACTGACAAAACCCTGTCCGTCAGCCTCACACGGGAGAGGAACCTTTCCACCTTTAGCTCTTCACTCACAGGTCATAACGGAGAGCCAACTTAAGGTACTTTTTCTAAGACTGTGGCAAACCACACTAGAAACAACGGAATTAGGAGAAAAGTAAAAGAATTCACACGTCTCAAATTGGATCCCAGCAAAAATACATGGAGCTGCACCCTTACTTATTCCAAGAATCAATTTATTTAGGGACTGCCTACTGCGGGAAAAGCACAAATAACATGCATACATGCTCCAGACAACCTTCTCGATTGCCTTATATTCAGACTTGCTGACATTCATACCCTTATTTAGTCCCAAAATGAATCTACCTACATATTTCCTTTATTTGGGAAACTGAAATACTGGCATGCTCTTGCTGAAGACAATCTTCTGGATAGTTTTAACTGCTGACTTCTTCTATCTGCCTTTAAAATATTTCTGCAACTGCACTAAGACCCTTTAAAGAAAGACATTTCCTAATCTGAGAACTACAGGGATGATCAGAGAGCTTCTACATTAAATAATCCAGTACTCTCAAAAATCATTCTTCAACAGCTTTCTGTTATATAAAGTTTATTAATCCTTTCTTTGCTTACTTTTTGTGTAACACAACAGCAATAGAGCTTTGCCATCTCCCTCCCTGATTATGTTAGTTCGATTATCTGTTCTGCTTTTTGTGGGGTGATTTCACGCTACTACATTTCTGTTTTCGTTTCATTTCTAGCACAAACCTATAAAGCATGTGGATATATGAGACAATTCAAAGCAGTGCTTCAGAAACATTGTAATGGGCTCTGGACCAGACTGAGTTTCTTCATCTGAACTGACCGATATCCATGTGGATATCAGGTCCACGCATGCTGAGGAGAGGCTTCCAGGACTCGTGTTCTTCATTGATCCAGTCTCCATACCAGATACCAGATAACAACAGGTCCGTGGTAGAAGCCTACAGAACAAACCACCCTGTTCACTGGGCAAGAGTGTTTATGATCAACTGCCCCAATACTCTACCTTCCTTCATGCACAGCAAGAACTTGTGTTGGAATGCTCAAGGTACTGGTCCGAGGGAAAGAAAGATGGATAACTTGACCTAATGTAAGAATATGACAGTATGATGTGTGTCACAGGGCACATACCACTTCATTGTGTGCTATTAATGAAGTACAGGCTCAACCTGAAGGCATTATAATAGCCCCATATTCCACATAGATATAAAAATATGCTACTTGTGAGCTTCATTCTTTGGTCTAAACCAGATGAAAATAACAGAGACAATGTAAACTTCTAACATCCTTCTAAAACACAATTTCTTCCAGCAAAACCCGGCACTAATTTATGCTAGAAATATTTCTATCTACCCTTTTTTGGATCACGGAATGCACTCTATTTTCATTATCTCCATGCTCTTTTTGTCAGGCCATGCTCCCTTGGGTGGGAGGGTCCGGTTCCCAACACAAGAACAGACAACTCAAGAATCTGGAGCTCTACACTCCAAGTGCAATAGATTCTACCAAGCCCTTTAGGTAAAGTCACATTTTTTTGAAGGAGATCACCTTTCTCAGGACCTGCTTCGCAGAAGCACCCAGCTCTCCCACACACAAACTGACCGAAGTCCCAATGCACTGAGCTTGTGGGTGTTGATCTGTTTTACAACTCTTCTTCGAGGTCCAGATATTGAGCTTGGGGCTTTTTGACTTCAGCACAAAAATGCTGAACTTCAGAAACCTGTGATGTAGATGAGGGAAAATCATGTAGGACAAAACACACAGTGGAAAAACCTGAGGAAGTGAGCCCTCGGTGAGCTGCAGTGTCAAGAGCATAGCTGTTACTATCATATAGTAACTTACACACCCCGGATTTATTCACACAATACAGATATAACACAGTGAAAGACACAGACCACAACTGTGTTTGTAGTGGCACAAATCATTTACAAGTTTGTAAAACCCTCCAAGGACAACTTCTGCCTTGCCTGATGCAGAGGGAAACACTGTTTTAACTAGAACAGCAGCTGCCTTAGCCACGTGTTTCTTTGTATTTATTACTCTCATACTATGGAACCATATTAATTTTCCCATAAGTCATAAAGCTGATTTCAAGGATCTGTATTAATCTGCGGCTTCAGTTCCAGTTTTCAAAAGCAACCACAGCAATCACCTGCACTTGTCCTTAAGTAACACGCATCAAGGGATTTTACCAGACCGTCCGTGGACCTTACTGAAATTCACTTTGACTCGGAGAAGAAATCTCACTGCTGAAACACTCATAACATTTAAAACGCTTTGTCAAAGACGCCATCAAATGCCAAAACCATTTGATGCGTGGTGACTTATTCTGTACTTATATGCAATTTCTGCTCCAGTCAATAAGAATGCATAAGAAAATGTAGATAGTACAAGTACTCACGGGGTCTTGGAAAAACAAAGATATACTCTTATGAGACAAAACAAATTTTTCCTATTTATTCCTCTGATATTGCCGCTTATCAAATAATTCATAAACAACCCAAAAAGTATTAATATTCATCTGGCACAGTGTATGTACACTAACATTTATATCCCAGTATTTGTGTTCTGATACTTGACTCGAGCAGCCACTTCCTAAGTGTCCCCACCTGAGTGTCCCTTTGCTTCATTTATGCTTTCTGGGTTCCCCCCCGCCCAGTTTTAAAATGCAGACATCTGAGAAGGGAGAAAAGCTCTGTTTTCATTACCTTTAATGAAAAGTTACCTTGATTAAAGGTTGCTAAATATAATGACAAGATTGTTACTTCTCCAGGGGCCGTTCCATTCACACAGATCAGTGTGCTGCCCTTGTGCCAGATGACTGGAATGTCCAGGTAGAGACTCCAGACTGTTTTACTGTCCATTAACACCTCGGGACAGCTCCCGGTGCATTTCTAAAGACTTACACAGGCCAAAATCCTCTGCTGTGCAGCACGAAGAAAAGTTACTACACGGCAGACAGAAGAAAAGCTTTCTCATTCCTGCTGCCTTGGTATAAAACTCCACATACAAATGAATTCTTAGGTAAGGCATTTTGGAAAATCACCCTCTGAACTGGACTGTCATCCATATTTCAATTATCCATTTTTATCCCTTGACTTCCAATTAAGTGGGTAAAAAAAGCTGCCTTCATGAAAAATGTTGTGCACACTTCTAATCCAGTTTATTGGTCTTTGTGCTCAAGGATGGAAGAGATGTAATTTATACACCAAGTTCTATCTGCACACTGAGTGTCCTGCAGAGGTTACCCAGAATGAAGATGCTGTGTTAGAACAGCTTCATCTCTACCCTGCCACCCACAAGACCTCAAAACTGGGAAGCCAAGAGCAATAAAGATCATCACAACTGAATGCCGAGCAAACTGTTAACACCACACATGGCATCACTGTACCTTCGGCACAGAAAGGGAAAATATCACGAGCTTTGTCATTTTTCCTCTCTGCTCTCATACCCTGTTGTATCTCCACGTCAAAACCCTCAGAAGTGAAAAGAAAAATGGAAACAATGTATTTTAAAAATCACTAACTATAACCCAGTATGGCTTTTTTTAATGTGAAAAACTCAGCATTCTAAGACCGTTTCTCTGAAGAGTAACTTGTAACAAGTGCCACGTGTCCCAGAACTGGGACTTTCTCCTTTCCAGCAGCATAAAGACTTGTTTCATGCAGAACTTACAACATACCACTGAGCAACTGACTGTTGTGGACTCCTGGGCACCAGGCCAAAATAATTTGGGGGAGAAATTCCACATATGCAAGGGAGGAAGAAAATGACATAGCTCCCTGGCAGAGACATTTATATATGTGTGTGTGTTTTATTAAGAGTGCTTTAAGCTACTAGAAGAGATTATGAGAGCTCTTCCAGAGATTATGTACTGATGAACCAGCTACCTAGTCAGAGGCCCTTGACCAACACTGGTTTATTTATGGATACTGCTCAAAGGTGTGTGCATACGGAATGAGGACACTACATGTCCACAGGAGAATAAACTGCAATTCCAGGACTACTGAGAAAAATGGATGGTGCCCTTACTGTAGCTCAAGAAATAAGTGTTCCTGTCTCCTGCCAGTGACACCTTGCCTTGGGGACACAGCAAGCATGGTGACACTTCATGGAATAGCACTGAAATCCCTCCTGGACCAGGCAGGAAAGTTCTGCTTCTGAACATTACGTTGCATTATCATGGGAGTAACAAAACCAGGATATACAGAACATTATGGATGCTTTTGTTTCCTACTTTTCCTCTGAAATGTTTAAGTTAGAAAAAACATGAGAAAAATGAAGAAGCAATGATGTTAAGAATTAATTTTTAATTTTAACTTTCTAAACGACCATGAAGAACTGTTGTTCTCACACCTGGTTTTCAAAGGCAATCTAACAAGTGGTGCCACAGGTGACAATTATATTATCATCAACACTGCCAGGGATGGTAGCTCTTTATTAGATGAGCAAATCTTACAGTGCCAATCCTCACTGCAAGTGGCTCTCTGACAACACATCTCTGGCCCCCAATACTCTGGGGGGCCAAATGAAACCTTGTATTGCTCTGGTTTTGCCATAGCTTTACCCTGTGACTCCACTCAGACTGGAAACATTTACACATTAGAACTGAGTGAGAAAAACTTGCCCTAACATACTGACTCCTGTCTGTGCCATGGCCTGCCCCTATCCTTTGGCTCTCAGGACAGTGGGAAATGGCTTTTAGAGGAGCCAAAAAGGTCTGGACACACATCTGTGATATCGGCCCAGTCCCCAAATGCAGTCCTTTGACATTGAAAGGTAAGCAAACAGCCATGTTCTACTCAGGGCAGTGGGCGAGAGAGAAAGAGCTACTGAAATACTCCAGTAAAACCAGGAACACATTTGCTGGGTTCTCTCCAGTCCACAGGCCCTCAGCACCATGTGGGGAAATGGAACAACTTCTCTGTTACAGGAAATAAGGACCTATGCCTTCAATCACAGCAGGAATCACACAGAAAGGGGAAATAAAGCGTTAAGGCATATTAAACCCCACAGTTACCTAACTCAGGTGTCCCTCCTCATAACCCCTGTGCCAGCGTGCGAGGCAGAAGGACCGTGCTGCCCATGCCTTCCCCCTGTAGGTGTCAGGGGCCTGCACACAGCTCACTGTGTTCCTGGGGGCTGCCAGGCCGTGGGCAAAGAGAGGGCTTGCATTTCCTGACCTGCCCGACGCTCTGGTAAACTGTTCTCCTGTCCTGAGCTAATTCAAAATTACTTCCTAACGCTGAAAAAATATGTTGACTCTTCTTGATTATCATCACAACGGAAGTCATGTTCCAGAAAGCGTATGTGCTGAAGACAAAACACATACAGTGGCTATAGGTAGAGGTGAAAAAAAAGGAGCTCTTCTAATCCGTTCCTTAGTTTAAAAAGGTTACTAAAACGTATTTTGTAAAAGTACTACAGAATATACTTTAGAAATAACAATAAAAAATAATTTGCCTGTGGTGAAAGCTCTTAATGCTTACTATTAATTAACTTAGTTTAATAACCACTCTCACAAGAAAGGCTTTGCCAGGCTGGATGCACCTCAGTTTGGCAGGGAATATTGTACTGAAGATTCTAAATGATGGAAAGTGTAGAAACACTAGGAGGCAGATCAAATAAAGACTTTGCATTTGGGACTCCGGCTGAGTCAATACAGTTTCTGTGAGTCAGGAGCACCCTTTGAGAGCATGACTTCGTCCAACACCTTTGGGTAGTTTGCTGAAGGAGGGGGTAAGAAAAGGGAAGATAGTGCTTCTGAGGTGAGGAAAAATGGAGGAGAAGAGGAGTTTAAGCTTGTATTTTCTGGCAGCTACTACCCAAGGGCAGCAGGTATGTCTGGAGAGCTCGATGTTTCTGTGCAAAGGGCAGTCATGCACACCCAGCTAATTTGTGGCCTAACACTAGACATTATGCTTCAAAACCAGTTGAATCTCACACAGATTAAATAGGCATTTTTTTCAAATAATAGGCTAAAGCCAATTGTCAGGTTTCAACCTTTTGCTCAGAAAGAGGCATTTTGACAAGCGAGTCAGAAAAGTCTATTTCCAATGTTTATTTTGTTACCCTCATGTCAAATAGCAGCAGTTCTGTTTGTAGCGTGCTCCAAACATGTCATACTTCAAAAACAGGCACACGTCACTCAAGAGGCTTGTTCCTTCAGGTCAGGTGCAGGATGGGAGTGCTGTTCCTTTGCTTCACTCTGAGGTGGGAACAACTGCTACTCAGCAAGCACACTCCTTATTGCCATTGTGCTGCGTGTTGTCAGATTCCCTGAGGGAACAGGTCCCTCTGGAAAACTTTGTAAAGTGCTGCCTCACAGCCCAGCCTTTTGAAGATGAACTCCATTCAACAGTACTCTGTTTGCATGGAATGTGAGTAGGTTCAAACAGGAATTATTAAAAAAAATCTAATGCACCTTCAAATTTGATTTTCCTCTTAGCTAAAACATAAGAGATTCAAATTAAAAGGTCAAGAATCCTGCTAGCTCCTTGTCTCAGTTTAAATGAGACACAGGTAAAATTAAATTATAGCAAGGAAGGAATAACAGCCCTTTATTAAAAGGTAT
>JAWMRA010000041.1:64308718-64320170 GCA_035584735.1 Pseudotriccus pelzelni
CTCTTGTCCTGGGACATTTAGTTGCCTGGATACCTAATTCCTCCTCCCCCACCCCCCAACACAGTGGGCAGGGGAAACGGTAAAATTCCAGCACGGCTCCAAGGACAAACCAAACCATGACATTCCTCTACATATCACTCTTCCAGAACCAAAGAGAGAAGTGGCTTTAGGCTTTGGCCCCAAATTGCAGGCACAGACAGAAAGGGGCAAAGAGACTTATTTGTTCAAATGCTGCATTTATCATGCTTTAATCAAATACAGCTCAAGAATTTCCCCCAGTTGTAGAGGGGAGACCACAGAGCTTGTGATAGACATTTAGGACCCCCAGTCACATTACTGTATATTTGTACCAGCACAACATTCCCTGAATAAGCCACTAAGTAAAGTCCCAGGTGCCAGCAGTGACTGTTGTTTCACGTGCTGCTCTGTCCCACCTCGTGCTCTCAGTCTCTAACATTATGTACACTCTGCCCTGGACTTCTTAGTCACTGAAGTTGTCCTCAAGCTGCTTACTGTACCCCGTTTGCAGAGATGCTGCTGATGCCGTTGGATTGCACCCAGCAGCTCCACAGCTCTGCTTGCAGGAGGGAGGGAAGCGTGAGTAGCTGGCGAGATCAGAGCCTGTGAAACTATTCCCTTCTTTCCAGTTTGTAGGAAAGGCAGAGAGGGACTGGCTTCTAATGCTCATGGAGACCTTTTCTTAAACAGGAGATTAATCATATTCTCTCCAACAAAAGCCACCAGGAAAGTTGAGAGCTGTGGCTGCTGCAAATTCCACGTATTTTCTCAGACTCTGCTCCTCAAGCTGTCCATGCTTAATTCTGTTGGCTTATATGTGCCTGGACCTTTTTCATCTGCCAGCTGGTATTTATGCCCCGTGTGACACGTTGTGGATAAATTGACACAGACTAAGCCCTCTCCCCACTTTCACACACTTATTGCAAATAAACAAACAAAACCATGCTATGCAACTGATGTTCCTCTTTTTTAAGCATTGCCTTCACAGGGAAAAGGAATTAAATAAAAATTTAAAAAATTAAAAGAATCCCCCAAAAAGAGAGGGTTTTAAAAAATATCTTTTAGTGGGCACTATATTGATTTTAACACTATGTTTTCATTACATTTTTTTACATACTGAGCTGCAATGTATTTTCAGTTTCTGCCTCAATAATATTGTGTTTCCATAGTTCAGGTTACATTTTTCTCGAGGTTAACTGGAATCTTTGCTTAGCAAGGAAGTGGGGACTGGCCAAAGTCCCCCTGCTCCTGAGTGACAAGAACTGCAGCGTGCAGTGACCTGCACTTCTGCCGCAGAACCTCATTCTCACTGCCCTGTGCAATCTTCTCCTCCCTTTAGCAGGAATGTTTTCAAACTTGAACTCTTCATTTCCAGTTTCAGTGTCGAGGGACTATCTTCGAAAGAGCTTTGGCTTTCTTTAGCAAATCATCAGTACCAACAAAACCACAAGCGACAAAAAAAAGCACATCAGCGTGCTTTTCAGCACAGGCACTGACTGACATCGCCTCCTTCCCCAAGCTTTTTGTGTTGGGGGGGATTTTTTGTTGTTGGTTCTTTAATCAGCGAAGCTAGACTCTTGAGGTTCGGGAAGGAAAAGAGAGCCGGTCCTTTCATTTTATAATTAGTGGAAATTCAGTAGGAGCATTAACAGCTGTCTCTTTGAAAGGCACGCTCGGCAGTATCCGAGTGCGAGCTGGAGCAGAGCGGGAGAGGGACCAGCAACAACACTCACATCCACGGGTGACACACCGGCCATCGGTTTGACTAAAGGACAGCCCCAGCTTGCCCACTGGGCAGGCTGAGGGCTTTATTTGGCTCCTCCAGAACCTAACTTTGCATTTTTTCCTTTCTGGTTAATAATGTGGAGGAAAGAGCGCGTGAGAGAAGCAGACAGAAAGACAGACAGAGTGTCCCACATGATGAGATCAATTAGGCAATCATTTTGGACATGTTCAGACAAAGAAGGTGGTCTCCTTGGAAACTGGAATCACATGCACACACACTCAGAATAACTTCACCCACATTGTGTTCTCTGCTCGGTACACCCTTGGATGTGACTCCGAGGGGCAATCGCACATCCAGTGTCCACAGACTCCTCAGCATTTCCAGCTCCACAGAACAGGCCGTCTTGGTTCCACTCCCACAAATTTACCACAGACAGTGTATCAGACAGTGTATCATGAGGGTGATGAGGAGGGGGCAAGCAGAGGTCCCAGTGTTTAAAGAAGAAAATTATGGCTTTTTGGAAAGCAAAATACCTCTTAAAACCTTGAAGGGCTTTAGAAAACTCTCAGACCTAAAGTCAAAGACTCGGAGAAAGTTACATGCCTGACATGAAGTAGCAAGTTTACTCTGGGACAAGAAAAACAAACTTAGTAACTTTATTTTTCAAATTGGGAAAAAAAAAAAAAAAGGAAACAACATTTTATATCCACGGTTGCAAAAAATTCTTTGGCCCACACTGTTCTTATTTACCAAAGTATTTTACTACTAGAGCAAACAAAACCCCTTCCCCTTCTGCAAGACTCTGATCTAATCTTCAATGTTTTAAGCAATAAATTCAGACATTACAAAAATGGGCCTTAACTGTATTAAGTCTGGTACTGACAAAAGGTGGCTGTTTCAAACAGAGGAAAGGAAGTTTTATAAAGAATTTTTTCAAGAAAGTACCATTACATAAGGTCAGATTTCTCCAAAATACAGTGTTCCTTCTATAACATTAGAAGACATGTTGGAGTTTTTACCATATTTGAGAACCTTTATTGTATTCATTGCTTTGTATTAAAGCTGTATCTGACTAGAGTGTAACACAGCTCAACATGAGAGGGACGTTGTGCACAGTACTCAGAACAAACACAAGCTGCAACACTTTAATGTAATGATAGGCGAAATATCTGTCTTAGCAGTATGGACTTCAATTAACCTCAAAATGAACTTCACTTTTTCAGGCAAAAAGACAACGTTTTCTTATTGGAAGCCTTAAAACCAAACAGTGCCAACATAAGCACAGAGAGCCAACTAAAAAGATCAGTTACCAGAGCTCCTGTTTCCTCCTGTGCAGAAGTTCCATCCTAGAACTCCTATGAGAAAAGCGTGGAAATTAATGTAAAATAAGATGGAGTGACACAGCCCTGCACTGCCAGAGCAGCTCTGGACTCGTCAGCTGTTCAGTGACAAAGGCACTGTTAAGACTGGGACTAACAATGAGGGAAGATGAATTAGTCCCACATGCTGCACCAGTAATTACACTGGTTAGGACATTCCTTTTTCAAGCGGACCTCCAGATGCTGTACTAAGCTTTTCCTTTGCCATCTGAAAGCAGATGCAAATTGCAGCACAGAATAAATCATCACGAATGCTTAAAAAAATATTAAATATAGATAAATCTGATCCAAATTGAAATTTTGAGCTAAACCCATGCTTTACAATCAGCCAGTCTACTGCAAAAGTTGACATAGGATTCTCTTCCTGTCTTGCTTTCTAAAGGGAGCATTAAAAAGGAAGGAGCACACTTGCCCTGTCCTTCTGCTAAACGCTTCTTGCAAAAGGTACGTGTTGTAGTTCCTTTCCAAACCTCAGCCCAGGACTCCGGGCAAGCACATTTTTCTTGCAGGAAACTACAACTGCAAAGGCTCTACCCCTCTACAGATTCAGCTTCACAACTTTACCTGGTGAGTTTTGCAGCTATGACACATCCTGCCTCTAAACTGTAAGTGAACAGGACTGAAAGCATCCCAAACTGCCTCAGAACTTCTCGCCATCAGGTTCCAATGGGTACAAACCAGTTATTAAAAAACCCTCTTTTTGAGACAGCTCAAACAGTGGCTTCCTTTAGTGTCTCTCACCTGGCAACGGCTACCAGAAACAACTGATTGGACATCTTTGAAAACTGGAACTGTGCCATTTTCAATTTGGAAGAAAAAGTATGTAAACAGAGGTCAACTGACTTCCCACCAACCCAAATTGAAGCCTGCTCTCAGCACAAATGTGACACAGAGCCTGAACCAAACTGCAGACCAGCTTAATTAATGCACACGTTTACAACTGCAGCCTTTGAAAGGGAAGGAGAGTTTGAAACCCCGTAGCTCTTAGATTAACTTAAAATTTCCGTGCTGCTTTCCCACACAGCGCAGATGCTGCACAAACAAGCACCTAAACACGAGCCTTCCCTCTGCAGCCGTTCCATTCCAGCTTCCAACACCAGGCACAGATGTGTCCCATGGGAACAGGGGAACCAAGTGTTCTTTGCGGAAACTCTTCCCAAACAGGTTTTGGCAGTGTGCATCGAACCACTCATGTATTTCCAAAAGGCAGGGTGTTCTATTTTGCCAGGACACAGCGCTCTAGGAGGAAGGACAATGTATCCCAGCAAAATGTGTACTCAGGTGAAAATAACCACAACTCTGGGCACTCTGTTCCTCTGCAGAGTCACCTCCTCAGTAACGCGACGGACTCTTTCAAAGAGTCAGGAGTGACAAAGCTTGACCTTTGTCTTTTCAGAGGTGAGTGGTTTTATTCTGCTTTGATATATTTGTTCAAACCTTGTCAGGCAGAATATATATAAGGAACTCCACCTCAGCTACAGTATGCATTTTAAATGCTATCCCATATTGGAGGCAATTTTCTGGCTGAGAAATTCATTCTAATTTCCTCCAAGTATTACAGAATCATATATGCCTATAGGAACGTGAGAACAGAACTGAACACATTTTTCTTTCACCCTTCATTATCATACCTTCAGTATGATGTTTTCCTCACATCTCTGTGAATAACTTAGGTCAATTCCACAAAGAACACTCAGGATGTAAAGTTCCTCTGTAGTATTATTTAGAGGCTCAAGTCTAGGAGTAGAATTTCAAAAAGCTATGCTTACATCTTAGTATCAACAATCCCCAAAGCACCTTCTTTTCTGCTCCTTTAATTATTTATATGTCTGGATTTTTCATTCTCCTCTGAGTCCACACAGCTGAGCCTAAGGAGAACATATCAGCTCTTGTCCCAGGGTTAAGGCAGAATGCTGGAGGCAGCCAATTCATCTTGTAGTGTTCACCACACTCCTGGAGTTCAGCATTAACACAACAGCCTCACTATCACCAGTAGACACGAGTGCAGAATGCACACAAGGAGCCCTAAACCGCTGCACTTCAGCTGAAAGGTGAAGGTGATTTGAGGAACTAGTATCTGTATTGAAAAATCTCCTACACTGGTTTCTGTAACTGCTATTGCAGTTTGATTTCAAGTAAAGCCAATTAAAAAACTGTTTCTATAATGTAAAAATTACTAATTTAGTATCTGAGAGATTTTTCACTTAACCATCTAAGAATACTGTCCCGCCTGTACTTCTGCATCAAAATCCCTCTTCTGATAACAGTGAACAACCTCCTTGGCTCCATTCTTCCTCCTTTACACCTCCGCAATCACATCTATTGCCCCCATTTCAGTTCTCCTTACGTTTCTGTTCTCCAGCCATAGCTTTCCATGCCTTCCCTGCAGCCTTCCTTCAGCTCCACATTGCTGGGCCAGTCCATCACTTAATGCCTGCCCTGTGTCACCAGAATGCTCATGGCAAGTGTGCCGAGTTCACCTGCATCAACATTCTCCTCCTCCAGTGCTGCCACCAAACTGCTGTTTTAGTCCCAGAGTTGATACCTACTTCCTGCATATAATAGATCTCAGTCATCTGGCTTCTTTTCTAGGCTTTCCCATATGTTTCCACGCTTAAATTTATGGCTTCCCAGCTAAAATGCAGGTTTGTATTTGATCAAACTGCTTTTGGGAAATCATGGTCCTGTGTCTCAGCTGCCTCACAGCCTCTTTGCACAAGAGCAGCAGAAGGGATTCTTTCCATCTCTCAACCCAGGTTTCAGTCCTTTCTGTACAATGTTCTGGCCCCAAGTATATTTAGTCTTGGGTAAAAGCCACTGAATAAATTCACAGTAGGTTAAAGGGCATCTTTAACCAAAGTCTTCGTTCTTAAAACTACCTTGAATTTTTTGCCCATGTTTTATTATTATATCCATGCAAAATGGAAACCATAACTACGCCTTTTTTTTCCTCCTACCAGTGATCCTGTTCCTATATTCCTATGTAAGGTATTGTCTCACTGGCATTCCTGCTTGAAGCTCTAACAAACCCATAGCTATCTGCATCTCCACAGGACCATTCAGATTTATCTGGAAAGAAATAAACTTTTGCTTTTCTAAATACTGAACCTCTCAGATTCTTTTTCATTCAAGCCAAGCACTGGGCGGGGGGGGGGGGAAGCTCACAAGAACGAACCTGTCCCTGGACAAATTATTCTTGCAACTTTAGAGGTTGTCTCCAGAAACTTTTCCCTGTAGCTGTGCGAGTCATTCTGCCCGTGGGAAGGTGTGGTCAGCAGCACCCATAATATTAGCACTCAACACATCCATGAGTGATCTCATCTTCCTACAGCCCCCAGGTATGACTCCACTCTGCAGCACTCCACTGCAGGCACTGCCAATGTCAGCCAGCAATTGAAACCTGCAGAAATCCCCTGCAGCCTCTGTGTGAAAGCAGCCCCAGAGGTGTTCAGCCTGTGCACATCCTCCTGGATACACAGCAGAGCTCAAACAGATGATGTGATGGGAATCTGTGTCTGCTTTGATTGGTTTGCAAAACGCCAAGAGGCAGTGTTACATTAACTCCAGAACTATTTAGCAGGACTGCTTGTTAGAGACTTGTTTCACACAAGCATCTGCACTGACCATTGAAAACCATCCAGCTAAGATGACACAGGTAACCTTTTATACAGGGTCTGAACTAACAAATGCTCACATTCAGAAGTTACTGTGAGACATGCTCACACAGCCACACCAGCTGCATAAAGTGATCTAGACTAAATGAAAACTAAGGCAAATGCACAGGGAACCTTACAAGCCTTCTGCAACAATCAAATTCCTAAATTTGAAGAGAGAGAAATACCACCAGCACAACAGCTGCCCTGGGAATACAGATTTAATTAACAGTCCTGCAAACTTCTTTTCCCCAAAGGTCCAAATAAAAAAGCATGCCACGGGAGTCAGCCTGGCCCAGGCTGTATGAATGTAGCACAAAAGCAAAGTCAGGTTCAGTGACTAATCCTGGTCCTCAGCCGACCATGTAGGGTGCTTACAGACACAACAGAAAACTCACCACACTTAGCAAAGCAACTCTCCCTCAGGATGAAAATAAGCAACACTCATTTTCTGCCCTATACACTTTGTGATACTTTGAAAATAAAGGAGGCAGGGAACGACCAAGGCTCATGGTTTGGTCAGATAACACATCTGCTGCAGACTCCTCATGAGAGGTGGTAACCCTGCTTGCTGATGGCACTAGACCTGCTGGGACACTTGCCAGGCATGGATCAAAGAGGCAGAGTTTTCTGAACTCCTAAACCCTTTCTGTTATCACTAAAAAGATAAGTAGGACTATATAGAAATACTTTTAACATGTTGGGTTTTTTCTTAAATATAAGATTTCCAATTAGTAAATTAGACAGCAATTAGCCCGGCACGAGTTCCCAGTCACGGGAGGAACAGCTCCTTGCCAACCCCACCTTCCCCTGGCTTTCGAATTCCCTAAGAAGCAGACTCGGGGCTGTGCCAACAGGGGCAGCTGGGTGAGGGAAACCAGGCTGTCCTTCAGATCTGAACTGGGCACAACAGTGAGCACAAGAGCTCCACTGAGTTCCTACAGACAGGCCAGATGGCTTTAGAGCCCACAGCTTGAACTTTGGCAGGATAATATTTTGCAGCACTGTTTAGGAAAGAGATTGCATGGACTCAAACTGGGCCAGAGAGCCTCAGTTCTAATCTTAAACCACTGAAAATCTGAGTAACACTAGATGTCCCAGTCTATTAATGTATTTTGCTTTACATCTATTAAACCTGACCTGTGGGAACCACCTCTCAACCATCCTGGAAGTGTGAAACTTTCAGCTTAATACCACAATTGTATCTGCTCAGCTGCTTTGAGGCTGCCAACAAATGGGCTGAATCACACTGATTTTTGTGAGGATTTTTGCAATCCAAATGTGTGTGCAGAAGAAACAGGATGTACACAATCCATTCACTAAAAGCCTTAAATAGTTATTTTGATACTCCCCCAACCTACTAAAAACAAGATAGAAAAGAGGTGACTTCTAAAAGGAAACCCTGCAGCCACATCACCTGCTCCCAGCCTGCCCTGTTCTCCCAACAGACACATCTAGTCCATGCCATTTCCCCTCTTGTCCAAACAATTAATTCCTTTGGTTTAGTAGTCCTGAATTATAAAAGCATGAGCTATTGCATGAGATACAAAGAGAAGAATAAATCAAAGGAATATACATATACACTGCATTCAGGCCAACATCATATAAGTCAGACGTTGTCTTTTCCAGTTTGCCTGTTCACTTGGCTGAAAACTTTAAAGAATGCTGACAGTCCTCCTCACCCACTTCCCTTCCCTGGCTCTTGGTTGCTTACCACAGATGACTATCACTTGACTCATAATGAAACTCTGTGATGGGTTGTCATCAAATGATTCAGCTACATCGTATGGTGTAAGCACTCCTGTGATTTTCAGTCTCCATCTAATTCCAGCAGGTTCCCGCTAACAAGAGGGACCCAAGCGGCAAGTGTGTCTCCTAAGGATGGACACAAAGCCAAGTCTTCCTGGCAGTTTAAGGCTGTAAATACAGTGGGTGTTTACAGGAAAACAGACCATGTAACACAGACACCAGCTCTAACTCTTACAGATGAAGGTGACAGCGTGTCCCCACATACACACACCTTCTGTGCCGGTGTACGGTCTCCAATGCCACATTACAATCCAGACCCAGTAAATCCACAGAAAATGAACAGCAGCATTCAGAAAAATCAGAGCTTGAGACAACTACCAGTGATGTTTTTTTTTTCAATCCATGTACACCAATGTTAAATTTATATGACAAAAACATAACCAAAATGGGATGCCCACATACTCCCAGTAAATAACCCCATAAAACCTAATCCAGCTCCTGCTGAAGTCAGTGGACATCCTGTTTCTGTTCCTGGTGACAAGGATGAAAGCAGGCTTGTCTATGCTCCCAGTCCTACCCATCACTTAAGGTGTGTTTTGAACAGTGTTAATAGAATCCCTGCAAATGCCTGTGCAAATAGTCTTGCTTCAAATGATATCAAGTAAGTGAACTAAGCCAAATTTAAAAAAAGTCCCTATTAATGCAAGAGTGAATACCCAGAGCATGACACTATTTGTTTTGTATTGCCATATAATTACACTGGAATAGCAGTTCTGACAAACAGCCTTTTGTGGACAAGGCCTCAGAAAACCTAGACCAAACCAAAAGCAGTTAGTCAGAAACTGAGACTAGTGTTTCCCAACACTACAATTATATTACTTCAACATGTCAGTGCAACAGTTAGTGCAAAAAAAGGTGAAGTTAGAACGATTCAACAACTTAGAAGTTGGTTTAAAGTGAAGGCCACAACAATTATCAGCCAAGAGTAACGCAGCACTTTAGTATTTCTAGTCGAAAGGATTTGATTCTCACACAAGTCCCTGCTGACGAATAAGAATGGAAACCTTAAAACCCTTACCAGTTTCTGAAAAGGAAAACTCCTGAAAAGGACTTTTTCCTGAAAAGGAACAGAGTAGAGTAAAACAGAGCAATTACATTTTACTGGAAAGCAAATGTCAGTATGTGACTACCAGCCCGCACCTTTAGGAGTCTGGGGCACTGCCTCTGAAAGAAAAGTCAGCACATGAAAGGAACAGGAGGCAATAATTTAGTTACAAAGCTCATCTGACCTACCCAGTTTAATATTAAAAAAGGGGGGAAAAAAATCATCTTTGTGCAGAAATGTATTATTGTTTTGTGGCTTTTACTATCCTGGTAGGTACATTGATACATTTAATTGAGGTGCAGGACTTCATTGTGCACTCTGGAAAACCAGGATCCATACTATGATAAGCTGCCACATAGAGTAAGCTACAGTCAAGGTTTAAGAGCCTAGATGTTTTCAGTTTTTTCCCTCAGACTGTTTGTATCCTTTCAAATCTTGCTCAGCTTACTGCTACCCCTACCCCTTCTGTAGTGGTGCGAGGGGCGAATCCACTGCAATGAAATTTTACACCCAAATAAAACCCCTGACATAACAGGCACATGTGGTTCTATTGCCACTGCTCCTCTAATGCCGGTATACTTTTTATTTACAGATTTGTGAGCAGATCATTTTGGTATTAGTTATCAGTAAAGGAAACCCCCAAACTATTGTCAGGAACACAAACAAAAACTTGTTGGACAGACACTCAACTTCTTCCCCTTGAGTCGAATCTGTTCATCCTCTCCTGACTTCTGCTTCCTACAAAGCAAAGCCCAAACCTCCCGAGCTTCCTGAATCACTGTAATTGTTCAGGAGTTAGACAGTTTAGCCATTTAGTGGCCTGGTGATCAATTTTGCCATCAGAATCCCTGAATGCCTTCATTTTCCCCATCCTTCGCTTGCCACATAAATAGGCCTTCTGTCTACCCAGTAGCCTCCATGTGATGCTGATGTCTAGTTTACTGCACTCATAACCCCTCTCTCACAGTGACCTCACAGGAATAACAGCTTTTGTCCTTACATGAGATTGGCTGACATGAAATGACTAGCAAAGTATTTATTTCTTATGATTTTCTAATAATAAAAAAAAATTACATGTTGAGTGCTTTTAAGGACTTCAATTAGAGAATATTTTGAATTAGCTGTTTGGTTTTGTTTTTGTAATTGGGGGGGCACATAAGGAAATTTATTCTGACAAAATCTTTGATGAATGTTTAATTAGATAATACACATCATACTTACAGTGCCTCTTAAAGCAGGGGAAGGTGTACCAGGACTCCTAAGATGTGACAAGCTGTGTGCAGATGGCCATTTTACACACTATTATCATGTACTTCTCCAGTCTGAAATCCCCTAATTCCTTGCCCTCCTCCATTTTCTCCTTGACCATTCTCACTGCCATAGCCAGTATCAGTTGAAGAGCAGAGCTTCTGTTCTCCACTCACACCCTAAGGGTAAAACGAGTCCTTGGGAGCTCCTGAAGGTTACAGCCCACCTTCTGTTTCTCATTTCCACTTTGGTTTTCCTCTTGTCTTCTTGGGCAAGGAAGAAAAGCATTTCAGCTGACTGGCAGGTATTTCAGCTGAAAGACTGGGTACCTCTAATAGACAGGTGTTTCTGATAGTCATGGGTTTGCCTAAGGACAATTTTTACCACAACCCCCACAAATTGTTTTAAGACGAGAGAAAGTTTATGCAGACAAAGAGATCTGATTGGGGAGAAAATAATATTAGGATTTATTACTAACAAAAATAAAACCTAAATAACTACAACAATTCTAATTAAGCAAAAGCACTATGTATTTACAAAAACATCCCTCCCCCCTTTGTATCAGTCCAGGAGG
>JAWMRA010000041.1:64325069-64407456 GCA_035584735.1 Pseudotriccus pelzelni
GAATGCTCAGTCCTTCCCTCAGAGAGGGGGAGTCCATAAAAGGGCATGAGGACAGGAACATCTTCTTATCTCACAGGTCTCTTAACGCCTAGTGTATAGCCTGAGGAGTCAGGCTGCTCTGGGCAGAGGGTGTGAATGCTCTATTGATAACAGTTTCTAGAAAATGACATGGAAGGCTATAAAATACATAAGTTTGGGTTACACCCATCCAGTAATGAATTGATCCCAGCTGTTCGAACTAGGACAGGGCCTTTGCAACCCAGAGGTCTATAACAGAATAAAAAATATTAACTTCTTTTTTTTTACTAGCAGCTTGTGGTCTCTTTTCTGCTTCTACAGAATTCTCTATGTCAAAATTTCTTCGTTATTACCACCCAGCTAACACATATATGCACTGTTCCAACTTCAAATTGCATTTTTATTTATAAACACACCCCATCTTTTTCAGAACACTTGGTAAGCTATCTCTGGTGGTGGATTTCCCCCCACATATATTTTTCATTTTTTCCCATACTACTGTATTGTAATAAAAATTTCTATTATTTGTATTCCATAAATTCATTTAAAAGTTGAACTGAAAACAAAAATATTGCATATTTAGATCTCTCCCTATGCTAAACAGAGGGCAGGATGGTAAAATTCATAAAGTGAATCAGTATTTTGCTAGAAATAAGTGAGAGACTTCTGCTAGATAAGGCTCCAAGTTTAAAGGAAACTAAAAGATAAAATGCATGTATCAGTTACTTGCTTCAAGATTAAATCCTGGTAACTGGATGAGATTCTTCTAGAAAAGGCAGTTAACATATAGTGCCAAGGTTTCAGATGGCTTAAGCACTCACAACTCTAGTAGAAGGTTTCAGTATTTACACAGACAAGAATCTGTATTTTAAAAGACCTGAAACCAAAACCAAAATGGTAGAGAAAGGATTGATATAAACACCTGCCACCTCAAAAAGCAAGCAACCAAGTCGTTTGCCATTCAGTCAGGCCAGTTTAGCAAGTAACAACCGACCTTAAATCAGATCCTTCTGTCTAAGACATTGCTCTCATATCTGGTTTTAAGAACTCAACTGGCAGCATGTTAACCTTAATTATTCCTACTTTAGCTTGAAGCATTTCAGTAACACACCTGTTTTTACAGATGGAACATCTTTACATGCTCTCCCATCCCTGCCTTGTGAGGAAGGAGGGCATTTGTCTCCTAATTGTGCTCTGTCCAGGGGAAATGTTATTCATCGCAGAGAACATGGATGCAATTAAGTAACAACCCTGCGAGTTGCTGTTCTTTAACGAGGAAACCAATTCTTCAAATATATGATCACGTAGTACTGAAGAATAAGAGAAGAGGATATGGAGCATGAATGGAACAGTAATTGATGCTACAGAGGAAGAACACTGATAGATATGGCAAGGAAAGTGCGAAGATAAAGGTTCTGAACTCTGTCTACTGTGAAACTTGTGTGCAGTGTTCAGAAAAACAGTACAAATATGAGACAGGACTCTCACTGATCTTCATCTGTCTTTTGTTTCGCTCAGACTCCTGAAGAGTTTCAATGCAAAGCTAAAATCCCTCAGTTTTGTAAATCCCGCTCTTTGGGGTACTTAAAACAGTTCTGTAATGTTTTGTGGCCTGGAGTCATTGATACCTCTTCTTGACTTTAATTCTCTTTAAATGCGTATTTTGCCAAGAATATTTGCCAGCACATCAGAAAACTGTTAAACAAATCACTTCAGGGGAAGCTGCTTCTTAAAATGAAGAGCTTGGCCTCAGGTAATCACAAGGTGCTGCACTGTCATGGCTACAGACTGTCAAGGATAACACTGGATCAACTGTTTTCCTCCTTGGAGAGGCCCCAAAAGGTGGTGTTAGGCCACAGCTTTCTACCTAGAAACCTCATATGCTGGGTAATGCAGAGCACTCCAATCCTGCTGGATGCAGCGTGTGTATGAGTGGTGCAGGCGGAAATGCCTGCCGGGATTTCAGCTGGATGCTGCCCCCCTTGGAGTCTGTCCCAGGCAGGGCAGGCTGAGGGGTGTTTCCAGCAGTGCCAGTACTGCAGGGGCAGGGCAAAGCAGTGGAGCCCTTCAGTGCCATGTCTGCACGAGGGATACCCTGCAGCCTTCCAGAGGCACCGGCAACAGCTTTTCCAAGCACTCCAAGAACCAGTCCTGCATGTTCCATATCCTTACAGTATCCTTGCACAAATTTGAAATGAGCACAGGAATAGATGTCAAAATCTGTCTACAACAAAATCACAGAGCCACCGGAAAATCTTTGGGAAGGCATCCTTAGGGTATCCACTGTGCTACTGGAACAGCTTGTAGCCAATGCACAACTTGAATAAGAAAATCAAGCAATACCTTTTCTCTTCAGTAAGTTGTCAAAGCCTGCCAGGAAAGGCTGTTTTGCCTCCTGCATCATCACTTCGCACCGGTAAGCAGTGCTCCTGAGACAAACTGCAAACCTGCTACACCTTAGGGAAACTCACCAAACCCAGAAGTGCTTCTCCTGTTTTCAAACTCACAGCTGCTGAGTTGTGTTTTGTGGTACAGAGTAGACAATCACACATTTACATGTTCAGAAGGCAGAAAAATTTATGCAAGTCAGGAGGACTGATAACAAAACTGAAAATTACAGAGTTAGTTTTTCTACTCTGCTCCACTGTGATGCATTTAATGGCATTAGTTTGTATTTAATCCATACTAATAGAGCAGAAAGTAGTTTACTGTCTCAGGCAGATCAGACTAACTCACCTTACTTAAAAGCAAAATGAAAATTTTTAAAATTTAAAATTACAATTGCAGTAAAATTGCTGATTTTTTTTTCCTCTGAAACTATCATATACTGTCTCTCTGAATCAGCACAAAATTAAAATAGGGGAAAAATCCATTTGTGTTTCCATAAGGACACACTAAAAACTTCTTATTTTGTTTTCTCTGCTTAGCTGGTACTTTACGATGAGAGACAGGGTGAGTCTGCAGAGATCAGCTGTGTTCATATCAGACCTTTTCCAGGAAAAGGGATGTGCTTTAGTAACCCAGAGCACCAGCACCCAGCACGAATAAGACTTCACCAATTACACTTCTTAGAAGGGGTAATGGGCAGAGGACAAACCTCAGGCCCCACAACCATCCCCCTGCAGCAAACCCCCAAGCTAAGAGCACACTTCCCACGGGGCTGCCTGGGAGCCCCGACAGGACCTGTGCGAGCTGAGCCCCTCCTGGGGGTGCTCCCCTCCGCACTGACAACACGGAGTGTGGCTCAGGTGCCTCAGGCCAGGTGGGGTGTGCCTGACGGTGTGCTGGTGGCTGAGTGTGGATACATCTTCCACTCACAACCCACAACCACCATCCCCCCAACACACAAACTCCAACTATTCCATAATTTTAGAGGTACTTTAAAAATAGGTAATTAACTATTGTAGGTGTTAAAAAACCCCAAACATTTTCCTCTAAAGAAGATGTGGGAGGTATCAGTATCAGCATCTTGTCCTCAATACTACTGTCAAGTGGGTAACTTACTGCATTATTTGCATGGGAACTTTATTTGTGTTACTTGTTCCTTCTGACCAGAGGTGTCAGTGTGCCAGTTTTGTACCTCCTTTCTCATTAAACACTATGGACCTTGTATGCCAACGTGAATCTGTCAAGTGAACTGGCAATTATCTCCTTACATGTGACTGTAACATGGCCTTGAGAGCAAGGTAAGAGTTAGGACAGAGGGCTTTGAGCTGCTGCCGCCTTGAAACAGTGAGCCCAGCCCAGAGTTCTACTGAGCCTGCCTTAAGGAAGTGCAGAACACAGCCCAGGCCCTCTGTCCCACATCCGGCTGATCTCTGCAACCTGGAAGAATCCATGAGAAACCAGAGGAGATTTTGCAATCTTGCTATTAAAGCATGTAAGGACTGACTGAATATTGCATTGAGGCACCCCCAAATTTTGGCAAGACTTCTGATTCCTGTTTAGGAGTCATGTCCACAGGCCACCTTGGCAACGCAAGCGTCAAGTTAGCATTTATGCTTTTGCCCGTTATTTCTGCCAGAGCACAGCCCATGTTCACCTTTCTGAGACCTACCAAGATCCAGAGATACACAGTGCTGATCTCTCCCTGTGTCCTTTTGCCTAAACAAGGTTTTACAAAGAGTGGGGTTTGTGTGTTCTGAAGTATTTTGTTTTCAAGACTGCAAATTCTTTAATAAAGAAATCTTTACATACAGGTATACATACGTACATTCACAGACTTGGTACAGGAAGTCATTATCATTATGTGCATCACAAGGAAGGAGCAAAGGAAGCAGAGGGAAGTGACTTGATGTTTCTTTCCCCTCCCAGGTAAAACAATGGCAGGAACAGAACCAGGTTACCCACTTTGCTGCCCAGGCCTCAGTGCCTGCCAGGTGTGGAATTGCAAAGGACCAGAGACATGGACACTACAGCAACCAGTAACAGTGAGAAACTGGAGGTTTAGGAAGAGCACAAACCTGCCAGAGCCACAGACAATTCTTTTATGCCTAATTTCTTTCTGGGCAGGGATATAAAACCAAGCTACCACTGACAGACCAAATAAGCTCCATTTCACCTCTTCACAGCTACACGGCCATTTCTGTGACAAACTAACAAGCAACACATCCCAGCAGGTTCCTCCCAAGGAAGGGCTTCTCCAGTGGGCTGAAGTGCCAGTTGCATTTGGGTGCCTCTGTCACTCAGGAATAAGGCTGAGTCATCCTTCTGCAGCACCTCCTAAGAGACTGGCAGGAAGGGGGAGAATCCTACTTAAAAGTTAGGCAGCGCTGACTCCCAAATGCTGCATATAAAGATTCATGTACATGGTAACTGGCTGCTCGCTTTGGAAAATACTGCAAAGTATCTGAGCCCACCTGAAACCAAGGGGAAGGACAAGATAGGTAGGAGGTCAGTATTACTTGAGATGAGGAACAGAATTGAGGGAAAAGATAAACACTTCAGGCAGCAATGATGAGCAGAAATACCTTGAAAAAAATCTTTAATTTTTTTTTAATCCGGTCTTTTCCTCCAAAACGAAGTTCAGAATAGCAACATGGTCTAAATTCAACTCAAGGATGCTTTGTTTTCTCCAAAATTGCCTCGCCCACGTAGTTTTAGAAGTCCTTTTTTCCATAGCCAATTAGCAATTGCCTAAGTCACCAAAATTTAAGCAGCAAGAAGTTCCCAAATAACTGACTTCCTCCATGTACTGCTTTCTCTACAACTCCTTAGAAACAGAAAGTCAAAATACAGCAGGAGTCGTGCAAAAACACAGAGCAATAAAAACAATCCACAGACTCTGAGAGATGTGTCCTCCTCAGAGGAGGGGATGGTGTTACAACAACCACAGCCTGAGATGGCAGACCAATTAAAAACATCGAATAATGGGATTTGAAACCAAAGGGAACTGAGCAATGTTGTTCCACTGATACAAAGCTCCTGGTTGTTTCTACCTAGGAAATAGGAGGGGTGAAAAAAGGTGATGTTTTAAAACTCTGTCACAAATATTTATGCAAAATGTGTTACTGAACTACATGGGAGTTTTGCCTATTCCAGACCCTGGACACCCAGAAAACAATGCAGGAAATTCCCTTTTCCACTGAGGGAGGATAAAACACTTCAGTATTCTCTCCCTTCCACTTTCTCCCCCCTTCTGTAGGGGCAGCTGTGTGAAATTCCTCAAGCTGCAATCTTGGCGGAATTGTGAGGAAGAAATGGACTGACGGGAAAGGAGGTTGTGATCTCTTATCAGCCTGCTGTAACATACGAAAGTGTTAGCTGCATAAACCCCAATAAATACATAAAGCAGGGCAGACATTCCCGGGCTGACAGGCAGCTGTGCCAGGCCCCAGCCCTGCCAGCAGCAGTTCCCAGTGCCGGGGCCACCACAGCAAATGAGTGCCACCACCGCCCTGGGAAAGCAGGGTCCTGCAGGAGCATCCCCTGCCGAAAGCAGGATCTGCCAGCAGGGATTCAGTTCCACGCTCTGTCTCTTAGACTGATTCCAAAGATAATGCTCTCACTCTTCATTCCTTAGAGCACACGGGCAGACTATTTTCTGACAGGAATGTCACAGCTTTCCTGTGTTTTGCCTTCCAGCTGACAGGTTTATCTCCTGTACCACGAGCTGTGTTGAACTGGGGACCTGACGGCATCATTTGAGGTGTCTGATCAACCAGGCCTGGCTTGCTCCATTAGTCTACTGGTCTAACTGTGGAAAAGCTGAGAACTGGGAGGCTTTTCTGCACTCTGCAAACAGAAAAGCTTGAGACAACTTTCACATAATCCATACTATAGAAATCCATACCAAAAAGCAACATCTACCTGAGTAATTTCAGAAATGCACTTCACAACACCTGCAGAATTAAAAGTAGGTTTTGCATTGCTTAGGTATTTTTATCATTGATTATTTCAAGATAAACACAAGGACATAAACAATTTTATTTCTTCATTTTGATAAAAATAATTAAAGTGTAATTTAAGCTCACTCAAGGAAAGAAGAAGCTATTGAAAATGTTCAGTAGATGCCTAAGTGACATGAGATGTGTAGTTAAAACTTTGCAAGGCTTTCATATTTCAACAAGCAGTTACATTTATAAAATAATAACAAGTTTTAGAAAAATCTACCAGAGTGTTACATAAAAAAAAATTTTAAAAAATCAATAATAAGATAGTTCACTGAGCCCTTAAAAATGACAAAGTGCAACTTGAGAAAAAACACACCCACTCCTACTAATTAATATTAAATAACCAAAGAGTTGTAGTAGCTTCTTGGGAAAAACGCCTTGGAGTGTTATCAGTACTCTTCATAGGAACCCTTATTTTTTAATTTCCATCTAAATAAGGGGTGCAATTCAGCAATACTTCTCCATTGCACAGAAATTGCCAATGTTAATCCACACTCTGACAGTCAAAGTCCTTGCTGGACAAACTCACTTCAAATGACACAGCCCTTGTGCCAGAGACTGGGGAAACGTACAAAATCAACAACAGAACATAATACCATTTTCAGAAAAGTCAGAAATGAAACCAAGGTTCTTCTAAACCCTGATCTCACAACTATACTATTTTGTTAATGGCAATGAGCATTATTTCAAGATCTAAAAAAATATTGAAGAAAGATCAAGCTAGTGCTTTAGCTAGCACTCTAAAATCCCATGGTTTGTTTTTCTCCTCACACTGTCACCTGTTACATATACTAAAAATCTGTGTTCGTACATTCATTTGTATTTTATTCAATACATTATTTCACTGCCTCATTTCATGGCCTTGATATTTATGTCTACATATACAAAAATGAATACGGATTGTAAAAAACCCAAACAACACTCCCAGTTTGAATTTTTTGACTGTGTAACTTAGCCCATTATCCCTGTCACTATTTACAGCGTTATAAAAACATGCACATAAAAAAACCCCCACTGCTGGGGCTCACTCCAAAAAAAATCCAAACCTTCAAATACTTCTGAATTACTAATACTTCTATACAATGTCTTGGGAGTTTTTTTCTACCTATATTTTTAATCACAAAAAATTTCAGAATGAAGGAATAAACAGAGATTGAGCCTGCTGCATGGAATATAAAAGCTAATTCCTGAGAAGAACTTGAGAGAAAAGAAATTTATCTGGGCTAGAAGCATTAACAGCAATTGAGACTTTCTGGATGACATCACTGGAAGCATCATGTCATTTGTTCCAACTGATGCCATTTGCTCACAGACAGCCAGTATTTTACAAGGCACCTCAGCATATTTATACTTTCCTTCTGGCTGACACTCCTGTCCCTCCCACCCACCTAACACACAGAACGCGTGGGAAAAGCAACGCCAAAGAATCACCTGACAAAGGGATTTCCCCCAAACCAAAGTGACCCTCACAGATGTGAAGCTGTATCACAGGTTTTTCAGCATCCCCCTGTAACTGAAAACGGAAAAGAATTCTCCACATTCTGTTCATACAATGACCTTGGATAACTTGGATCTGTTCTCGTGGGACTTGGAGCTCTGCTCCCGGATGGATGTAAGATGAGGTAATACCGTTCAGACGGGGCTGAGCACTGAGACATTACAGGCAGAGCTCAACCCTTCTGGCCCCAGTTCTAACCTTGTAATTACACTTAACTGGGTCAGTGGAATTTCTCAGCTGCCACTCGTTTCTTTGCTTCTAGATTTCCAGAGTGCCGGTTCCATATGGACAACAAACTAATAAACTGTATTTCAAAACCATCTGACTGCAAGAAGCCCAGATTTGTGCTGCTCCTCCACACTGCACTGCAGGGTGAGCTTGTGCTACATCTGCTGTCAGGGCAAGGCCTGGCTCTGATTGTCACCACAGCCAGAACACGGCCACCCAACTGCAGGGAAAGCTTGGAATTACCAAGGGATACTCCTTAAAAGCGTTTTAACAACAGAATCTGCCTGAAGCACAGGATAGTCATGTTTTTAAATTGACTCTGGGATCATTAAAATCAAGCAACTTCATTCTGTCTTCAGAACTGAATAAAGTTGTGAAAAAATATGTTCTATGGGGTTTGACCCGTGAAAAATAAAACCTTGCATTTTCAAATCTCTAGAATAACAGTGGCACAATCAATGCAAGCATTAATATAACACATGCCACAGCCAAGTGTCTGTTCAGTGAACCAGAGGGAGTTTGGTACCTGTCTCAATCTATTTACCCCACAAATACATCAGGCTAAGCTTCTAAAATCTCATAAAACTGAACTCTCAGGAAGCAAAAATTGACCAGGGCATAAGCTTGTACCATATCAGTCAAGTATCCCCAAACAACTTGCACAGCTCTACAGAGATCCACAGATATACAGGCTCACTGAGATAGGTTTCCTGCTCTGTTTCCTTTGCAGAGAGCAATACAAAACCCCACCAGCCAATAGGAGAAGTCTGGGCAGTGCAGACTGAGGTTTCAACCAAGTCCTCAGTTCACCTCTGCAAGAGTTCTTTTCATTTAAAATGCATTCCACTTGTTCCTAAGATACCCATGTCAATTTAAAAAAAAAAAAAAAAATTTCAAAGAGAAAATAGAATCATAGAAGTAATAACATTCCCCCTCATCTCCTTCATCTTCGATGGGTCACTGCTAAGTTTTTGTCTTCGACCCAAATTCTGCCCACAAACAAATTTTTAAATGAAGCTTCAGAATGGATGTCTGGCAACATCACAAATCACCAATGCAGTATAAATAACAACCCCCCTCCCCCCATGAAAAGGCACATACTCATGTTTTCAATCCTTAATAATAACAGAACCCCCGAAGTACACAGAACACCACCACAAAGCACATGGAACAAGGACATTGCTGCATACGCTCCCTAAAGTGCAGGTGGTACCAAAGCAGATATTAGGATAAAGATGAAAATTGAACCTCCTAAATTCACTCCTCCTTATTCCTCTGCTGGGAACACCTCCTCCCCCCAAACCACACACATCACCAAAGAAAAGGCAATACCAAACACAGTCACAGCACGTAAGTTATTTGCAATTTCTCATACTGAGTGACCAGATGTTAACTAAGCTCTGTGCAGAGAGAACCAGCTTAAAGTTTTTATTTATTTACTGGACAAACAGAGCCACAATTAAAGTTAATATTTTCCACTTTACTATACTGAGTTTTTTCAGCAGGACATCAGAATTCATAGTTCTTCATACTGTGTGGCTATTGAAATGTTGGAAGTTTTGCAGACAAACACTAAATATACTCGGACATAACCTTTCCGTACAGCTCCTGCAGAGCCCGGTGCTTGCAGTGGTGCGGTGCAGCCTTTCGCAGCCCCCAGGCTGTATCTTGAAGGCGGGACAGGCAGACTCTGGGCCATCCCTCCCCCTCGGCTCACACATTGGATCACCCGTGGCTCACCCCTGGATCACACGTGGGTCACCTGTCTTACACCAGCCTCACATCTGTCTCCCCTTGGATGCCTTGTCTCCCCCCCAGGCTCATAGTGGATGTCCTGTCTCACCCCGTCTCCTCCTGGATGCCCCGGCTCCCCCTGGAGCCCTCCCAGCGGGATGCCCCGGCTCCCCCTGGATCCCTCCCAGCCCCGGCTCCCCCTGGATCCCTCCCAGCCCCGGCTCCCCGCAGCCCCCCCGGCTCCCCCGCGTCCCGCGGGCCCCCCCGGCCGTCCCTTCGCTCTGGCGCCACCTGCGGGCAGCGCCGGGCCCCGCACGGGTCACGTTCTGCCGTCCCGGGTCACATTCTCGGGGGCAGCACAGGTGATCGCTCATACGACCCAAGCGCATAATAAATAAAACGCAACATAACAGCTGGCAGACTCCCTGGGAAGGCGTTGCTGAAGGGCAAAGGAGTCCAGGCAGGCTGGGCACTCCATGAGGGAAATCCTAAAGCAGGCTGTTACCCTTATGGATGAGCAGAGGACTGTAAATGTGTCTACCTGGACTTTAGTAAAGCCTCTGATAGCATTTTCCACAACATTCTCCTGGAGAACCTGGCAGCCCATGGCTTGGACAGCGGCTGTCCACTGGGTTGAAAACACCCGAGAGTGGTGGGGAACGGAGCTCCATCCAGCCCCAGCTGGATGGCACTGACAGCGCTCTGCAAGGAGCAGGTGTTTATTTGACCTTCCTTTTGCCTTTTCATTGGCAGGGCTGCCCTGCAGCAGCAAGACCAAAACCTTGCAGACAAACTTACTCTTTCCGAAGCACAGGTGCACATAAGTGAACTGCCATGCTTTGTGCTGTGAAAACACCCCTGCAGTTCCACGGTGTCAAATTGGTCCCACTCAGTCTCACTGATCTGGCTAAGCACAGGAAAGCTGAATTCCCTAACAGTGCCCAGAGACACACCAGGGAATTAACCAGTCGTTCTGTCCTTTCTTGAGCTGGGAGGCTGACAGATTTTGCTGATACAGATCACTTTCAAATCACTGACTGACCTGAACAACTAAGTGAAGTGGAAATTAAATTAAAGCCCTATTAATCCAATTTCTTTATCAGCACAAACAAATGTGTTTTACTCCCATCTTACTGTTTGCAAAACTTTGTGTGCTCATCTGTGTGCACAAAAATATATGTGTTCATGTGTGTTTATATACCTGGGGCATATTGGAACACTCATGTCATTAAGAGAATTCATCTGATAGCAGAAAGTGAGAAGGACCAGAAGTATTTCAGTCCTGCAGCAAATGGTTTACAAACAGACGCCTCTAAAGAAAGTCAGGTAAGGACTCCCTCAAATTTTCAGGGCTCTAGAACAAACACTTCAAAAAGGAACAGGTAAAACCAAGACAGACTTGGGATACATTGTCAGTGCATTTACAGTCTCAGAGACTAGTTATTTAATATAGTATCATTTAAATTTACATTTGAAGTTCTCCTCTTTTGCCTTTCAGAAATACAATAGCCTATGGGACTAAAATAAGAAAGCATTTTTTTTCCCCTGTTTAAACATTAATCAAGCAGTATAGGTAAGAGAAGCTTATACAACACACAACCAAAGCAAATCAGCGACTTGTATGGTTATCAAGAGAAAAACAACGTATCAACTTAATGGGTAATTAAGTTCAAGATTCCTTGACAGTGATACAGGCAGGATTTCTTCTTAAACACTGACTAAAAAAAAATGTAAGGATCCAACAGTGTGTTTGGATCCTGTAGCTTGCCCCAATGGCATCCTGAACCACCTCTCAAGAAGAACTACTGTTGTTTTCAAGGCAAACATTGCAGAATACTGAAGTGTGGAAATATGAAAAAATCCATGTGCAAGAGTAACCAAACAACGGCAGGAACACGGACACACAGCCTTTTCCATACTTTGGACAGTAAGATTAGTGCTGCCCAAAGTCAAATTAGCTAGTCCAGAAGCAAGAATTTTCTGGGTGCCAACCTGTGACTGATACACACACATCCCACTATTCCTCAAAATTCCCCACGCCCAGGACAAACAGCTTTTTAAATTGGAGCAGAGTTTATGCAGACCAGATGCAACCATAAAAATACAGACCACTTGAACCTTAATAAAATACACAGTAATGAAAATGTTGTAAAACAGATACTAAAACCATAAAATATTAACAAGCTTAATCAAAATGAACCAGGGTCAAAGCCACTAAGTCCAGCCATCATCTGCAGAAAGCCAACAAATGCCGGATGGATTTTGGTTTGGGGCAAGAGAAGGAGAAAAAACCCCAAACCTATTCTGAACATCATAGCAAACTGACAAACGATACGCAGAGAAATTACTCAGCATTTAATATTTCACTGACTTGAAGAGTTATAGTTTTTTTACTAAAATTCATTCAGTCACAATCTATCCTGTAAGAAAGACATCTGATATGTGTTAACATACAAACTGAGGGACAGTTGGCATTTCTTTCCCCTCAATCCCTTCTTTAATGCTATTTTCTGAAGAACTTTGCAAAACTCTTCTGAAACAAGTAACTCCACTTGACTGCAGATCTATAAAATCCTAAACATTTTTTTAAGACACAGATCTTTATAACCTAGGATTGGTTACATGTATGAGGTTACTTTGTCATAAAAAAGAACATCTATGTGAAAAAATATGAAAATGAAGTAGCACTCATTTTGAAAAATAAATATGTAAATGCGACAAAGCAGGAGTATGCCTCCCACATTCCTCCTGAAAATGATCTTCCCCATCTGAACATTTTATCTCAGTATCTTCCTTTTTATAGGAATGCAGTTCCCTGTTTACCAAACTTTCTGAGCCACTTCAACCTTCAATTCCTTCAAGGCAAACACTACACTCCTTCACATGGTTTGGTATTAGTATGATGCTGTGATTGCACATACCATGGATTCAGAAAATACAGTTCATCTTGGTCTCTACAGGGCAGTGTAGCATTCAACTCTGCTGATTTTGAAAGCAACAGAAGGACATTTTTGCGTTTTTAGACTACCAAGGTTTAGGATTCACTTCTCTGGGCTGATTGTGCTGTGCTTGCTCAGACCCAGACAAGTTACCTGACCTTCATGCACTTGTGGGATCAAAATCTCTAATACTTTGCAGCCCAAATATTTTAAAAGCCTAAAAACTTACAAAGCAAACTTGAAAACACTGGTTAACAATTCCTTTGTTTGCCCTCTTCTTTTTTTCCCTAAGTCTTTGCAAGCATTTTCCTGAGTAGAGACATTTAATTTCTTTTTTTCCTTCTCTAATGAAAGTGAAGATCTGTGGCTCAGTAACTGCAGCTTCAGGAAAAGCACAGAGTATCATGAGACAAACATGGAAATCACAAAGAACTGGCAAGAATTTCCTAGTGCAGGATTCAAGTGTGAGACTGCCAAGGGAACTGAACGATCATCTACAGCCAAGCTGCTCATGCAGTTTTCTAAAAGCAAACAGAATTGCATTCCAGATCATCACATAACATGAACGGTGTGGGGAGATTTTAGGCTACTTGGGCAGAGGAAAGAGAAAAGTAAGGCTTAATAGCATGAAGCACTGCCATGGGTTTTCCAGGGAGACTGTGGGATCTCACTCATTAGAGTTTTATGAACAGGTTTGACAGGCATCTGTTGGGAATGAAGTAAGTACAGTTTATCCTTTCTCCAGGCAAAGGAGGGGCCAGCAGAACATCTGGGGGGTTCTCTGAATCCTGCTCTCTGTGATGCTGTGCTCTGCAAGCGGAGCGTGGAAAAACACTTTTCCAACAACCCTCAAGCCCTGACACAGTGTTAAGAACCGTGCTTGGAAAAGGAATGCTGGGCACTGAAACCTCTAAAGGCTTCTTTACCAGATACTGCTGTTCTCCAGCTCAGTGAACATTGTTTCATGCACTGCTTGTGAAACCTCCAACCACCACCGCTCCTGAGAGATTCAAAATTTTCCTACTCTGAATTCCCTGGAAGCTACAATTTTTTTTTTCCATTTTCCTTTTCCTTACAAAGGAAATTGCTTTATTCTCTTCAAGGACACACACACAGAGACAAGCACATATTTCAAAATCCTGTCTCAACGCTGCCCTGATCTGTCACCCACCAGACATCACCCTGAAAGTCTCCCCAAACAGTTTTGTTACAGACAGGTAATGCTCTTTATAAACCCTGATTTTTAATGACTGCTGTAAGTAGTTACATCTTGAACTGAGTGTATATACACTGTCACTTAACATTTAAGATATCAATTCTAATTTTATTTATGCACACACACACACATATGTAAGGGAAAATCCTCTCTGGGGAGAAAGAGCGATTATAACATATGTGCCCAACATAGCAAAGTGAGGACATGCACCCAGGAGAGGCACTTCCTCACTGGAATCCATGGAGCTGCATCCCACATAGCTTAATTTGTTTTGTTAAGTAACTACTTATCAACTTAGTAGTAGACTACACAGCTGAAGGACTATGAGACACATCCTGAGCTGCAGAAAACTGAGGGATGCCATTGCATACCAGTGAACCACCAGCATTTTCATAACTTCATCCTGTGTTTCAACAGTTCTCTGTGCACCTGAATTCAAAAACATCTTTGGTTTAACTGCAGAATATGTTTTGAAGGAAGAAAATTATGTTTTGCTTGTAACATTGTATTGCACCGTGAACATGGCCAAATTCTTATACTGAAGTCAGGGGAAACCCTCCCAGCTCCCCTTCTGAACACCACTAAATTCATTTCTGTATTTCTTATTATCATTGCACCCACCTTCCCCTCTGTCACAGCTCTCCACTTGGAGAACTAGACTGCATTTTTCACATGCACTTTTACATTTATTTCCCAGGCTCTGCCAGCCACTGGGTTTAATGAAATGATTTGCCATCTCATATTTCAAACGTAGAGCCCGTCATGCAGGAACCCATCCCACTTTCCATGTTCATCATCGACACCAAAGATGCCAAACACAAATAGCTTTCAAACCTGCAAACCTTTGGGAAATAGTTTTCTACCTGGGAATATTAAGAGACAATAGGCATCTTAGGGACTTTTTCCACACAGTACCTCCTTTTTCTATTAAGATTTTCATCTGGACTTTGCAAAATAAAAGTCTTTTATTTCTTTCAACTATGGAGCTGCTGCCGGCCAACTTTTTTAAAAAATTAATTCCTACTTTGAAGTTTAGAATCAGCTTTTAAAAATCATGATTTTTTTTTTTTTTTTTTAAATAATGGTAATAAGTGAACTACTGACGTGCAGAAGTACGTCCTACAATGCAGATGTGGGCATGTAAATCTGCACGGGAATGTGCAGATATCTCTCTATTGCAACTTACAACATAGCTGCTGCAATGAAGATAATTACTAGTTCTTCCATAAAGTTATCTGAATCTGTACTGGTTCCTTCTGTATATAAAAAATAGCCAGTGACCGAATGACCACCTTCAAACAGTTTTATTAAATGGAGAAAACTTAAGGTAACATCACCAAAATAACTTCTCTGAGAAAAGACCCTGTGACCAGGGAGGGAAAAAAGCTTCCTGTAGTTAAAACAACTCTTTCAGCTGTGCTATTAAAAATATTTTGTTTCCAGACACAGATTAATTATGTTAGAATTAATCTGAGACAAATGCTACCTTCAAAATACTACTTGTAGAGCTACTATAACAGTAACACGGAGAATTTGGTTTAATTTCTCCTTAAACCATTAATTTCGTACAGTCAGTGTAAAAATCTACAGTCTAAGTGATTTTGCTTTATGTAGTCAATGTCCCCATATGAGCCACGGACAGCAAACATTTATAAATCCTTCCGGACATCTTTTTACAATACTCTCACTTATTGTTCATTACTACACTTAGGTGATGCATTTAGTTTTGCTTTAAGCCATATTGCTTTCATAGAGGCTCAGGAGTTGCTGGGGAAAAGATCCATCCCAGAAGCAGAGTCAACTGAAAAGCAGCTACTCCTCCCAGCTCCCCCCTGCAAACAGTTCTAAACACACAGAACCTGCATCTCTGCACAGGGGAGCAGGGAGGGGACAGAAGCTGGCCCAGGTCAGTGCCATAGAATCAGCCAGAGCACCAGGAAACCCGACTGACTGCCCACACAAGACAAACCCACTCCTATCCACAGCTGCTTTGAGGGCAGTCATTGCATTTGCAAGTTTTCCACCCCAACTCAGGTAGAAATGGGGGCTTATAGGACAGTTAGACAGAGTGACCATTTAAAACATGCAATGCAAAATACAGCGTGCTCCTTCCGCAGCCTTCCCTGAATCCTGGCACCATGGCTTGCTCCATGGATTATGCTCTAAACAAGCTGAAGTGGTGCTTTGCCAGTGACAGACACCAGAAAGTCAGCACAACAGGCTGCCTTAACCAGGAGTAAAAGAGACTGGGGCAGGAAGGATCCTCTCATTTGCTGCCCCGTTTATAGTGGAATTGAGACACCTCAGTGTTTCTGTGTTCCCAGGATAGCTGCCAAGTGAGGAATGATCATCACTGCTGTTCTACAAAAAGGAGTGGCTTTGGGGCTGCGTTTTAAAGGTACTTAGGTGCCTAAGGATGCAGACAGGCACCTACTGCTATTTCAGGTCTTCACCTAATTAGCAGATTTAGTTGCAGATTCCAGCCTTGGGCAGCAGCGTTTCATAGCTGTGCTGTCAGTGAAATCACAGCAATATCATTACAGCTGTCCCTCTGAGCTTTGTGTGCTCACATGGAAGCTCAGTTTGATGGGAGAGGAGAAGGACAATATTCCAAAACAGCAGGGAATATGCTTAGAGTGAATACGTATGAACAATCTGCACCAAAATACATAACCCAATTGGAATTATGCCAAGACAGGATATTAAATACCCTAATTTAGTTTAGTTGCCTGGCCTTAGACCTATTAACCACATTCTACTTCTGCAACGTTAGTTTCTCCTTTCATTTTGAACTTCTAGTTCAGAATACTCCAACCTAGGATAAACAAAGATCTACATTTATATAATTCTCAGCTTTAATATTTGTTATTTAATCGTTGTATATTGTGTCTTTATCTGGAGTTAAAAATATTTTAACTGCATCAGGTTGCACACAACAAAGTATATTTATACAGCCACAAAATTCTCTGTTAATAAACTGGGTGCTATTTAGCATTAAATGGGTTAGAAACATTTGCAAAACAGCTCCCAGCACCGCTACTGCATGGAGAGGCTGTCAACATGGCTGGGAATTCTCAAATACGTTCCTGGAATAGACTTAGAAACATTAACATTTCGAACTTCCCAAATCAAAATTAAATATTAGAAAGCCTACATTTATTCTTCTATTTTTACAGGGCTGTGCACATTCACAAATTGTATCAGATATAGATGTATGTCACTTCAAAAACAAAAAATGGATAGCAAGCGTTTCCCATCTTGGTTTTCTTCATCTTCTATAGAATTTAATTGTCCAGGGTATCCAAGGTAGGATCACTGGGACTAAACGCCAGCTGTGCCTATTCTGTGGCAGAGGGATCAACTGTAACGCTGCTCTCTCCCAGCTGACGTGGCAGAAGTGAACTGGCCTCAGCGTGCAGCTCTCTTGGCGCCACGTGCTCCCAGAGATGTCCCCATCTCCCTTCTGCAGGATGAGCTCACAGCACAGGTGTCTCTGTGCTTCAGACTCTGATCCCTGTGTTATTTATTGTGCACCTTTGGATAAGCAAACACAAGGTCAGTGAGCGATACTGAGACTTAGTTTTTTCTTTCTGCACCTTTTAAGCCTCATGGATGTTTAGCTTTCCAAACCTGTTCCGTGACCCACGTGCACTCTGGCTCATGGGTACACGTACGCAGACGCACGCTTTCATTTGTCCTGTGGAAACAACCACCACGGCCACTGGCCTCAGACCTGCTGGCTGCATCCAGCACTGCCATGAGACAAATCTGCCTGCACACCACCTGCATCTGAGCTCAGAACAAGAAACAACCAGCCCCCTGTGCCCTGAGTCACTTCCACGTGCATGCAGCTGACAGTATTTTGTTCCTAGCAGATACAAAATCCAGCTGTGCTAGCTACCTGCTTGGCATGACCCTTCTCTCGTCACCTGCAAAATCAGCAGAGCTCAGCTGAGTTGGCTCTAACCTCTATTCTCTGAACAGGCCACAGTCCTGATCAAAGTCAGTCTGTACAAAGACCAGTGCTACTCCTTATGCCTGGAATCACTCCAATAATAGTAGGGGTGTTCTTTGTAGGATCAAGTGAAGTGACATACAGAGAGAAGTCTCCTGGCTCTGCGACAGCAGAACACTCAAATACAGAGCATCCTGATTTACCGCTAGATTAGTTTGTGAACTGACAGTGCTGACACAGCCAAAAAAAATTAAAAATCATCTTTAACAGGAGCAACGAGAATGTGGCAGAGAATCACCTCTAAAAAATGAAGCACAGACCAGACTAAATCTATGTAATCTCCCTTAGAGCTGTCAGATTTTTCTTTTTGCTTCAAGATTTACAACATCACAAACTGTGCCGCGGACATAGTAATAGCAGAGTTAGATGTTAAATGATTTTTCTTACTCCCCTTATCTCCCCTAGTACTGAAAAGGCCTGTCATGCAGCACTTTTCTCTCCCCCAGAATCTCTAGAAACCAGCCTGAACATACCCTCTGAAGTGGGAGAACAGTGTGCAGGCCATCAGTGCCCAGCTCCTTTAACAATTCTCCAGTGAAACTGTTCTGCTACAGCCTCCACAGCGCAGAGGAACAGATGGGGACTTTTGGATTTAGAGAACTTCCTCCTGCATTTGCTTTTTCATCATTAAGTTTTTGCGCGCAGCCACCTAAACTGGGGGCAAGGCAGCGCCTTCATCTAGAGCCTTGGGTAGGTGAATGAATGACCATGGACACCTTGGAATGTTACCTTTTAGGAGCAGTGCACAGAGGAAAATCTTTCTGATTATGGATTTTTTGAGATTAGCAAAGACATCTTATACTTGGTAACCTTTTAACTTTTGATAGGAATTAAAACGCACTGCATTTGATCACAAGAGCTACCTACTAACTATAAACTATGGAAAGTACCTCAGCTCCTAAAATCAGCTGATGATGGTAGAGGTACCTGCTTCATATGTTCACAAGACATTGCTCATTGCTGAATATTAAATTTTGCTGGAAGGCTGCAGCTAGCAGAGATAAAAGTGCCTGTTTGCTTTGACCAAGTGCTGCAATTTAGGTCAGAGGGACAGCTCTGGGAGAAGGTGAAAGGTGAGAAAAGCAGAGATTCCTGCTGAGTTGCACAGACTGACAGAGGGATTGAAGGCTGAGCCCACAGCACCGAAAGGAAGGCTTTCTCCCGAGCACCCCGCATGGCCACGGCAAAGAGCAACCATCCAGAAAGCCAGGGGAAGTTCCTGAATGAAGAACAAGTCTGAGGTAGGAGATTTGTCCTTCACTGGCACTTCAAACAAAGGACAAATTTGTTTTCAAACTGTTTGCTTTTTTCCAGTTTCCACCCAGAGACCCCTGCAGTTTTGTGGTTTTGTATGGAAAAAAGCTCACGTGTTTATGTTATCTCCAAATAATACTGAATCTGGGATGGAGTTTGCAAGCTGCCCTGCCTTGTCTGTGAGCACGTTTTAGAAGGAAGGTGCAGGAAGATGTACAGCACAGCTCAGGCTGGCGCGAGTTCTCCTCGACGCTCCCTCAGGACAGGACGGTGGCCGGTCCCTGAGGGGACGGTGGAGGCCCGGGGGCTGCTCCGGCAGCGCCCACGTCCAGGGGGCTGAGGCGCTGCAGGCGCTGGAAGGGCCACAACGCCTCCAAAGGTTCCTGGGTTACCCTTGGAATGCATCAGGAAGCGGCACGTGAACCTGACGGAGCGACGAGAGGAGCACCGCCGAGGTGCCGGAACACGGGTGTCTGTGCCCTTCAAACAGCAGTAAGTGCTAGAGCTCCTCTAAGTCTGTTCCCATCCACCAGCCCTCTGCAGCTGTCTCACACACGCAAGGCCACAATACGTATTGAACTTAACAGGCTGAACAAAGACCTTCAACCAAACTGAGAGATGCTAATGGAAGTCACTCAGTGCAGAAAAATGTTAAAAAGCAGACAAAAATGGACATAAACCATTGTTAACAGGCTACCGCAAGACCTTACCTTCACAGTAATGGGAATTATTGTAAGGAAGGTGCACCATATTTGGTAGTCATCACACACAGCTCTCTCAAAGGTTACAGCCAAGTATGAATGGAAAAAATGTAACTAGCTGGAACTTCCTAAGCACCAGGGACAATGCTTTCCAAATAGCATGCAAGAATAAAGAAGAATCCTTGGTTAAAAATTCTGGTAATCCAAAGGACTGTACTGAAGGGTAAAGGAACAGATGCTGGTGTTTCTTAGTGCTATTTGTCAACAGAGGTCAGATGTGTCCTTTGTGCTTGTGTTAAGGAAGGCCCTTTAAGAAGTTTTAACAACTGTAAGGCAAGGCAGGTAATGCACTTGCTGTAATCACGAACACGACCTTTGGTTTTGACATCTATTATTTTAAGGTAGGCACAGTTTTCGTACTACAATAAGCATCCCACTATACGTGGCTTCAATCTGAGTCTACAATTTCATTCACATTAAACCTATAAATTTATGCTACAGCTGATTTTAATAGATCTTCTGCCATTACACAACATAGTTCCTTTCATTTTTATTTTAAAATCACCTTCTGCTTTTCCAGGAGTTAGTGTGGTACGCTTTGCAGCAGCACAGTTGGGAAGATGTTATCACAGATGTTGCCATTTTTTACTGATTAAGTATCACAGGAGTTTATACAATACATATTCTGAGAGAGCAGTCACAGATCGCTATCATTTATCTAGGAAAATCTTTTTATTCTATTCACTTAGGTCTCTATCAGGATACAGTGGGTTTGGTAAATGCTGAACTTTTTTTCTATGTGGTTCCCTGGCCCGTCAAGACACAGCTCATGGTAACTTTTCCACGAGTGAGACAGAAAGATGTCAAAATATGAAGTCCAGAGCACCAGACTGAACAAAGAACATCAAGGAGGCCTCTCTCACATTCCTTCTCCTCCAACAATGAAGCTGCAGCTTTTGCCCTTTGCTGACTCCCTCAACTAGCCCAAGACTCGCCACCACTGGGCCACAGGTGAGCACAGGGCTGTGGATTTCAGCTGACGGACAGAACAAAAGGCTTGGAGTTCACTCCAGATGGAATAAAAATAGGGAGCTAAGTTTGACAAGAGAATGAGTTTAAGGGTTTCAGGAGCAGGGAAAGAAGAGACAGGAATGAGATGAGAAAACGATTATGAATGTGTTGAAAAAGAAAATAAAAAGTTCCTCAGGAAGGGGAAGGTTATACAAGAGTGAAGGGGGGGAGGGAGGAAGCAAGGGAACACACTTCTGAAAAAGCACACCAAAGAAGAAATAGGGTAAGTTTACAGCTTTTCTACTTAGATGAACATTCTGTTCCCTCTATTATTAACTTTTCTCACTGGCTGCAAAAAAATGAATCTTCAAGTTGACAGAGTAGACAGGAGAGAATCCCTCAACAAGATACAGGATCAACATCACAACTACTGTCGTAGTAACTTACAACCAGATCTCATCAACAGCCTGAAAAACTCCCTCAGATGCATTTACCAGGTCTTTCTTCAGATTTGTTAAAGGCCAAACAAATGAAAAGCAGCACCTGTCCTAGAAAGGCTGAACCTACAAACAGCAGCAGTGGCCCAGTAACGTGTGTGTGGCTGAGTAAATGATCAGGGATTGAGAAAAAGCAGATCGTCTTCAATTTACCAGTTCACCGGTCTCTAGGTGTCAACACTCCTGACATGTTCATTAAGCCAACAATCAGTCCTGCAATCTGTTAGTTACATCCCTTCAAATTTACTGTGCTGAAATGTGCCATTAACTGTGCGTTACTGTTACATTATTTGTTCTGCAGTCACAAAAGCTAATCCATTTCTCTGTGCTAGTTTGCTAGCCTGGGAATCTTTGTATATGTTCATCATCTAACGCTAAGCAAGTGAGTTACTGACATTTAGAGGCATCACAAAAGACTGTTGTAACTCAAAAACTCTGTTCCTGTAGCTACTTTAAAACAGCTGACCTTAATGCAAGCAACTGCATGAGTCCAAAGGAAAACACAGTGGTAGAAGGCTAGCCGGAAATTTCAACCATCTTTTAACCGTCTCACAATTCTTGCCATTACCATAACTCTTCAGGAAATACACCATCAAAATCAGGCAACTGCTAACAGATGTGTGGTGTATTTTAAGCCTTTGTCAATACTCTGGTTACTGAGCCAGAATCCCAAATAGTCCAAACCCCCTGAGCTCAGGGGGGCACAGTGCTCCCTGATTTACTCAGCTCAAGTAATAAAAAGCCACATATTATCAACTTCATTGTCCATGGGATCCCTTATGCATCAAGGCAGCATCCATCCTGCCTTTGTAAGCTGCTTTTGGTGTTCCCTCGGGATAAGAACACCACAGCCCCTTCCTGCTGGAGTCACTGTACAATCCCCTCAGCACTGCCAGGAACCCTCCCAGCCAGCACAAATCCACATCCACACCACAGGAGGGATGTGACTCCCAACTCAGTCACACAGCTGGCAGGACAGTTTGGAACACAATGGGGATGTCTGCACTTCAAGGCTGAAATACACAGCACTGAGCTGGCTCTCCAACCACCGCCAATTCCATCCCCACGGAAACCAGGCACTGCTGAGAGTGAAACGTCCACACCTTCACTTGATCTGATCAGCACACATATGCAGATTTCAAGAACAAGAAAAATTCACATTTTGCACTGTTATTATTCTTTCAGCTGGGGAAAAATGGCCAAGTATAAAGCAGGAAAAATATGAGAATACAGAGGAAAAGAGAAAATATTGGTTTTGGATTATATAATGTAGCAAAAGCACTTTCATTGAGATTAACCTCATCTTAAAGCATCCAAGTGGGAGCACAACTGAGAGCCAGAACCTAAAAATTATTAGAGTAGGATTCACCTCACTCCTTGGATCAGCCAAAAAGCTGGGCATACACACTCTCCTTTATAGTTAGGCATCTATTCCAAGCAAGCCATTCCACCCTTCTGGAGCCAGCCCCTCCAGAGGCAGCCTCATTCTGCCTATGGATGGCACCTGCTTTAGGATGGCACAGGTCACCATGCCCAGCTGCACAGGGAGGCACCCAAACTTCAGAGCCTAAAACCACACAGCAGGAATCTGAGGGCTGCTGTTCCTGGGACGGTTTATCATTACCCTGATTTCCCAAGGACACAGCAAAACCTACAGCCAGTCTGAGACACCTGAGGTGGCCAGAGTCCAAAATCACATTTATTGAACACTCAACTCACCCTTTCTTGAAAAATTATTTATTAAAACCTATGGAAAAGATATTTTTACTACTGTTGCCCTTTACAGACCTCTAGGAATATGAAACACTGACCACTTTTTGTAACAAAATGGGAGTAAAGTTTAATCAATTTATGTATTCTTTATTCTGGTTTAACATTAAAAATATGTTGTCTTTTTCATCTACTTTAAAAATGAAAAGTAAAAAGGTTTGAAAAACAACCTCTGCATATATTCTAGGATGATAATCAAGTTTGTTTGGTTTGTTGCTCAGGCACATAATTTTAGAAAGGGATATTCATGGAAAAAAAAAAAACAAGGAGAGGAACATGACTAAAAAAGTTCTTAGAAAAATGTAGTATGTGAAAAAGATGCTTTATATCTTCTTTACAAGGCAAATGAACCACAAGAAAGAGAATTTTTATATTACATTAAATTTTATATTACGCTGCACGAGAAACAATTGTGTTAAATGAGGCATCAAGAAAAGGAAAAAAGAGATAGCACTTCAATGCCATGCCATTAAAAGCTGATGCGTTATCAGGGAAAAGCGCACAAACATGAACTTTACGGCAAAAAATGGAAAATAAGGCAATGAGAAAGCCTGCAGGCGTGCCATGAAGGTTCGGCCACTCCTGCGGCAGCTCCAGCCGCCTGCCCTCGCGTGCCGTTGGCCAAAGAGGCGCCAGCGCTGACCCCTCGGGCCTGTCCAGGCCAGCAGAGCGTGGGCACAGGAGGGAACCCGCCCGTGCGACACATCCTGCCACGAGTGCTCGGCAAATGCCGGCCGGCACCCTGGCACTGCGCCCTGCCACGTATTTGTGTACAGCTCAGAAAAGAACTCCCAGCCAGCGCTCCCATCTGCCACAGGAGGGAAAATAATCCCTTACAAATAAAACAAGCAAAATATGCTTGCAAAGCTATAATACATTTGGGGTTCTGGGACTATGAACATTTGAAAGTTTATAAAGGTTTAACCGAAAACGGTTTCTTGTTATGCATTATCAAGTAAGACTAAATATTTAATGAGCATTTGCGGCACAAAAACATATCTTAAGTCTACCTGAACATCAGTGTGGTGATAAACCTTCAGCTCCAAAGTCAGAGTTGTTCTCAGTCAATGGAGTAGAGTGAAAGGCACCACGTAAGGCCTGGGCAACCCGCTCACACCAGCCTGAGAACCAACCCCCCGTGCACACCTTCCCTGCCCTGTGCTGAACACACTGGTCACTCTCAGCTTGGACCTCGACTGCTGAAATTCAAACAATACAGCACCGGCACTTACAAATCCCGTCAGACCACTCAAACGCAGGTTGGGGGGTCAATACTTAGGATTTCTATGTTTGCTCAAAGCTGTGATATTTTACTGAATTCAAGCTCTAAATCAAAACATTCTGCTTACGGAGAACACACCTGAGTGGGCAGTAAGTACTTATATCTCGCCTATGAAAAGTCCTGTGAGCCCAAATAAAGATGTTACTTTTTCTTCCCAGGGACAATGAACTTGTACTCAATTTAGAGGTGAAAAATACATACCAAAAGAATTTTATATTTGGTATATAAAGCTGTATATACATACAAGCTATGTATCTTGTAAAATTAAATCTCTAAATCCAATTCTTAAATATTGATCTTATACAAGAAGAGCTTAACAGTTTATATTACAATGATACTACATCTGAATGAAACCCTTGGTAAACATTTGTACTATTATAAGTCATGAAAAATACATGTCCTGTATTAACTTTGTACAAACTACTGAAATATTTGCAGGATAATGAGTTCTTTTCAGTGTAAACCACTGAAATGCAGCAGATTAATTCCTCCCTTTTGGATGCTATACCATACAGAATGGGAGTTGTGGAATACATTTTCACCGTCCTAAAACTCGCTAAGAATCTCTCATTGCCACTTGCAGTCATTTTCCAGCACAGTTAATTAGGAAGTGTTAGCTTACATTTCACCTCCTGTTAATTAAAGAAAATAAATGTTATTTCCTAAGCAGGCCAATATGAAAGAAATTAAGACCCAAAAGGTCTTAGCTGTTACAGTTTAACCTGCCAAGCAAAATCACTCTGTAGTGGCAGAAAAACCCTTCTGATGCCCATTTAATACTACTTGACAAACCAAGACATCTCTGTGCCATGAATAAAGCATGGGAATGCTAATGGAACCAGGATCCACATGGCTCCAGGGTATCAGCAGAACTCCACTCTGAGCTGCTACTGTTCCACAGCTGTAGAAATTTGAATGAAAATCTTTGAGGGAGTTGAATCCTTGCAGCCATCAGACACCTCTGAGAAACTAATCACCACAACTGGCTTTTCATGAAGAGTCTTGGGAAAGGAAGAAGATCTGAACTAATATGTGTGGGAATTAGCTGGTACTGCCCTGTATTTTCTACAGGTTACCATCTAGAAGAAGAAAAATGTCAAGTAAAAATAAATAATTAAATAATGGAGTTTTTGAATGCATTTGGCTGTTCTTTATCTGAACTGCAGGTAAAACACGTCACCATTTCCTCATACCGTATTTTCAGTGTGAAAAAGACATAATAAATTACTTAAAATGTGATATAGGGAAGAGTGAAAGGGCAGTACAGAAAAGAGTCAATATTATCATAGTACTGCAAGATAGTGTCTAACTTAAAGGTAATTTACCTGGCCTATTTAATTACTGGGTTTGAGCACTGGTTCCAGTTTATGATGTTAAAACCATCTGTACATTAAAAAGCATGTACAGCACCACAAAGTGGATACCTAGAGCACGCTGAAGAGCACTGTACACAACACAGCACGGTGCTACACTCAAACTTAAAAACCAGCCAACCAACCAACCCCAAGCCCCTCTGCAATCTCTGCCGAGCCAAGTGGGAGCCTGCAGCAGGAGTCACGCGCCTCATGTTCATCCAGAGCAGGAAAAGCCAAGCCAAAGACGTGTCCCCTGGCTGTGGCCTTTCCTGCCGGGAGACTGGGAAGAGCTCCACAGAAATGCAAACTGGGTTCTTCTGCAAGGCCCACTGGAAGCTTTGTTCTAAAGAGGAGGACTCACAGTGATGTGTGTGTGTACAGCCTTGCCTCCTTGCTTCTAGTAATGTAGGTAAATTGTTCACACTTCAGTCCCCTATTTTAACCTCTGTAATTGCTATCGAGGTCAACGAGAACAGGGTAAGTGCTTAAGTGCTGGACATATAATTTACATCACCCTGGAGCAATTCTAAGATGAATTTTCAACTTCTTCAACATCTTTGTTAAATGTTTATTCAAATGCTGCAGTTGTGAGAAAATAGTTATCACCTGAGCCTCTGACAACAATTTCTGCCTTCAAATACATCTACTGCTTTTTTTTTTCCCAACCATCAATGGCAAGGTTTAGGAGAACTGGACTTTAGTTTTTTAAGTCAAATGGCATCATCTTTCCTTGCAAATTATCAACAAATCCCAAGATGCTCCAGGCTGAAAAAAGACAAAAAAAGTAAAACCATAAATAGTAACTAACTATTTCCTCGCAATTTGGGGATATGTTTTTTGTGCAATTAGTTAACTGTTGTTAACGTTTACTGAATTAAGCTGAAACATCTCAATTCAAATACACAATCTGCAAAGTTCAGTCTCTGGGCTACATCTGTTACCAAAATGCTCCTAAGATAAAGCAGATTTGTTTAGGTTAGCCAGGAATGCGTTCCCAACAGATTCCAGTAACAAGGTTGCATTGGTAGTGAAATGATACGTATCTGTGATGATGAATTTTGACCCAAATGTAGGCTTTATTTACCATTCCTATCTAACATCCCCTTAAACCCACTTGGCACAGTTGTGAGATCAAAGTGACCTGGGATGCTAACACAGTAAAAGTGATGCATAGTTCATTAACCAACCCAGAAAACACTACTCTTTAAAATAGGAAAAATGCAAAAAGACCAAATTCACCTTTTTTTTTCCTTTTCCTTCACAATTCTAGCAAGAAACCACACAGCAGTGGGACTAAGCTTATCATAAAGGCAGGGGAAGAAACAGGAACACACAGTGTGCTGGTTTACAGCTCACAGCTTCAACACAAGGGGAAAAAATCAGCCTGTTATTCCGAGGGTATTTGTTTTGCCCTAAGAAAGAGAACACATTCTCTGCACACCAAGGATGACAGCAGCCTCCTCTGCAAAAGAGGCCCTGTCAAGCTCACAAAGAAATCAGTTTCAACTCACGTATCTGTTAGGAACAAGACTGACTCCCCTCCCGAGCCACTGAAACACCACAGAACTGTCTTTGGTAAGATCACATCTTATACAGCTTTTCTGCAATTCCTAAACTCAACACTTGGAATCAGTCAGTGCCAGAGTCAGAAATGCTTGGAAAAGCAGTGCAAGTACCAAGGGGCATTAGAAGGTGGCCAAGAGGCTGCACTGCCAACAGGTGTGGCAGAGGAAGGCACAGGCAGCCTAAGGTGCTGAGAACGCTGTGGAGCAGGGCCATGGCAATCTCTGGATCTGCATGTGCTCTAAGGGCAAAACCATGACCAGTCAGGAGTGACTGTCTCCTTGTCAAGGGCATGTCACGGGACCTTTGAGTTGGAATGTACATGTAGTTATTTTAAGTTAGGAGCTTAAGTTAGTCATTGCACTGCATGACGGTAAGATGATATATAGTAAAAAAGAATAAAGAGATCAATGGAAAGTTTAGAGAAGAGCAATTCCATTGACAGATCTATTAAAAAATAAAACAAAAAAATAATTCCAGCTTAAAACACAAGGCAGAGAAACATTTTTCTCTGGAAAATTTATATTGATTTTAAATGAGCCTTAAAGTAGCCAATATATCAGTTACTTCTAACAGTGATGAAAAGAAACACCACCCTTTCACATGAAAGGTTTTTGACCATTCTAGAGGAATTTTCCCAAATGTGAAATGAAGACCATAAACAGATTCAGAGTAATTTAAAGACTAAAAATTGAAACATATCAAAGATACCTTGGGAAATGCCCTCAGGGATGCTGCCAGGTGAGATTCTGACAGTGCCTCTGCAAGGACAACATGCCCAAGATAACCTCTGAGAAACAAGAGATTCTGCCATGCCAGACTTTGATTAAGGACAAACTTTGAAATCAGGAATCTTTGTTGTATATGCAAGAAGGCTGCAGCAAATTATATTCACGCATCTGAAATACCAGAAGTGTTCTTTCACACATGGAAAAATACTGTCTGTTGAGGACAAAAGGAAAGTATAGATCCAAAATCTGGGTGCCAGACATGCTGTAAAACTGCACAAAAATATGGAGAAGGGGGGGGGGGGAACCCAAACCCAACCCAAAACAAAAAGCCCAACCCACACAGTGACCAGCTGCAACAAGCCAGCAAATACCTCAAGGAGAAGCAACAGCTGGAAGTAGTCAATTCCAGGACCTGCTGTAGACAGAAGCAGAGACCCTAAAAATGTAACAGGCCTAGTATGGAAGTGACAAGAAAATCAGCACATGGAATGGGATTGTTTTCAGTATGAAGAGAACCAAATTCGTAAGTGATTTTTAATCTTTTTTTTTTTTTTCCACAAGTATTTGAGATGTTCCAACCATCTCTTCCCCCTCCTCCCCCAGATCCCAACAGCGTGATGCTACAAGTTAAGGAAATAAAAGTTTCTTCAATATTCTCTGCTATAAGTCTTTGTACTCTAATTTTGTGGCAAGTGTTTATTTGTGTGATCAGAAAAAACATGTCTTCCATCATAGAATAGTAACTTACCCCACAGCTGTAAAGATGTGCTTTTGCTCTGCTTGGTCAGTGTCTATTCAGGAAGAGCTGGTAACTCCCTGCAGCATGTCTGGACACGTTAATCACTCAGGGATCAAAATAATACTCCAGCTTTCCTGTGCAGTAGTAAAATACCATTGATAGGCTCTTCAACTACTGTTTACATAACAGGACTCACTAAGTGCTGTTTGAGTGCCATTCTTCCACACACATAAAGGGGGAATAGTGACTCCATTCCCAACTGAGTGACAGCTACTTAAAGGGGGGGCCCAGGTACAGCCCCCAATTCAGTGGCACTGCACCTGCCCACTCTAGACCTGAGCCTGACCCAAAACACCAAACTGGAAGAGAACAGATGTGTTCTTTGAAAATAGCTTTACTAAAAACAGTGAATGTACTGAAGATGAAAGAAGAATCACTAGTTATTATAATAATACTAAAATAGCTTCCCATTTTTAATTGAGGCTTATAAATCATTAAAATAAATTCACCGTACATATCCCCCCGTATGTACATAATGCCAACATCCAGTACATCACCTTGAGTTCATTTTTACCCATGGACAATGGAAAAGTTCAACAAAGTAAAAAGACCCAATCATGGTCTAAGCTCAGATACGGCTCCCCCAAGCTTTGCTGATCCTGTGAGTTACCAGAGGACACTTCAGCTCCCACCACTCCCCAGAGCTCTGGCACTCGCCCCTTCCAGGGCAACCAAGAGACACTGCGGCTCCTCCAGCTCCAGGGGCTCGGCCAAACACTGTGCAAGTCCATCTGCAGGCTATACAGAAGCCTCCGGCTACAGACAGCCCTGAGCTGGGATGACATCAACCACAAACACGAAACCTGCCCTGCTCTGCAGCATGAAGGACAACAGACCTACCAGTTACCAAAAGGGGAGAAAAACCGCACAGTCCAAAGCAGTTTTCACATCATTTAATAACATAATAAACCCAAAGACTCTTATTTTTCAGGTGCATTTATGGCAGTGATGATAATCACTGCTACATTTACTGTTTGATGGCAACTAGCTCAAAGATGCTTTAAAAAACAGTTGTTCAGTTAAAGAAAACCCGTGACCACTGAGATGCACCGAGCGCATGAGCACACAGAGAGCTTTGCTCTGAGTGCCCACGTATCTATTGCAGAGAGGGCACTCACTGGTGTAGTCTGACCCCAGATTAGACAAAGGTTGTAATTTACCTTAATAAGAATCCTTCCACCACGGAAGTCTGGCTCACGTTTTGTGATACTGCTCTAATTCATAAAAGCACAATGGGACATTTCATTGCCTGAAGAGAGACAGTCTTTCAGATGCCCTCTTCTCTCCTCTCCAGCAGGTTTGCACAGATTCACCTTCTCAGTGAGCCAGAAGTTACACGGGATCTGAAAGCCATTAGAGCTTTCCTAATTTTCTTGTCTATCTGCCTCCATTAACTCCCCTCCCTTATTGCTTCAGTCACAGCGAGTTCAGCATGTAATACAAATTTTACTAACTCTTTCAAACTCTTAGCAAACTTCACTTCTTAGGAAAAAAAAAAGGGCAGGGGAAAAAAAGAGCAATTTTTGCTTCAGGTTCTTTGTGTTCCACACAGATTCGGATATGGGTGGACACAACAACCCTGTGCTTTAGCTGCCTTTATAACTTCTCTGGGGCAGCACTAAGTCATTACAGGCATTTACTTGACCAGTTATTTCTGTAATTTTCAAAGAAAATCTGCCTTTGCCTACAAGCACAGAGCCTGCCTTTATATACAAGTCTCTTAAATGAGAGTTCTGTTAAAAGAAATTAATCTCTCTTTGTACTTCTAAAAGAAGAAAAGAAATTTGCCTTCTGAAGTGCAAAGGGATGGGTGGCAAACTGAGTAGATCCCTGGCAAAGAGGTACTATGGCTTTTTACTGTTACAGTGTGGAAAAAAATAGCTTTGTTTATGCAGTAGACTAAGAAGTAGAGAGAGCAATTAGAGCAGGTACTGAGAGAAAACAACATACATTCATACAGCTGCTGTGAGTCTTCCAAGGAGCAAAATCAGAGAGCACAAGGATCAACCAATTAAACAGAAAGGCAGAAGAGAAAACATGGGCACCTGGGGGCCAATCCTGGAAAGCGAAGAGACAGAGGCACCTCATGGCAAAGGATGCAGAAAAAGCAGTCAGGAAATCACATCAGGTAAGTACAGATCCTGTGTCAGATTTTCATTCAGGATGACAGATAAGCTTTGCTGCTGCTTGTTGCCTTATATGCAAGCTCTAAAGATTATTTTTAGGGAAACTGAGACAATTCTCACCTGAATTTATTTCAGAGTAACATGAAATGATCAACTGCCTGCTTCTGTCAGTGTACGACGTGCCACACAACTGAAATACATCCATTTGGAAGGCACAGCTTCTCAACATCATTAAAATAACACATGGGGGAAGAGGGCACTTACATCGACACAACTGCAACTGAGCAAAATGTGAAGCAAATAAACCATTTGGCTGCAACTACAGAAAGCAATTTAGCCACTGGAATTCCATGCTGCTTTTCTGCTTTCTTGGACAAGGGGGCATGAAAACCTGCTACTGACATAGCAAACACAAAAGAGCATCTGTCAAAATACTGCTCTCTGATCTTAAACTGGCAGGGTTGCAGAGAACAACTCTGCTTTTAACTAAAGAATGAGAAAAAAAATCACCAGTTTCCTCGATTCTTAGCAGCATATGTTAATATTTCAAACTTAGCCATGTTTCTGCATAAAATGGAGCAAAAGAAAATCTAACTGTGGTGCAGCTTCTCTGGGTCAGTATCAACAGTTTAGAGTGGTCATGTGAATATCCATCCTCTTCATGTCTCAGCTGAAAAGAGACAAGTCCCAAGCAATTACCCTACCAAGCACAAGGCAAGACCAAGGAATAGACAGTAAATGAGGCAACATTAGTCATCTAGTTTGAGTACAATACACAGAAATGCTTGTGTTGGGAATATTAAACATTCATGACCAATATTAGCATAAGACTTATTGAGTACTTTAGCCAATTTTAACATTTTAAAATGGAAAAAAAAGTTACAAAATATGCAATGATTTCCAGCAGATTCGGCATTGTTGCTGCGTAAAATAAACGCAGCATCTTGTAGAGTATACCTGGTTTTAAACTTGATGACAGCTCACAGTCTGAGACAAACATAGACAAGCTGCAAAAAAGTCAGCTCCCAAAATTCATACCGTGTGCACTGAGTTCTTCCAGGTTTGCAAAGTTATTGCACACCAGGAGTTAGCACCTATTATTTCTTAGGGAAATAAGGTTAAATATACAAGCCCAAGAAGCCATTCCATTACAACTATTGTGTAATTTTTTCCCTAAGACACCTTACAGTGTCAGCAGCGATACACAGACTCTGTTCCTCACAGACTCAGAAAGGTCAATTAGACACTTGCTATCAGGAAAGGCATCCTGTACGTAGAGTGATGACTTGGTGAGAGACTGCAGTTAGGTTTGTACAGAAATGGAAGGCAAAAATACCCAAAGGATATGTTGGCAATTTTGGTTTACCAACCCAAAACTCCTAAAGATCTTGTTTGCTAAAGAGGAAAACTCACTGCTCTTCTCCCTTGTTTCATCTTGGATTTCTGAGGTCTGAGTTTTGTTAATGGTTGGTCTTGATTATGCTTTTGTACTGTTTGTGATGATCGTTCACCTCAGGTACACCATATTCTCTAATCTTCTGATTTCATGCCCAACTTCAATTAAGAAGTAAAGCAATTTAACACATGAATAAAGACTTCTTAGTGATCTTGAACTCTTCAGACAAAAACTTCTGCACAAAATGCAGGCCAACCCAAATACTAGTGAAATTACTGCTTCAGTTCATCAGCATTTTCACCATCACAACAGTGATTTTACAGACATATTCAGAAAACTAATGTAAATGGTCACGAACATCAAAGCAAATTCTCAGGTTTTACTTAGGTAAATGTTGGCTGGTTCTTTATGTCATAGTCACCAAGTTGTAACTGGAAATACCTGTGGCAAAGGCCACACCAAATCCCCTGCTGACTGAGCCTTCTCTCTAGGGGAATACACATAATACTATATCATGTGTAACCTGGTACATGTCTGTTTATAACAAGCAATATAAAAAGGATTAAGTAGGATTTGTGATGAGGATTTGTGCCTGATTTGTTCTAGTTTAGCACTTGGGAGACGCTATGACATCATAGTTAATTCCAAACCCCTTGATGTAGTTAACCTGATTTATAAGAGTATCACATTCCCACTGGGCTACAAGAGAAACAGAACACTGAACCTCACCACTCACACCCTTCCCAAAGGCACCATCCAGGATTTCACTGGAGATTTTAAGCTGTAATAAGGCAAAATCCCAGCCATTAAAAACCTTCACACACCAACATATCCACTTACTGTTTCAACAACACGCCTCTAGCAGCAGAGCTGCGGCTCCCCTGAACACCACCATTCCTTGTTCCTCCCTGTCTCCACCTAGCTAGTGAGATAGATTAGAACTGAATATAAGGGAGATCACCCCTTCTTAATCTAATAACAGATGGCATTAGTTACCTTACTATAGATACCTTACTAATGTTAATAATTGTGCAAAACAAGGAGCACTTGAGACTGCAGGATGGAACCAAACGTTCATTGTGCCAGTGCACCCAACTCTTACATGTTGCTGCCAGAGAAGGAACTCCAAGCTGAAATTCCTTCAGAGCCATTGGTACAATTGCCTGCACCTCACAATTCCCTGTACCCTGTACACTCAACTATTCCTCCACAGAAGCTTCTACCTTTGCAGCCTCGTGTAAATAAAGATTTCCTTCCCTCAGTTTGTGCCTCAGCAGAACAGCTGTCATGACAAACCTGCTGTCTAAGCACAGTAAAAATTCCAGTGAACCCCTGCACTACTGTCCAGAAGGTATGCAGCCGCAGAACCGTATCAGCCAACCTTTAAATAAAATGTGAAATGCTAGAGATTACAGAAAAAAACCCAAGCCACCAAACATTTCACTTTGTTCAGCCCAAACATCCAGCATAGAAAGAATATGACACACCATGTCTCTACTCATAGCTGAAACAGAAGACAATACACTCACTCAGTTCAGTGCCCGAGGTCTCTATGTCCCAGCACAGCTTCACTGCTGCTGCCTTCCCTCTAGACCAGGATGAGAGCAGGGAAAGCTGAGTATTGAGATGGCTGCAACTGTAAGGCCTGGAATTGCAGTCCCCCACTCTGTCAGGTGTCAGCAAAGCCCCATGATCTTGCACAATACTTGTTTCTTGCACCACACACTTCATGTAGGAGTCAGATTATTTTAAGTACAGAATTATTCTTCCCAGATCTGAGTCCCAGCCAGCAGTACACAAGAGCAGTACACAAGTTGCACTGATGGGGTTAAGGAACACACCTCTTCCCTTGAGAGCAGGGAGTTTGCACTAGTGACACCACTAAGAAAAAGGATATTTTTGTTGAAAGGTGTAGGACATGGTTGAAGCCATAAATCATCAGTGCGTCTGAAGTTTTACCTTCTCCCAGCTTGCCATCAACCAACCATCCTCAGTAGGGCCAAAGCACACAGTTCTTCCCAAAGATACTTCCAAAAGATCTCTTTCCACAGGATTTGCTGTGGTGTCTTAGGGCTGTCCCTGAATCCTGCACCATCTTCTCCTTTGCCTTTTGTTCACTGATACTGATATTTGCTCCTCTTTTAAAACCTCTCCACACTCAATATCCCACAACAGCACTACAGTGACACTGTCTCTGCAAAACAGAATTTAATCACCTCCATGGCCACAAGCAGGACAGTGTAAACCCTTCTGGGGGAGGATGTACGGCCTCTGGAAGCACGGGTGGGCCCTTATCAGACCACCTTTTGATGTGCCAGGCATACCTTGTTCCTCAAGGAATCCACAGTCCTCCAAAGGAAGGCTCATTCCAACTCAACTGCATCATCCCTGAGGAGGCTACAGTGACCTCTATTCCTAAAATCATTTTCATTCTTAGGGTTAAAACAAGGAATTTGGCAGAGAGATGGGGGAAATTAGCAGCAGGGTTAGAAGAGAATTCTTTTTTTTTGCTATTGATTCCTAGTTTTTCTAATATTATTTCTAATAATTATGCAATCAGACAGATGATGTGTAGCAGTATATAAAACAAAAAGCAATTGTAGTTAATGTTAAGAGCATCCTGTATCTTCAAGAAAGCGGAATCGGCCTTTTTTTTTTCTTTTTTTTTACTTCACCTAATATCACTCAAGAATACTCTTACAATCTCTAACTATGAAAGGATGCAAAATTAAGAAATTCCAGTAAAACTCGTCCTCTGAACACCACAGCTTATGGAACCCAGCTGTAAGCATGTGAACTGGAAGGGAACTTGGCACAATCCTGTTCTAGCCAGGAGCATTTATCCTTGCAAGATACAGGGGGAAATTTAGTTCAGCACTCTGTAGGCTCCAGATGTTTAAAAGCACACCAAAGCTCTGCTGGCACCCGAGCTGTGGACACTCCATTGCTACCTGGGTTCAGGTGGACTGCTTTGATCAAAGCACAGTGAGCTGCGGCCCAGAGCACTCCTCAGACACCAAGGAACCTCCAGGGGAGACAGTAAATCTGTGAGCGAGATCTGCCTGCTGCCTGAGAGGGCTGGGCTCTCCCAGGATGGAGGTAACAATGCAAGTCCCCTCCTTTATTCACACACTTCCTTTTCCCCAATTTCTCTCAGAAGCTGAAGTGTGTGGACAGTCCTCTAACAATTTACCCCTGACAGACCACGCTCCTCTTCACCAAACACAGTATTCCCCAAATCCTTCCAATAATGCCTGTGCTTACCACCTCTGCAGCAGTGATGCCTCAGGGCTGCACAGCGCCTGGGACAAGCTTTGGACCAGCACTTGCTAAAAATGCAGTGTCTAAATGGGCACCTCTGTCATTGGCAGTCGCTTCAGAGGTTACTAACGGGGTCACGAAAGACAGACATGGCACTCTGAGTAATTCTCATCTCCTTAGCAAATCCAGCTGAAGCAGAAGTTTGAGATACTGTTAGATTCAAAGTTTTTCTCTGCAATTACAGAAGTAAGGCTGAAGTCTACCACAATCTGCAGTCTGAAAGTCTGAGCTTTAAAGTAAGTGAGAGAACTACCACAAAATTTCTGTGGTGCATGGAAGATGGAACATGTTAAAACTCCGGTTTTATGCATTTATGAAAGAAGTCAGCAATCCTTGGCCAAAATGATTCTAAATATTAAAGGCAAGTTTTAGACAATGGAACAGCTAAAATGAACATTACAGGTGAAAACATTGTTATACCAACCCTAATGTGGGAAAATATTCATTTTATGCAAATCATAAATATTAACCTGCATAAACAAAACTTAGAATTACTCATTTTGTAAAAATAGTATTCTGAGCTATTGGTGCCATTTTCTTTGTTTCCCGCTGTGCTCCTTGGTTGACTCGCAGTCCCAGATAGGGTCTGAGCCAGTAAATGTTTCCAGATGTGAGGCTTGTATTTAATACTCCACCTAGAAGTAAATCTCATTCCCACTAGTTACTGTTTGTATAACCCTTTGGAGTTCAGCCTTAAAAAAAAAAAAAAAAAAAAAAGTAAAAAGCAAAAAAAAAAGTCCATATCCATCAGAAAGTTAAGAACTTCCCTATCCCCTGTCAAAGAGAAAGGAACAGAATCCTAGGCCAACAATCAAGGCCCACAGATCATCCATTTCAGTAAGATACAATTCCCATGGCACTTCCATGACTTGCACGGCACATGGGACCTCCCCATGCTTCTGACACTGCCCCCGGACCGAGCGGGAAGGTGAGCACGGGGCAGAGGGGACGACCTCCCGCACCTCTCCTCTGCTGCCCTGGACAGCTCAGCTCCCCAGGGCAGGCCCTGGCACTGGAGACATTCCCAAGGGACACAGGGCAGCTCCCACTCAAATGCCCAGGCAAGAGAGGAGAGCACAGGGACGCTGCGCCTGCAGCCCTGGCAGTGCCAGCAGGGCTGCCTTCGGCTGCCACAGGGCAGCACTGACCTTGGGCCGTGTCCCTGGCACCTTTTGGGCAGAGACCCGGGGATCCTGGTTTGTCCTATCCCTTCTACACCTTCCTTGAAACTCAGGTCACAGACAGCCAGAGAGCAGACATGGCAGTGCTAAAAGCTGCTTTCAGAAACTGCTGTAATCAGGTCCACGATGCTGACAGGTCTCCTGTGTCCCACTCTGTGCAGAGATAAGAAAGCAAGTGAGCCCTTTAAACACTGGCAAGAAGCATAATGGTATCTCTAAGGCTTAGCTGTCTGCAGAACCAGTAATAACTTCTACTATTATCCAGGAATCCAGTGCCTCTCAGATAATTTACCTTTCAGCACAATTTACGAGCACAAGTAAATATACACACCAAAAACCTCCTACAAAAGGATGTTCACAGACCTCAGGAGAATCTTTTTTGTGTTCTTTCTTTAGCTCCCTGCAAAAGCATAACTAACTTTTTTTCAGCTACATCACTTTGCCTCTTTCGAAGAAAAGAAGTCTTTTCTCCTAAAAATCATTTTAAAAATTGCTTTATTGATGTTAAGTTAAGAAACAAGAAAAAAAAGTAATAGAACATTTCACACAGTTTATTAAGTAAAATACAACAGCACCTCTTGGGTGCTGGAAGAATTCATGCTGCAGCCTGATGCCTTACAGCGGCCCCATCATGTGTTAATGATTACATATATTCATTCACTACCAAAAATAGTTTCCTCTAGAATTATGCACAAAGAACATTTGTCCACAGTGAATTTCAAGCCTAGCTGGTCTGCTTGGGTTACAGTTACTCCTAATTTCACAGTGGCAAAAATCCAGAAGTCTACTTTGTGCTGGCAGTTTATCTTTTATGTCGGGATATTTTCTTCAGTCATTCAAAAGTTGGGAAATTTCAGCACCTAAAAATGGAGATCTCTACTGATGGAACCAGCTATCACAATACACAAATTACCATACCAAAATCCTAATTAGCTCATCTGGAAAGAGCATATCTCTCTTCCCCCCCCCTCCCTCCTGCTTCTCCTCTCATTTTGGTCTCCTCAGGAAGCCACAAGTAGAATCATCTTGATCACTGTCACATGCCTTAAGAGATCAGTAAATGCTATCAAGACTGAAACATTTGCAAGCTTAGTAAGCAAGGGCTACAGAACCAGCAGAAAAGGAAAGGCAACAACAAACAGTGTGTGTTTTTAATGTGATCATTGTCTGAAGCAGGAGCAGCAGGCAGGCTGGAGGCTGCTGCTCAGCTCCAAGCAGACATCGAGTCCTTACACTGTAAAACGTTTGACACACATTTTAAAAGTCAGCCACATGGAAGCCTCTCGAAGATTTCTCCTGTGTTGCCTTTAAATTCTCTACTCCCCCGTCCCCCCACTTTTTTTTTTTTTTTTTTTTTTTTTCCTGGATGCAGAGAAAAATTGCTCCATTCCTGCTTGGAATCCAAAGGAGAACAGGAAGTAACGTCTGAGCTCCATAGAGATTCATTTTTATTTGCTTACAGGACGTGGTGGATTCAAAAACTGGCTTCATTTTTCAGTATCCTTAAAGGACCTGACTTTTTTTTTTTCCCTTTTTGGCAGGGAGCATGGTTGGAACTTCAAGTTCAGCCAAAATAGACAATAAAGCAGTAAGAAGGCATAATGCCAGAAATGCAAAGGCATCAGCAACCAGAGCATAATTCCACCCTTTTTTCTCTCCCCCTTCCCCCAATGATTTACAGAGGAAGATGTAAAAAACCAGAAAATGTTCTTTGTCCTAGAATGAACTCCTCATATTTTAAAACAGCCAACAAACATCTCAGACCCACTGGAGGCAAGCTAAAGAATGATATTGCTCATTTAAGCTGACAGATTTTTTTTTAATCCATATGTTTTATTGTTATGTTCTTTTGAATATCATACTTTGTTCTCCCTCTTGTGAGAAAACATTTGTACGAAGTAACAACATGTGGAATCTCTCACACAACACAAAATGAAGTTTGGTTCAAAAGTAGCCTTCCTTTTTTTCCTCCTAGCTCATGATACGCAGTTTTAAACATTATCCTCACTGGAAACAGGCCTGTGTTAGCCTCTAAGCCAAAAATGTCCCAATTAATTTAAAAATCTCATTTTGCTGTAGCAAAACTGATTTTATTTTTTCTCCAGGAGGGTCTAACCTGCAAATAATGCTATGAAGAAGAAGTGCAATGGCCAACAAAATAAGTAACGCTTCTTTGTGAGGATATGTGCAAATGTTTCCTCACATTTGCAACAGGAAGCCAGGCAGGATGAGTCTGGGGGAAGGTCTGGAAGCTGTATAGCAAAACTGGAGGGAAAGACAAAAATAGATTTTAAAGAGGATATTGTCTTCCTATCCTTGTTCGGAATTAGAAGCTAACTATTCAGTTTTTCCTTTCCATCATATAAAATTAAACCTATGTAATTCACACAAAACATCCAGAAGCCACACAATGTCTTCTATTTATTAACAACAGTCACAGAACTACCTCTGCACAAGCTTGTGTCCAACTTAGAAACCAAAAAATGGCAAACCAGAGGCTAATTCCTTTATGCAAGCAGTGCAAAGTGCACCTGAAAAATATTCACTTTTCCTTTCTAAAGAGAGGAAAGAAAAAATAAGTATGACGTGACACTTGCATTAAAAACACTTAAAACCTTAACTGAAGACAAAAATGTAGACCTTTTGGGGACATGCAAAGTATTTTTGCAAAGCATTTGTGAGGCCAGACTCTAGAAATGTAGGTGACAGTAAGGAAAGAGCCAGCAAAGGCCATCAAATCACCACGAATTTAAACAGGTGGTTTCAGAAGAACTCTGGTAGGAGCTCGCTGTGAGGTGGGGCAAATGGAATATCAGCCTGAGCTAGGAAAAACACAGCTCTTCCAGCAGAAGAGCACAGCAGAACCAACAACAAGGGGGAAAAGGGAGCGGGAAATCCTTCTCAGCTGAGCTTCATGAGTGAAATTTCACGTTCAGGAAAAAAGGTGTAGCAGGTACAGTAGGTTTAAATACAAACCAGCTGAGATCTGCACACACTTGTGTTGATCCTGTGAATAAAACAAGGCAACACAAAACAAAAACACGGAAAACTTTCACACCCCATGCAGACAATCAGGAAAACAGACCCAGAAAGGATGAAACCATTGGCTGCTACAGACTATTTAACAAATCCCTGCAGTTTTAAAATTATGAATGATTGACTGTCTGGATGCTCAGTACACAGCTGTTCGCATGAGAGATGAATCTTGCTCAGTGTCGTGTCAAAACCCACATGAAGTTAACAGGGCAAAGATCACACAGCACTCTGGGCTATTGTGAACCTCTAAAAGAAAAAAAAAATCACAATGGAAACCAGCAATATAGCTAAAAATATATCCACTAGGATGCCTACGTTTCCAGAGGAAAAATTAGATCTTTGATTATGGATGGCCTGGACACAAAGCTCAGCTTCATCTGAATCCTCATGGTATCTTGTGCAAATTCCATTTCCAGTGCCTCCCATAACCATTCTATAAAGGAAGTCCTGCTTTCTGGCTGGACTGCAACTTCCCTTCATGAAGGGATCTGTAGTGGTACTAGGGGAATGCCAGGAGCAGAATTCCCACCTGCAGGAAGGGTACCAGGACACCCTGGGGCTCAGCACTGTGCTGACCAACCCTTGCTGACTGAGGCAAATCTCAACTGCTTTGCACCCGTTGGTCTCCAACCACAAGGCCAAACCCCTGCACGTAAGAGCAGCTCAAATTTCCAAGTGCTTTTTGTGTTAAATGATCAGCTCACATCCTGAGCTCACTCCAAACTGAGCTCCACTTCACCCAACAGCTAATCCGTCCCTCTACAGTCCTAACCTGGAGTAACAACAATCAGCACAATGGCAATAGTGCATCCTCAGGATGCTACAAACCAGCACAGCAGATGCATTGGGGCAGTAACACTGTTTTGGAGTGGAAGAATATTGCTGCAATGGGCCCCAGCAAGAATCACCTGTACCTGCAAAGGGCAATACACCCAGAGAATACACTTGCAGACAGGTGCTCATGGTGAGCACCATCTGTAGAATGGGCTTGGTGTTGATGGCATGGGGTGGGGAGCAGTGTCTGGGTTTGTTTTCCGGCCCTCTTCCTTTGTTTCGCTGCCTCTAACATAGGTACAGACTCCAGCTGGAGAGACCATGTGGAATGTGTACACTGCTCCTGCAGTGACATCACTGAAAGGTGGAATCTAAACTGCAGGAGCAGCAAAGCAGGAGGCTCCAGAGCTGACCCGTGTGCACTGTAACCACGCTGCCTCAGCATCAGCAGGAACCCCCCCCTCCGTGTGTGCACATTGGCTGGTACCACGTTCTCTGCTAATGACCCAGGAGCAAGAAAAGCCCATCCCCACACGCTCTTTGTCAGCCTCGGGAACACACTGTCCAAAGGACAGGAATGGTTAAGTGGCCTAGTGGGCCTTCAACCAAGAGAGAGCGAGACCAGAGGAATGGGAACCAGGCCAATTGTCTAGACAGCAGGCAAAAAACCACGCCAGCTAAATTTAATCAGCTGCCTCCTTTACTTTGTAAAGTGAATGGGCAGATTATACACAGGGTGACACATCATTTGTGATTGAAATTGCTTTTTTAATCATCATTTCAAAATATGAACTTCATCCCAGATCCATATCCACTCTCATGCATGCACATCAAACCAAGAACCATCTCCACAATAAACAGCAGTGGCTGTGCACTCTCCCTAGTTTATGCATTCTTTTGTTGATGTCACCCCCCTTGCCCTTTTCCAGGCTATCGTAAGTTTTCTGCTCTTCCCAGAGGGTCTTAAGATTCAGACTGGCAGCTTCTTTCTTGAGAAAGGGGCGAAGTTGGCAAAGGACAAATAACATGATTTGTAACATCTACTGACTACAATCCATGGCCCAGACTGTGGTACAGAACAGCTGGCAGGATACTGAACCATAGTTCTTATTAGAGATCTGCTATTTAAACCCAGCAACTATAGCCCAATTTTGATCCAAAGCCCCCAGAGGAAACATGGTGAAACTAAAACATTAGAGGAGGTGTGGGGCCAGGCATGGGGAGAAATCTGCCTTTGGTGGTACTGATATCTGAGAGTCCTAACACCCAACTTAACTCTTCTCTAAAAGTTAAGGTGGAATTTGTTATTACAGACCTCGTGCAATACATCACCAGGCAGAACAAAAACAGGAAAAAAGGGACATCAGTAACACCTAAAGTAGAAAACTATCAACCTCAAAGTGGTGTTAGTGTCATTTTTTTAAGTTACATCTCCCACCACCATTTCATTGTCTTAAATCACTGAAATTTGAGAACACCAATATGAGTTGGTAAGATCATCTCCAGTTGTTTTTCATCTGTAACACAGCCACTGAAAATCCCAGTGGAAATTTTAATGGATGCTTGAATATTAACCTTTTCTGTTTAAAATTTCAGCTCTTCATGTACTTTGACGCTGCTGCTTATGGCAGTAAAAATAACTCTTAAGCAACTGTATTCAGAATTTGCACAGTTTTTCTTAAATATATTTTCAAAAGTATTCAAATGCTGCAGCCATCAACCTTGTAAGAGTAATAGCTCCCTGTGTTTTGGATTTGGTTTTTTTTGTTTGGGTTTTTGTTTTTTTTTTTTTTTTAAAGTAAAGTGGAATTGCTTTTCATGATTTTCTCAGGTTGGAGCAAAATAGTGTATTATAATCCCTTTTTCAAAACAGGGAATGGTTTCAACAATGAACATCCAATGCAAGGATTTCATATAAAAACTTTAAAGCTTTACAGTTCTTTTAATCTAAATCACAATCACCAATATTTATAATCAATACACTAGTTTAAAAAGAAGACTCCTACAGATGTGCTGGGCAGTGCTTCCTGAGACATTCAGTGAGTTACAGCAAGCTGACTTCTTCAAACAGCAACAGCTAAAACACAGAAGACATACTACAAGCACATTCAAAGTCCATAATCACAAGCACTGATGTCACAAATCCTACCTCCTGCACTCAGAGAACTATATGCACCATGAAATTCACACCGCAGTTCAAATAATCTCTATTTCAGACAGTATCACAAGTGATAGACCAAGTTATTTGTAAGCTTTTGATCAGATGTCTGTAAAAAACCAAATGAACTCAAGAAAATTGCATCTGATTCACAGATAATTGTGATCAAAGACATATTTACACGAACTGCTATGATCACAGCAGGTTCCCATAATCACCTCACAGTATAAAATACTGAAAAATAAACATTTTCCTGCTCACCAAAAGAAAGCATGAATACAATTTATTAAAACAACATATTACCTCTTAAAAAATGCCTGCTAACCCATAACTACAATATGCCAATAACAACAAATAATAATACACATATCTGTTGTTTATAGACACACAGAAACCCCCACAGTTTAGTTTTTTTCAACAGGTGCAACTATTGAGAGAAAAAAAAAGTCAATATGGAATCAATAGACTACTACTGAGTTAAACTATCAATACAACACTGCAGATGATTTTCAGTCAATTTGCAAGCTTTCTGTTATCTCCTGATGGCATTCCATGCACCTGCATCACACACACCAGCACAGAGATCTGCACTGGAGGTAAGAGGTTTAAAGAAAAAAGTCCCAAAATCACATATTTGCACCAGAAAAGATCCTGTTCCTCAGTGTCCTGCAGAGATGGTGACTGTGCCACCTCTCAGTGTTGGGCAGACCACGGTGGGTAAACCAAACCTCTGCAGGGCACAGGAGTCAGGGCTTTATTTCAGTCCATGTTCAAAGACAGACAACCTAAAATGGAGCCCTCGCACAGAATAGGTTTCATCCTTTGTTTACTGCTTAAACGTACAGAGCAGAAGACCAGAAGGCGGATACTGAACCCTGAAAACACGGAAACACAAGACAGAGGCAAGACAAAGTCCTGTGCTCACAGGAGAGCAAACACCTATGACAACAACTTTCTAACACCCAGAAATGCATGCAATGGAACAGAGGTAAAAATGCAAGGAAGGGAATATAAAGCAGTAAAGTGACCTGGTACAGCAAACTGGCAGGCATTTGATTCCAGGGATAAAAAGTTAAAGGAACAGATGTGTCCTGGCAAAAGGCTAGCTGTTAAAAGAACACAAACCTCGTAAGATTTGAGTTCTGGTTTTGATTTCAAACCCATGAACTTTAAGTGGATTTGAAATCACACAAAACATGTTCAGCCATTCATGTTTATAAGAGGAAGACCAGACAGGCAAGCTCTGGTTGGGGCAGGGACACAGATCCCCCTGTGGCTCCCCAGGCAGGCCCTGAACCCCTTTGGAGCCAGCACAAAGGAGTGACCACAGCTCGCAGTGCCCTCCGGGCTGCCAGAACCCAGCAGCAACTTGGTCTGGGCTCTGCTGTTGGTGCCAAGTCTACAAGGAAATGTTTCTATTCAAGGAGGCAAGTGGGGGTGTGGGTGCCTCCTGCACCATGTCAGTGGCCTGGCTGGAGCTGTACCCCACACACCCCACAGCACTAACACTGCAGTGACCACAGGCTAGGAACACGGGAGAGAAACTTGCAGAGATCAGGAACGACTCTCACAGGCAACCAGGAATAATTGGGAAAGGGGAACAGCATTTCAGGCACACAGAACGCCCATTAGACACCTACAGAGAAGCTTGTGCATCTGCAATCTCCCTTGCTGTTCCAATCTCATTAACAGGTCTACTGCAAGCTATCACCCCTCTCCAAACACTTTTTTAAAAATAATTTCTTTTAATTATATGTAAGATTTCATTCATGTTTGGAAGCCCAGAACAAGCTTCAAAACTGCCAGGTAAGTGCCCCGTTAGCTCAGACTCCCATGCACCTGACACAACTGCACCACCTTTCCCTGAGATGCCTCAGTCTTCCCTTGGAAGGGCATATCCCAATTCTGTCCTAAGGGAATGTGTTCCCACCACACCCGGCTCGGATTCAACCAAGAAAAGCAGACAGCGAGGAGATAGTGTTGCAGTTGGAGTCTGATGTTCCCTGTCATCTGGGACAAGGCTCTTCCCCCAGAGGGTGGTTGGCACTGCCCAGGCTCCCCAGGGCAATGGGCACAGCCCCAAGGCTGCCAGAGCTCCAGGAGCGTTTGGACAACACTCTCAGGGGCAGAGTGGCACTGCTGGGGTGTCCTGGGCAGGGGCAGGGATCGGACTGGATGGGCCTTGTGGGCCCCTGGCAGCTCCTGGCTCCATGGACACCACGGCCCTCTCTGGAACGGGCGATGTCCCGCACGGGCTGAGCGGCCGTGCAGAGTCACTGCCTTCTGCAGAGAACACCAGCACTGCTCAGGACCAAGAGCAGCAAGAAACTCATCCTGCAGCTTTTCTGCTGTCCAGCCAGTTCGGTCAGAGCACATTCTTTGGCAAAAGACGTTAACAAAGACCCAACAAATCAAACATCAATGTGGTAATCTGCCAGAGGGGAAGAGAAGAGGGAAGAGAACTGGCCGGCTTTAGTATTAAGCACACTTTGTGTTATCCAACAGATCCAAGAGTAACACACAGTAACTGGACTCTGTACAGCAAATCTATTACACTGACTGCTCTCAAGGTATGTCTGCTGTGATTGCAGAAAGAGCAAAATGCCTGACTCTGGATGCCTCAGGAATAAATATGAATAAATTTATATTTTCCTAGTTTTGAGCTAGACCTAGTCAAAATTTTTCCATGGAAGCTGTTCCTCAACAATGAACACGGTTTTCAATAAAGCTCCCCCCCCCTTTTTTTTTGTGAAATGTAGCTGCTTTTGGATGCCTTCCTGAGATGTAATCCAGCTAAGAAAACAGCACCCTAGAGCAAGTAAGCTTACTGTTATAATCAAAACCTGAAGTTTTCAGTTTTTTGTTTTAAAGCTGCGATTTCTCTTTGGTGAGAACACTTTGGTGAGAACCTGTTTTTCTGGGCATTTCCATGCAGGGAACCCCTTCAGAATTCCAGGGTACAGAGACACTTTAGATTTTACATGTGCAAACCATCCTTTTTTCCAGTTTCCGTTTTCCTTTAGGTAGAATTTGCAAGAAAACACTGATCCTGTGAGATCACAGTGTGCTCGGAGCCTGTTCAGCGCTAAGGATCCTTAGGACCTGTGGCCCTGCAACACCAGCTCCTGCTGGGAGGTCTCAGACCGTTCAGCAGCAGATGTTTCAAGACAAACAGTGACAAACTTAACTAGGGATCCTGCTCTGGGTGACACTTAATGACAGTTCAGGTGATACCTCAACTGTGCTTTCTGCAATGGCAATGGGACAATGATTTCATATGCTAATGTTTCAGAGTGCACCAGGTTTAACTCCTTGAGAATTAAAAACAGATTATATTTCAAATAAAGAATAAATGTGCATCCTGATTAATCTCTCCACTTTCAAAGTCAAGAAAATCTTAAATTAAGGCCTTTTAACCTGCAAAGCTTTTCTGTATCATCTTTAAAGATCTACTTTTCAGTATTTCAGCAAGGAACAAGTGCTCCTAGACAGAAACCACAGTACCCATCCACAACAGAGCTACATGTTTACTGAAAAAAGAGATTAATCCATGGAAAAAGTTGCCCAGTAAATGAAGTGCTGCCCCAAACTACTTTGTGGCAAAATGAATAAAATAAATTAGAACCAAGCAAATTGCTTTAGACTTGAGAAAAAAAAATCGTTGCCTATAAAATCTGCATCTAATACATAAATTTTGTTTTAAACCCTTTACATAACGACAGCAAGATTCAATGCTAAATAAAAAGCAGGCCATGTTAAATTTAACAACTGACTTTTTAAAGTAATGACTTCCTATTTTTCTACATTTCTAATGAAATAAGCAGTCCTTATATGCTAGAGAGTCTGGATTTAATTACTTTCAGAGATATTTAGATTAATACTCTCCCGTGGAGAATACTTTCAAGACACTGATCAACAGATTCCTAAGATTAGGTTAAGAACTACATTCATCATAAGTACTTTCTCTCTGTTCTACATAGTTTCTTTATATATTAAAAAATATAGTGCAAAGATATTTCTTTTTTTCTTTCCCTTCCCCAAGCCTCCAAATCAGCAAGTCTGGCCACAGTAACAACTGCAGAACAGCAAGTGAACCTGTGAAACATGCCTGCTATGATGTTGGGGCTGCAGCACTCACCCTGATAGCTGCTGCAGAGGTGTGCACTTCTAAGATGCTTTTCATAGTTACTCAGTAATTTCATGCTATTTTATCCAGTCACAATACCTCCACTGGATTCAAGACTGCAACCTTGTTCTATGAGACAGCACTGATGGATTTCAAAATAACTGCTCACATGATCAGTTTTGCTTGGCTGTGCTGCAGAAATGAGTGCTGGCCAGTATTACAAACTCAGTGGAACATGCAGTAAGTGTCACTGAAAACGGATAACCACACTTACTCCACAGCCATGAAACCTTTCCAGCTGCCTTTTCTGCCCCAGAAAGCCCATCTGCAGGTTTCCACACCTGCAGTTGAGTACGCAGGGAGATGCACAAGTAACTCCCTTCTAGTGGAAGAAAAAGATTTAAAGCATCATCCTACTCCACACCTACTAACTAAGCAAGCGGAAGCCATCCTGCACACTGGAGGATTTCATAAGGCATCGCTTCAGGGTCAGGCAACACACATGCAACTAGAACTGAGCAGAAAGAGGAAGTGGTAGAAGACTAGAGGGCAAATGGAACTAAAAAACTTCATGTCATATTTTATACCTCATAAAAGCATCAAATGTTCTAGCAAAACCTACAAAGAGCTATTATCTTCCTCTATGTAAAGCATTCTTCCTTTTTCTGTCTTCCTCACCTGTGACATTTTAGGAACAGCACTGATCTTAGGCCAACAACAAGAGAGTTGTAAATTTCAACAATACACAGGTCAAATGACAAAGGGAAGCATTCACTTTTATAACAGATGATGCCACTCCAATTAGAGAAACAACCACATTATTTTCCCCACATTTATTTTAAGAGAAGTATAATACATTTCAAACATCACTTCTGAAAAAAAAATAAATTAGGACTAATATAGATTTCCCAGGGAAAGAGCTGGGTGCAGGGGGATGACCAACACACAAAGCTTAGAAGGCAAAGCCATTAAATCCAGCTTACAAGAATCATGTGTCTGGAATTAAAAGAAGGTATAGCATTTCAGCATGTTTTTCACTAAAGAGAAAAAAAGAATTTCAACTCTCTCTCACTTTTCCAAACATTGAAAAAATATACCAGAGAAGACATTTAGAAACAGTGTTGGAATTGCAACCTGTGTAGTCTGTAATGGAAGTCTGCGCCACGTTTACTGGGGGCAACTCAGTGTCTCCCTTCCCCGCCTTTGTCCTTCACAGCTCACTCTGAAAGGGCAGGGAACACACCAGTTTACACACAGGCACCTTTCTGTACGGCTACAGGACAAGTTCTGGGGCCCAGGACGTGCTCCTGAGGTTCTGCCACCCCCAGGAATTTCTGTATATCCATTTCATTAACTATTCTAACAACTTGTGGGTAGAGACCAGTTAAAGGAAATACAGTTTGAACTTTCCTTACATGCCAGCAAATTAAATAACTGTGCTAACTGTTAATTCAGCATACTAAAGTCATTTTAGCAATTCTGAAAGGTTACAGAATGAGGGGCAAATCCAGAGGAGCTGCACTTCAGTATTCACCATGTATTCCTAAGGAGCCAACACAGAAGCCCTCAGCTTCTCTATCTATTTCAACATTTCAGTTGTTCCAAAACAAAAAAGCTGCTGGGAATGGAGTGGATGCACCCACTTTATCTCTGTGTGCTTCTCCTCAGTATCACTAGTAGGGTACAGATAGCTCTGCTTGTGTCCAAGCTATCCAAGCAGAGGGCAGCCTTCACTCCTGGCACATTATTCAACTGCAATGTTTTTGTAACCTCTGCTGGCTGTCTAGCTTCTCCAACATGAAAAACGTCACATAAATAAGACAACCGAGAGCTGGGTTGCAGCAGAACTTTGTCAGGATTGTTAAGCAATCATTCATCGGCAGACATGACATCCCTACTGAAAGGACTTTTTTAGTTTATTTTAAGGGTACACAAAGCAGACGAGAGGAGTCAAAACACTGAAATCATCAACACTGACCTCCACTAAGAAGGAAGGGGTATAGTAGAACCACCGGTAGAACCACTAGTAGAACCACAACATACAATGAAAGCAACTACTTTAAACTCACCGGAGTGACAATTCCGAAAAGTTTACAATAATTTTTCGTAACTTAATCCTGGAATGTAGGAACAGCTTTTTCTAGTGTACTGTGTGGAAGCTAAAGCAGTATTTGTTGCTTGTTTCTACACATACAGCTAACAATGAGGTGGCACCATTTCCACATACAGGCTTCATATTCCCAACATGAGCAGCCAAGGCCTGCTGAACTAGCTCCTGCAAAGTGGCAATACATTCCTATCCATGCTGCAATTCGACTTTGAGGATAATCTTGTTGTCACACAAGCAAACCAGTGATAAATTAACATACAACAGGATTCAGGCTTAAATATGCATTAAAATATCATTCACTATCAAAGTATGGCAAAAGAAGAACACTGAGTCTTCATAATGGTAATGCTCAGCAGACTGATTTTTTAAGAAGTCCTTGAAAACATTTTAGCCAGCCAAGACAGTTTTGATTCAGCCAAGCTGGAGCAGCCACACTAGGTTATGTTCGAGCAGTGTGGGAGCCTTCAGCAAAGTGAAACCCAATCCAGCAGCACAAAACTGACAGTGAGCCAACTGGCCAGGACGGAACTCCACGGAGCTGTGACCAAGAGACAGCCTGAACACCCCCTACATCACTGAGAGAAGCCCCACTGGGACAGCCTGCCTTCTCTCCACTGCAGACACCATGCAGTGGAAACCCCTTAGATTTTAAACGGGCTCTTTACGTTTGTCCCAACGCACAATCTGGTATCTGGCCACATTCTGAACAAAGTAGAGACAGATATGTGCACAAAAATCCACACTTGCCTGGCTTTTCCTCATTTGTCAGGAGAAGCTCGGTTCCATTCTTAATGCAGACACAGGCACCCTCTTTAGAAACTAAACAAAGGGAGATAGGACTAATGAAGAGGCCAGCAAACCAGCAGCTGGATCTGTACTGCATATTCCAGCCTGTTCTGAGCCCGTGTGTCCCAGGCTGCCAGCGAGTACAGGTGGTGCTGACAGCCGGCAGCCTGTGCTCACCAGCACACAGCACTAGCTGAACTCCTTTTATTTACAAGCCAACCAACACTCAGGACTGACAGTTTTCCTCCTAAGTTTTCCATTCCGTGTACTCTGTTAAAATATCAGCAAATAATACGAAGGAATAAAAGGAGAAAACTATGAGAGCAAGCTTAGCCGTTTGCATTTTGAAATTTCGGTGTTAGAACTTCTAGCGTTCCCTCTTCCCTCATCACTTTAAAGTATCTTGGATAAAAAATTAAGGTTTGTTTTACTGGAAGTACTAGCAGACTTTAAGAATTGTTTACAAAAACAATCCCACATCCTTCAATCTTATTCAGTTGTACAGATCTTCACCCCAACAGAAATAACTTATTGCCAGTAGTCATTCATTTCATCAAATTTCACTAATAAGCCAAAATAATGGGCTTGTGAATCAGTTGTTTTATGGAAGACAAACTATTATTTGGTAGAATAATAGTAACAAGCCACAGTGGAGGTTCTGGTAATGCTGCCATCTGACCACGAGCGACTTTAAAAAACAAAGACAGACCAACCAGTGTTTCTCGTACCTGAACTGCACCTCTCAATGAACTAACAGGAGGATTCAAAGGGTGGGAGTCATAAACAGGTAGGGGAAAACTTAATTAAAATATTGAGCTATTAAAAAATAACAAGAAAAACAATAAACCCAAATGACCTGATTTACAGCTGGAAGCAGCTCATTTCCTCCACGGGAGTCAGAAGCAGCTCTAATTCCCTGCTGCAGGGATTGACCCCAGTGAGGGAACTACCACTGCCTTAACTGCTGGCAGTTCCCCCGCCCCAGGCAATACAGACAGTATTTACCCCTGCAGCTGACTTCCATGCCTCCCCCCAAACACCCCGAGCAACTGAGCTACTGCCAGCAATTACAATAGTAGAGCAGTAAATTTTTCCTTGGGAACTCCTCAAAAAGGTAAGTCCAAACAGTGCTGACATTTACAAAAAGTTTAGGAAACACTCAGCTACTCTATCCACAGCTTCCTGGGCAAAAGAGATTTTGATCCAGCTAGACAGGCCTGAAACCAGGACTGTGCTATTTTTCAGGTTTATAAAAAGCTTTCCTATCTCAGTATAAGAGATCCATACAGGAACTGAAGCCCAGAAACCACACAGATATTCCAACACTAATTTCAAACACTAATTAGAGAAAACTTCCATTTCACTGTCTAGTAATGCTGTAGGTCCTGTTTTCATGCTATGAATTGATGGCACTCTATACAAACATAGATTCTTCTTCCTCTCTGCCCACCAGAGCACTTGGCATGAAGTTATCTACCTCAAGATTCACATTCCTTAAAAAAAAAATACAGGTTTTTGATACAGAATATGTTAGCTATACCCTCTGATTAGTCTACATTTTACTCTCCAACTGTTCTGCAAACAATTCTCTCAATTCCATCCTTCCCATGCATTCTCTTAACTGAAAAAAAGGCATTTTCCACAGCGTCTCTTAGTCATGTAGTAGGCAAAGGTATACAGCATTACCCTATGGGTTTGGACTGTGGGTTTTTTCTACGAATGGACAAACACAGCATCATTCTGACGATTTCCAGTTCTTCTGTGAATTTTACATTATTTGCAAACAGGAAACTAGAGCATTTAAAAGAAAACATCAGCCCATGTACAGTCTCAGCATGAAAACTCCGAAAGTCTAGTAAAAACAGAGCAGGTTAGTTTCATAAAATCACTAGTTGTTTTAAGGTCATTTATTTTTACAACTTCATCTATTACTTTTGGTAAATATTTATATTTTGAAACAAATTTCCAAACAGGCAGCCCTCTCCTCCAAGCTATCACAGGAGAGGGAGGCATTGTATGGCTGAACCCCCCCAAACCACTGCAGGTCTCGACCCCAAGCACCAGCCACTACCTTCACTGGCTGGCAGCTGTGCTTTTTAGGAGGCACTTTGTCACGAGTTTTTAGCCATCAGCGCACTTGTAGCAAGCGTGGGTAGAGCCCTTGTCAAATCATCATTCATGAAGCCTAGCCATGATTGATTGTCACGAATTGCCACACGAGGTGAGGTTTCATTAAAGTACCTCTCAGCAGGCAGAGGGACAGCATTCAGACTGTCCTGTGTCCTGTGTTTCGTGAAAGGAGAGCTGACAAGGGCTTTGCTGAGGCAGCTGGAGCAGGGGCCACTCAACTCAAATTAGAGGCTCTACAGACAGTAACGTGGTCACCTGACAGCAAGTCAGAGACGATGCACAAACGAAAATCGCAGCTAACTCAACTAGGAGTGTTTCAGCACAAGATTCAGACAACACCTGCAGACCAGTCTGAGCTTACTTCTGAGTCACATTTAAAGCCATTAAATACTGGCACGAACACAAACCATTTTGAAGTTATTCATGGCACATGCATCACTACTACTGTTATGAGTATGAACAGAGGTCCACCAGCATTCTGCACCGTGTAAGAGGTCACATACCCAGAAGTTCATAAAGTTTGACAAACTACTAAGCTGTCCTTACTTTACATCTCTTTCTTCATTAGACATGGGTAAATAAAGACTGCTCAAACGGAGATAAAAACCACAGAGGCCAGTTCAGCAACAGGTGTCAGCAAGAGCTTGGGGGAGGCATCATTACTGAACCCCACAGCACCCAAGGAGTATTTTACATCCCTAAACCTGTTCTGTGACAAGGAACCACAGGTCAAAATCAGCCTTCAAAATGCAAAGTGAAATCCCACTCAAAAAAAAAAAAAAGAAACACGGAAGTATGAATGACTCAAAAGAATCACTCCTACACTCCTGGCAGCTACTTGGGAGTTACAAATGTGTTCAGATCTATTAATTCAAAGGGCTGCCTGAAGAGGGAAAATCATGAAAAACGTGAAAGTTAAATGTTATTGACAATTAATTCTTCTCCATGTTCTCTCTGCATTCCCCCTCACAAAGCTAAAGGTAGAAAGAAGGTCTTACTTCTGACCAATACACGACAAGCTTCCAGCCTATATCAAAGAAGAGAGCGGACACTGCCGATCAACCTTATCATTCGCTAATTCCCTAGTACAGGATGTTACACGCACCTATTCCATTGCCCGGCTCGGTCGGCCTGCATCCTCCACACACAGCCCATCACAGACAGCTCCGTCGCACCCTCCCAGCACGGCACCCGTTCCCCAAGCCTTGCGCGCAGCCCTTCCCCGGCAGGACACGGCCCCCCTGCGCGGCACCCTCACTTTGCTACGGGCTCTGGGCGTGTTTGGGGGCTCCTTCCAGCGCCGCTCCAGCCGCGGGGCCCTCCCACCCTCCGCAGGGACAGGGGCCCCCCGGCCGCCCGTACCTGCCCGGGAGCGCCGGGCGGGGCTGCGGGATGCCCGCTCACCTGTGCCCGCAGGGCCGGGAGCGGGTCCCGCCCGGGGCAGGACCGCGCCCGGGGCCGGCTCTCCCAGTCCTCTTCGTAAGGGACACTTCTCCGGCTTTGCTGCACGCTCAAGAGGCTACGAAAGCCTCTTTAAAGCATTTCCTACTGAAGAAATAAAGCTCGCCTAAGAGACTCTATTTATGCGGCACCTTCACTCCCAGAGAGCTTTACAAGCCACGGCCCTGACTCTGGGCACTGAGCACTTCGGTGCCACTCCCTGCCAGACTCCAGCTATCTATAGGATCTGGATTTACACGTGCCTGTGTCCCCTCCAAGGCACAGCCACTTCAGGCTAAGGAACGGATCCCAGCGGGCGTGCAGAAGTGCAGGGGTTTGGTCAGGGAGCTCCGGTTTGAGTTTGAAACAGAATTAGACAGAAAAGACAAGAAACTATTTGATACTTCAGTGCTGAATGAATCATTAAAGGATTAATCAAATTACTCACAGCTCCACAAAGATGCTGAGCAATAGTGTTTTGCTTTTCAGTCACCTTTTGCATCCAGACCCACAGAGGTGAAGAGACTGGCCGTTTATTTTCAATACAACACACCTGTCAATACTTTCCCACTAAATATGCAAAAAATTTCAGTCAGGATCTTTGGACTTGGAATGAAACCCATACAGCAATTGCTTAAAACAACAAACAAACCCCCCAAACAAACATTATTTTTCAAAATATCCATTTTAGAATCTAAAAGGAAAAATATTTAAGACAGTAATATATACATTTTTAGTGATTTTTGATATATGCTAAACTTGTAAGAGAAGTTACCTGAAACCAGTTAGTTAACATAAATTGAAGGAAAAACAAACTTCAAAAGACTGTGGATGTTGTGGTTCATAAATTGGGGCTCAGTTGCAGCTTGCTGGTATGAAATCCTTAAAACACCTGCAGTCTTCCAAACCCTTGGTGATCTGGGGCAAAATGTAGCTCATGTCTCCTCTAATCAAACTTTTGTCTCTGTTCTCAGTCAGATTGTTATTTCCTACTTAATGTATTAACTCTCTAGTTTGGAGTGACCAAATGCTAGGAGTAAAGCCTTTCTGTGTACAGGGAAAAGTTCATTCCCAATTCACAAGGAAAATGGTTCAAGTGGATTTAGGTGTCTACACGTGGGCAGAACCGTATAAGCAAAGCTTTCACCTGACCAGGAAATACTGGGGGAAAAAAATTAAAGCATGGGTGTAATTGAAATCTTATAGACATCAATAAATTGGAAATGTTTTGTGTTAAAGATACTAATATTTACTTTCAGCTGATTAGATGCTTGTGTACATGTTATGCGCATAAATAAAATATGAGAATTAGTCACCATTTGCACATCAATATGAATACCTAAGATACTCAATTGTTATGTTTTAGGACTCTTATCTTGCCAAACAAGAAACTTGACAGCATTAGTATCAAATCAGTATGATTTCCACACTGCCTTGTTTTAGATACCAACACTGATTGCTCTGCCAGGTGATGTGGAAAGGCCTGACATTTTCAAGTCACATTCATCATAATTTTTAAAAGCATCTTCTATCTTTTATTCAAAGTTTGTCTCCACCTGTTTTTGCCTGTTGAAAACAGTATGTACACAAAGCCTCTGGAAGGCTTTTCATGCCTGCAGAAATGGAGCATTAGTAATTTGTTTGAAGAAGTTAATATGATAAACAACAAAATTCTGCTACCGATATTCCAATAGCAAGGTGCGATCTATTTTAGCAGGAATTGCTTTGAGCTTTCAAACTTGGGTTTAGCTGAATCGTTATTTATTTATACACAAAGTGTGCAGTTGAAATTTCATAGTAAAACATTAAGCTGTGAGCACACATACTTGCTACTTTTTTGACACCTGATCTGGATGTTTGTCCATGTATCATGGCAAATAGAAAGCTATATTGTAAAATGCAGTTTCAGTTCTAGTTATGATTTCCTTACTACTTTTTAAAATTTCTTTAGGTCTGACATTTTTTATATTTATATCCCATAGAGAGGATTTCTTTATGATTTTTTTTTCAAATGTAAGCAGCGGTTTGGTACGGTTTTAGTTGAAAGATGAACATTAGTGGTTTGCATTTCTATATCTCAAAGTTAGATATCATACAAAACATATTTTCAACCTCTAGTAAGAAAGAAAATACCACCTCTAGTTAGCAAAGAATTTTTTGAGTCAAGCATAGCTTCCTAAACAGTGCTGGAGTGTTTAGGTTCCCACCAACAGCTCATATGGCAGCATTGCTTAAAAAAATTACTTGAACAAGTTCATGACACTGACAGCACCAAAGCTTCCTTTCTGAAATCACATGGGGAAAAAAAAAATCTTAAACCAGCATATTGTCTTTTCCCTTATTATTAATAAAGTTACATAAAGAGCAGATAAACTAGGAAAAAAACCCCAAACTTAGAAAACTACTGGAATCTTGACTATGGTGCCAGTTAAACTGGCAGCCTTGAAGCAAATCAATGTTGTTTCAGTTGTTTCCTAAGGCTGGAAAACCAAACTGTAACTGCTGTAACCAAGCTAGATAAGCACAAGCTATTGGCGCGGGCTTCATTGTACTTACAAAATAAGAGCCAACAGCAAAATCAGCTGGAAATGATGAACCTAGTGGAATTTTACAAGGAGAAACATAAGAATTATGTGTTCTGTCATGCCAAAACTGCATTGCCATACTTGAAGAAAACTTGCTATTGAAAATCAGTAATTTAGGCAAGGAGAACTACACAGGTGAATGTATTTGCTTATAAAAATATTTCATTAATTTTTTTTCCTTCAAATTAAAAAAAAATTAAAACCTTTGTAACCCAACAACAGATCTAAAGTTAGAATAGATAATGGCAGTGAGATCTGACACCCCGTGTCATACAGGATTAGCTTCTCACAGACATGTAGTTCTTGCTGAGTAAAAGCAAATATGTGACACCAGACATGAGGCATGCAATTCGGAGCTGGCAACAGGAGAAGCATGTATTGCAGTTCTGGCCTATTTGCTGCTCATTGGTTCCTTTTTTAACACCTGGCTACACAAGAGTGACTGTACGTGAACAACACAGTTGATACACAATTTAGGCCTTCTTTGAATGGGACCAGCAATGGAGTTTGCAGGGAACAGGAATTGTTTATCTAGCTGATCCCAGAAATACTAGCTGGAAATGCGTATACTCCAAGGATTTAGACACCTTACAATTGGCAACAGAAAAGTCCCAAACCATTTTCTGAGTAGGAGCAGCAATGTTCTCTTTCAAAAAAGGAAAAACAGTGTTGTGGATCAAGCACAAGAAAAAGAGGTTTTCCCCTTTTAACCCAGAGCTGCGGAGTGTTTGATCACATGTTCACTTAAAATAAAAAGAGTTGCTCTCTGACCACCAACTAGAATACGGAGCTCCCCCTCAGTGCTTTAAACACCATATTGTGAGGTCAGTCTCTGATTTTCCATCTCTGGTTCACGGAGCCCATAATTCTCTGTGTACCTGCCAGCACTTCCAAGGAGACTGAACAAGCAGAATGTTGCTGATTTCTGAAGCAATCAGGGCAACTTCTGCTCTTGTTCTGAACTTGATCTGATGTCACCTGACACTGCAAAATGGCACAGAAAACTCTGGGTTTCTGCCTCGCTTTTCCTGCCTTGCTGTCTGTTTCGGGAGGAGAATCCTCACCTCAGGTTTTTGGAAAGGCAAGTTCCAGCTCCCCACGATGATGAGGCAGAACAGAACGCAGACTGTTTATGCCATTTGGTAACTTTCCTGAGTTCCTGCAGCTATGTGTGCACTTCTCCCCTCTCCTAGGGCTGTTGCCAAGCTGAGCCAAGCAGGTGGATTTCTGGACCTGTGAAGAAACCCCAGAGATCCTGAGGAGCTCGGGCAGGCTACGGAGGCCCCCTGGAGTCGGAGTCACTGCTCCAGCCTGTCTAGACTTCTCCAGCACTGCCTTCATTCAATCCCAAAAGGTTGCATCACTTAGACCCCCACTACTTCAATTAACAGGCACATCTCCGTCTGAGATCTTGAGAGGTTTATAATTAACCTCACGTGCAGTCTTCCGAGTCCTTGCTCAGAGTTGGCAACATGGGTGACCCACACAGCAAAATACACCAACAAAACCCACAGTCTATCAACATTCCTAGAGATAAAATCAGAACTGACGAATTTGTCTTTCAAAGCAATCTGCAATTACAAACAAGTAAATAGAAATGTTAAAAAGAAGTTACCATAGACTAGATTTCCACAGAAGTCAGAATCCCCAGTAACAATATGCATTTGGTTTGATTCACCAGTCAGGTACATGGAGGATTACAGGATCCACTTCAATGCCGTGTGTCAGGAGAGGACCAGAATATGGGGACCCACAGGCACATCACTGTGCTGGGAGTGCTGAGATGCCAAAAGCATCAGATTTTCTAACTGCTGTTAGTAAAGTATCTGCATAATTTTCAGCAGTGCTTGATGGGGAATCAAGAGGAGCCAGAAGATTAAAACCAAGCATGAGTATGATTAAAATCATACACAGAAACTGCTGGTTTATTTTAATGCAAGAGGACAGTAATACAGTGAGCACTGGCTAGTAATGGTACAGCAGAAATATTGCTATGTCCGTATTAATTTAGCACAGGTCCAAGTCAAGTACAACGTCCAGCTCCTGAGGGTATGACCGATGAACAGGAAAATGAGAGAATTGCTACTCAGAAAATCGCACGGCAAAAACTGCAGCTAGATTAAAAAATGAAACATGGCTTAACTTTTAGCAAATAATACACAGTTATAGGTATTAACATGGTAGTTAGTTTTTCTCCTATACTGTGGCTTAAGCCAGTCATCACAGTAGATGTCAGCAGTATGTTTTATTTGCTAGAGCATGTCTCTGTCCTGCTGCAGCAAATAATGTACTGTCAGGTTTTGAGTTACTCAGCTGCACAAACAGGAAAGGCCTGAACACAGGGATACGTGTTTGATTATTATGTATTTGCTATTTTAGCATTCTTCCCTTTATCATGCCATAGTGTTACACACGTGCACCAAGCTTTAAAAACTTGGTGTTTTGAACCTGGCAGTATTTTTAGTGGCTGAACAACAAGGGGGGGTTGTGTGTAAGGAATGGACTGACTGCACTATAATGACTGGCATCAATCAACAGCGTTCGCCGAATCGCACCTGCCCTGGCCTGCTGCACAAGGCTGAGTTTGCTGCAGACATGCTCGAGGCAGCTGTGGGAGAGATCTGTAATGAGAATGATGGAACCCCCCAGCTTAACAGGGGGTTTTGGTGCTGTTGTGTTTCACTGCACTCAGAGGCCAAAGTGCTTTAAACAGGTGACTTTACCAGGTAAGCACATTGTTTCAATAATATATTTGTTTTTAATAATACGCTAGTCTATAATAACCTACAATAGTATCTCAAACTGATATTATCTATGAAATATAAGATCCAATATAATTCAATTAAATACCAGTCTAACAATTTTTATGCAAATTACTTTACTCCATCTTCCCCATTCTTTTATCTCTGGAGATCATTCTCAATTTCCTTTTCTGCAGCTTTTCTAGTGCTACACTGCATTTTGGTAATATCACCACTGAAGGTGAAGATAATATTTCAACTCTTAAGCCTACCAGAAAATTATAGTTAGATTTATATCCACTTTTGTCACACAACTTTGCTTTCCAGTGATTTTTCAGAGTGCTTTTCCATGAAGTCGAGACAGTTCAGACAGGACACCAGCATTGTTTTCAGTCTATTCTGAATTTCAGACCAGTTTTTAAGTCAATAGCCTCTGTACAAGAACGTTCATTACAAGGAAGGCTGTTAGCACATCCTAGATCAGACTCTTCCCGTTTTAAGTCCCAGTTGCATATAACCTTGCCAAACATTAAATGCTTGGGCTGAAATTTTCCAACACATCTCAGCTTGAGACACAGACATTGTATGGAAAATTTCAGCTAAAAAAATAGAACAGTTTCCAAGAATGAGGGTAGGGGAAAAACACTGGGGGTGGGAAGACAGACAGAAGTCAGAGACATTTTCACTGCAGAGCCCACTTTCTCTGATGCACTGCCCTGAAACTGGCAGGAAGGAATAATTTTGTTTAAAATTACACTTTTTTTTTTTCCCTCCCCCTGCGAAAATCAACCCAGCGTGAGCTACTTATTAGCCTTTCAGAAACTGGGGCCTGGGTGAGCTCCCCCCAGGCTCGGAAATGGGAAAGAGCTGCCCGCTGGGCTGGCCTCACTCAGCCCCGCGCAGTCTCGACGCACGCAGCCCGTGTGCAGCCCGAGGGCTCCGCAGACACTCCCAGCACGTGCTTCTGCAAGCCCCTGGCCCCCAGACACTGTCACAGACACCCAAAACACCAAGCATGAGGCAAACCCATTACACCGGTTTGGTGCAGGAAGAAAGCAGCACGAGCTGGAGGAAGAGGTGGGAAGGAATTGCTCATACAGTCATTGAATGAAGAGCCAGGGCGACCTAAGGACCAGGCTGCCTGACCATCCAGGCATCATGCCTCAGCTAACTTTGAGGCAAACTTCACTTCTTCAGTTTCTCAGGTAAGAGCTTGGTCTCTCAAATTCATATTGCACAATTCTTTGGTTTGATTTTGCTTGTTTAGAAATTGAAAAGGAAATCATGAACAGCTACAGTTCATATGAGCTTTGTTAAGTGTTTAAGGAACCTTAGCATGATTAAGTCTTTTTAATGAGGGAAGAAATCTTAACTATGCTAAGACACTGTAGATGCTTAAGTCTCCTTAGGAATTTAGAGTAGCCCAGCCATGCCAGGACACCAAGCTTAAAGAAATTTTAATTGGTTAATAAGCCGTAAATTCTTAACCTATCTTAAAAGAGTTAAGTGCTATAATCCCAAATGCTTGATTCTTTTATCCAGTCAAAACAATAAGATCAAAACTCTGAGCCTCTGATGTTCAGTATAGGTTTCCTTTGTATTGGTGGGCTGAAGTCTGCAACCGAAGTCCGAATCCACACTCAACCAAATCTTCATGGTCAGGGAGCTCAGCCTGCTTGGAGCCATTTGGATGAATTTGAACTAAGAGTTCAGTTCTAAACACTGGTTGCCTGAAATTATTATCCAACTTTTTCTTTCCTGCTGGTATTTGATACTAGTAGAGGTAATTTACCGACCCTTCCTGGTTAAATACCATCAGGCCAAAACCTCAGATGAAGGCCGTTGAACAGGGCAGTCACTCTAAACAGAAATCTCTGACTGTGGGGTCAGTAAGCCACAGGGAATGTGAAGATTAAGGCAACGTGCCAGGAAAATATATAGAATTAAATTAGCCAAACTAATTTAAAATATTATGTCACAATGAGATAGACATACACACATTGAATACATATAGCAGAGAAAATACACATTAGAAAGCAGTGACTTACTTGCAATTTTAATAATTATTTCAGGAAAAAAGGAGCTTTTGAAACCATCTAATACATGTGGGCATAGTGATCCTACACACTGCTGCTATACAGGTCACAGATCAGTATTTCATTAACAGCAGTGCTATGTTTATATGTTTTCTAACTTCTTGTAGAAAATTAATTTATGGTCAGTATGAGATCCTCATGAGTAAGTAGTAAATTTTGGCCTCTACTCATGGGTTGGAATCCTTGACATAGAGAAGGGCTCCACACACCAAGGCCCTATATTTGTAGTACAATCTCTCAGAAGAACTTTACTGCCAGTAAAAGGCTAAACTGCATTTTTGCAGCTTTGGAGTAAATCAGAAGGTGTTATTGAAGAGCATTTATTCCTCTTGTGAACCACTAAAGCAGGTTTGAGGGGGTTTCCCTGCTGTGGAATCCCCGTAAGCAGCAGCAGTTCGTAGCCAGATGTTCCTAAAGCCCAGCTCAAGTGTTTGGTGTGATATAAGGCAGGGGAGCAAATATACAGGGAGTTAAAAAAATAATAAACAACCAGCAGGTACCACAGTTTCTATGGCACTGAAAGAAGGCAGAACAGAAGTTTAAGGCCTTAAAGGAAAAAAACACAAAAAACAACCAAAACCCAAAAAACCCCAACCCAAACCAAAAAACCTGTGTAGCATCAGCCCTGTTTAACACGATTCTCAGCTAGAGAGTTGTGAGGTACATGGACAAGGGAACAAAGCAGTGTCCAGAGAGAGGAACCTGGGGCCACACAGAAGGTTCCCAGTGAGAGAGGAGGACAAGGAGGCCAGTCACCAAACATTTAATGTCCTAGATGAGACATTATTTTAGGGTGCACGTTTCAGACCTGCTGAAGTGGCCCCACACAGCCTCAGAGCTTTCTGGTGTTACCAACTGTAAGTACTCAAAAGTGCCAGCCAGGCTTCAAAATAGGGTGATGGAAAAATAACTGTATTTATGAAAAAGAAAATCTTACATGCTTTTTTGGTTACTATCTGTGAGTTCAGAAGCAAGTTAAAAGTTTGGTTTGGATTTTTTTCTCTACTACCATGAAAGCTAGAAATCATAACTAAAAAACCCACAATATTTAAAGAGGTGACATTTCTGTCTTCAATCACTTCGGTTTGAGGGCTGGGACAAACATGCAGCCTCCATGTCTGTGAGCTAATCTGCCGAGCTAATCTGTTGCAGGCAGTTTTGCTGGAATAAACTGTAATTATGTCCTTCATTTAATGTTTGCTGTTGCCTGAGTGTAACTCAGCTTAATAGTGCAATTGGCCCATATCTAATGAACCACTACTGCTCCAACAAGACCCATCTTAGGCCTACCTGAGGCAAGGGAAGAATCATTAGTGCTCCTTATTATACTTATAATTCATAACTAGAATACTGCTTCTTTTCATCTTGCAACTTATAATGCCTAAAGGCTTTGAAGCCTTAGGAGGCATTGCAAGTATAGAATACCTACCCCATTACAAGTTTCCTTGGATTTTGAACAAAAACATTTAGGTATTTAAAAATTACAAAGCAAATCTCTCTTAAGCAGGATAAATATATTTCAAAAGAGGTTATTTTCTCAAAGGTTAACACTCTCTAAATAGCCTGTAAAGGTGCTTATTTTATCTATCTTAGATACTTCTGAAGGACCACTTATGCTTTTTAGGTATGAGAATAGACTAATTTTTCCATCCTTTATTATTGCTGTAATCAGGTTAAATTGTTTCCAAAACTCAAGTTATTGAAGCTATATCTATTGTATACATAAATGTCACATGTCGGCTTCATGATCAAAAACTCAATCGTCTCTAAACTCGAAAATCTGCCAACAGGTCATTCTGATCGCATTATCTCCTTACGCCTTCCACTCCACAACAAGCAACATGTTGTTCTATTCAGTATATATGCCCCAACCCTCCAAGCTGACCCTGCTGAAAAAGATAAATTCTACACCGACCTACGCCGCCTTATTCAAAAGGTTCCTGCAGAAGATAAGATCGTTATCCTTGGTGATTTCAACGCCAGAGTAGGAAAGAACTCTGAAGCCTGGAAGGGAGTACTAGGCAAGCATGGTGTTGGAAACTGCAACGATAATGGTCGCCTTCTGCTAGAGTTTTGTGCGGAGCAACAGCTCACCATCACCAACACTAATAATCTATGCAACTTAAAATGGAAGTTAATGTCTTAATGACTGATCTGTTGCAGTTCTTCTACAGTCATCTTGGACAGTAATAAAATCTTAGGCTGTGACAATTTTACTCTTTTCCTAGTCTATCAAGTTCACACTGCATTTGTTTTCCTAAGTGGGAAAACAAACAAATGAAATATCAACACACACACTTATGGAAAAACCCACAATTATTTATAGTCACTCTGGAGGCCAGTCAGTCTGTTGTTCTTCCTTTCCTTCAGGAAAAGCAGATCAAAGGCTGTAATCCCACCTACACACTTAAGTTACCAAAACAAGAACGTATTACTGTTATCTCTAACACACACGTCTATCTGGATTTTTCCTACAGCTGACAAGCTGACTTTACCCTACTGTGTATGTCCCAGAATACACTTTAAAACTGACTTTCCTAGGATCATCATCATTGGAGCATCATTTACTTTGTTTCTGTAGACAAATTATATCTTATCCTCATTCTTCACATGTAAAAAACTGTACACTCTCACTTCAGACACATTAGTATTAATACTTATTATCAAAACCCCAAGCTTAACTGAAAAGCAATGTCACTGTCATTAGACTAACCAAGCTGCTGATGCACATGAGGGAGTTGCAGGTTATTGAAGCATGGACATAAGGGATACCTCCTTGCGTTTTGCCATGTAACTTCCTGGTGTGCAGATTAGTCAACAGTTAAAACCAGCTCATAGATTCCCAACTATAAAAATAATAAAAAAGAACGGGCTCTTTTGTATAGGGAACAGCACTTGAGAGGGTGAGACTGGAATGGAAATACTCTTTAACCCCCAGGGAAGGGCAGACAAAAACAGCATATTTGTTGGGAAGCATTAACACAGAAGGCATGCAAACGTTCATAAATCTGGAACTTGAGACTAGTGTCTCACAGTCCACAATAACACCAGAGTTCAGTTACCAACAATGAATACTGACTTGTGAAAACCCTGGGCATGGGCCAGATCACTGTTTTATTAGGCAACCAACACCAGAGAATTCCTCAGAGTTTAAGTTCCAAAAGGTGTCAGCAAGGGGATCACAGGTACAGAAAACACACAAAAGTAAACACTGCTCAACATAAGAGGTAGGAATTTTAGCAAACAAGTCTAATTTATCAGATAGAAAAAACAGAAGGAAGAAGTGAAAAGGCCTTGCTAAGTTCGAAAAAGAACTGATGTTCTTGTTATGTGACACAGACCAAACCAAATTTAAAAAAAAGGCATAAAAGTATGTTTGATAGTTTTCTGAATAGAAGAGTTTTGCTGTCAGAGCACAGGCAAAATTTATTTATTCCATCTTAAGAAAGTAAAGTGAATATTATGCTCCTGTGACTTACAAGGTTCTTCATAGCCAATTTGCTAAAGAGAGATGCAACATACAGAAGTAAAAATGCAGTCATGTCCAACATGGAAATAAAATTGTCTTTAGATCTGCATCTGTCATGAAAGCAAATGACACGAGATTATTCTATTTCCTGGTCCTGAGAGATATAAATGACATTACAAGAGGTGTGAAAGAAGGGTATGGATGAGACTGTCTTATTCAGACTGTACATACCTATCTTACAGGGAATAAGCTTTACAGTCTTGGATTTCAGAAGGCAGAAGAAGGAAAGAGATGACTACATTATATATTTGACTGACCAGAATGGTGGAGCTGGTCACTTCAGAACGTGTAAAAACCAAACCAAAATAATTCAACTTATAAGTGAGGACTGATACAGATTGGAAGAAAACCCACAAAAATGATGTAAATTCATACCTCTGGGTGGCACTGTTGGCCAACTGGAAACTGAAAAAGGCCCCATTGCAGGAAAAGGAGCTGTGTTTACAAACATAGCTGCCACAGGAACTGAATTCAACCTAGTTTGCAGCTATCCCTATGTAAGCACACTTTTTCAATCACTCCTACCTTAACAGCCCTCATCAGTTAATCTAACAATTTGTGCCAAGCTTATTTTTCTGACCTAGTATGATAAAAACTTGAAGGATAGTATATTCTATTTGCCTTCCAATTTTATCTTCTGGAGAACTTGCCAGTTTTAGATCACAGAAATATCTCATCCCTAAACAGTTGCTTTTCAAGAGAGAATGAAGCATGCTGGGTACAGGGTCACCTCATGGTGCTTAAGTCACTATTTTCCATTTTAGGAGTAAGTACTAAGTCCACCTTTTCAAAGAAACAGCAAAAGTGGAAACTGACTAAAAGCTGCTTTATTAATATGGAGCATCAACCAACTGGAACACAAAAAGTTGTTTAAAGAGTGCTCCAGAGCTCCATCCCTGGCACCTCCTCCCTCTAAAGGGGTCTTTCCCCCTAGACTACAAAGCCAGGCTCTTTCTTGCTGATTCTGGGGCCCAAAATAGATTGTAATCATTTCTGCACAGTGGCTCACCTTCAAAAAGCTGCCCACCTCTGTCCTGCTTTTACCTAATTTTTAAAATATTTCCCTGAAACACAGGGCTTGAACGGTGTCTTCCATCTACTTACTATGCAAGAATGCCAGTCAAATAAACCCTCATACAGAAGACAATCATCTTCTTTTAAAAAGACAGCCTGCAGAGAAAAGAAAGCAGTCCAATTATCTGCATCTATCATTAATTCCAGGAGACTCCAGAGCCATTATAGATGTGTAGGGCAGGAGGGTAAAGATACCACATCACTGACAAGAGTAAACGTTTAGCCAAGTTCCTGCTGGGATATTTTTAACTGAGACGGCCTTTCACTCAGCTTACTAGCCACTGTCACTCACATGCCTTCCTCCCTGCTCAGCACAGAGGACAAAGCCTAGTAAATTCCACTCCTGAGCCTAATACCTGACCTTCAGGCTTTTGCTAGGTGGCCTTCTGTGAATCTGACCCAAGCTAAATAATAACTAAATGCTTAAAGTAAAGATTTACAACAAAGGATAATGGAAGCCAAACTGACTATTCAAAGTTCCACTAGCTGCATTTACATTTTAAAGGGCCTTTTAGTATCCAGCCTACTTGAGGATACTATCTTTCAGAGGGTTTTGGTATACTTACAACATAGGTAAAGCAAGATAATTTCTTGCAGGACCAATATGACTAAGGGAGTTTATAAAAATACACACAACAAACACAGGCACTAGAAAGAAACCAGTATCACGTTCATTATTCACAGTCACAAATTATGTATGTAGAATATAGGAGGGTATAAGGAATTTCAGTAGTAATTCTGTTACTTAACTTGCTCCCTTCTTTCGGGATTTCAAGCTACACTATCAGAGTCAATGCGTTGAAGGCTGCTATTGATCTTCACATCCCCAACCTGTTCCTCACTGTACCTGCATCACAGATCTAGCTGGTTCATCGATCACGTCATTGACAAACTGTCTTCAGCACAGCCCAGATGCCTTTTCACAGGACAACGTTATGGGATGTAAATGATCCAGGAGATTTCAGGGTATTTAAAAGTCAACCAGGGCCTGTCATGGTGAGGTTTGACCTATCTGGAGGCGTTTGAGGCCTCTGCTACTTCCTATTCTGATCAGATTTTCTGGAGCAGGAACCCAAATACATTTCAAAGACAAGCCTCATTCACTCCAGCTCCGTATTTTGGCTTAGATCACAATCCCACAATCACTCCTATTCATCTTTCCTGTCTGTTTTTTGCTGACAAATCTGTATCCAACCATAGCAGCATCTCAGACACATCACCTATCACAGCATAATATGTATTCTACCACATTCACCTAATTTAAATAAAGTATATTGCAACTTAAAGTACAATTGAATTAACAATTGAAAACAGTACACACTCCATATTTGCCAGGTTTAATTTTAAAAAAGACTGCAACAACAAGGAGTAAGGAGTTCACACTAATGTATAACACAGCTGTTAGTAGACATAAAGCACTGACAGCCTCTAAAATTTCATCCAAAAACTACAGGAGAAGCAAAAAAAATGCACTTCACTTTTTGCTTGAGATCTCACACAACAAAAAAATTGCATTGTGACCACCCACAGCAATGAATTTGGACAAAAAGCAGAGTCAGTAGAGGAAACAAACTCAGATGATATTTTTAGTTTGTCAGAAGGAAGGCTCTCTATACAATAATATAAAGCCTATTTACATAAGCAGGTCTTTGATCAGTTATCAGTAGTTTTCGCATATACAGGAGTTAAATTATATTATTAATCACTGCAAATGCTTAACAAACACTTAACACTGATGTGCTTTCATCTCAAAAAAAGATATCAAAAGACTCAAATTAATGTTTTGTGTATAAAAGCCAAAAGTTTGTTATTTTGTTCTAATTATTACAAAATCCAAATACTAATTTTGATCCCACTTTTCATCACAGTTGAAATCAGGTTCCTAGCAAAAAAACTGTTTGAGCATACCTTTCTATTTAGTTGCCATGCAACTCCAAAGTATCTGTAATGTCTCTAATAACGCAACGTAATACCTCTATACATTTAAAATTAATAGTGAGTACAGCATAATCCAAAAAGTACTTACGACTGGCAGTAAGCAAGGCGTAGTATGAAATGAGAGATATGATCTTTTCTTCTTGCCTCATAATCATCCTCAGCCAAAGCCTACAAAATATACTGTTAATATTTTTGAGAAATAATTTTTCCCAGATTAAAAATTCACAATTAATTTGCCATTGCTGTTCAGCATTGTCTAAATTCATCTTTTAGGCAATAAACGCAAACTATTAAGGAAGGAGGGAACCCTAAAGAAGAAATATATATCCTAAAAGAAAAACTACATCTCTGACAAAATGACAGAACTGCAGTTTCAGAAACAGCATTTCAACACCTCAACTTTTATTCGTAATTCTTGAATGGTGTAAAGAAAATATAGTGCAAAAGAGTTACATGTTCCGATTTTTACTTACTTTGTAGGGAAACTTAAGTTTCCGGAGCTCATTCTCCAGCTTAGCTTTGTAGGAATCAGTACTTCTTACATAGCTCACGCCAAGGCTCTCAACTACTTTGAGCACTGGGCAAAAAAAGAAAAGGCCTGTGTTAGAGAGAACATGTTGAAAAGAAATCTAAATGTATCACATATTGGGAAAGGCACAAACTGGGGTAAGGCCACGGGAATGGCTTTTAGCGGTACGAGGAGCAAAAGGGTGAGAAATGTGGAGGATAAAGTGTGGCCCACGGGTCCTTAACAGCTGGCCCAACTCCGGGATCCATAGAGTCAACAAGGAAAGGGAGACAACTAACTCATGGATCACTCTCATTATCTGTTTCCACTGTAACGAGACACCTTGGATCCCGCAGTTTTCAGGAATTCAGCGGAATCCTTGGCTCCCACCTGAATCGCAGTCCTGAGAGACATCAAATATGTGCTCACATCCACAGACAGCGAAACGTGGTCATAACACCCACCAGCGTAAACCAACACTACAGTCCCGCTAGCTACACCGAACGCTGACGGTGAAGTCTGCCTCAGCTCCCCGAAAAGCCCAAGGCAGCGCGTTTCCCTTCAGCGGGGGCTCCTGCCGACAGGAGCAGCAGCCGGCCCGCGTTCACACCGGCAAAGGAAGCACCCGGGCCCGCCCAAAACACACACGGCCTGACAGCAACGGCAAAAAGCATCGAGGGAGGGCAAGGAGGAGAAGGGAGAGAGGGAGGGAGGAGAAGGGAGAGAGGGAGGGAGGAGAAGGGAGAGAGGGAGGGAGGGAGGGAGAGACGCTACTCACGCCTCAGGCGGTCGATGGCAAAGCTCTCGAACTCCACCAGCGAGATGCTTTCCGTGGGGGGCTCCAGGTAGAACTGCAGGCTGTGAGGGTACAGCTCCCGCCGGTCCCCAGCCAGCCGCAAATGCTTCTGCCTCGCTCGGCTGGAGAACTCCATCTCCGCCGCGCCGGAGCTGCCTCTGCCTCCGACCCCGTCCCGTCCCGCCCGACCCCCGCCCCGTCCCGCCGGGAGACAACCAGAACCGCGGCCCGCGCCCGGCCCGCGCCCCGGCTTCCCGCGCTGCGCCAGCCGCGCCCACTTCCGCGACGAGCCGCGTCTCCCGCGCTGCCATTGGCCGGCGGCAGCGAGGGGGCGGGGCCCCGCGTTCAGCTGCCCACACCCGTCATGGCGGCTGCGGGCACGGGGGGCGGAGCTTCGGCAAACGGTGCCCTTACTGGGTATGGCGGCTCCCGCCAGGGCGGCGTCCTGCGCGCTTTTACCGGTGTGTCGTTCTGTCATTCTCCCACGATACTGCAGGGTTTGCCGTTTCTGCCGCCGCGTTGGCCATTTTGCTGCAGCTGGGGTTATATGTCACTGCCAAAAAATGCCACTTACTCGCTAATTTTTTCCCCTACCCAAAAAGTTGGTTAATGATCTTGCAACAAATTCGGAGCGCGAAGGAGCGGGAAATCAGAACTGGCATACACTTTGTGTTCACAAAACAAAGTGAGCAAAATCAGTAGTTTATGCTGGCAAGTTCTTCCGAGCAATGAAATGATGGCGGACCAGGGCACACCCACCCTGCTCTCATGTTCGTGGGCAACACCTGAGCCATTCCCAAGGAACCCGACCCGGCTTTAGGGAACACTGCTGCTGGCAGCCGGCCGGGAGCTCCAGCCTCCTCTGTACGCGCAGATCAAACGCGGTGCTGAGCTCAGCTATGCGCGATAATCCGCTCCATCCTTCAGAACAAGGCGGCCGCACCCACATTGCCTACAGAGGACACTGACGGGCCCGTGCTAATTCTCGGACTGCGAAGTGTGCTCTTTGCTCTGAGCCAAAATCTGCCAAGGGGCCATGGGAACATTTTAACAGGATAGAAAGTCAAGCTGCAATCTCCAGGACTGCTCTGTAGTTTCCCAGGAAAAAAACATACTATTGATATATTTTGTTATAGTGATAATTTTATAATTATTTAACCCAAAGTAAGTTTATATGTATGTATGTATATAAATCAACCTGAATGCAAAGCAACATTTTTTTTCAAATAGACACTACTCATCCCACGGAGTTTCTTCCCTTCTACACCCGGCTGCAACATGAGTTGCTTGGCAGTAGGAGTCCATCTGCCAAAATCCGCGTAGTATTTGCCGAAAATCAGCTTTTGCCTTTGACCAGTGTGTTGATACCCAGAGACCGGCAGTGCTCTGTCCAGGGCAGGTCAGGTCAAGGAGTTTGGTCAGAGTTCCCGTATTTGTTTGGAGTGCTGTACCTAGCCTGGACCAGAGGGGGAGAAGTGCGACAATGCTGAAGAGTACAGTAGAAAACAGCAACGCTTTTCATTTTAATTTAATTTCCATTCATGTTTTAGGTTTTGGCACATAAACAGCACCACACCTTTTGAAATCATGGTATGCAGTTTGCTGGCCGTCACTATTTCTACTGAACCACGTCCTGCTGATTTTTAGCAGCTCAGCAGCTAAGTCTACACCTGCTGTTTTACTTCTATTTTTTTCCTTTATCGCTGAATAATGAGTCTCAAATTGTCTGTAATTAGGTGAAGATATACCCTGTTTGGTTCTTTTGAATTTCACTTAACTAGTAACACTAAGAGCATTGCAAAAAAGTCATAAGACTACTTGAGCAGAAATGAAGAATCAAAGTTAACATCTATATTACTAGACATAAATGCTATATTACTAGACTTAAATAAATCTTACAATGCAAGACCTTACCCTTTCACACACACAAAAAAACATTGTGAAAAGAAAATAGAAAAAAAAAGTAAAAATTTATCACCTTGATAAAACTCCCCAAATTTCATACCTCAAACATTCTTACTGATGCATCTATTGAGACCTACAGGTGGTAATACTTCTCACTATAGCATTTTGGTTACTTTTTTTTAAAATATATTTTCATCACTCCCACACTAACCAGTAGGGTCTGATTTTTTAAGTATTTTAAAGAGAATTATTGATGTTGTAAAAACCCACCTCACAAATGTTTTACAACAACAAATCATCCCATCCAAACATAGTCCAATTTAGCATACTCCAAACTGTTCTGCTACTTAATTAACAGACTGTTGGGAGGAAAGGGTTAAAAGTGGAAGAATGAGGAGGATGGTAGATTTGCTCAAGTGACCTTGAACCTGGGAATGCCAAAGCTTGGAGAATAACAGTGTGGGAAACCCCTATATTGTGCCAACTACTGTTTATTCTCTGTCTGTTTTGAGAAGATTTCTGTGTAGAGATAAGGTAGGTGTTGTAGAGATAAGGTAGGTATTTTGAGAGACTTGGAGGCAGTGTCATGGACATGTTTGAGCTCTCTGTTTCAGGAGAGAGAAGATTAAAGCTCAAAGATCATCAAAAAGCTCAGGGGAGATCACAGCATGATGGTGTGACTATGTGTGTGTGGGCCCCTGACAAACTGGGGCAAACAGCAATCCTGACGCCCACCAGCATGGACTGAGCTGGGATCCTCCAGTTAGCAAAGTACTTAAATAAATTTGATCTTTTCATTTCAGCCATGGTTTTGTGGTTGTTCCAGCAGCCTGCCTCTGTCTGCATGCAAAATCCTTATTTGTATTAAATGTATATAATTGCACAGTTGCTACTTTCACTTTTGTTATATTTTTTGTTATGTATTTGTTATATTCACTCGCTGAGTGTCCAGTGCTAATCTGTCAGAGCCCAGTTGTTCTTTATTTGCATAACTACATCTGCTAATAAAAGGGTAAATATGGTGATGCTGGTACCTAGTCTCTCTTTCAAGCTGTCCCTTTCATCCATCATGTCTGGGATGTTTGGATCTCTGTGGATAGCAGAGATGAGCACAAAATGTCCCTTCTCTGCTTCTGGCTCACTTTCAGCTCTTGCTGTTACTTGACAATCCTATTTACTGCCTGACTGAACTCTTATGTAATTCTACCTTTAGATATATTGTCTTCGTGACTTGCGGGGGGTTTTTTATGTTTTCACCTCTTAAAATATTGTTCTTGAATAATTGTTTTAACTTTTATTTATTCAAAGTATTTATTTACATATTTCCTCCTCTATTAACTCTATTCCTTTGCTGATCAGACTTTTTCAGAATCTTAACATGTTTACACTTTTCTTTTAGTGGATTGATGTCATTTCTAGCACAACTGCTCTTTCCTTTTTCCTGTTTTGCAGTTCTTCATGCTTTTTATTACTTCTTTAAATGCTTGACATCCAGATTATACTGAGATTTTTTTTCTGACCATGATGCACAGATACCTCAGTACTTACTATAAATAGCAGGGTAAATGTTCTGAGCTGGCCTTTAAATTCTTGCAGGCTCTGGTGAGTAAAGCATGAATCATTCAGTGAAGAGAGGTTCAGGGGCTACTTTAGTTGGAATACACTCTCAGTGTTAATTTATTTAAGTGGGGAGTAACAATGGTCACATCCCTTGTGACACCCTAAATCTCTCTGGCTCCACTTACACAGGGCTTTTGAGTCCTGGATATATTCCCCAAGTCCCCTGTCCAAGACCCTAGTGCAGAGGCAGAGAAAATCTAGATATATCTTCACAACCTTCTTAGATTTATCTGACAGGTAGATTTATCATTCACCTCTGCCTCTCACTGCATGCATCTTCTTCAGTATGTTTAGGCTGCTGTAACAAATATGCTCACTGCATCCTTCTCCTGCTATATATCATATTTTTGATCCCTGAGCATAATTTTTCAATGTACATATTGAGGCAAAATCTGCCATTTCCCTGCACTAGGCTTCTCCAAAAGGATGTCACTCTTATACTCCATTACAAAATGCTCCATGTGCATGAAATAATTTTGCCTGCCATGGTGGGGCTTGGGGCAGGGAGGAGGGAAGTGACCTGTTTTTTTCCTCTTGTTAATCTTTCTCTGATAACTTTTGAGCATCAAATCAATGTTAAAGAGAGGGGTTGAAGCATCAAAGATAAGATGTACTCACAAATTTGAGAAATTAGAGCCTGAGCAAAGGAAAAAGAGGGAGATTCATGGGAAAGAAAAGCAGAACTTGGCCTCTTTTATGTGTGGAGCAGCAGCAACCAGACAGTTAACACAAACATCCTGGCTGGTCAGCGTAAATACAGCTTGAGCTCAGCCACTGCACCATCATCTTCAAACAGACAGGGGAAGGTTTGAACTATTAAGAATCAAGACTAATAAAGAAGAATTCATTTGCAGACTTAATTTATTCTGCTGCACAAGGATCTCCTTCTTTTTCCTACTATGTCTATCTTTATCATATTTAAATTGGGAGCTTCTGAAACACAAAAAAAATTTCATCCTGTCTATCTGTAGAGGCATTGATGTTTTCTTTTCTTGGAAATTATTGCCACTAAACTAATTTACAAGTAAATGCTTTTCTTAAATATAACATTTAAGATTTACTGCATTTCTAATACTATCCTGAGAATGATCAAACTTCTACCTGTGTAGCACTAAAGAATAGGATGTTTTCTTATCAAGTAATTTATAGGTAATCGAAAGATTTCACTAACCCCAGGAGTATTGCTATCCAACATAAAAACTAGGCATAGCTATGTATCAAGGATTTTTTTAATCAGAGGAAGAATTGTCAGCATTCAGAATAATGCAAAAAATAAAGTTTAAAGTATTTTTACAAGGACAATGTCTTATTGTCTGAAGCTTTTTAAATATTATGCTGTCTCAGTTAAAAGAAACCCAGCCACTGCAGTTGAAGAATTTTGTTCAGCCCTTTTGGTGTTTAATTAGGGGTATTGTATAATACAAACTTGGCCATTTTTGGGCAGCTTTCCTGTTTTAGGCCTATGACTTGACCATGAAAAAATGTCTTGTTCATCCTGACACACACTGATTGTTCAAATACCCAGTCTGCAAAATTCCAACCTAACAGTAAGTAGCCAGCCGCCTTCCAGCCTTTATTATTTGCTAATAAATCTCTGTGTTAGACTTCTCTGAGCACTTACACTATTACAAGTGAAAAGCCCCAAAATAAACATGAGGGTGGGATCCAGTCTGCCTAATCTAGACACTAAATCTACACTTACCTTCTTTTAAGGGGAATAGTTTTCCATGGAATACTTGAAAGGAGGTAGGTATCCTGCTGGCCTCCAAAAGGACTTCTACCTGCCTAAATTTAGATGCATCAGTAGCTGATTTGTTTTCTCTTTGTTTACTTCAAGTTTTGTGGTCTTTTTCAAATGTAAGTGATGCTTAGAAGTGGAAACTTAAGTATTTTTGCAAATTAGGGGGGAAATGTCTCCCTAGGTCCTTTTCCCCATTAGGAATAGATACCAGCGTAAAAAGTAACTCCTACATTCTCTGTGTAAGCAAAATTCCAAATTAATTGGAAGTTGCCTCAGCAAGACATATGAGATGAAGATGGTTAACAAACATACTATCCAATTCTTCAGCCACCTTCTTACTATAAACAAAATATATTTATATATTAGGTATACCAGCCTCTGTGTTCCCATCCAATGCCGACTGATCCCATCACCTTGTAGAAGGGAAGAGATGATACAATCAGGGAACAACCAAGAGTGTTAATTTATCTAGGGGCCTGTGAACATCTTGGTTTTGCTCTGAATATCATGGCAGCCTGAAAATTCTACACAGGGCAATGAGAAAAGCAAAGCTGTAGGAGAGGAGTACAGAGCAGGCAGTCTCAAAAAGGGAGAGACAGTCGCAGGTGTCCTCAGAAGTATGCTGGTTATGCTGCCATCCCTACCTCCTAAATCACTTCATCTGCCATTCCTGCCCACTTAAAACAACTCAGTCTACTCTGACAGTTTCTGGGCCCCAGGAATTCATGATGTTCATTTCCAATCTGGGTGGGTTGTCATAGGTGTATGTATGTGTCTCTGTATTTCCTTCCCCCTCTTTATCTTCTGCATAGGTAGCACTTGTGTTACTGCCTGCAAAGATTCCCCAGTTCCGAATATGTGCAGGCTTTCCTCACTTGTAGGCAACAGTAATGCAATAGTTGGAGTGATAGTAGTAACCCCATCACCAACCAGCCTGGTGTCCTGAATAATGTCACCATAGTTCACTTGGGGCCCTCCACACAGCCAGTCCTATTTCTTCCCACAAACTTCTTTTCACCAGCATCACACTTACTAACCTGCTTATTCTGCATCTCCAGGCACTTCCCATTCAGCAGCTGCAGGTGAAACAATCTAGGTCCTCCTCTTTATCATGGCTCCACCTCAGTCTTGTCATCCAAGCAGTTCAGTGTCCCAGGAAGAGAAGCAGAGCTCCCATCTTCCAATCCTCTGCCCCTCCAAATGTAGGCATAGGCCGAGTAGGCAACGGCAGCACCTTCCTGGTGCAGTGTCCTGACTGCTGAAATTCAAAGGAACACATCAGACAAAGGGCTTTTCTGAAAATTCAGTGTGATGTGATGTGTAAAAAGAAGAGGGAGGAGGTAATGGCACTTTAGATGATTAAAAATACATTTGCTCTTACAGATTATTGACGTTGGAGGCAAAAGAGTAGCATAACTTCCCATTGCATTTATCCTTCTTCACAGTGTTTTATTTCTGTGATTTTTATTGACCATTTTCCTCAGAACGGGGAATAAAAACATCTGCATTCACTCATAAGGTTACTGTTCCCCTCAATAAGCTAAAGTCAGACTCATTAACTTCCTTTTTTAAGGTTGCTATGACAGACTCTTCAAAGTTCAAGTGTAATAGCCTCAATATTGAGGAGTTTTCACTAGCAGCAAAAGAACTCATTCTTTCTGGCATTTTTGATCTTTGAAAAGACTGAAAAAAATGCCTGGCTGACCAACAGAATTTTTACATCAATTTGGTTTTGTTGCTGGAATTCTCTACTAGCCTGTTTGTCAGCCACATTTTTACTTTGGGATATTATTTCTTCCATGCATGTGTCTGAGAAGACAACTGGCTAGTATCTTTGAATATCTGTAAAAATACTTAAAAATGAGACAGCTCTCTTTTTTGTGATTGTCTGATCATTTTCCATCAGTGACAACTGTCCATTTTAAATTGTGTTCTACTGATGATGGATTGACCATAAGGTGCTTACTCTTGGTCTACAGAAAGAGACTGGCCACACAATTAGAAAAATAGAATAGGCTCTACAATTTATTATTTCTGCTCTGTTTTTTTTATTAGACTTTATAGCCAGAAGAAAATATATTTAAATTTTCTGTATACGACAGGTCATAGAATTCATCCACTGTATCAACCCATACAATTAAAATTAGTCTAAGGTGCCCGGTTTAGGAAAAAGTGGATCTTGGGATCTTTTGGTTAAACTCAAATCCAAATTTTTTGGAGTAAACTTGAAGTAAAAGGGAGATCTGGTTGTGCCAAAACTTAGTGAAGCCCACATGCTATGATCACGAGAACATCAAACATATTACATATCTGAAATTTGCAGCAAGATATTGCAAACAGTCCTTCAGATCAGTAATTATTTATTCATATACAGTAGCAAGACTGGGGCTAGTAGAGACTACGGTATCTTTTAATATATTTATCAAAATGCAGGGGTTTTTCCCCTGCAGTTTAGCTGTAACATCTTACAAAGTCAAACTTTGTCTTGTTGCTTTTAACTATGGGTAGCTTTTCTTAGTATAAATTCTTTCCTCTCCTGCTTGCAACAGAAGTACAGAAGGCTTACAGAGAGCAGGCTGGTAAACACAGAGACAGAATATTTCCACTGTGATCTGCACAAAGAAGTTCCTAAATTGTGTGTATGTTTCCCAGTTGTCCTTTTGCTTTTCTTGGTGTTAGTTAGTTCCAAATTTCTTGTCTTACTTTCCTCCTTATGGGCGTGGACACAGATTTAGTTTTTATGTCTACACTGATGTGATCTCAGCCTGACAGTACTTATGGGAAGCTGGAAGATTTATTGGCAGAAAAGAGCCTGTTGGAAAAAAATCTGGGTAGTGGTAATTGGAGAGTGAGTCAGTGTCTGGAGTCCAGCTGTGCTTCCTACACAAGCCTGACTAGGGCTGAGTTACTCAGATTTCTTCAACTATCTGAAAATGGCTTTTATTTTTTTTTTTTTTTTTTTTTTTTTTTTAAGAGAGAATTAGACTTTATGCGTGTTGGATAAATTTTTGGCTGAGAACATTTGTATAAAGGCAGCAAATTATCTTTCTTTCTTATTATTATTGTTGCTATTGCAGTTCTGTGCAAGAGCCATACTCTTATAGAATCAATTCAATATACACACACAAACCAGCATGTCTGAAAGATGGTGTGGCATCAATAGCTCAAAATGCACCAAAAATAGTTTGATATGCAATCAATTCTGTGACTAATATTACAAAAACACCTACATCCTGACCCTGAGACAAAGTATTGGTATTTCTTATTCCACACATTTACAGCGCTAGAAATGTCAGAGGCACCAGATCGGTTCCTGATTGGTGTTATTTTAATTAGCAGGTTGTATTACGAGGCTTGCTTCATCAACATTCCCAACATTGAAGTTCTAACCTTTGAACAATACATTATTTTAAGGAAAAGGGCCTTTAAATATCTTTAGAGAATACTGTCAAACTAAATACTGAATTTAAAGCAGATCTTATCAAACTAAGGTTTTAAAAATCCATCATTTTTATCTCTGTTATAATACTAATAAAAGTTACTTCCAGTGAAATGTTCTTCACATATTGCAGCAAGAACCTCAAAGTGTTACAGGGGATATTTGTTACCTAATTTTGGTGCCAATACTGAAAGAACAAAGCAAAGAATAAATTAATCCTGAATCATTCAAAGTTTTTCATTTCTTTGCACTTTAATAAGCCCTGAAAGTTTAGGAACATAATGAAGGATTTTTTTTTTTTTTTTAACATAGGATTCATGAAAACAAACATTTAAAACAAAAGAAGTAGTACAGACAAGCTATTACAATTTTGGACAACAGACACAGGGGACAGGATGGTAACAGTACTACATGAGCCACAAAAAAAGTCAGGATTGAAATTTATGAAAAAATCTATCAAGCACTGGGAGTCTCATTTAAAAGAGAAAAAATCTTTGACAGTCAGCTAGAAGAACATTTTGAGGCAACATTCACATATTCAGGCTAAACTTTTGCTATTAGTTTGATACCTAAAACAATTCCAGCTCATATTAAAATGTGACCTGGTTGGCCAATTTCTTATCTCCATTTTTGGCTTATTCCTTGCAATTAGAATTGTAGATAAGTAGCCCAAAATTTCAGGAGAGCAAAATCTGACAAGATAGTGTGTCTTGTATGTGTTATAGGTATTTATAACACTGGTATTTATAACACGAGTATTTATATTTCTGGAGTTTTAGATCGACTTGAGAATTTAAATAAAGTAAAAACAGAAGGGAAAAGATGATAAGACATGTTATCCTGTCCTCTCTGTCCCCATTACTCCACACAGATGTTTCAAAACTATTCCTTCCAGCTCTGTGTAGATATAAAGGTAGCAGGTCCTGCTGTGGTGTAGAAAGCTGGATTTCTGAGTAGCTTTGTTCCAGATGGGAATGGAGAATGACCCACTCAGTCTGCGGGAAAGGGTCGCTGGAAAAAGATGTCCCTGAAGTATCAGGGACCTGGCATAATTCCTACACTCTCTATGGCATTAGAAGTACAGCACTTATTCTATGCTTAGGAGAACACATACAATTTGGCATTTTGTGGATCACCATTGTTTCTTTCCCCTAGCATGCCTGCAATCCTCTGCTCCATTTCACACACAGCCTCACCCTCTTCCCCATTCGTGTTTCCTAGGTCCTCCTTTTCTTCCTCGGTGCCTGAAGATCATAGTGCGTGTGCTGTGCATAGCCTGGACCCTGATTCCCAGGTAGTGGCTATCAGAAGTGACAGATGATTTCATTTGTCTTGCCTCTGGTGAACATACCTCTACATCTCTTTCTTCTACTTAGCTGTCAGTTTTCAGAGGTGTTGAATGTTTACCATCTCCGAGATGTTTATCTCTTTATATTACTTGGAATTTACCTTTACCAGCTGACAACTCAAACAGAAAATTCTTCTGCTGCTGTTGCATTAGCAATAGTCTGCAAAGGCAGCCAGCAGAGGTCAGCTGCGTGGACAGCATTTACCACTCAAATAGTGGGTTCCTGTCTTCACCACAAAATATTGCACGGAATGGCGACAATGATGGGAGCTGATACAGTATCTATCTTGCAAACTCCTAGCACATTGTCTGTGGTGAGATAAAAATAAGACTTCTTGTCATGATATTTCTTTCTCAGTTCTCTTGTATGTCTTACAGAAGGTATTTTATTGTAAGGTCCTTAAGAATTATGACTATCAGAATTCAGTTCTGTAGAACTTCTGAACAGAGTCCTCCTGAAGTGCTTATCTGCATCTATCTAGCAGTTTCATCCAAGACATCCCAGCTGTCTCAGAATAGTGCAGATGTTGCTAATCTGAAGGCAGTGCTCAAGGAAATTGAAAAAGCCCACAAAAATTTTAGTCCTTAGCATCAGGGCTAAGGGGTGGGCTCAATGATCCTTGTGGGTTCCTTCCAACTCAGCATATTCTGTGATTCTGTGACCTGTATGTTCTAGCCTGGAATTTTCCAGGGTTCACAGCAAAAGTTTATCTTGGTTTTTATTAAGATATTTCCTGCATTACTGTTATATTGATAAGAAAATAATAAATAGTATCTCCTGATTGTAGGGAGGCAAAGAGGAAAGTGAAAATTCACATCCAAATAAAGAGAATCAAATGGCTCTGAAACTCTCTGACTGAGAAACAAGAGAGTGTCCTGGATGTGAGCTCGGGCTAACTTGATCCAGTCAGTGGCTTGTCATAGGCATCATTTTTGCATCACCGTAGTTATTCTACCTTGAAGGTAGTAACTTTAACTACTACAAACTCACACTTGAAGGAAAGCATTTAATGACTGAGTCCTTTTTCTAAGTGCAAAACTTGCCCTCTTGACATTTTTGTTTCAAAAAAAGTTTGAGCTATGTGATATGTTAGGAGAGAAATCAGTTTTGTATATTTTTCAAATGCAAAAGAGAGGAGCTCTAAAAGGAAAGTCAACATAATAAACAGGAAAGATAAAAAATAACTCCTAATGATGCTAAGGTGACTGATAACCAGTCACTAGACAAAAAGCCTTGGTACTGGAAGAAATATAAAGATATTAAAGTATAAAATACAAATCTAAAGCAAAAGGACCACTGTACACTACCCCATAACTGGGACAGTGGATTAAAGTGCCAGTATTCTTTCATTGCAACCATCACCAAGGACATAATTTATATAAAAATGTAATACAAATATGGGAACAGATAGATATCTTTTTACTAATGAAGTAAGATTAGGTTGTTTTCCATCTGTAATGTTGATAAATGAAATATTGAACTTTTTGGTGAAAAACATCAGCAGACTTTGTTCCATCTTTTACAATCACTTTCTACCCCTGCCTGCTCACTAACATCAAGGCAATGCAGAGCATGTGTGTTGTCGTTTTACACAGATATATGCATCTGTACAAAGTGCAGGAGTTGCAAATACAGGAGCAGACCAAGCATCTACTTAATACAGTCTGGTTTTGACAGTGATCAGCTCCAGATGCTGAAAAGGAAATTTCCACAGAAACCACGAGCTAAGTAGTCATGGAAGAACTGATACGCAAGGACAGTTTCTTCCCAACTTTACTTTTTAGCTGGTTCATGTCCTGAAGAATGACATCTCGTGCCCTTTCCAAGTTCACTCTCTCTTATCACCTCAATAATGTATGTGCAGTTTAGTGAAGCTTCTGTACCCTGCTGCAAGCTCTCCCATCACAGGGCTTCAGCAGTCTGCGCACCAGAACCCAGAGGCCAAGTCTGACACCACAGCTGCACAGCCTCTGCTTAGACTGTCAAAAACCAGCTGTGAGTCTGTACAGAAACATGGAAAATAAATAGTACAGGGACCAGTGTGACAGGATTGTTAGTAGCTCAAGGATTCAAGAGGGAAAACACTGGCACAGCAAGGTGCCAGCAATTCTAAATTAAAACAGAGAGGAAGGCTGCTTGGCCCAGGGACTATTTTAGGACCTACTCAGTCAGATCACCAGTGTCATGAGCGTTGGTGGAGTTACACATGCCCAAACCAATCAACTCAAAATAAGGGCCACAACAACTGATGTGCACTTATTTCAGAAACCTGCTGGACTCTTAACCTCAGTATTATCGAGCAATCAAATCCATGGGTTATGTGTTGTATAAAACATTGGTGATGATTATGTAAGCTGGGAGAAATTGCACATTTCTAGGTCTGTCCTGCAGATACCCAATTGAAGCAAATCTTTTTCAATGTTCTGTTTTTAATCTCTGCAAAACCAGCTAATTGCTACCACTCTGTTTGCGCATACTGCAGTGATTCAACCCTTGGCATTTTCAGGAGATTCACCACAGGTCATCAGTTGCAACGTGTGTTCACTTCATAGCAGACTGTTCACTTCAGAGCAGATCACCCACAACCCTGCCTATTTTGTTTTTACAAGCATTTTTGTTGTGTTACACTGGACAAAGCAGTCAGCAGGATAATATTTCATGAGGTCATCTTTTGAAATAGTTTGGGTTTTTTTTGGCAGTAGTAATTTCCACAACAGAATATTGTTGCTAATTATTTTCACTCACCTAATTAAACCATATAAAGTTTAAGTGTCTAATTTAAGCTAATTTATTTACCTGCCTCAGTGGTTACTGCAGAGAGAGAGAGGTCTCAGAAAGCAAAAGATCTCCAGTGTATTTTTGATATTTACACTATCCCAAGATGAGTCACCCTCCAGGAGTCCTCTCTCTTTCTGCTGAGTACAGAGGTAGTCAAAATGATGAATTTAAAATAGATGCCCACCCTTGCTTTTATGCAGTGTACATATGAAATTCTCTGCAGAGGGACTGCGAAGAAAGAGCATTACATAAACGCAGCTTTAAATCATAGTTAGCTGCCAGGAATGAGTGGTTTAGGTCACCTAAAGGATCACATCAAAAGTATTAGCAAAAGCAGGTTTAATATAAATTGGCAAAAGCATGACTTAAAGGTTGGTGGCAAGTTTCATTCTGTTACTTCCTACATAGATGAAGCACACAAAGAGAAATCATATTAGAATCAATCTAGAATTATTTACTTGGAGACCAGGGTAAGGGTGCAAAGGGGTGAGGGAGATTCTCCCCCAGAGTCACAAGGCTCAGAGTGGACCCCTTACTTTCTAAACTCCTGACGGAGCCGAGGTGCAGCTGAGTCCAAACTTCTCCTCAGACTTAGTCAATCATCATCATCATGGCTAGGCTTCACGAACGAAGATTTGGGAAGGGCTCTACCCACGCTTGCTACAAGCGCGCTGGTGGCTAAAAAGGCCAATGCGAGACAG
>JAWMRA010000041.1:64407556-64423891 GCA_035584735.1 Pseudotriccus pelzelni
CCTCAGACTCGGCAACATTGATCATCTCCACTGGTCTACTCTGGCCTCCAATCGGGAGGCCTGGAGACACAAGATCTGTGACGCCGCTGCTTCTTTTGAGAACACGCGCAGGATCACTCTCGAGGAGAAGAGACAGCGCAGAAAGAATCGCGGCTTGTCGATATCACCTGGGGAGTCTTTCTGCTGTGCCTTTTGCGACCGGACTTGTCTGTCTCGCATTGGCATTTTTAGCCATCAGCGCGCTTGTAGCGAGCTTGGGTAGAGCCCTTCCCAAATCCTCGTTCACGAAGCCTAGCCATGATGATGATGATGATGAAATGTCACATACATGCAGATATGTATCTCTACATTTCCAGATTCTCTTGGCTGGCATGAGGAAAAAGATGGAAGATGGACTGGCAAAAAGAGTGTCTGCAGTGAGAGATGACCTGAGTCATCGGCTGCTCAGCCAGACTTTCAGCAAACCTGGGAAGGTTCCTGCTCAGCCTCATTCAGCCTGTTTGGTTTGAGCAGGGCTCAGATCCCGTGTTATGGTTTAGCTGCATACTTGCTTCTCCAGCCTAAACCAATTCTGGCTGCTCCAGGAATTTTTATTTTTCCAGCTCCTCATAGCATCAGTTTTAACTCACATTCCTGGTAATCTTTCTCTCTACATTATTTTCACTACAGAGCCTTTGGACAGTTGGCAGTTGCAGCTACTACAGTGTTTGTCCTACATCTCTGTGAAAGATGGGACATGAACAGATCCTGCTATACTGGAATCTTATCCTTTCCTTCCATTTCGCTGTACTGAAGGAACAGCATCTCCCAGATACGTCTGATACCATCTTTGTGTGCCAAATGCAGAGGGGTTTGGACATTTGTAGTTAACAAAAAAGGGTTGTGGCCTGATATTCACTCAGTGTTGATGTCAAATCAGTTGTCTGATGGTAAGAGCTACTCAGCAGGTACCCAGGTTGAAATTAGTAAGAGTCTGTGAATGGTATTTTGTTAAAATAAATTAGTAACTCTCTGCATTTAACAATTTCCAATTAAACATCAGAGAATGGCCCTTGCTAGAAACCCACTATGCATTTATTTTCTGTTTGCACTCAGCAGGTCTCATTTAGGTCATTACTGTTTCTGTGTTCAGCAACGAGACACAAAGAGCTTTTTTCTTTTCAGAAAGGTCACTGGTTACATTTTTGCTTCTGATACAAAAATTTGTGCTGTGAAGTCTTGATTCATTTCCTTATTTTGACAGCTTTCAAACCTCCTGACAGCTATTTATAAAATAAAGGTGGGGATTTTTTTCTTGGCACAGTGACTTTTCCCAGCTATTTGCTAGTTATCTGATGCCACAAGGAAAATAATTAATGAATAGTCTAGAGATCTAATGAATTTGAATGCACCCTTACATTGTAATGAAGTCCATAGGTCTTAACACACAGTCGAGTACTTGACTGTGTGTAAAAGAAAATACACAAAAAAATGCAAGTTGAAAACTTAAAAAATATTTAAATACACATTGTCGGAAGTCATGTCTGGAAAGATGTATATATTTTACCAATGATATTGTCTTTACTTAATAGTTGTACATATTTCCTAACCTACTTATGACATATTTGAGAATGACTGATGCCTTCTTCTCCACCCCATTCTACATATGTGTGGAGGAGGAGCAATCTGTGGACAGACAAACATAAATAATGGGACTTTTCTACCAGCAGGCACACTTCTTGTCTTCTGGAACATCAAACAAGCAACGCTAGGCTGTTGTGTTTTTTCCTGGCAGACTTCTGTGAATGAAACAGACTTTCATTTGTCCAATTTGCACAGGCAAACAGAGCTAACTGTAAAGTCTTATGCTGGTGTTGACCTAAAGGAGCAGTACTGCCTCTCTTCCAAGGGTGCCTTAAACATCTGACAGCAGCCCAGAGCAGTACAGTGTGGTGCCCAGGGAGTAGGCACCCTTTGCTTTCTGTCCCCACCAGCCAAAGCAGCCTTCGTGTGGTCAACACGAGGCAAGTGTGGTGGGAAAAAACTGAAGAGGAACAGTATTTATTTGTGTGCACTGCTGTCTGGGCTCTAACCCACTTCTCTGGCCCAGCCTGTTGCTCTTGTGTCCCACCTTGCCTTGCTCCCTGATGTTTTGTATTCCCTCTGCTCCACAGTGCTGTGGAGAGCATGAGAAAGGCAATTCATGGAACAGTGCTTAGAGATTCTGCTTCCTAAACTCAGACAGCCCCGACATCATTGCTGGAGCTGGAGCATTTCAGGACTGGTGCTGGTCAGTTCTGTTTATACTACCCAGCAAAACTATTTTCTGGAAGCACAGCAACAGGCAGCAAAACTCTAATTCATTATGAAACAGGGTGACTCATCATTGCTCCCCAAGTGAGACTCATTTCTTTAACACCAATACTGAAGGAGTTGGGGTAAGGGAAAACTGAGTCTGGAAAGGAAGAAATTGCACCTATGAGGACTTCAGGTCTATCACATCCCATCGATTTTAACCCAAGCAAGAATTTTATACCAGGAAGGTCCAAAACCCAATTACAAAAGCCTAGTGGCATCTCTTTTTAGCTAAATCAACATTTGCACTTGTACAAGTCCAGGGTCATTCCACGGCCTCTATGTAGATGTATGTGTATGGCCTTATGTTCTTCATCAGTCTCTGATATGAATATGGAGCCAGAGACAAGGGGGAGAATCACCTCCAGCCAGAGCTGCAATAAACTAAAAATATAAATGCCACCAAACCAAACCCTCCACACCAAAACACTTTCTCGAAAGTGAGGTTGCCGTGAATGTGGCAAGTCAGACCTTTAAAGTCTTTTCAGCAGCGCTGGAGGTGTGGAAAACAATCCATTTATGACAATATCTCAGACAAAGACGTTGTGGTGACGCGGGGGTTAATTACAAACAACAGAGGTCCATTATCCATGCCAGAATGTTGTGTTCTCACACAAAAGGCGCTCTCACTTGTTAAATGTCTAGCCTAGACTATCAGAAATTGCATTACACTTGTTGCCCCTCCCCTTATTCCTGGACTTTCTTACCCCAGCCTTTTTCCCCCCCCCCCTTCCTCCCATCTCTATTGAAAGACAGTAATTAAACACTAAAGCCTCTCAGTTTCTGCAGCACTGCGGGGGAACTCCTCCCTGTAATAAGCACCAATTACTGGCTGCAACTGCAGCTGATGAAGGATTATCCTCTCACTGAGCTACGGCAAGCTCTAAAGTATAATCTTCAATTAGTTCAATTCATGTAGCACACTGGCAGGCAGGCCACTACGTTTCCCACGACTTACACAAACAGCCTTTCTTTGACACCCCCCAACTCTGCACAGATGGTCCCAGCACTGTCTGTTGCAAAGTTCAGTGCATCTGGCCCCTAAACCCACCTAATGCAGGCAGCAAAACAAAGCCTGCGACTCAAGTGCCCTACAGTACCTATTTGTTTCAGTAACAGCAGGCTGGCTTTTTTTTTTTTTTTTTTTTTTTTTAAATAAAAGAAAGAGAAATTATTCAAGGAGTCAGAAAACAGGTGGATAAACAAAAACCAACCAACAATCTTCTGAACTGACATTATAAATCACTTCTAGTCATTTTAACTATGCTTGAATTTTTAAAAGCCCAATCATATACTAATATAAATCATAGGGATGCAACAGCCAAGAGATAAGAAAAGCAAAATTAAAGCTGCAAGTCTATGTTTAGCTCTTTCCCTTAGGTATTGTAGATATCCTCAAGAAATAGTTGATTTTTGCCTCCCCCCCATTTTTTGGTTTGTTTTTTTGTTTGTGGGGGGGGTTTTTTGTTTTGTTTTATTTTTTACAGTTTTTCTGTTTACTACTTGGAACAAAGGCTTTTGCGAACCCAGATTTACTCTGCACTCTGACTTCTTGCATCTGCATACTGATATTTTACATGGTCTACATATCAACTTCAATTGCTGAACCTAAAAATAAATGGTACTTATTTAAAGAAAAGACTCCAAAAGCAGGTCAAGTTTAATTAGTTGATGGTCTGCCTTTATCTGTGTTTTTGACACTTTGCTGTACAACTGCTAAACACAATAATTAAACAGGCTGAAATAGATTAGTTCCACTGACATCATCTCGTACACTGCCTGATTCTGTTGGCACTGCCTTTGCCTCCGAGGATCTGCCAGCACCAGAAGGCTGCACCTAAAGGCTCCATGCCCGAGGCACCTGCTTTTGTGGCCTGGAGTTTACATCCGACTGATGCAATTTCCACTGCTGCCTCCACGTGGCTGCCTGAGCCAAAGAGAAAGGGATTTTTTCCAAAATCAGGGCATGTCCTCACATGTAAAGAGGTTGTATAACCTTGCAGGATGACTTAGAGCAGATAGTGAGCCATCTTTTCCAAGAGATTCCAATAGATTCTATGCTTTTATGTGCTTAAGGTCTATGGGCTTACGGGTCCCTCAGATCTGGAAAAGCACCTCTATGTCTGAAAGTGTATCTGGTTGGGTTTTTTCCAATTATATTCATTGAGATTTAATCAAAGAGATTATTTTAACTCCTAAAGCTTGCCTCAGTCACATTCTTATACTGTCATTTACATCATCCTGCTGAGTACATCACATATACACTTCAATCCTAAAAGAACCAAATCAGGCAGACCAACCCCCCATGCTTGTTTTAGCTGGACTGTTCATTTTGGATAGCCGAGCAAAAGAGCCAAAGGTCAAGTGTAGGTCCAGTTTGTGAAACGCCACATACCTCATGCAACTTTCAAGTAAATACTCTCTAGCTGTTCTTCCCTCTGCCACTGCGCTAACTCTAGAAATTATACAGTGCTGTAGGTGCTTTCAGAAAGAAATAAAAAAAAAATAATCAAAAAAACACCAACAAAATGAGCCATTACCCTAAGGAACACAGAACCTGTATTTGCAGCAATTCAGACTTTGGACTTCAGATACCTTTGGCTGGTGCACAGTTTGCAGAGATCTCTCTAAGATCCTTATCAAAAGGATCTTCAAGAGGATGGCCTTCCTATTTCCTACAGACCCAGGAGTAAAAGGAATCCAAGCTCTACATTGACAATACTTGGGGAGTGATTGAGGCATCCTGCCAATATCAAATCAAGGAAATGTAATAGAAGAATATTCCATAAAGTTAACTTCCCTTTCTGCTGAGAACTCAGAAAGAAAACCCCAAACCACAGTGAACAATGGGTGCTGTCACTTATCACGTGGAAGGTTTCTAAGGGTGAGGCCTTATGTACATGTTTCTGTCCCACATCTGGATGTGGAAATGGGCACTTAGCTTCACTGCGATCCAAGGACTGTCTCCAGAACTGCTATAAACACCCAGCTGGAGGATTTGATCATACTCAGGTGCCGTTTGGAAAGCTGTACTTGTCGTGGGCCACAGGGTAAAAGCATGGAAGATGGCTTTATTTTACAGCTCAGCTGAACTGAGCCTGGGGTCACACCACCCTCACAGACCTGGCCTCTAGGCAGCTGCAGTGACTACTCGAGCAGTGCAGTGGAGTTTCAGGGGAAAACTGTCTGACAATGCAGAGATGCATCAAGGAGAAGAGCACTTTGTGTCTGAACTTCTCTGGCTTGGGTTGTCCTCTTTTTTCTTCTCCTTCCGTGATTTCCCTTACGCTCATCAGCATATTTGGCTCACTCTGGAGCCAAGTAACACAGCACAAAATGGGCTCATGCTCTTCTTTGTCCACGGGGCATTTTAACCACACAGAACCATGCAGCCACAGTTACAAATAAGAGAAAAGCTTCCCCCCCTCTGAACTTTGAGGAAATGGAGAGCAAACTAAGAAAATGAATGGGAAGAGCACCTAATGGCTGATCCTTGTCAGCTATAGCAGGGGGAGGCAGCAGATCTTGACCATCTCAGGGTGCAAGTATTGCCTCTGCTGCAGTGAGAGGCTCACTGATACCACACCTCCATTCTCCACTCAGTGGGAAAAAGAAAAATAAGCAAGGTGAAAATTACCAGGCTCACAACAATCTTTTAAAAATTGTAAAGCACCGAAGAGGAGAGCAGACAGTGTACAGTACACACAAAACACAGAGGGATGTATCAGAACTTGAGATTAGAGAAGATCCATAAGGATCATCAAGTGCAGCATCCTGAGAACATAACCTCAGGCTTGGAAAAGGGTTACAGAATTGAATATATGGTACAGATAAGACAGATATTCCTATGAAAAGAACATGATACCAAGACTTGCTGGGGACTCTGGCTAGCTGACAATTTTGCTCAAATAGAATACAAGAAGCAGTGCAAACGTAAGCAATTGTGGCAGTGCCTTCACTGTGGGGTTGCATCCGGGATTCATTTTACTCACTGATCCAGTTTACTCTAATTTCAATTTCTAGTTTAGGCTCTAGACTGTATCAAGTGCCATATTCAGATAGCAGGAAGACAACTTCACTTCATAAACCAGCCCATAGATCTTTTTATATGTATTACTACATGCACACACATGAATTAGTGTATCTGTTGGTCAGCTCTGGCTGCTGCCTGCGCACTGACTCGCAGCACTGAGAATGAAGCGCAGGAATGGGAGGCCTGAGTGCACTGCAGGGCTGCTGTCCCACTGGGATCACAGGAGGGGGATGGCACAGACAGGAGTGTGGCAATGGCTCGGTACAGGCACTGTGGGAAGAACAGGCTGGGCGACGAGGAGGGGGAGTTGCTTGGTCCATGAGAGCAGCAGGAATGTGAGGAGCTGTGCCTGGGACAGACAGGAGTCAGGGAGAGCTCTGGGGTCAGGGTTAGAGGGCAGATGAGCATGGGAGATGGGGTGGTAGGTATTTGCTGGGGTCTGCCTGCTCAAGGAAAAGCTATTTTCAGCCTGTGGGGAGAAGGAGCCTCACATGCACATCCCCTGGTCCTTGTGAGAAGCTAAAACCTCCCCTGGATCTGCTCAAAGGCAGTTCAGCAAGACACAAGAGTGGCACTGCTGGAACTGATCCTTACAAACAAGGAGGAGCATGTCAGGAAAGGGAAGGTTTGGGGCAGCAAACAGTGAAGTGTTTGTTTGTTTAAAGCACATACCAGCAAAGAGCAGCAAGTTTCAGGGGTCCCATCAACTACTTAAGGTTAGGTGCATTCTTAAAAGCTTTCCTGGATTGGGGCCATTACTGGCCATTAATACATACTCTGGGAAAAATTCATGCCAAATAGGTTGTAATGCATCTAGAGAGCAAACTGAGTCCTGAACACTGCACATGCATTATTGTGCTCTGACCTGATGAAGCATGCATAATTATAGTGTTTGCTTTAAACAATGTGCCATGTTTCATGTAAATATTGTAAACAGGAGGCAAGCTGGACAAAGAGTTGTGTCATACCTTTTAATTCAGAGCAGGAGGAATCAAGTTTAAAAATCTCTTTGGATGACACCAGTCATGCCCCTTTATAAACGGCTGAGTCCTTAAAGACAGATTTCTCCTAGGAAGTATAAATAAAGCCTAATGTGTTATTACTGAAAATATTTGTAAGACATTAACAAAGTTTGCAACCAGCATTATTAACTGCACAATAACAGGGGCTTTATTCATCAGGATGCGCATGTAATTTATTCCGTGTAAAATTCGTTATCACAAATATCAAACATGCTGTGGATAATAAATGACGGGGCAGAAATAAAACAAAGAGAGCTTTGTTTTGAGACACAAAAGCAAAATGACCCTTTTGATTTATTTGTTTTTCTAAAGAAAGGAAATGCTCATTTAGCAGATTAAAAATGAAATAGGGAAGTTGAACGACAAAAAAATCTTGATGAAGACGGTACTTGTTAGAACTGCCTGAAAAGATAACAAGTGATTATAACAGAAAATGCGAACAGTCCGATAAAACACAAGTATGATCAAAGCTGTGAAAAAAGCAATTAAGCTGTTTTGACACTTGAATGATATGTTGAATGTGTGTGTTGATTTGAGGCATTTCAACTACCTTCTTGAGCAGTTCTGTTTATGGGGCACCTACCAGCACAAATTTCTTTTATCTTGCCTTATAAAGCAAAATGGAAAATATTTCAAGAGACACATTGTCACTGGATTATTCAGATTTACTTTGCTACACTTTCTTAGACCATGCACACTTTATATTCCTATGGGAAAGACACCTAAGTTACTGAATAATTGGAAGATTTATTGTAAACACAGAGTGGAAAAGTAGCTCCAGAGCTCACACATTCCCTTTTGGAGAAAAGTCTTCATGTAAATAGCTGAGTTACTCAATATGCAAGCCTATCAAGATAACTGAAAGCTTTATTCTTTCCAGACTACAGGGAAAAAAAAATATAAATAGTTCTTTTAGTATCGAAATCCAAGACACAAACTGGGTCCTGAAGGTCCAATACAATTCAGTAACACAGTTTAATTGTGGGAAGCATCAGACTCAATTGCTTTAGACATCAGTTTGAGAGGGGATGTTCAGAACAGCTGTAAGGTGGTAAAGAGGACACAGTTGTTCCTAATTGTTACTCCATTTTCGATGCAAGAGCCTAACTGCAGGAGGTTTTGCATTGATTCCAATGAGATCAGGGTGTTTGATGCCTATCATTTGTACTCTTAAATGCTCAAGGTTGTTTGTTTTTGGGGTTTTTTTGTTGTTTTTGTTTGGTTTGGGCTTTTTGGTTGGTTGGTTTGGTTTTTTGTGGTTTTTTTTTTTTTTAAGTTACTCCATGAGATGCTTGACAGGAAATATAAACAAATGGCAGCAAATAAGAGCAAGACATGACTTTTTCAGTGTTTTTGTCAATATAAGGCAGGGCTTCAGCTGTAGACATTTCCAGGGAAACTCAGAACAAAACATCCTATTCTCTGCCAGAAAAGCAGCTCTGTGTGGCTGAGAGCTGTCCCATCGAGCACAGGACAGGAATTCCTCTGGCACCCACACTAACAGCAAGCAGATGTGGCACTACAGAGGTGAGGTCTGAATACAGGATTCCTAAGGATGCTATGCTGGAGAGCTGGTGCTTTGAAACACAGGGACATGATAAAAGTTCCAGAGAAAAACTTGCTAAACCAGCAGCCAATAAAATCCAGTGGCCCCCTAATTCCTGTGTGCTTGTTGTTTCTGAAAGAGTGAAACAGCGATGGAAGAATAACATTTCCTTTGTGGAAAGCAAATGGAAAAAGGCTAGGAAAAGGCTGGTATGCTGCCTTTTCATCTACAGCAGTTCTGCCTGCTTTCTGCTCTCATTGCTCCTTTGCACTGAGGAGTGGTGGAAAGGGGAAAAGAGGCAAATATGTCTCAGGTGTTTTGCCCTGGCGCCATGCCAGAGCAGTATGGGAGTGGGCAACCTTGTTCCAAGACGCTGCAGGACAGAGAAGTATGACATGGCAAGATGAGCACTTCTAGTACATCCAATTTAGTTAAAGACATGCTGACAAATCTAAATCAAAACCTTCACGGTTCCTGTTAGAGGCTACGCTAGCATAGCTGAAGGCTCAGATCTTGAGTGACAACCAGAGCACACTGAAGACAAAAGAGAGAAAAGTAAGACAAAACTAGCCACAAGGAACCACTGATGCAAAAGAACTGGTATTCCATGCAGCCATACAACTCAAACACCCCCTCGGAAGCCTTGGAAATGGAGATACAAGTGCAGACTTGACGGTTTGGAACTAAATCAAAGGCTGAATTAGCCTTGGAGAAAGCTGTCAGGGCTCTCCCTTCTCTTGTGGAGCCTAAACCACTGCAGGGCCTGTTCTGCTGCCGTTTGTGCCATATTGCAGCCAGGCCTTGCACAAGTCCCCAGACAGCCCCTGCTTCTGCAGAGGGGGACACATCTCACTGTTTCTAAGTGAGACAAGGAGGACGCTGCCTCCCAGAAGGCATGAGTGAAAATGAAAAGGTTACGGCCATTCTTGCCTAGAAAAGCTTGAATTCACCCACCCTGGGCAAAACATGCACCACGCTGAGCCCAGTGTGACTTCAGGAGGGTGCTGCAAAGAGGGGCTGTACGGAACAAACTCCCAGAGGATTATTTCTGTGACCCTTCACTCCCACAGCTCCTGCCAGCATGTGGGTGACCAGAACTGCCCTGCACTTCAGCCTTGCAGGGCAGAGTTGGGTAGTGCCATGTTTGCCACCCCATCCCTGGCTCCTCTCAATGAGCAGCTGCCCAGTTCGCTTCTTTCATGCTCTTCTCCCCTCCAGCATTGCTCCCCTTCTCATTTTCTTTTATGCCTCATCATGTTCTCCAGGCTGCTTCTTCCTCTTCACATCCTCCAGCACGTATCCATCCCTCCCCTCCAGCAGCATTTCCAAATGTCGTATAACATCCTGCCTTAACTTCAACATACTGCTTCAGCTCCCTGCTAGTGCCCTGATAATTCCATGATCACATCACCCTGCCTGGCCCCTGTCAGGAGCCCTCTAACCCCATTTCTCAGCAGCAAGCAGCTCACCTGCAGCCTTTTAGAAAACAACGCCCTGTTGGCCATCCTAGACATTAAGCAATCCTCAGAGTAACTTGAAATACAGAGGTTTTCCAGAAAAAAAAAAAAAAAAAAAGACATTTTAAAAACATTTTATATTTTTTCTGGGGTTTTTTTGAGCCTCATACTGAATTTTTCAACTCTCTTCGGAACATGTAAGCATGAGAATGCTTTCACTTGTTAATTAAAAATATAACTAATTTTTTCTAGACAGTGTCACAATTGGCATTGCCAAAACAGGAAAAAAATAGCATAACTCCCTAGCTCTTCAGGAATAGAAATCACCTTTGTATTCTGTTGGAATAGCACCTGACAACAGAATGAGTATGAATGCTCCCAATGCCACCACCTGTATCTGACTTCTTGCAGCATGTTTCAAATCCGGGCTAATGGTGTCTCAAAGTTTAGAGGAACAATTCTGTGAGTGAGTTACACTATTCTCATTAAAAGAAAGGGTAGTGAGCACCCTGGATTGTGCTACATGAGCAGACCAAAGTAGCAGGTGAGTCTCAAGGACTAATTAGCAGCCAGAATTGGAGGGAACAGCTTTGGTGGGGATACTTAGTACATTTGGTCATCTTTATTGTTACACTACTGAAATATATCTTCTGGCTCCAATCACATGCAAACAAAAGTTATCCTGCTGGGATACAGACAAATGATTCCTCCAAAGTGTGTTTACACTACTTCCACATCCACTGCAAAGCAAATATAAGACCTTAAGCTATAAAAAAAAAAAAACCCTTGAAACAAGCCGCTAAGAACATAGCTGAGCCTCTATGTTGATTTCTCCATCATTTTTTATGTCAGGTGATTTGATACTTGTGAGACTTGTAGTGGTTGCATTGAAAGGTACCACAAGGATCAAACCTATTATACTCCACTAGCAAATAATGGCAACATGCTGAGAAATATGTAATTGCATTTATTATGTGATAATCCCTTTAGGTACTATATCTGTGGTGATACCCTTTTTCATAAAGCTTATGTCCTGATTCCCCTTAAAGTCGACAGTAAAACCTCCCTGTGTGCCTTTGAGAGCAGATCCAGGGCTAAGTTCGCAGAAATGAAAGTAAAGAGAGCTTAAACGCACTGCTGCCATGTGTTGGACTTGGAAGAAGTTTAAGAGCAAGCAAGTTGAGGCTCAGACTGGAAGAGATCTCTAAAAAGTTTTACTGAGGCAACAGGACAGATCTGCTGTTGCCAGAGGCAAGCAGAGGCTGGAACAGAGCTGAACACAGACATAGCATTGTTATTAGAGAATTAGGTTATATTAGGAATTGGGTCACCCCAGCCCATTCTGCAGCAGATAATCAGAGGAAAACACCAGTCCTGCAGGTATTTCAGTTATCCCAGTGCATGAGTAACAGATGTCTTTGCCATCAAATCACCGAGACCTCACTTTGGTAAACAGTGCAAGTTCAGCAGGAAGGTAATTGCAGAAGACTCGATTTAATGTTAGCAACAGTGTGACCCAGCAGCACATCTGGGAGAGGAGCAGTCAAAGTACCCTGCTCTGTGCTTGCTGGCATCAGAGACCAGGTGGGAAACACAGAGTGCTATCATCTACAGAGTGTAGGGATGAGAATGTTGGGGTCAAACTGGGGGTTCCTAAATAGAAATGAGGAGAACAGAGTCATCTAGTTATTTTAATTGACCACCAGTTGACTATGAACTGCTGATATGATACATCTCTGGAAAGATATATTGGAATTCATTAATGTTTCCCTGAAAAAGAATTATGAAATTTACTAAAAGGGCACTCATGAGACTTTGTGCGAAATATTTGTGTGCTGGTCTGGTCATGCAAAGATGAAAAACATGTTACCAGAGGAACAGAAAGTAGACTGGAAAACAGCTTGACTTGCTTAGCCTAGGTTTAAATAAGACTCAACAGGGAGTCTCAAAGACTACAAATGCTCAAAGTCAATAATAGGGAAGGAGAAGGATCATTTAAATGAAAAACAGTGTCAGTTCAGTACTGAGTGATGTAAAACAGGAAGAAAACTAGGCTCAAATTTAGAAAAAAAGAAAGATTCCAAATTAGCTAACTTCTTGAGACACAAAGAACAAAATATCTTCCTGCTTTTTAGATGGTAAGGTGAGCTTACCAAAGACTGGCCTTAGGCTTGGAGAACTTTGCTAGTCACATGTTCCTAAAAGGGGTGAATTTAAAAAGGTCAGAGTTAACAAGTTATAAAAAATTGGCTGGAAAACAATTTTAAGGAAGCTACATGACTGAACTGAGACAATGTACAACACTTGTCCTGAGCTTTGGCATGTCTTAATTTTCAGCTCTCAAGTTTGGTTACAAATTCGGACATAAAGTTGAGTTTATATAGTTTTGATGAAAGACAGCAATAAACTAACTAAAGGAATATGAAAAACACATGGGTGATGGTTTATCTGATGGACTGAATGCATAAGGTAAATTCAGACAGCAAAACACATTTTTACTGGAGTTTAATAATGTTGCTTTGGAGTAGGACTGAAATTCTTTGTAGTTTTACTTTCCTAACACTGCCCAGCTGGAATTTCCATTTCAAGTTACTATAATACAAAGCTTTACAGTGGTATTTTAACTGTTCATTTTAGATGGTTTTCACACGGAGAAGTTTACTTGAATACCAGATATACTGTAAACATACTGAACATCTGGTAATTAAGTATAGTGCACAGTAATCTCCATAAAGCCCATATCTGTGGTGAAATCTTTTTAATAAATAGTTGATAATGGAATGAAGCTATTAAAAGAATTACAGCACACATGGTGAAGTACAGTCATTATTAATCCCAGAGCATGAATAAAAGCTTTTAACTGTCCATTTTACCAAGAATCTTTAAGATGGGTCTGTTCTGAAATGAATGTGAGCATAGAAATATCCCATTTGCAATAGGAAAAAAAAAAAAAAGACTCCATAATTCTACCAAATTTTCCTAACAATTCAAATACCCACTGAGTTCTGTGCCACTCTCAAAGTGTTCATGCCCCACTTCATGGCAGCACAACCTCAGTAGTCTTGTCTAAGGCAGCCAGGACACCAGTGGGAGTGGAGAGTCACTGCCATGTTACCCCCGTTTAAGAAATACTTCACTTTAAGCAGTTTATGGGCATCATTTGGGATGTCCATTCTCACCCTAGGCAGCAGAGAAGTTTTCTTTTCTGAGCAGAGTGAGAACACAGCTGAGAAAGTGGGAGCAACTACATCTCCTGGTTTAAGATTTCTTCAGAGGGCTCTGGCATTGTACAGACATGGAATCATTTATCCATCATTTATCTCAATCTTTAAGTTCACTGACACTTGACAATATCCCAAACAAGTCAGGATGTCACCAGCCCTTAAGTTGCATTACCTGGTTGCCACCTACACCTCATTTCAAGAAACACGCATCAGAACAAAACCATTAACGGCACCTTTTTGTGCATCCCCTCCTACCGAAGTCTGCTTAAAAAAAAACAAACCTTGACTTCTTTCAATAGCAATTTTTTCCCCTCGGATTTGATCAGTGATTCTTATTCCTAAATCAAGGCTAAGTTCATCATGGACCCTGGGCTATCAGGTTTGAAAAGAGGTATGTCTTCAGATTCACAGAGGCAATCTGTTTGTACTACTGGGTATTTTTCCACCTCAGTGTATTCGTGCTTAATTAAGTGCTGCTACTTTTGGTCTGTGTTTGGCCCAGCCACCTGTGAGAGTCTGTTCTTCTCCTACCAAGTTATGGGAAAACAAGCACTGAGAAACAAGAACTTCGTCCTTGAAGGAAGCATCTTGTATAAACTGAAATTAATTGGTGACTGGCTATTGGCTGCCAGCCCTCCAAGGGCATTTGAAGGAGAAAGTGAAGAGGAGGATAAAGTAAGCCCCCAGACTCATTTGGAAAAGACCCTCTGAGGTGCAGCAGGCGCAGGGAAATTCCAATGCACGCACACTTGCACAGAAGAGGCACCACTGACATCCTGGGGGGAGGGTCTCTGGCTGGGCGGGGCTGGCCACACCTGCCCAGGTAGGTGTACAGGTTCACTGTATAAAAAGCAGAGAGCTCGTGCTGGGAGTGGGTTCAAGCCTCACATGGAGAAAAACATCCCCTCTGCAGGAAGGCTCGCTATCTTGGGAGGATGCAGCTTCTGCTATGGGGAATTCCGAGGTCAGTAAAAAACACGTAAGTAACACCTGAGTGAGTAGGGGGCTGTCCTGGGGGCTTATTTCCCTTCTCTTTCCTGTCTCTCAGCTTTTCATTCTGTTGGCCACTTTTTTGTAATAAATGTTGTTCTGGTGAGCTTTCAATGCCGTATTGGTTTCAGTTTCAGCATTCTCCCTGCTACACTCAGCTTTTCCAATGACTACTCAAAGCCTTCTGTACTTTTCCCAGAAGTGCTGGTACATTGTTTAAATCACTGGTATGACTCATTAGCTTATTCTGTATTTTAGCCAGTGAAGTTCCTCTACCCTTACACTGCTCTGTTTCCATTTATTATTCTTTTTCTTCAATAAATCAATGTCAAAACACCTTGTACAGCTGGTTGACAGTTGTCAGGCAAAGCGTGAATTGATGCCAGCAAACATCAACACAACCCCCCCAAGTGACACCGAACTACTGCTGTGGCATCAGCTCCCAGTTTTCAGCTGCCAATCATTCCACTTCCATTTTGTTTCATGCAGCTCTGGGCAAGGGACTGAATGGACCCAATCATTATTCTGCTCTTGATATTTATCAAGGCACCCCTCACAGTTGTTCACCTCTGACACGTGAGATCAAACAGGTGACTTCATTTCTACTGCCAAGGTCTCTGCCCATCCCCTCTTTGCAACATCAAAATCAAAGCATAGGAATATTTCTCAAATATATTAAATAATGACAACTTCCGATAAATTCAGCAGGTAGTCACTAAATCTGATTAAAACATGGGAACTCAATTTTACATATCTAAGTTCAAAAGTAATGATCTAAATTATCTTTGAACCTCCTTTGGTCCTTCCCTCCCTCCCAAGGACCCTTCCTGTTTTTCATGTGGTGATCTATTCAGCTGCACAAACAAAGCAAAGCTGCCACAAACCTGGAGTTGTTTGACAAGCAATTTATACAGGGAGAACAACAGAAAAGGAGGTATTTCAGGAGGACTTCCAACTCTGTCAGTTCGGTGTATCCCTTGCCTCTGCTTGAGCACATGTGTCTGGCAAACCATCTTGGAAGCTCACAGAAGGTGGAGCAGGTGTTAAGCTCTTAAAATGAAGAAGAATTTTAGTAGCTACATGAGAATAGTGCAACATGAAGTGTTATTTCACCACCAGCTCCAGATCTGTAATGGGCTTTTTGAAAAAAAAACCCTAAATACATTTATTAGAATAAACGTATTCAGGGAATAATCCCAAAATATTATGAATTGTTGGTGCCAACTTCTGTCTTGATTTCTAGAGCTTAGTCATTACTCTTCTGAGTAGAAGAAGCGTTCTTTTACCCCTTTTTTTTTTTTTAGAATATTTTGATGAGGACTACTATAAAGGTTAGTATACTTTGGAGTTGAAGTTCAGTTGAAACTCAGAAGGCTTCTTACTAGAGAAATGGACACTCATTTTCTGAAAATCTGGAAAAATCTAAATCTCTGTAGCCACTAACACCAAATTCAGTTTCAATTGGTATTAAAAAAAAAAAAAGGCAAAATAACAACCAAAAAAAACCAAAGGAAAAAAAACCACAAAAAAACAAAAAACAAACAAACCCAAAAGAAACCAAACCAAAAAACCCCCCACCAAAACAAACCAACAACCAACCACCAACAACCAAAAAACCCAAGAAATCAAAACAAAACACCAAAAAAAAGAAAGCAAAACAAAAAAAAAACCAAAACAAAACAAGAAACCAACAAAAACCAACCCCCCAAAAAAACCCCCAAAAACCTCC
>JAWMRA010000041.1:64423991-64439267 GCA_035584735.1 Pseudotriccus pelzelni
AAACGAATAAACCCAACAGTGAAAAAACAGTTGAGAGTTCACCCTTTGGGGCAATTATAGCCCCAGTCAGCAGGAGGCGCTGTTGAAGCGCTGGGGATGTGGAGCCTGCAGTTGTTGGAGTCAGTCAGCGGGGGACGCTGTTGGCTCACTGGCAGTCGCCGTGTGGGGCCTCCCAAGTGCCCGGGGGAGAATCATTGTCCGTCCTTCCCTCCCACCGAAAGGGGGAAGAGGAAGGGGCAAAGACGGTCCACGGCTCCCAAAACGCTGGAAGACTCGCTCTTTCCTGCTGGCTGCAATGCAGAGTGATATGGTGTTCTGTCTCCTTCCGATGGGAATTCAATCAAGAGACTCCTGCTCTGCCAACAGCACAGCTACGAAGAGAGAGCGTCGGAACCGCTCCCTGTAGCTCCCGTGCGCCAGCAGCTCTGCCTACTCCCACCAGCTCCTGAATGCCTCTAGACCTCCTCCCAGCTTTACAAAACCCTCCTGTTTCCCTGGAGACAAAGTGAGGCATTAGCGTATCAATGCAGCTCTGCTGGTTCTCCTGTCCTGGGCCATCAGTCACCTGGATACCTAATTCCCCCTCCCCCCCACACACAGTGGGCAGGGGGAAGATAAAAATCCAAGAACAAACCAAACCATGACACCTGATCAATGTGTATCTTCTCCAGCTGTGAAGATTTAAAAACTAAGAATCGGTTGAATAATACATCACTTTTTTCTTTAAGGCTAACACTAATCCTACCAACCAACTTCTCCTGTGTGCATTTATGAAGGTGAAAGCTACTCCATGGCTAACTTTCAAAGGAAGCTTGTTCAACAGCTGATGTTTTGTCACAAGCAAGGATAAGCACCATCACGTAGCATTTATTTCCTTATCTGAACAGTATCGCTAAACCAATGACACCCAGGTCCATTCAGAGAGTTAAATTCCTCCCTCACGTATGAATGTGATGTTCCCACAGTGCCAGAAAGTGTGGAACAATGTGATGAAAGAAGTGGCTGCTGGGATAAAGAGAAGTGACTCTGCAGTCAGACTGGAGGGATTTTTCAGAGGCACGAGAGACACCCGCGTCCCACTAAGGATCAAGGACCATTAGCCAACCATCCCCCTGCAGTGCCCGCAGGCTCTAGAAAGGGGATTCTGCATCCCTGCAAAGATAAAGCTCTACAGAAAGGGGTCTAATGCAGGGCTCTGCAGGTTGCCCACCTCATGCTCACACACTCACTGGTTCCTGCAGCTGGCCAGGTCACAGTCTGACACCCACATCCCAAATATCTTCAGCAGGGGAGGGCTCCTCCCCAGGAGGTGGCAGAGCGGGGAACAGCCTGGAGCTGAAACCTACCGTAAGGAATAGTTGAAACATAATATGCAAGCGGTGAGAGAAAGCCCCAGTGAGATCAGAGTGCTTGTTTTGCGTTTTGTTGATAGCTAAACAATTCCACAGATGTGTTGAACCATGAAACACATAAACATGCAAGAGGAAAGACATATTTTGTCAGGAAACTTTATGTAAGTGTAGCACAAATATGAAAATATCAGTAATGGGATAAGGCTTAAATGAAAACATGATCAGTTTTTTGTGGACAAAACAGCCAGTTTACTGTAACACCAGACTTTTATATTAAATGAGTAGTTTTTGATTACCCCAATGGATCTTCTTGTTCGACGGGACTGGTGAAATCTTTTCGGTATCACAACAAGAGGAAGAGGAGAGAATTCCTGGCTTTCAGTCCTAACTCAGTGTGCCCCCAGGAGCTGTGCAGTGAAGCTGTGGGGTGCAGGGACCCTCCCAGCACCCAGGATGGGACCATCGTGGGCAGCCACAGAGCCCAGCACCACCCATGGAGACACTGCTGGTGTGTTCTGCTTGGCTTCCTTCTCGCTGTTCACTCTCTCCGTGCACAGCAGTCAGGGCCACCACAGAGAACCGGCCCAGTGCCCCAGCCCAGGGCAGATGTGCCATGGCCTGCAGAGCGGCCCGGGCTGCCATCAGTCAGCACAAATCTGAGCACACAGCTCTTCCTTCTGCCTGTGCCAAGGGCTCCTCCCAACCTCTCTGCCTGCCTCAGCAGCTCAATGAAACATGAGAGGGCTCCACCAGTTCAGGAACAACAAGGGAGCAGCAACGGACTACAAAGACATTTTCCATCTTTTGGGGGTTTCTTTGTGGGTTTGGGTTGGTTTGGGGTTTTTTTGCAAGAGATCAGTCAGGTTTGCCTTATGGTGCCTGCTTCCACGGCAGAAAGCTCAGACTGGGAAATGTCTGTCTTCCAGGTTTTTAATCAGTCTCCTTGTGTTCCCAGATGTGCTAGGACAGATGTTTTTGCAACCTTCATGAAGAACAGAATCACACATGTTGAGAGAAGGCTGAGACTTCTCTTCAGTTCAGCCTTGTCAGAAAAGTTTTTGGGGATAAACAAGACCCTGGTTCTGTACTAAGATAAGGGGTTTTGTTCAAAGATAGCAGCGGTTTCATCTTTTCTCAGGAAACGAAGCACTCACTGGGGTCTGTGACTCTTAGGTTGCAGCTCTCCCTCAGAGGGAGACTGCAGGATGAAGCACAGAAGGAATACTGATCAACTGGACAGGGGACAGAAAAAGACTCTCTCCCTGCATTAATGATGGTGCAGCTTTTGGGCCAGTGATGCAAAAGCCCAGCAGAGGAGCAGGACACTGAATAACTCATTCAGCTGGCCAAAATGAAGTGTCAGCTTTGTTACTGTAGATGTTCCCACAGCCTTAATATAACAGCCAGTTGTAGATGGAATATCCAATCATACATACTCCAGAAAGGTATCACCTACCCTGAATTTTACTTGTATTTATATCTGCTGTATGTATTTTTTGCTGGAGTTTTAAAAGATTTATACTTCTGTCTGCACAAAGCTCACTGACTTCCCTTTGCATTGGCAAAAAGCACAAGAGGAAAAAAAAAAGGCCAGGAAAGAATGTTTCATTCTCTTCTTCAAGTTTTGTCATGATACCATTTAGATTAACCTTTGTGAGTCTTTACATTTGTATACATGTATATCCATTTGTTTATTTGCAAAAATACGAGACAGAAGTGCCTTTGTCCTTCCGTCAACTACAAAGGGAGTTTAGATGGTGAGATCATCTGTCAACATCTATGCCATAAATGTTTAAATATGGACAGAGGCGAGTGTCATTGATTATCTGGTTCCTTTATTCTGCAGATTGCAGGCTGGATGAATGGTGGTTTCCCAGGAGCAGCAGGAACCCGGCAGTGAGCTGTCAGTCCCACCCAGAGCTGGAAAACTCTCCTTATGCTTAGCAGCAAGTAGCTGGGAAGACAGGGGTTGGTTTTGTTGGCTACAGTATCCTTTCCTTCCTATCCCAAACTGCAAACTCTTTGTGTGCTTGGAGTTGCCTGCACCTTTAACTCTGTTATACAAATGGCAGCTAACTGGAGGGGGGGACGGGGGGAAGGGGAAAGGAGCTGCAAAAGAGAGCCCTAAAGTTCCCAGAGGTCACTGTGAGGATACCAGTGACTGCAGAGGGCTCTGGAGCCCTTTAATCCTGGGAGAACATAAATGTGAATTGTTTTTTTAAAAAAAATAGCTTTCCATGCCAATGTAACAAAACTTCCAACATGTGCCTGCTCAGGAAGTTCAGCTCTTTATGGGACCAAATGAACAACTTCTATCCCTGACTGAGATAAAACTGAGCAAAATTCCTCATGGAAGACCTTCCAACTATTTATTAAAAACATACAGAACTGATACAATATTATTCAGCTCCAATTCATTGTTTCCCCAGACTTCCACACTTTTTTGTAGTGCCAGTGCATTTGCTAGGACTGGGCTTTTCCTTGCTCTTTTCTTATGGCATGTTTTGGAGGCCTGCTTCGCTCCTGTTGCAGCACTACACGGCTGCCCTCAGGAATATCAGATCTCCCAAAGTCCATTTTAAACTCCACTGCAGAATGACACCAGCCTTCATGGAGTTACATTCCTTGGAAACATCAAGAGTGATATGCTGGACAGATGTACAGAGGAAACTGAAGGTAGATGGCAGGTTCATATCTTGCTCATATGGAGTCAGTATTCACTGGCTACAGGGGATTTCTCAGGATTAGGACTACAAATGGTTTGGCAGAATATTTGTGAGGTCTTGGAGTCTTATGGTGGCATCATCAACCTACAGACCATATTGTGTAAATCAGAGTATTTGAACTGCATCTATGAAGGAATCAACTTAAACCTTATTGTTCATTCTCCATTTGCTCATCTGGAACAAAGTGTCTGAGAACAAAGAACTTAGAAATTTAATCTGCAGGGACATTTTAGGTACAGAATCCCTAACTACAAAACAATCCAGTTTTCCCTTCACAAAATACACTTTCACATGCCCCCCACCTTCTTGAACTCCATCCATGTAACAGTTTTTACCACATCGGAAAATACTTTTTAAACACTGATTTAAAAAAGCAATTTCATCTAATACAGTTGTTCTGGTCACCGCAGAAAGCAATTTTTCTGTTAGTACTCCTACATTCCCTCCTCCACCCCCAAAACCCGCAGTGGGATCACTGTGTGTTTAAATGCGGCGTAGCCTATAAAGCACAAACGCAGAACAAGCAAGGGCAAGGAAAAGAGGGAGCAAGGAACTGTTTGAGGAGAGGGAAATCATCCATATCTTGGTTGTGCAGCTTAGAGATGCAGCAAAGGTTCTGCTGCAGGAAGCCAAGGCTCCCAGGAGCCCTGCAGGACCTGCAGGTCTGCGTGGACTGATGATGATGATGACTGGCAATTGTTGTGCTCCTGGGAAGGACACGGCACAGGAACCGAGCATTGCCACAAAGAAGTGCTGAGCTCTCACGTGCCAATGGACCACCCCAGCCACCAGAGAACTGCAGAGCATCTTCATCTGCACACCCAGCACAACAGGTGACACAGTTCCACCTGCTTGGAATAAACAATCTTTGGCTGTGCATGAGGCCACACACTCATTGACAGAGGCTTGCAATAAATCTTGGGTAATTAGCTGAATGATAATTGCTATGTATAAAGGATTCTTAAAAATAAAATCCACATTTAGAAAAGTAGATGTTATAGGAGGTGCTTAAAGTTAAGCGTCCTTTAAGAAGGAAATAATCATGGCTTCAGTTTTCCTGCCCATAAAATGGGAGTTATATTACATATTAAGATAGAACAATCTACGTTAGGGCGTGATAGCACTATTTTCAATCTCTATCCACACAAAATTAAGTGCAATTCTCCCAAAACCATGCCCCATTTACACTGCTGCATAGTCAGATCTGATTTTAAAAGAAGAAAGGAGAGTGAGTGATCAAGCACATGTTACAGCTGCGCCACTGGGTCAGTAAGTGAGAAGTTAAAATAAGAAGTTCATTCAATAAAATATTGATTCTGGAAACAGATTACAGGAAATTGTACCATACCACTAACTTAATTTATGAGTATTTATATTGCAGGAATTATACCAATATATCAAACACGATGCCTTCAACCTTAGTTCAAAAGAGAATTTTATCTCTAAGCTTTAACAACAGGGCTGAAAATAATTCAGATTATATGGGCAGCATTTTAGCAGCCCATTTTCATCTTCTTTAAAAGCAACACTCTAATGCATGATGGTTAAGGATCAAGTTGGGATTATGAGGAGAATGTTAAACATATACCAAGTAATACATCTGTTTTGAATAAGAGTTGTTGCACAGAGTTCCAGTTCATTTTTTTTCAGTTCTTTGCTGTACGTGTCGTAGATGCTAAGTGAAACCACGCATCAGATAAATACATCACTTCAGCAACAGATTGCTGATCAATTGTCTGACATGCTCTGAAATATGTGGTTTAAAAGATTTTTCTAGTTTGGAAAAAATCTGTTTGCTGTTCTGCTGTGGTTCCTTCTCGCATCTGCGAGCTTGCAGGAGCACTGCCATTGTCTGCAGGCTGGTGCTGGGCTGTGCCCCCGTGGTGGGAACGCAGTAGGCCTTACCCCATGTTCCCTGCCCATTTCCAAGCACTGCTCTCAGGGAAAGGAGTGTTTGCTGCCCTGCCAGACTCTGGCCAACAAGCAGGTTGCTTCCAGCAAGAGAACCACTAAGATGTTCTGTTCCATTGCTGTATCTTACCATTTGGATATTGTTCTGAAGCACTTGATTTTTCAGAAAATTAATTTACGAGTTCTGATACTTGGATTATTTAATTTTTTTATCTTCGGTTGGAATAGTAAACTGCAAATTTTCTGTAGCCTACAGTTCGTCAAAATTGCTGTGCTTGACTCACTAACACTTTCACTCCAATCATGCCAGAACCTCACACTTATTAGATACAGATTTCAAATAGCTACATGATCAACTCTGTTTGATAACAATGTCAATAACTGGCATGACTAGTTCCTGATATTCGACCACAAATACTTCTAATACTTTCATTGAAACAACCGTTTATCCCAGGAACCAGAGATTCTTTTAAGTACTGAGTAATTTAAACTCTACTCGATGGTCTCTCCTTCTCATACTGCAGAAAACAGTGAACAATCACTCCCTCTCCAGCGCCTTCACTCCACTAACTCCTGTTGTTTTCATTGTCCAGTGACATTTTTTCCAGCTGAAGTGCTTTGGACAATTGATTTTGGTCAAAGAGCATCACAGTCACGTTTCTCTGCCGCTGCTGTAACTCATCTAAGCTTTCTCATGTTTATCTCAGGAAGAAAGAGTAATTAAGCAAGTCCTCATGGACTAAAGGGTCCTGGAGCTGCTGGCTCCCAGGAACTCAACCATTCCGACATCAGCAGGTACCAGAGACAGAAAGCTTAGTAAAAACACAGTCGTCACCTGTCACTCAGACTGAGCCTGGGCTGATCTTTGAATATTTCCTCACTGGTGTAATTTTCTGTGGCTTTCTGATAACCTAAGGCAGATGCATGCGATGACAGAAGAAATACTTTGAACCTGATATACTGTTTGGTTATGGGTTTGTGCAGTCCTTTTGCACACTGTGACTGTGACTGTGAAGCAGGCAGAGAGAGTTCTAACTTATTGTAGTATCTGCTGAGAACCAGAGGCATTTACAGTCCCACTAGGATCTGGCTGAAGACTTAGCTCCTCCCTGCCGTACAGAGCAGTCCTCCTGGGACAGACTCTTCAGCATTTAGCTGCCAGTGCAAGGGCAATAAATGCTTGGTGTTTCTAGGCAAAGAAAACCTAGTCCCATCAGCAGATGTTCCTGCAGCCAATAGAAACTGGCACACATAAGAAATGTAGCTTCCAAGGGGAGAAAAAATGGATTTATGGAGTGGGAAGTTTCCAAAGGGGATCTTGCAGTCAAAAGGGACACCTACTACCAGACGTGCCAACGACTCTTGCTGTGTTCTCAGGCACTTTCTCAGTGTCTTTGTTTCCCCTTTGTTCTCACGCCATCTCACCTGCTGCCCTCAGGAGCCTCTGTCTGCAGTTACAGTCCCTGAGAGTGATACACAGAGGAGCTCTGCAGCAGGGAAGGGCACTGCCAAAGGGGATTTGGTGCCACTGGAGTTGCACCAGGCTCTGAACCCAACAGCTTAATCTGGCAGCAGCCTTTTCCTGGCAGCACAGCTGTGTCCACACCAGGATCTTTGCTAGCTGAGCTCCACTGGGCAGGTGGGATTTACGTTTTTTTTCAGACCCAAGCTGACATCAGTGGACGAGCAAAGCTTTCTAATGTGGGCCTAAAAGAAACATCTTCAACATCTCTGACCTAAAAAGCTCCGTTACCTCTTCATGTAGTGATAGGATGTCTCATCCCTCAACTCCAGCTACAAAAAACCTTAATTTGTGTCCTCCACAAAGGAGGCGGGGAGACTGGCAATGCTGATGCATCACAGGAACATCAGAAATGCCTGATGGCTTTTCCTGTGACAGCAGTGCTCGACTGCTGCACTAACAAGGCTGGTGTGTGAGGGACATGGGAGAGTGATGCACACAGAGCACAATCCACCCCAGCTTTGGAAAGCAGAGAAAGAGCACCTGTAGGAACATGGCCATGCCAAGTCTTTTGTTAAAAAGGGGTTTTAGTTAATTTGTTTAATTATTGGACTCACAGATGTCCTACTTTCAGTTCTAGTACAAGGACAGAAAAGTTACACCAAATTAATATGCATTTAGAAATGAATGAACACATTGAACATTAATGACAGATTAGCTGTTTACTTACTGATATTATGTAACTTTTTGCTATAGGACCTCATTAGCCTTGCTAGACAAAAAAGCCCTCCTTGTATGAAGCCCCTCAGAACAATAATGTGAGCTGGAGATCTTACACAGTTTGAGAAACAGCTTTCAGCAGGAAACAAAGTGATGTGAAAGGGCTTTTCTTCGTGTACCGTGTGTTAGAAATGACAGTTTATTTTCCTTATGGCTCCATGTGGGTTACTCCAGTATTTCCTTTTGGAAAGCCACAGTACATCCAGCATACCACACTCCAGAGAGACAGATAAAAACATCAGTCACCAAAAAACGCAAACAGAATAAGCAATTACTAAGTGTCATCCCTATATACGTGCCAGGCTCATACCACTTTACCCACCCCCTGTATGAACTGCTGTCACCAGGTGCATCCTCCACTGCCCTTAAGCACTTTTTAGCCTTTTACAGGTAATTTTTCCAATTCACTTGAATTTAAAAACAAAGCAATCTTTACTGAGAGAAATTCTGTACCTCACGTGACAGACACTTTGAACCAGGACCAGTCAGATGTCTTTAGACTTGTGTCCAATAAAAGAAACCCGAACCAGTGCCAATGCACTGGTCACATTATAAATGCGGAGAATGAAAAGGATCTTGAAACATGAAGTGACACCTCTTGTATTCGGGCAGTATAATACATGTCTTTGATTGCTATATATGTGCATTAACCTAATGATTGTTGTTTTAAGGGAAATATAATGAAATGCTTGGGATATGTAGAGCATAAAGTCACATGCCTGTAAAAAGCCTATCTGTAGCATTTCCTGACTTAAAAAAAAAACAACCCAACACTTGAGAACTTGATTCCTTCATAAAATCTGCAATATGGTACATTAATAATAACTCGGTGTTATGTAAAGCTAACATCTGCTGCCAAACACGAAGGGTGCCAAGTTAAAACTGACTTGCAGATAACCATTATCACGGTGGAGAGTTTTTCCTGGATAAAAACTTATTCACTGAAAGTGAGTTTTCACAAATCGAACAGTCCTTAACTCATGTAAAATCTGAACATTTTTTTTCAGTGATGAAAATCCTTTGGCTCTATTAATCCAGTAGATGAAGAGCATTCAAGAGCATGACTCCACAGGGCAAAGGTTAAGGCATAAGTTGGGATATCTATTTTGCAGTTTCTGTTCCAAAGTTCACTAAAGAGAAGATTTTGTCTTTTAGTTCTCCCTCACTGGGATGCAAGTAAAAGGAGAGGGAAAGGGAGGAATAATGAAAATTACCATCTGCTCCTCTTTATCCACATACATCACTCTTTCTTTTTACTTTCATTAAACGCAGCCAGAAATATTTTGCATAAGGCAGTTATTTTAATATGCCATTATTAAAATGCTTGAATTTGGTTCTGCCTGAGTCAAAGTTCAAAAACTCGCCCTGGCTACTGAAACCAGAACATCATTTATGCATCTGGTTTCTTAAATCAGTACCTTTAGTAATGCATTTTCCAGGTCTCTCTTCCTTTATAAAAACCTGCTTTGCAGAAACCTTCCATAGCCAGAGAAACAGGAAGGGATCAACTACAGGCAGGATGTAAAAACCTCACTGCAGAGACAGGAAGCAGAAACAACATTACCAATCAATAACTAAGAGAATTAACACAGAGCTCAGCTTTTACCAGAAAGCAGGTGCTGTAACCAACGTATTCATTGCATGGAAAAGCAGATTTCTATCAGCTGGAATGCTTCACTTCCATATGTAACATCAAAAAAATACAGTCAGCATCTGAACTGCCTGGACCAGGTAATGGATCGGAGCCTGCCCACCTCCCCTTGCTGAGATCAGCCTCCCTCGCTGCACTCAGCATTAATCCCAGCTCATCCAGATTAGAGCAGCTGAAATCCACATTGGATACCACTCCCATTTCAAATATAAACCCAAGAAAATTATATTGATATATTTCAGAGGCTTCTAGAACGCTCCAAGTCCCTTTAACTGATCAAAGAAGATTAAAGAAGTCACAGCAAATAACAAAAAAGGGACCTAGCTGGGAACCTGTTTTTCCAGGGTTGTGGATACCTTATTCATTTCATTCTTTTCTTTTCTTTCACAAGTTTCCGGTTTCAGACATTTAAAGAAAAAGCTGTATTTAAGATGTCAAAAAAAAAAAAATCTTCTCAAGAACCAGCAATAGTCTCTCTAGGGGTTATTTTAGGCAATTCTAATTTTACAGTTTCCTCTTCATGTTGGATAAGGATCTTGCATAGTGTCAGAGATTTGGTATGTGGACACAATCTTGGCCCGGGACATGAAGTTGTCATAGCTACTCTGGATGCTTTCTAAACATGACCAAGTCCTCCACGGGATCCTTCTCGGGTTTCTTAGTCTGCAGGGGGCTTCTCTTTAAAAAAACAGAGTTTGCAAGACTGTGTAACACAGTTTTTCAGGTAGAGTTTGTCATTGTTCTTTTGCAAATACACTTTTTTTAAATTATAGAATAGGGAAAGGGTAAGAAAGAGAGACTGCAGACCAACCAAGAGACAGCTCATCATCTGAAAACAGAAGAAAACAGTCCAATTCTTTCATGCAAACTATACAATAAATTCTGTTTTGGTCACAGCAGAGTAAAACTGGAATAAATTCATCAACCCAGAGAAGCTGAGCTTGGATGATACCAGAACAGCTGAGAGCAAAGCCAGGCCTTTGGTTTTTACATTTTGTTCAGCTCTCCTGTAAGTTGAGAAGAATCACAGATCAGCAGCTACTCGTCTCTGGAAATACACAGAAATTAAGTAATTTGCTTTTGTGCCTAAAGGTAGAAGAATGGTTTAATTTCCTTCAGCTTCAAAGCAATAATCCTGGATTGAGGTATGGTTGTTCTTCAGAATATGGGATAATAAACCCTCTGACGTGGGAGAAAGCAACATTTCCAAACTGTATTTTACTCTGCATATTGAGGTTAGTCTCTATTCTTTGCCGTTGTCAATGCAAGAGGCAAGAGCAGAATAAATTGCGAACAGGGATTGTTGATTCCAAAGGTGACTACAGGATATATTTATAGCAGCAAAGTTAACAAGGGAAATGAGTAAATAGAAAGTGGTTTAGAACAAGCTCTTCAGCAAGAACTATTGCCATAAAATACTGCTATTGAAATACAAAAAAAAAAAAAAATTAATAGAAAACCAAACCATCTTAGTAGGTTAGGTCTGCCTTGAGTAGGAGGTTGGACCAGATGACCTTCAAAGTCCCTTCCGATCTAAATCATTCCATGATTCTAAACAAACCAGATTTTTCTTGTAAACGTATTTGTTCAAGACACTAAAAGAGATCTAAAAATCAAGATTGATTGGATAGGTGCTTACTATAATAGCAAAAATTACAAATAGTCACTTACAAGTAGCAAAAATATTACTTCCTCGGAAATACAAAAAATAATGGCCTATCATTTGATCACTCAAGTAAAATCTGGTCGGAGAAAAATGCAATGTATAATGCTTTTAGCGGTTTCCCAAAGCTTTCCCACTGCTGGAACACAACATTTGGTGATGTCTATCTCTGCTTCTCTCTCAACTGCAGTTCTCTGGTTGGATCACAAAAAACCTAGGAAAGGAAGCCACGATGTTCAATACAAAATGTTATGAATGTCATAATGGAAAAGGTATCAATGTCTAATTTAGAGGAAATTTAGCCTTAATATGGGATATGCATCACTCACAAACAGGGCACTTCATTTTTATTGCCTTGCTGGTTAAGTTAATTGTGTCATAACTGCTGGCAACTTTTCATCAAAACAGAAGGCTGTTCTACCATAGTTTTTACATTTTGCTCCTCTGGAGTCCAGTGGAAAGTATCACAAAAATAGACAGAGGACCACTGTTAAATGATGGTATTTGGGTTTGTAAGTTCAATCTAAAATAAAGTTGCCATAAACCAACAATAAAATGGAATATAAGGCTGATATTAAGGTAGAGAAGTGGTATCTGCCACAGTGAACTATTGAAAAGAGGAACATGAGACGTATGTTAGTGAGAACCAGGGAATACGTGAAGTTTTTTGTATTGAGTCTCCTATTGCATGTGTATTAGCTGGGGGGCTTTGGGTTCCAGTTGTGGAACTGTTGTGGGCAGGTGAGGGACTAAACAAAAGCAACAAGAGTCATGGACACTCCGCTGATGCCAGTGCATGTGTACAGATCCTGCTCCCCACCCAAAAATCCCACTGAGCCTTCTACTTGCATCCCACTCATTGCAACCAGAGAGAGAATGCCTTGTTACTTCAGGAAGACATTGGAGTCCAAATGGACCGTGTTGCACTAATTTGAACAACAACTACAATAATTCTTCCTACTGCAGGTCGAATGTGCCCAGTGAGCTCTGTTAGTTCAAATGTGGCCACTTTTATGCTTGCATTTGTGTGCAGATCTGTAGCTCTGGGAGCTATTTTGGTATTCACCACAACCATCTCTGTGTTTTCCCAGTGTTTTGACATGAAGCCATAGATATTTCCTGAGACAAGGCAAATGCAGAGATAGCAAAAGTCTCTTTTCTCACCAAGATGTATAATACACCCTATCACTTTCCTTTTTTTTTTTTTTTTTTTAATCTCTTTATTTATCATCATCTACTTGGAAATATGGATTTAAAAGATCAGTCTATCTTTCTTCAGACGAGGGCGTCTTATCACCAGTATTTGTAAGCCTGGGCCACTACACAAGGTGCTATACAGACACCAGCTATAAAGACAGTTCCTCCCCTGAAAAGCTTATCATAGGACACTACCATTGGACACAACACAGCCAGAAACAGAAAGAAAAGAGAGACTTGTAGTGGCATTTGGCACAAGACCAGGTAAACTGTCACTTGGACAATACCCTCCTGTTAGGAGATCACTTGTAAGACCTGTATGACTACACGAACACTGCTCAGTTGTGCTTACCCAGCCAGGCTAACTCCAGGGAAAACAAACAACTAATCCATGGAAATTGCATTGCTCTCAATATGTTAATGGGTGGTTAGACAGGACGCTGGGCAGGACATCACAGCAACTCAGCACAGAGAGATTCCAGTTTGAACCCCGGAGCCCCTGTACATCTGGAGAAGGCAACCTCCTTGACCTTCCCAGAGCATGGTATTTTGAGGGCTTTTTCTGCTGCTGTTCTCTCACTTAATCTTTTTTAAAGCCACTGCCAAGGAGGGAAGAAGATCCAAAGATGAGAACTTAAGAGCTCTCCACGGTTCCATAGGTGGGGACTTGGCATAGCTGGAGAGGAAGATTGTTTCCTCCTTCAGTGTCCCTCTTCCCGATGCCTGCTCGTGCCTCGCCACGTCGTCCCTCCATACTCTAGGAATATTTTGACTCGAGCTTAACTGTAAGCCAACTCTGCACTACACTCCAGAAAGCTAAAAGACCTGATGCTGCTGAGAAACATCTGGGCTTTGTTTTATGCAACCAAAGAGTTAAAATTATTGTCATAAATACCCTAATGTATAAAAGCTGCGAACGCCCAACTGCAGTGTCAGGCTCCCAAACTGTATAAATGTATTTGTCTCTCATATTAGTAAATGTTATTTGAACAGAAATAGCACATTGTAACAGCCTAACCAGAAGCAGTCTTTCTGATGACGTTTGAGACTTCTTTGCTCCACTGTATGGAAATATTTAAGACTTAAAAGATTTATATTACAAAATAGCATTTTAAATGGCTCAGTCTTGTTCCCAGTAAAGTGAAAGAGGCTTTTACCATCAGCTTCACTGAAAATGGCATAAGGGCCAAGGTGCATTTTAACATGATTTTTTTTCCCCTGTGTTGTTCCAAGAGTCAAGAAGTCTCTACAAAGCCCCCCTACTCCTCCTCCAAAAAAAAATCAATCAAGTTATCAAGTGTGAGTCAGTGCCATGGCCAGACACGAAGGCGCACTGAGCCCCTGTGCACAGGGGCAGAGCGGGCTCTAAAGGTCAGAGCTGCCCCAGGCCCAGCACACTGGGCACCGACACACCGGGCATTTCCAGGGGCAGTGGGGGAAAGCTGCTGCCACCTTTCAGGAGAATGTCTCACAGTATCCAGCACACTGTCCTATCTGCTCTGAAACTAGAATGCTCACCTTACACACACACCTGAAAGATAAAACTCAACAGGAACTAGTTAGTGATGAAATCACATCCTATAAAGGGATTTGTGTTTGAGTAAACTCAGCAGCCTTTGATGCATTTTCCTTTTTGTTTTGATTGACAGATGCTAAATTAATGACATTAATGAAAAAACAGTAAAAACAAATTTTAAAATCCATATTTCAATTTAAATAACACATGGACAAACACCATTTCTCTTCAACTGAGTTTTTCCACCAGTCCCCAGGATTAAAATGTTTTTTGTTGTTGGTTTTTATGCGGTTTTTTTCCCCTCAGATTTTTTAATACATCTTCAGATCATGCATTTTGCATTTCTGTTGATCCTTAAGTGATATGTGAATAGCATAAAAGTTTACAGGAAACACAGAAATTATGCATCTTAATATTTAGTTTATTCTTCCTTCTTCCATTTCTTATTATTTATCTTCCTTTTTATTCATTTATTTAGAATTTTAAGATCTGTTGGAAACTACACACTGTGTATATGTCCAGGGCCCACACTGATGAGTTCTTGATATAGTTTTGGTATGGTTAAATGTGGCACAAATCATGAAGAAAAGATGTTTATGTGATTCCTGAAAGCTGTATTAAAAAAAATGTCAGAGCATTATTTCACGTGGTAATATGTATTGCACTGGAACGGGACTCACCTGATATCAATGTTCAGGCCTGCACTGTCTTTTATTTTTTTAATACGTCAGCAGTGAGTACTTTCTGGCATACCTGCATTGTACTTTTCAGTTGAGCACATTTCACTGAGTAAGACAGACGTGTAGGACAAGCAGCTAAATTGGTTCATAAACATTCAACAGGACCGAGTACTCCAGGAACCCATGGTTCATCAGAATTATAGAGTCCCAGAATCCCAGACTGGTTTGGGTTGGAAGGGTCCTTAAGGATCATCCCATCCTACCCCCTGCCATGGGCAGGGACACCTTCCACTAGCCCAGGTTGCTCCAAGCCCCGTCCAACCTGGCCTTGGACACTT
>JAWMRA010000041.1:64446611-64585292 GCA_035584735.1 Pseudotriccus pelzelni
TTTTTTTTTTTTTTTTTTTTTTTTTTTTAGTTACGGCCCCAGCGGTTTAAGGCATAAAGTGCTGAGTTGCAAAGTGAAATCGAATGTTGAATTGAACTCAGATGACTGGCACCCAACACAGACTGTTTTCCCCCATTCTTTTTATTTCAAAAGCACGTGCCTGTTTTACCACCCCTTTGTGGTGGTTTGTGGTTCCATTAAATGGCTGCAAGTATCAGACTGCAAATACTGAAAATGCAAATCCAGCTTGTCTAATCCAGACTTTAAAATATTCTTGTGATGTCACAAAGTGATGGCTTATAAAATATTTTCATTTAATTAGGAAGCACTAAGAGGATTTCTGCGAGGAAAAAAGATAAAGACGAGGAAGCTCAGTTTGAATTATTTATGTGCTGTGAACTATCATGATTGCTGCTGAAGCTTTTCAAGTACAAAAATGCAGGCTTTGCTTGCTTTTCATTTTTAGAACCTAATTCTTTAATTATTCAGGCATGCAAATTCCTGTGAATGGGGGTTAATTATGCAGGTAATCAAGGTTTTATTCTAAGTTTATTTTTAAAAAGAAAAGATGGGCTGATACTATGTACTGTGTTGCTAACTCTGTATTTGTGCACTGAAATACTCCTTTAAGGTCTGACAGTACCTCGGGATTTCATGGAAGTGAAACGGGTACAGATGAATTCATACCTTGTGTAAGGTGAAGAATGCAATCCGTGGCATACAGCTTGCTGTCCTGAGAGAGAGCAAGGTGTCCTCCCCCAGGACTGAGTGCTCATCATCCCTTTCCTTTTCACAGCATCACAGAATCTCCTGAGTGGGAAATGACCCACAAGGATCACCCAGTCCAACTCCTGGCCCTGCACAGACACCCCAGTAATAATCCCCCCCTGTCCCTCATAGTGTTGTCCAAACGCTCGTGGAGCTCTGGCAGCCTTGGGGCTGTGCCCATTGCCCTGGGGAGCCTGGTCAGTGCCAACCACCCTCTGGGGGAAGAACCTTGTCCCAGTATCCAGCCTAACCCCGCTCTGACAGAGCTCCAGCCATTTCCTCGGGTCCTGTCACTGGTCACGCAGAGCAGAGATCAGTGCTGCCCCTTCACTGCCCCTTGTAAGGATGTTGAAGATCACAATGAGGTCTCCCTAACCATTATTGATTGTCCAAGGAGAAGAAAATTAGGTTTAGAGATCTGTGGAATGGGCAGCTCGAGTCCTTTGTGAGCCTCATGACTCCTTCTTCCTCCTTCCCCAGAATTTGCATTCAACTGTAATCGTTCGAGGCGCCCTCTGGACAAGCAAGGGGGAGGCCACACCATTAAAAAGGCTATTTTATTTCAGACTGACAAAAATGTGGTACAGCATCTGTCTCATGCACACAGAGCAACTAACAAAACCTTTTAGCTTCTCCCTACCAAAGCAGTTTCCTCAAGCATTCTTCGACAGCCACTCCCTAAACCAGGAAAAGAAAACCCCAAACACCAATCTGTACCAACTGCTCTGCTGGCAGATAGCCAAAACGAGAAATGGACCTCTAACTTCCATTTTTTTTCATTTTACTTTTTCAACTCACTGACGAGTGGTGGCTGAGCAGCATTTGCAGTGTGGTGGCTGTGAGCATGTCAGAAGCATTTGCAGTGTGTGGGATGCTGGTACAGCAAGGAAAAGGTCTGCACACTTCGTAACCAGTCACATTCAGTTAGATGAATATCATAAGGAAATTAATCATATAGAAAACGCTATAGAAAACCTTTATAACAAATATAAATTTACTACTTACAAATAGTAAATAGCCTTCTCAAAGAATAGAAATAGTAATGCAAAGCCCTCTGTAGGTACTGTAGTGTTGGTGCAGCTTCTGGAGAAGCTTCCTGGCTAGGGAATGGTGGGGCAGGGGGATCAGACACCTCCTCCTCTCCCTTTTGTCACCTTCAGGTTCTCAAAGCCCTGTTTCTGCTGCCCCAGGGGTGAAAGCCACCTCCAGCTTTGGGTAGGTGGGAGAAGAAAGGCCAAGGAGCTGATCCTCAATTCCGCGGGATGAACAGCAACAGATGGAGAAGTAGGAGAAAAATGAATTTTCCCTTTCCTTTCTGGCTATCTCTCTGGATTTAATTATCCAAGGATCTTATAGCTGTCAACTGATGGATGTGCAGTCTACTAGGGCCTGCTGGCTAATTCACTTTGGGGCTGTATTAGATTGGTTGAAAAATGATTGGATTAGAGTAATATTCTGCTGAAACATAAAACAATAGTGGGAGAAAGAGGAAGTCTTTGGAAAAAGTATTATGGGTGTCAACAGAGGAAACCGAGTTTCAGTTTTTAAGAGGTAAATCTGAGTTTCAGTTACATTAGTGCATCACCACAGAAGGAGATGGGCTTGTTCTTATGAGATTGACAATTACATAAAAGGAAAAGAATTGAAGACACAAAAAATTAGACAAAAATAGGATAGATGGCTTTGTGGTTTGGTAGTAAACCAAACAGAGGATACTACATTTGGGTTGTGTGGTCGGTAGCATCTTGTAAACCCAGATGTAGAACATAAAGAGTGGTAAAACATTAACAACTGGGAGAAATGGAAAGTTATAGACCTATCAAAAGAAATGTAAGTGAGCTCCTTGAGGTTTATATAGCTGCAGATTTGTCTTATGCCATGAGAATTCTCACTGTGTGTGAAGTTTTATTTATTGAATCATGCTCAAATTAAAAAAGAAAAAATGAAACCAACTCACCACCAAAACCCAGAATGGTGCATAAACCTCTGTGTGTTTTGACACTGTGTATCCATTTTCATGCTCTTACCTTTGAATAATGGTTTGCTGTTAAAGCAGTGATTTGGAATTGAGTCCTGAGTAAAGCAAGAGGTTCTCTGTATATCTCAAGGTCTAAGGAAGCATGTTCATATGTATATTTTTTAATATTTCATGCTTAGTGCAACAAACAAAGTGGGTCTTCTGGCAGAAGTGTGAAAATTGTTCCTGCACCAACAGTATGCTTTTATCATCTGGAACTGTTTCCTCTTAGATACATCTGCATCCCAGTACTGCAACCACCCTAGTTGAGTCTGACTCAATCTACTCTTCCATTTTTTCTAAGTAACTGGAAAAGAAAAGTATTTTTTCGTGCAAACTGTTTGCATGAAATAGCAATAGAATAGAATAGAATAGAATAGAATAGAATAGAATAGAATAGAATAGAATAGAATAGAATAGAATAGAATAGAATGGAATATTTTCAGTTGGACCTACAACAGTCATCTGCTTCAACTACCAGACCACTTCAGAGCTTACCAAAAGTTAAAACACATTTGATATCTGTGGTTGTATTATTTTACTACATTATCAGCAGGATGCCTCGACAGACTAAGAATGTATTACACTTAAAATGACTGAGTTGGAGTTGAAGTGAGTTGGTCTGTCAGCATCTACAAGGAAGACCATTAGAAAAGCCAGTCTGATGGAGAGGTAACATTCTAATTTCAAAAAGGGAGCTTGGAAATTGTGACAGAAACAGGATCTTGTTCCAGAAATACTACAGTTCTTGTAGGATTACACTCTTGAACCCAGCTTTCATTTTTATTTTCAAAATACAGTTGTTGACTTACAACAATTTCTTAGAGATACTGAAGGAATGCAGTATTTCCTGTATGTTTTTAACACACTGATTCATTTTACCAAAGAGCTTCTCTTTTGTTTGGTTCCGGAATCTACATAGAACTGTAGAATGGTTTGGGTTGGAAGGGACCTTTGAAGATCACCTACCCAAGCTCCAGAGCAGACTGCAAATGTCATGCCAGAAAGGTTTAAGGAGGAGGCTCCTGCCCTTTAGGGCCCTTGCTCAGGAAGCCTGTGCTTGGTTTGGAAAGAATTTTTTAAGGTCTTTTGTAGTGCATGTAAGTCATGTTAGGGCTGCATCCCCAAAACCGCTAGAACCTTTGGAGGTGATGACAGAGTAGAGGCAGTCAACACCACTTAAGATTTGAACTCTGGTCTCTGCAGACATCTTGTACTGAGTTCAATCAGACACTGGATTCAAGCAAAGAGTTAAATCTGTAAAGTAAAATATGCACTTTTAAACATCACATAAATTGCTCGTAACTGCACAAAATACCGCAGGGTGCATGTGAGCACCCCCACATGAAGCTGAATTGCAGCCAGATAAAATATCCTGCAGCTTTTGCTGATAATACTGATGAAAGAGGGGCTTACTGTAATAGAAAGAAAATGTAGGAAAGATTAGTAGATAAGGACCATTTTAAGTCAGTGACCTGGGGGAGGACATGATGCAAACAACATTATTTGATGAGTCGTTGAAAACTGTAAAGCGAAGAGTGGCAAACCTTTGTAGATAATTTCCAAAGTCTGGCCGTTGTAGATATATACATATATAAGTTAGTATAGCAAATGCTGCTGTTTCATAGAGCTGCAGTGTGACAACACAGTGAGGTTAGTCAAACCCTGACACACAGAGGCAAAGATTAAAGTATCCACGTAAAAGAGACAAATATTCTGGAAAACACATGAAGGGTGAAGGAATGGTAAACTTAGTTGGACAGTCTTGTAAAACTACTCACTAGGCATCACCTTCACCTGAAAAACCTCTTTAATGGGACATTTATTTTCGATTTAAGACACCAGAAATGTATCAAACTTTGAAGCAGTACCCTAATAAATGGACATTTATCTCAGCACTGACATTACTGTAGCTTTAACTGAACTGCAGACCCTTCGAGGTAAAAGCAGTAGATGGTCCTTTATGGTGGCTCCTGGAAAAGACAGGGAGCTAAACAAACCAATGTCTTCATGTTTAGCTTGGCAACATTAGTATCATCAATACTGTGCTTTCAAATGTCATGCCTGGACTCTCTCTCCCCGCACTCCCATTATTAGATTTACTTTAAAAATCAGGATAATTTTTAAAATAGCAATTCTAGATGTGCTTCCTTTTCTTAGAAGGCCACAGTTTCTGTGAGGAGGGGAAAAAATCACATTTAGGAGTTTTTCTTGGCATCTCATATGTATGGAAAAAAATAATCCAGTGGTTCTCATTTGTTATTTAAAAACATCAAGCACTGGAAGGCATCTGATTAGCTTTTGAAACCTGGCAATGATGTACTATCAAATGTATAAAAATACGGATCATCAGAGTAATTTTTAAAAACAACATACACAAAATTGATGATATTTTTATTCTAAACAGGAGGGTTTACATTTACACATAATTATCTCAAAATAGTAAGCAGTATATAATAAAACAAATTAATAATTTCAATATTAATAAAGCCTATAGAGTCCTGTATTTTTACGAAGAGATGGTTATCAAGTCCTTTAATGAGTTATTCTTAGGTGAAAAATGAATGTTTAAATTGTTTGCTCAATTGCAAGATACTGAATATGACCCAAACATAGGTCTGCTCTTATGGAGCTCCTTACTGGTTGCTGAAATCAATTGAATATTTTCTTGACATGAGAGGAAAAAAAAGATGATATTAAATGGTTTTCTGAACTTACTGTTTGCTTTTCAGTATGTTTCTCTAACAGGAGACTGAACCAGAGAGCAAGACACAGATGTGCACTTTGACTCTAGGCCTGAGATTTCTGGGAAATGCAGTTTAGAAATCAGAAAGAAAAAAGAACAGAGTTGTGAGTTGGATTTTTGCAATTAGTGAAATGACAAGATTTTTGTCAATGTCAATTTTGCAATTAATGAAGTTACAAGACTTTTGTAGTGATGCTGTTCTGGTCCCAGGGCAGTCCCAAGGCATGTCTCTCTTCTGAGATCAAAAACACATTTAAGGGTTTGTCTGAGAGATTATGATTGATACTTTTAAAAGCAATAAGTTGAAGTGCCAAAGAAGATTCACACGATTAGGCTGTATCACCAGTGACATACTGACAGATGAAAGGACCCTGCAACCCTAGACTCACAATCTCACCACAAATGATAGGGCTGGACCCAACATCTGAAATCAGGGCACAGCTGCAGTGGTGGAAAACCTATGGCAGGGCCTGGTAGAGTTTTCTGTTTGGCAATGAAAAGGTAGGAAGGTTTCTCTCATAGTTCTGCAAGGAAGCAATCTTCCCTTGACAGAAGCACTGACAGAGTGCCATGCTCCCTGTTGACAGGCTCATCCCCAAATGTGGCACTGTGGCCACTCTGGCCTTACGCACACTGGGATGCTGCCCTGGTGCCCTGTGCTCTGTGTGTCTCACTGTCTGAACCAAGGCAAATGTGTTGCTCACCTCAGGGAGATTTCAAGGTTTGTTTGTCCCTGTGATGCAAACAGTAATTTCTGAATTGTGTTTGAAATCTCCAGTCATGCAATTTCCCTGGGATGGAACTTCAGGCCAAGCAAACAGCAGAGGTAGAACTTCAGTCTTCTCAGGCTCATCATCAACCCTGGGATGGAACATCAGGCCAAACACACAGAAGAGGTAGAGCTTTAGTCTTGTCAGGCTCATTATCAATGCTGATTGGTTTGCAACTCACAGAAGCCAAAGAGCATCTTGCATCAGATGGAGTAAGGTTACAATAGAGAAGAGCAGTTAGGAAGAAAAGGCTGCTTAACAATGTGCAACTTCCCTAGTAATGTTATAAAAACTGCAGCATACAATAGGCAGGCAAAACAAAATTAACGTATCACATCAAACTACTCAGTCCCTTAGCTTTTTAAAAGATTATTTTAAAGGTTAAGTGTAAACTAAACCCACCACGGTACCTTTTGTAGTCATCATTTGAAAACACAGATAACTAAGTTTGCCCACACAGACATGTCTGAGAATATAATTAGAAAACAGGAATGAGCATATAAATCACAGCAAAAACTACTTCTGAGTCCTGATTTTCCTTTGTCGCACCATAGGTAGACCTAGAAACTTGCTGATTACAGATTAAATAACTAGACTAAATTTATTCTATCTTGTTTCCCAGTATAAATCCTGCTAAACTGTATATCTAGTTTGCATTCATTTGGACTTCTTTAGTAGGGTTACTTCAAGCAAGCCACAAACTTGGCATCAATGAGGTTGTCTCACCGCATTACCTGAAGCATGGAGGGAAATTTTCCAAGGAATTTCAAACCCTACAGTCTCAAACCTTAAGTCCCTGAATTGCTGACCTAATTAGGAATGTGCAAACTCATTTCATTAGACATTTTCTTTGTGAGGGCCAGGGACAGCACTTGTTACTGTAAGATGAGGGTGAAAGGACTTGTTTCATTAAATACATCCTAGAGACAACAGCTTTGGGTATTCCTCTGAATTCCTGGATGCAGACTCCTCCTCTATTGGTCAAGCTAGATGCTTTCTGAAACCCATTTAGAGGAAGTTGGGAGAGTTTATTCTATATCTTGCCATGTTCTATGACGGTGAAAAGAATTTTCATAGCACAATGGTTGAAAGCAGCGTCACAGAATTGTAGGCTTCATGTCCAAAAGAAATCATCCTGTAGATGATTACTTAACCTCATCTTAAATCTTGGCAAGATTTTCCCTTATTCTTAAACTAATTTTGTCTACATGCTGCCGAAATGCAGTCCATTTATCCCCTGCTCTGGGTAAAACAATTTCCTGCCTTTCTGTCTTTGCAATGTGTTTTTGCACTTTTGAAGACTATTATCCTTTCTCTGCTCAGCCCATGTTTCTGTAAAAGAAAGCAACAAACCTTTCTCCATGGATCTGTTGTTCCATGGCATCATCTTCCTGTTGTTCAGCTCTGAGTCATCTCCAGTTGATCTCTATCCTTCTTGAAGTACACTTGAAGTTCATCCATCAGTCTGGACTCCCTCCTGCTGCAGAGAGGAAAAGGATTCACTCACGTACAACAACTACATACAACATGCCAGTGTATTCAGAGCATTTAACTTTTTTTGCAACCATAAGATTCTGCTGAGTCATGTTCCTTTTTAACTGATGAATCACCGAATCAGATCAGAGGGTGGATTTGGTAGTCTCTCAGAAAGAAAGGACATCTTAGGCCTAGGAAGCATGTGGGTAAATGAGAGAGGGTGATTTAGGGAAAGACTTCACATGTGAAGGCCTGGTAACTTAAATGCTAACTCTTAGAATACGTGCACATACTTAGCATACACAATTGTAAAGAACACATGTAATCTGTGTGTAAGATCCTGGTCAGCTGCAAGATACCTGTCTTTGTATGTACCTTCTTTCAGTTCTTTTCCTCTCTTTCTTTTTCAACCTCATATGCTCTGGATGTTTCCCCTAAGGAACGTTCTCACACATGTATGTTCTCAGTGTTAGATGGGGCCTCCCTCTACAATTGCGTGGAGCAACAGTGCCAGAGAGTGGCTGGCTGGGATAACTGCAGCTGGATTTGTCTTGTAGTTCAGCCTTTGGGACCTGTACCGAATACATAGAATCACAGAATATCCTGAATTGGAAGGGACTCACAAGGATCATCCAAGTCCAGCTCCTGGCCCACTAGTTACCTGTGGCTGATCTGAGCAGTACCAAAGGAAGAGAAAGGCATGTAAAATGGCTGGTCACAGACTAATTTTCTGTCTTCTGTGCATTCCCCAGAAATTTCATGGGATTTGCCCTGATTTTGAACACTATACTTGGAAAAAACCTCGGGGGAAGATGATGTGAGCTGTGAGCAGCAGTTAAAAATTCCTTTCTCCTTGGCACTGCTCGCTCACACTTCCTTTTGCAGAGCTGTGTGGGCTGCAAGCTATTCTAATACTGTGGGGGTTACTTCTTCTGCTCGGACAGAGTTCTCTGTCTGTGAACCCCTACAAGCCCCAGGTCCAACACAGCACAGTGTCCCTTGTGACAAAGACTGCAATAAACAAGACCCATGCCTTGGCTAGTGAATCTCGTTCCTGTCATCTTCATTTTTTGAGAGACTGATGGGGTATCAGCTGCCCCTGAGCACCCACACACCCGGGAGTCACCTCCTGCTGACTAAGCTGGCAGAGTCACAGCCTGCCCGCTGACTTCTGGAGGTCACTGGGATTCTCCTCCCTAGGAGCAGCAGTTAGAGTGGGGGTAAATACATTTGTGATGGATTGTGAAAGCTGAAGCCCGACAGGACTTTGAAATACTTTACCACAGGAGCCACTGTATCAAAAGGCTGTGGGGATGTGTGGGTACCAGGCAGCATAGAGGGCCTTTCCTTCTGCAGGTTTAGGAAGAGTGAATGTAAGCTTTGGTAGCAGAAGGTCAGTGGGTGGGAAAATTAATTACTGAGTTTTCAACTGACTGTATCGCCTGCCATGCCAATTATTCTGGATGAGTAATAAATAATAATTTTGTCCTAGAAGAGCATTCAGCAAATGGTTTCAACCCCACATCTATCAATGCTTTTTATTTATGATTATTACCTTAAGTCTAGGAAGACTGTTAGCATTGCTAAGGTGCTATTTGTTTAAAGTAATTCAACAAGCTTTACATATTTGTTTATCTAGTAACTGTGAATTTCTGAATGCTAATGTGAGAATTATCCATTTTGATATTCTGCAGGTTTGTGGGTTTTTTCTTAAGATGCAGAGTTATTAAGCTTCATGAAATCTTCTTATCCTCAGCTTAAGCTTTCAGGAGTAGTTAAACTGATATTTGAAGGGAAGAAAAGCTATCACATTCCCTCAGTCCATCATCCTCAGATCAATAGCTGAAGATGACAGTGGACTAAGGTCCAAAAATACAGAAAGATTTTGCCATCTGTCTCCAAGACACTTTAGGCACAATCTAGTTTAGTTTCTCTTGTTGAAAATTCTTGGGTTTGCATGAAAACATGGGGAATGCTCACGAGTTTGCAGAAGCAAGCAGGACACACCAGGCTGATGGCGACTATGCAGTCACTAGGAGACGGAGGCAATCTGAGCTGCAGTCCCACTTCCACGGGATTTGGGAGAAAACAGGCGAACAGCTGCCAGAGGTCTGCAGAGAAGAGCCGTATCGACCAACAGTCGTGATGCTGAGCCCCTCACTCCTCCTGCTCCCCCTGCCCGGTGAATGCCCGGTTCCTGCACACGGCCTCGCACGGGGGAGGCAGCGTGGCCCCCCTTGCCGGCTCCAGACCCGCACAGGGGGGCAGAGGAGAGGGAGGCAGCGCCCGGGCAGCACGGGGGGCCGCGTTCCCACGGCCGGGAGCACGTTCCGGTTCCGACCGGGGCTCCCGGGCGAGTGCCAGCCCGGCGGCACCGGGACCCCGCCGAGTGCCCGCTGTGCCCCCCGCCCTGCCCGGCCGTGCCACCGGGTGTCGCTGTGACCCCGCGGGACCGGCCCGAGCCGCCCGCACCCGCTCCCCGCCCGGCGCCGGGGCCGGGGCACATCCTCGGGCACAGCCCCGGGGCACATCCATCCTCGGGCACAGCCCCGGGGCACATCCATCCTCGGGCACAGCCCCGGGGCACATCCTCGGGCACAGCCCCGGGGCACATCCTCGGGCACAGCCCCGGGGCACATCCACGCGCACACTCCCGGGTACGTCCCGGGGCACAGCCCCTGGCACGGCCCCGCAGCCGCCGCCGGGCCCCGCCGCCGCCCCCTCCGTCCCGGCCGCAGGGAAGATCTTTGCGCACCCCGCGCCTCCCCCGCCGCGCCCCCGCGTCTCCCGGGGGGGACACACACGACACTTGGCCTCCACGAGGCTTCAAGCACCGGAAAAAAAGAGCGGAGGAGGGAACGGTGGGTGGTGGTGGGCCTGCATCTTAAATGCCCTCTGGGTGTTTGTCGAAGAGTTTGCGAGGCAGCTGCGGGTAAAGTTACGAGGCTCTTGGAGACGTGGTTCTGCAAAACCACAGAATCACTGGATATTCGGACTCGGAAGGGACCCACAAGGATCATCGAAGTCCAATTCCTGGTCCTGCACAGGACAGCCCAAAGAATCATACCATGGGCCTGAGATTCTTGTGATTCCGTGAAACATGGCCTCATCTTACAAAAAAAGTCCTTGAAAAGCGGTGGGGATAGAGAACAAGAAAAAGTTATGAGTGTGAAAGGAAGATTCGGCGTTTTTTAAAGATAAATTGTCCGTAGCTGAGTATTGAGGCCAGTGTAGGCGAGCGGCCTGGAGGAGAGCTGGCTGCTTGCAAGAGCCGGAGCGTTGATTATTAAGAATAAAACTGAGGAATGCGGAGGGAAAGGCAGAGCCAAGCCGATCCTCAGGCAGAGGGAGTGGAGCCGGCGGTAGGGTGGGCAGGCTCGGCCGCCTTCGTCCCTGCCGGGGCACTCGGTGTGAGCCCTCTTCTCCAGCCCGGCCCTTCTCCGTCCCGCTTCCCTTCCCCTTCCCAGGGGGCTCCGCGCGATGCCTGGAGAGGACCCAGTTTTGGGGAGCTGGGTGGGTGATGGCAAGGTGCGGGCAGCCTTGACTGTGGGAGACATCTAAAAGTGACCTGCAATTCCACACGGCACCCCTTCAACCGCGGCAGTCCGGCTGGCCTTTAAAAAATCCTTTGTTTTCTCCTTCAGGATAGATACTTTACGATGAAGTTCTGCGTTCAGCCTCTTTTGCTTGCTTGTCACTGCCTGCTTTCCTTTCAGCCTTTCCTGGTGTGTGTTTGGCCGATTCTCTTTGAGAGATGCCTAGAGCCATCTGTGCTGACTGTTGCTACACGTATATGAATGCGTGTGTAGGAGAGGGCAGAGGTGCACGGGTTTATCCATCTCTGTGAAACCAACTCCCCACGGCCCACAGACTTGTACCGGAGTGCTATTTAAGCGTGCATATGCATGCAGATCTGTGCCTCCGGACAGGCACACACTGTGGAGTAGACTGGAACTGATAATTCCACAGAATGCAGGAATAAACTGAGCGGCTCAGAAATCAGTGAGGAAGAATGAAAGAAAGAAGGACAAGACAGAGAGAAAGAAAAGTTAGGGGGTGGGGGGAAAGACAGAAAGAAAAGGAAGCCTTGGTTGAGTTAGTGTCTGAACACAAAGTGAGGTTTTGTCTCACCGATTAATCTCCCTAGGAGCAGCAAACTGAATATCCTAAACTCGCTTTAAAAGCCAAGTGTATATGTTTCTCAAAGGAGGAGGAATGTTTTCTTACTGCGGGTAAAGAAATGAAATTTAGTGACAGGCATTTGTGTGCAGCAGAGTCGGATGGTCAAAGAGAAATAGTGTGGACATAGGCACACCCGTTGCCTTTTAGGATACAGAGCTGTAAGCAAGCGGGGATTAACGCCTGCCTCTGTTTGACTAGGAAGGGGGGGGGGGGGGAAGTTTAACTCTCTTTCTCGAAGTCCGTACATTGCAAATCCAGCCGCGTTAGTATACTAGAGGAAATGAAAAAATGCTTCGGTTTGAGAGGACGAGTCCTTTATTTCCCTTATTGGATACGTTTCATGTGTTTTCCCCAACAAGTCCTGCTTAAGGACATGCCTTTTGAAACACAAACACACGCACAACTCGCACACGCACACAGACAGATAAGATATGTATTAGATCCTGACACATACGGGGTGGGGGGAAGAGCGGGAGAGAGAGAGAGAAAGAGAGAGAGAGAGAGAGAGAGAGAGAGAGAGAGGAGAGAGAGATCCTCCTACCTGGAGCCATAGATTGCAAGATACGTAGTGTTACCTGGGGAAGTCAGAACAAGTAAAAACAGATTGAACTTCAGGGCTCTATGAGGCAGTTGATCAAGATCAGTGCTTGCTCATTCTCTCCCTCAGACTGTCTGTCTTGGTTTTTTGTTTTACCGTTTTGAGCAGCCCTTTCTATTTTTTCTTCCTCTTTAGCTTTAATATCGGAGCCGGTTTCGGTCACCATGGCTCTGGGAAGAGCTGCCTATCTGCGCGGAGTTGATTTTTTACAGCTCGGCCGGCTTTGCTCCTGGGTAGCTTCAGCAATGTTCTTGACTGGGATTTAATCGACAAGATCAGTTCGGCTTTTTGTGCATTTTTTATGGCTCAGTCCATTTTCTAGATCATGCACAGAAACTTTCGGAAGTGGATTTTCTACGTATTTCTATGCTTTGGAGTCATCTATGTCAAATTAGGGTAAGTCCTTGTGCACGACAATCTCCTTGGCTTTTTGGGTAACGTTAGTGCGGAATCGCGAGCAAAATATCGCAAAGGGAAAAAAAAAAAAAAAGGAGAAGAAAGGAGGTGAATATTTCTCTCTCCGCCCCCCGGGTGCCCAGGCAGCCCCCCGGAGCACGGCCGTGGGTGTCCTTGGTCCGGGCAGCGCGGCGGGCGATGCCCGGCGGCGCAGGAGCGCTTCGGCCGCGCCGAGCCTACAGGGAGCCGCTCGCGGGTGATGACGGATCCTTTTATTTTGTACTGCTTAAGCGAACTTAAATATTATCTCTGGCGTACAGTACCCTCAGAAGAAAAAAAAAAAAAAAAAAGAAAAGCAGCCTGACAGAGTTAACTCAGGCGCTGCTGCTGGGACAATAGAGCAGAGCTGAGGTATTACAGAGGCGAAAGGGGCGGGAGGAGGGGAATCCCTGCTCTGAACCTGCGCTCAGGGATTTGGTTTATGCAGGCCTAGACACAATTTGCGTTTCTATCCATCACACGGACGTGTTGAAATTAACTTGACAACTGGTCTGGCTACCTCCGCGCCGGAGCGCCCGGGAAGCCAGGCGGGCTCGGCCGGAGGGCTCGGCCCGGGGCCCGAGGGACGGCGGAGGCTCCCGGGGAGCCCGCTGTTTGCTCCTCGGTGTTTGATCACCGCAATCGAGAGCACGCGGTTATTTCAGTTGCCAAGTTTCGCCCTCTCTCCCTCTGCCTCTCCCCTCGGTGCCTGTATGCCCTTATTAATATTGCTCGTCGCAATAGGCTGACTTGAGTTGAATTTCCACATTCCTGAGCCCCAGCCGAGTCCTTACCTGTCGAACTACAAACTCTTTAAAGATCCTGTCTTTGCATAGCTGCGGGATTTTTTTTTTTAATGATCAAGAATGCATAAGGTGAGTTGCAATCCAAAAGTGCTCGCTTCCCACCTTGAAATCAATACGGGGAAGAGGAGGGGGAAGCCAAAGGGCAGCCCCCAGAGGCGAGGGAGCGGGGGCAATTCCCCGGAGAGACGGGCAGGCCGGCCGTCAGCGCGGCTCAGCACCCCGTCCCGTCGCGTCCCGCAGCGAAGCAGTAGGGCAGCGGGGATCGGGAACGGGGAGCGGCCCGAGCCTGCTCACCGGCTCCGCCGGCGCCGCGGGCGCTGCTCTGGGCACGATGGGACAGCCCCGTGCTCGCTGGCAGCAGCCCGGGCAGCGGCAGGAGGGGACTGGTGGCAGGGAATCTGCAAGATCCTCGCCAGAGCCGAGGACTAAGGTTAAACGAGGGACCGAGGTGTGGGGAAGGAGTAAAACAGACTCCTCGGGGGCGAGAAGGGCAGCGGCGCAGCCCAGGCAGGCTCTGTGCTCCCCGCGGGAGCTCCCCCAGCCTGGCAGCAGAGGCAGGGCTGTCCCGCTTGCGGGGCGCCGGCGGGACCCGCGGCTGCCCCGGAGCGTCCCCAGCAGGTTGCTCGGCGGGCAGCAGCCGGCTCGCATCCATCCCTCGGCGTGCTTGCTCTTTTCAGGTATTTTTGGCAGGGCTCTCGGCCCGCCCCCGCAGGTGCAGCCGCGGTGGCCGGCGGAGCGGCCCTGCCCCGCAGGAGACCCGCGGAGGATGCGTGGGCGTGGAGCGGGCACGGGGGACGCTCTCCGCGGAGTACCCCGCGTCTGCCTCTGTTTCTGCCGGCGCACATGCCCGGGGGTGTCTCCAAATCCTGCCTGCTGGGGACAGGAGGTGTTTTCTGTGCTCGAACCTCCGGGGTCCAAATACCTGCGCCGCCCTTTGTCGTAGCCGTGGTCGGCAGTGATGGGCTCTGTCGTCCTCCAGGCTCGGATTGTCGGGGGTTTAGAATGAGAAGTGAATCTGCTGAGGCTGTGTATCCATAAATGAAGCGACAACTACTTCAACAGCTGGAGGACTTTCTACAGGACACTCCTCACAGGGCTACAGGCGAGCTCAAAGAAAACACTTTGCAAAATAAGAGCAATGATATTGCTATTCACTTTCGCTGTGGTGAAAGGGAACAGAGTATTGGGCACATGTCACAGTCTGGAAGGCAGATCTCTTTTCGAAACTGACTGTGGCTATTTTAGAAGGGGATTCAGAGCAAAAATCACAGGAATGCTGCTGGACTGAGCCTGGAAGTGAAACTGAGCGGACGGCAGGAACAGTAAAAGCCCTTGAAGAAACCGTATCAGATCCATCACCATGCCTGTAAGGCGATGAGGATACTTCACTTTCTCTGAACAATAGGAGAGAAATTCGCTCTGAGATCCAGGGCTACTTCTGGGCTAGGCATGTGCGGTGCAATTATTTCCTCTTTCATCAGCCACTGGAACTACCATTTTGTTGAAACCATATCCTTGGAGTGTAACGATGCCTTTTCTGGTGAGCTCTTTGCATTGAAAAGGGGAAGATAAAGGCAGATAAAAAGCATTCTGTCTTCCAGAGCATTCGATTGGTTTTCAGGGGGGAAGGAGAGCGCCGTCGTGTCAGCCACGGCAAGGCAGGCAGGCTTGGCAGGCTTTTTTTATTTTGTTTGCTGCTGAGCACGTGTTCGTATCTTAATAAAACGTGCTCCAAGCTCCACTTCGGTGTCAAACATGACACCGAGGGGAGAGGAAATAACGCAATACATAAGCTATCGGGTGGGGAGGGGTGACACGGCAGAGTCCCATAAAGAAGCCGCTATGTCCAGTTAGGAGGAGGGGGCAAGGTCCCACTCGGGTAGTCCTTCCTGTCAGGGAATTCCCCTAGTTCCCGTTTCTATTTCCTATCCCTAGTTCGCTGGAGAAACAGACGTGAGGTGAAGCATCCCTTGATATTTCTGTCGACGGCGTTTCTGTCCAGGCACCGAGGTTTAAAGCGTCTGCAGCCCTGCTGACTCCACGTAACCCCGCGAAAACAGGTCACATCAAATATTGACCTCGGCAGGATTGAAACAGAAATGTTTCCTGCCAAGATCGCAGAGCGTTCGGCTCCCGTTTATTTAATGAATACATTAGGAACTAAACATCACAGCAGTACCACAGATACAAATCACAGCGGATGCTCTGGGATAAGTGATGTGACAGAGTCGCGGGCAATACCCGGCTCAGGGAGCTGGGGGCACACACTACCCTTTTCCTCTTTATTTGGAAAGAAAGAAGGACGACAGCCGGACAGCACCAAGGGGAGAGAGGAGGACTCCGTTCCCCGGTGGGGGGGAGGTCAGAGGTGCGGTCAGAGGGACGCCGGCGGCGGGAGCTGACACGGTCCAAGGCGGCAACGAAAGGTGCCGGCAGCCCTTCGGGAGGGGGCGGGGACTCCTCCTCCGTGCCGAGCCGGGCTGGGGGCTCACAGGGCTGCGGACAAGGGCACCCAGCCCACCCTGGGGCGGCCGGAGCGCTCCGCTCCCCCTCGGCACTCCCAGGGACGCTGCGGCAAGACCGCGACCTCTCTCCTCCCTTACAGCAGAGCTCGCCTTGGCTTTGCGGCGTTCGCAGTAAAAGGCCAACGAAATCGCGCTGACCTCGTAGTGCCCGGGGCTGTCCGGCCGCGGGGAGCCCCCTTGGCCCTCGGCAGGAGCGGCCGGGGCGCGGCCTCGACGGCGGCAGCACGTGGAGCGCCGGGAGCCGCGGCGAGGCCCCGGGAGCGACCCCGCGGGATTGGCCCCATCCTGCTCCCTGGCCCCGCCACGGGCACCTGCCTTGATGCCGCCGCCTTCCTTGCCCTCCCAGCCGGCCGGACACCCGCTTATTTAGGGACTCTTCGTTCCCTTCTTCCCCCGGCACTGTACTTGCAGCTCGGTGGGATACGAGAAACATCCAGTCCTGCCCAGAAAGGACCCCGGCATTTTGCCCACCGGGCGCACCTTTCAAGCCCTTCCCGGCTTCCATCTGCCCTTCTGCCAGACTCTTCTGGAGTAAGAAAGGAACCGCGGCTGGGAATAGAGTTCATAGGGCGGAAAACCCCACAATCTCCCAACCAAATAGTTTATTGGTGCCTTTTCTGTTTCATCTGCCCGAATATGATGTCGGCAACCATTTCAGTGCTATTCTGCCCCGTTTTGTCCAAAATACACCTGTTTGTGCCAGAAGGAACGACAGATGCTGAAGTACCCGTATTAGGTTTTACCGACAATACTTCTCTTCCAGTATGACATAATTTTATTGAAGGGAATATTTTCGTCTTCAATCAACAAAACAAGTGTGCTCCTCGCTACTCTTGTCTGACACACGTATAGAAACCACTTGGATGGAATTGAGCAGGTTATTCTTACCATCATCATCATCATTTTTTTGACATAATAGCCGGCCCGTAGTTCTAGAATAAAAAATAACTCCCCGAACAGAAACGGCACGATTTGGTTTCTTTACAGGACTTTTCTTCCCACAAACAACTAAGCTGTGGATAAAATCAGCTTCTATCCGACAACTGTGGAAATCGGCAATCCATCTTCGTTTCAGCTGGACTGGGTCAAACTCTGCCAACACCAGTTCGAAATTTTCCAGCACCGGCATTTTCACAATTCATTTCCGCCCTTCTTCTGTCCCCTAGGCACATCTTTAAAAGCCGACGCACATTTAAAGTATATGTTCGAAGAGGAACAAATGCTAGAAATAAAACGTCCAAGGTGGCTGCTCGTTCTCCTGCTCCACGTTCAGCACAGCTGTCCCAGGCACAGCCCGCGAGTCAGAGAGGGGAGCGGCCACTGCCGGGGATACACATCGCTCTGTCTCTTGCTATGTATGCACCCGCACACACACTTACGGAAGGATAAATACGACCATTTTAGAATCTTAAGTAATTATAAATAAGAGGATTCTGGGATGCAAATACTCGTTGAAAGGCTTAAGCGTCTGTCTCTTGTTAATCGAGATCAGCATTTCTCGAAAGGACGTTGGCTGCCACGGCGTCTGTGCTGAACTTGAAGGTGGAAGTGGGTAAAGCAACCAAATCCCGAGAAGATTTTTATCGCGTATTGGGCGGCATACAAAGTTTTTGCACCAGTTCTGCAATTCCCATTCCGTCTGAAGGAATATTTCGTTGTGTCGCGGAGACAGCTGCGCCCATGTGCTGGGACTGGTTAATTGGAGGAGGTGTTCCCAGGGTGTTTGGAAGAGCTTTTAGCCAAGGTATCTCCTTCAGTCATTAGGCAATTAACCTGAGACGAACATTTACAGATCGAGAAGACTTCGGAGCCTGGTTCTTGCTCATTTCGGCTGCATCTGTATTAAAGCGTCTGCCCGTTTCTCTTTTCGGGGTTCGTTTCCGAACCCCAGCCCGGCGCCCGCAGCTCACGTACTGCACCATCGCACTAAGCCCTTAGGAAGAAAAGGACAGACGGCCAAAGAGGCGAAGAGGAAAAGCGGCTGTCTCCTGCACGACTGGAGCTACACGGGGCGAAGGGCTCCTGCCCTCCACAGCGGGAAGGGTCGAGCATCTCGGTGCCGAGGTGCAGGAGCCGCCTGGCTCGGAGGGAACGCGCGGAAAAGGCAACTAACCTGCCGGGAAACGTCTCTGCGGACTGGCAACTTCTCGGGAAGGAGCGAGGAAGAGGGGAGAGAGGAGCCGACAGCTCTTCTTGCAGGAGCGGCAAGATGTGGGGAGCCGGGACCCGTCAGCAGACGCCCCCCGCTCGCCCCCCTACATCGGCTGTTCCAGACCAGTCCTTCCCCTTCCCTGCTCTCACGCGAAACCCAACCTCGCCAGGAAGCTGCGAGTGTGCATGTCTTAATTTCTCACTCGCGCAGGCTATGACTACATATATACTTGCTTTTTCTTTTTTTTTTTTTTTCCCCTTTAAATTCCCCCTGAAACCGAAGCTGAATTTTCAACACCGGGGGGGCAACAAGAGCCAAACCCCCCCAGAGGTTGGACGGAGGGCGGGATCCTTCGGGAGAACTGGGGCAACTGCCCATAATAAAGCAATTAACCGTGAGCGGAGCTGGGAGCTGCCAGCTTGCTCAGGATCTCTCGCAGGGCGAGCCAAGGGTGCCACAGCAGGAGCAGAAAGCCCACAGCCCCCGAGCGCGGGAGGGAGTTAAAAATGCTCCGTGGAGTGAGTGAGGAGGGCCTGCGGGGAGAGGCGTGTGGAGAGAGCTCAGCCAGGGAGCACGGATTCATTGCAGCCCAGGCTAGATCAGTGTCTCTGTATTGTCATCCTCCCCTTAAAAAAAAAAAAAAAAAAAAAAAAAAAAGAGAGAGAGAGAGAGAGAGAGGGAGAGAAAAAAGTAGGCGGATTGCAGTGACTGACTGCCCAATGGCAGCCCCGGGTCTCAGGAGAGTTACAGAGAGAGGGGGAGAGAGAGAGAGAGAGAGAGAGAGGCACTTTCTGCCATCCAAATCCTTTAAACCATCCTCATTCCAACACGAGAACCCACTGTAACAACTTCCAACCACTGAGACATGACAGGCAGGAGCCCAGAGGCAGCAGCAGCAGCAAGAGCAGCAGCACCAGCACACACTCTGCACAGGGAGCAGCATTAGCACCAGGGGAATACTACACACAACAATACAAACAAACAAACAAACAGATAAAGCCCCCCCAAGCCCAAGGGACTGGATTCCAACTCAGATTCAAGCCACAGCTGACACCAAAAAGGGTGGGAAATTACGACCAGGGGGGGCCAGAAAGGAATAACCAAGGAAGCGAACTCCAAGAGTGTAAACGGGATTCAGCCATGATCCTTTTTTCATCTCGCAGTGTGTTACTCTCAGTGTATTACCCTCAGATTTTCCTCATCCTTACCAGTGGGAGTTACCTGTAAGTGATCCAGATTTTTTTTTTTTTTTCAAATACTGTTTGCAATGCCCCCGCTAGCAGCTACCTATGGGCAGAGCGCAGAGCGAGCAGAGGGAGCCGGGAGAAGCCAGCCCGGGCGGCAGCTCCGCGCGGTGCGTGGCGGTGAGGATGGTGGTGGTGGCGGTGGCGGCGGAGGAGGAGGAGGTGCTGCGCTGGTGGCGGTGCTGGCGCTGCCGGTCGGAGCCCGCCGGGGAAGGGACGCACGGCCAGGTAACTGCGGGGCTGCCCCGCCGGCCGGGCCGGGGCCCGGCGTGCCCGCAGCGGGGGCGGCGCACCTGGGAGGGCGGCGGGGCACGGAGCGGCCGGCATTTCCCCTGGGGACTCCGACCCCGACTCCTCCTCCTGCCAGACCGGAGACGGGCATCGCTTCGCGCCCGTCGGGGCAGCCTGTGTGAGCGCCGAGAGCCCGCGGAGCCGCAGCCGGGGGCGAGAGCCCGGGCCGGGCCGCCCGCGGGGAGCCTTGTCGGCCGACTGCCTTCGCTCCGGAGGGATCCCCAGTCCCGCAGTTAGGGCTGGCTCCGGGACCTTTTCCTTGTGAGGAAGGGGGTGGAGGTAGGGGTGGGGGAAATGAGAGTCGGTGGGTGGGACTGCGAGGAATTTCGGTCTCTTTTTTTAATATCTATATCTGTGTCTAACGTTGCGGTGGATAAGGAGCGGCCGGGCCAGTCCGTGCGGGCTGCTGACAAACTGTCGCCGTGGTGCTGCTGCGGGTCCCCGGCAGGTCCCTGTGCTCGCGCTGGGTGGCCGGGGCGGCGGGCCCGGGTCCTCCCCGAGCGGAGCCGGGCCCGGCCGGGGCTGCAGCCAGAGCCTGAGAGGCTGCCGGGGACCTGTCCCGGGCTCTGCTCCCCCGCACTTCGGACGGGGCAGCCGTGGGGAGAGGAGGGCGCTGGGGGCGGCAGGTACCCGGCCGAGGGAGCCGGTTTAAAACCGGGGAGCCTTCTCCCTCCCTTGAGCTTCCCCCCAGCGCCGGGGCACGGCAAGACCCTCCGTGCCGGGACGCGGCGGCCCGTGCCCGGGGGAGCTCCGGGAAGCGCAGCGGGCGGTTCGGGGCCGGCCCAGGCTGCCGGGGCTGCGGCGGAGGGGCTCCCCTCGCGCGGGGATGGGGAACCCGCATCGGCATCCCCGGGCCCGCATCCACCTCGGCTGCAGGGGCCGGACGGGTTTCCCTGCTCTCTCGTGCGACCTCAGACTTTGTTGTATCCCGACGGGTGCAAATTTGAGCTCTTATACCTGAACGGCATGTGGATTTTTTTTACAAATATATAAATATTTTGTTCTCTGTATGCATACATGGGAGCACATGCATGTAAGCAAGCACGTGTGCGTGTGTTCCTCTGCCTGTGTGCGTGTATTTTCTGTGGGCTGTGGAAAAAACATAACCCACCGCTATGGAGAAAAATAGGAATAAACACACCCATAAAAAGAAACTAAAAGCCTATTTCTGCATTCTTAATGAAATGCACATGTCTTGGCTACCGATTTTTAAAGGCGCTTAGATTTATGAAGCACGTTAGGTCTAATTCAGCCAGAGGCTGTTTCTGTTCTCGGGAGGGATATATCTGCTGGGTAGGTGACCGATAGCTTGTAAAAAAACCTTGCAGTGTTATCTTTTGTTTTGCTTTCTTTTTTTTTTTTTTAATTTTTTTTTTAGACAGCAGGAAGAAGTCGTAATAAATAAATAAATACACCCTTTTAATATAAGCGTAGCCATATTTTTCTCAAACCCGTAGGAAATTACTATCCTACAAAGTTTTCCTTCTATAAATAGTTCAAATCTTAAAACAAAAGTCTTCAACCGCACGCCAGATGCTGGGATGCTAGCGGTTTCCCTTGCTGTGTGACATAATTACAAGGTCCGAAAGCAAAAGCTATAGAAGTATAATAATAATACTAAGGCGACTGTTGAGGGGAAATACAAGGGAAGCAATGCCTACTTTATTTTGAGCCAACTGCCTGGGGATCTTTTGAGCGCTGCCCCGCGACAATGAGAAGTTGTGGCAGATAAATAACGCTCTCTCGCCTTCCCCTGGGCCGTCCCCAGTTCATCCCCTCCGCGGCGGGTCGCTCGGAGCTGGACCCGCAGAGCCGGAGCCGAGGTGGCTATTGCAGCCCAGCAGAGCAGAAGGGAAAGGGATCAGGAGGTGAAACCCAACAAAGCAGAGCCCCAGGGCGACGCGCACCTCCCTCCATCCATCACTCCGCAGGGACGGAGCCGGTGCCTCCCCGGAGAGAAAGCGGAGCTGCCGGGGCCGGGCTGCCCGGGCCCCCCGGCCCCGCTCCTCCGCCGGGTCATCTCCAGCCCGGCCACACTTGTTGTGTCCCCCCGTCGCCCCCAGAGCGGGGCAGCGGCGGGAGAGCCGCGTGGGCTGCGATGCTGCACCTCGCTCCCCTTAGGAAGCGAAAGGGAAGAGGAGGTATTTCAGTGCTCAGTGGAGAGTAGCCTAGCGAATTTGTGGTGTTTATCTGGTGGGTAAATATACTTCTCTGGCTTACTAATGGTAGCTTTGGAAGATTAAAGCACAGTAGAGCCTGTTCGAGCATTATCTGCCGGTGTCTGTTTCTGCTACCCTCGCCCTCCGGAGGGGAGGATGCTTTCCAAGCTGCTGTTTAGTGAGCTCTCGGGGACTGTCAATGGTTGTGTTAATTTTCCTCCGAGATTTCTATCATCTTTTGGCTATGGGAGTGACTGCTCGGCTTCTGCTTTGCCGCTCCTTCAGGAGTAAAGACGTAACTACCCGGCGATGCAGCAGGCTAGCAAATGGACTGCTGAGTTGTGCTCGGTTATTCTGCCGCAAAACTTGTAGAGCAAAAATCCCATCGTGATGAAATGGGATTATAAGAACGGAAAAGGCAATGCTGAAATGAAAAAGGCACCGGGGCCTCAGTGTTTTGTGTGCAGTAACTGTGAAGAAAGTTAAGTTATAGTAGACTACAACCAAAATTATTTTAAAGAACCATTTCCTTTATAAAATTGGTTTCTATATTGTAAATGTACTATCTGATAAAGTCATCTTCTTCGGGGTGCTGGCCTGCTAACCTTTGGCCCACTGAGGCACTGTAAACATTTTTACAACCAGAAGCAATTAGTGTCTGACTTTGTGAAAAAGGAAACTGACTGTGGCTCGAACAGCTGGTATTGGGATGATTGATGTCTTTTAATGCACTGGACATATTTTGGTAATCCAATTAAATATTTAAAGTATAAATCTGCCATTTAATAATATCAACGCAGTTAGTATAAATGTCTAAACCCGAGGATTATATGTAATAGTGACACCATTTCTTGCAAGTGCACGTTGGAGCGTGCATGTGTCTGTACACATACACATATTTAGCTGCTTCTAAATGCAATGGTGCTTGCCCATTTTCCATTTGTGTACCCCTTTCACTGTTCATATTCTTTAGGGCTGGATGCATTCACCGGCAACATGACAGTCGGTTCTTAAGAGGCTTATTTTGGGGATTATCTGCTGGTACATAGACAGCTAATTCCGTTATTTGCTATAAAGTGATTGGGAATAACTCATAAGAGAGTGTGTGCATGTAGTAATAGCAGCACAAATCTTCAAAGCAGATCTATAGTCTAACACTATAATACAACAAATAATTTATATTGGTGAGTAGATATTACTGCCTGGTTAGGAAATGTACAGGGAGAAAAATCCTCTGCATGTCTTACATCTGTTCTGCTGGTGCTCCCATGTCCTTACAATTCCATATCATTTACAACATGGCTTCTTCACGCTTGTGGGAAGTGGGTAAGAAGGAATGCATGTTTTTCCTATACCTACAGGAAAGTACTCATGCCTAATCCCTAAAGATTTCCCTAAAGATTCCCTAAAGGACTGCTGGACAGAGTCCCTGGCGTTTGTCTCTGAATCTGTGCAGCAAGGGAGGGAGCAGTGCAGGCAGAGGACAGCCCACCTGCCCTGGGGGGCACAGCCTCACCAGTAATACCAGTAATGCCTTCCTGCCAGCTGGTACAGTCAGAGTGCCCCCTCTTCCCATCCTGGTTAGATCAGGGCAGGATCAGCCCCTGTGATTAAGGCTGTTATGGGAACAGGATTGTCTCTGGCTCAGTCACTGGGCTGTGGTGTAAATCCATCATTTCCCTGCTTTTCCACCTTGTTCATTTTATAACTGAGACTTTAGGGCAAGCTTGTTCCCTTAGCCTCTATTTGTGCAGTCTCCTATGCCTAAGGAAAGCTGACACCCTTAGACTGTCCTTTTACATGGTACTGTAATAATAGCCCTCCATAAGAGGATTTGGGATTCCACTTTACTGTCCCCAGAGATGTGTTGGCTTACAGACAGAACAGGTGAACCTGCCGAGGATATCAACTATCTTCTGCATCACCTAAAGCTGATGCTTTAGCATTAACTAAAATGAGAACTGAGAAGAAACGACAAAGATAAAAGGGTATTTCCACGCTGGGCTGCCATAAGAACTGTGAGCTTGGCATGCCTCTCGGATACAGGCTATTTCCCTGTATTGAAGGAGTTACAAAAAGATGAGAGAGTGATTGTGATATGATTTCTTGGTAGTTCCAGAAGGTAAAGTCCATCATTTCACTGAGAGACCCAGAATAAAATTCTCTAAATGTCTAAAACCAGAGAGCTCTGGTAAATCTGTGTCTGCCTACTCTTCTCCATGCCAAGGTCTCCATCAAGCACTCGAGTTCTGAACATCCTTGAATCCAAATGCACTTGGATGAAGGCACATCTCTCAATACTTTGTGGCAATTAGTTCTGGGAATTAGATGTTTAGCACACATTGAAATTGAAAAAAACAATGACTAAGTAATTATGAGGAAAGGTGGCAGCATCCAGAATTTGTAGGATGACAGCATGGAATTATTACATACGTTGCATTACCAGCACAATAGTGGGAATAAAGCAACATGAAATATTTAGATGAGTAGATAAGATTAAATGCAGATATGTTTGCATATTAAACACCCAACAAGGCTAATCCCTCAGAAGATAATATTTCAAAGGAGGTGTTAAAGTGCTAAACAAAATAACTGCAATTACAGTTATACTGACAGGCACCTTTCATGCAACGGTGCAGTGCCCTGTGTGTACCTGCACTATGGCCTACTGTAGGTAGAAGGTGTGTTCTCAGACCACATCATTTGGGCTGCAATGCTGTCAGAGAGCCTCCTAACCCCTAAAATACAGTTTAACCTTCTAGTCCTCCTAAGCTACCACAGGCAACAGAAAGCTGGGACCAGCTATAGGTCAAAGGAGCTCTGGAGATGTGCTGGCACCATTTGTTGCAGAGCTGGCTGTTGTTGCAAACCCAATTTCTCCAGCCCATAACCTCTGTACATTGTTTTACCCTCAGTGGACTCTTACCAGTGCCTTTCGTGCCTGCTGGCAAACCACCTCCACCTGCTAACTGCCTGACAGATGGCCTTTTGCAACTCCATGTTCCCTTGTCTGCTTGGTTCTTCTCATTATATTTGCTCTTTCCTCCTTGATGCTCCACTGCCCTCCTGTAGAGCATCACCCCAGCCTTCCTCAGGTACAGCACTTACAGAGTGTAACAGAAGTGCTCTACGTGGAAGGGTTGTTTGAGAACCAATCAGTCCTCTCTCCATGAGAACCACAACCAAAAAGCAAAATCTCCATGACTTCTAAGTCCTGGGATTGTGGCATGCACATGTGAATACCCTGTCCATGAGCTGAACCAACTTATTGCTCAAAGCTCCAGGCTTACAAGCCCAGAGTTATGTGGGAGACTAAGGAAGTCCAGGAGCGTAGGCACAGGCGTGCTCTGGAAGAAAATCCAGGGAAGGCAGGTTCCTGGGCAATTAGATGAAAGCAAAGTCTTTCAGTCTTTTAAGGGTTATTAGCACCTTCTCCTTCTCTTTTACTCTCCCTTCAATCTTCCTCCAAAGGTAAAAGGATAGCTTTTCTCTCCATTGTGAGAGCTACACAGGACTTGCTGTCCACTTCTTGCCAAGACAACTCCTATGTATTTGTTTTTCCTACAACACATGCCTAAGGAACATTGCAAATACTTCAACTTCAGAAAATGTGAAGAAATTCTAGATACAGAGATTAAATATTTTCTCAGTAGGTTTTTCTATCTGTATGCAATACATTTCTATCACTTTTTGCTTCTGTTACTGCCTAAATGATGTTAGGACAAACATGCTAATATCCATGATAACATGCATGATAATGGAACCTTTTATGAAAAGGCTGTCTTCTCCATGTTTTCCTTTTTTTCTAAAAGTCAGTTTTCTGGATGGTACAATGGAGCTGAAAATTAACTGCCTTGTTCCATTCTAAGGGAGTACAGGCAGCTTCTCTGAAGGTAGTTGAGGCCAAATAGTTGCTCTCATCATAGAAACATCTTTCTTCTACTAGGATATGACAGCAAGATGATTATCACCTATTAATTATTTTACAGCAAATCATACCTTCTTTAGAAAATCTCAAGACAGGCTAAATCAGAGAGTTACTGTATCTTTTTTTTCTGGAAATGATTTTAACAATGCATACAGTTTGTACCCGTGCCACAGTCACAGTTTTGAACATTTATTTTCTTTTCAGCCTATGTTTGTGGATCAGATTTCCCTTAACAAAGGATAAAATTCACATTTATGCAAAAATCCCACTTAATCATCATGGTAACATAGTCTTGTTCCAGCTCTTTGTCCAAGGTCAGATTTCCCCCCAGGTTCCCTAATAATTTAAAAGAAGGACATCCAGCAGCATAGCAAATGTGCAAATGAGGGCAAAACCCAGGCTCAGAATTTTCCTCCGTGTAGTGGCACCACGTCCACTGGTCTCTGCGTGTCCCAAATGCTTCATTTGAAGTAGAGGCACCCTGTTGCTTATCAGTGGCAGCACTTTCACTTCTGATGGAACTCCATGGACTTTACTGGTGGGCTGGTGGTGAGAAGGTAGTGCTGATGAGTTGCACCCTTCCACCAGCATGTACTTGGAATGCACAACAAAGCCATTCAAAATCGTTTCCTCCTGGATGGCCATTACTACAGATCTGTGCAGCATTTTGGGAAGCTCTTGTACCTTGTCTTTTCAGTACTGAGAGCCTGAGGCTTCTCTCCCCCGGGGTCACATCCACAGCTCAGCAAGCTGATAAAGAGGAGCGGTGCTGCCGCAGCCAACAGGGTGACTCCGGCACAAGCCGGAGGAGAATCAAACAGAGAGTCAGCACAAGCCTCATTCTTCCAGTATCCATTTGAATACAGCCTTGGCATAGGCTGCCATATTATGCGATTTATAGGGAATGTGGCCATGGTTCTCAAGAACACACAACAAAAGTGACATTAACAGGAGGCCATGGCAGACACAACCCAAAATCAGTTCTGTGGCCATCGAAAGAACCACAGCCTGTGGAACCAGCAAGAGCAGACATAAGGCCAAAACATTATTTATTTTTTTAAGGGGAGAAGCACTTCAAAAGCCCTGCAGCATTTGCTGTTACGTGCGAGGCATTGCAGGGCAGCCCAGCTTTCAAAGCTGGAAGTGACCATGAACTAGAAAGATATAAACCACTGTCTGCCTGCAAGAAGGACCTGGGAAACACTGGGAGGTGTATTTAAATTAAAATTTTTTAAGTCCTGCAGTACTGGGACTGGATATCATATCCACCCTCCTAATCTGGCTGAAGTGAGACATAAGTATGAAATGTGACTACCATCTAATAACAGTTTCTTTTGTGTAAGGATCATAGGTGAATTAATCCTGCCAGTATTCATGTGAATTGGGTAAGGATCATTTCCCTCACCACTGGGTGGAATGCAGCAGCTGCTGTGCAGTGCCACGTGCCCAGCAGAGATGGATGGACATGCAGGCCCAGCACCAGTCCCAACAGCCCTGGCAGCAAGGCAGAAAAGCATCTGAAAAAGCCCAAGGACACCTCTAGTTGATGTGGACCCCGGTCAGTGCCAGCCCCTCTACAGATTGCACTATTTCATGGTGGGTTTCGCTCTGTGGTGAACACAGGAAAGGCCCTAGACTGGCCCAATGCCCAAGATGCTGAACAGCAGCATCATGAGTGCTGCCTGCCTGGGTTTCCCACAGCTTTAATGGGGCAATAACAGCACTGGCAAGGCTTGAAGGGAGGGGAGGGGCAGGAAAGCAAAAGCTGCCACAGCACTTTGGAAAGAGAAAACGCGGTGTAAGTGCCATATCATCACTTTCAGGGACTCTTTCTGACCACAAGCAGCAGAGACGGTGTGATTGTGTCGCGCCTGAAAGGTGGCATTGCCAGCCACTGCTTCAGCACCATGCCCAGCGTGGCCTTGGGGACAGCTCGGGGGACAGTGCTGCTGACCCAAGTCCTGAGGTCACTTCTGACAGAGCCCTCTCCTGCTGCAGGAGCCTTCCCGTGGGAGCCAGGCTTGGCCTCCAGAGCTGCCCCGGGGTTTGAGGGGCTGCCGGCAGGCAGGACATGGTTAAGGGAACGGCCACATCTCTCATGACTCCTTTGGCTGCTCGCCAGGGAGCCATGTGACTCCTTGGTTAAAAGAGTCCTCTCAACCATGAGACACTTTTTCCCCCCCCCTCTGGTTGTACCTTTTCTTTTCTGAAGTTAAAAGAAAACAAAACGTACCCACAAAATTTTCCACATTAAAGTTATATTGTAGTCCGATGACTCAGGCTGAGAAATTCAAGGGGAGTGAAGAGGAAGGGGAACATTCCTGAATCAGACCTGTTGTGCTGAGCCTTAAGGAAGAGGAGGATTTTGCTGGATGGAGAACAGCACTGCTGTACAGCACAATGAGCAAGGAGCAAAGGATGGGGCTTAAATTTCTTCCCTGCTGCTCTGGACTACTGCTAAATCTGTCAGGATAGCGTCAAACCCAGTGGACTTCGATGCTATCGAGAAGGCTGAGGGTGGGAGTACAAATAAATATGGTGTCATCTGATTCACAGTAAATTCCTTTTTCTCCACTCTCATGGCCTAAAGGGTACATCAACCAGCTTTACAGTTTTTGGTTGTTGTTTTTTCTTATTGGCACCTCTCATCACAGTATCTGAGCACTGCCCATAATAATTTGATTGGCACATCTCTAGTAGGCTTCCCGGAGTCTTTTGTTCCTCTGCTTTCTCTGTCTCTGGGGAGCTCTGCCCAGTGTAGGTGCTTCTGAGGGGAGGGATGGGGTCAGGTTATTGTTGTTAATGTCACTCTGGTTATGCTGTAAAAGATGTATCAAAGAGGAAGTTCTTGCACTATGACCCAAAGGTCATCAGACTCTGGATTAGGCTAATCTCCAAAAGTTTGTTCCCCAGACAGATCCTTTCGACCGAGAGTAACTTACCTCTAGGCACAGAGCTTTGTCTGGTGTTTTACAGTCTTCCTTGTTCCAGAGAAGCTCAACAGCCCTGGCAGAGGCAGAGGTTTGATCTGTCTTCCCTTGCTGAGCCTCGATCTGCTAACTGCTGTGTTGAGGTTAGGCTTCACCTTGACCTGGGGAAGAAAGAGAGCAGGGAAGAGAGAGGGACCTGCCTGCAGGGGCAACGTGCATGGCACAACCTCAGCTGAACGTGTGCGGGACCTGGGACGTCAGCCTGCTGTTCTCACGGTCAGAGCACTTTGCAAGCTGTAAAGCCTCCATCTCACTTTGGCCTTATCCTCTTTTTGGAGAAAAAGGGAAAACCATCCTGAAAATTGCCAGTCAAGCAATTTTCCAGGCTCATCCATCTGTTTGGGACTCTTGCAGGCTGCACTGAGAGGCTGGAAAAGCTGTGGGTGGAGCGCAGCAAGTTCAGGGCTGTTCCTGAAGCAGTAACACAGAATGCAGGCTGTGCAGAGGGTGAGGGGTGCTGGACAGGACTCAGCAACAACAGCCTGCTCCCTGCTTTGGAACCCCCAGAGACATGCTTCTGAGCAGAACCTAGGCATCCTCCTGCTGTAAATACTCACTTCAAAGGAATGCACTGGAGAGGAGCATGTGTGCCTGGCCCTGTGTGCTCCTCTCCTGTCCCCACCCCAGCTGCACAGCGTGCCAAAGCCAGTTCCTCAGCAACAAGACTTGGCAGGTGGCACCTGATGAGATAATCATGCCCCTGGGACATTAGGAGGCATGAGGTGCAGCCAGGTGCTCCTGATCTGTCCATGGGTGTGATTTCTGTGGTAACCACACCCTCAAGTGTTGCCTTACTGCAATTAGGAAATTTGTTCAGTTTGGGTCAAGTGCCTCTGTTAGGGTGCTCTTCACATCTAACATGTGTTGGCATGGCAGGAGCATGTGGATGTCCAGGGTCAGGCAATGCCCTCGGCTGAGTGGTGTTCCTCCAGCCAACAGGAAAGAGATCCTACTTCTCACCACTTTGATCTCTGCTTATTGCCAAATCTGACCTTCCCTTCCTGAAAACCCACTGATCTGAGCATTAACTCAGGCGTAACTAATGAAATCGCTCCCTTGGACAAGATGCTCTATTTTGGGTGTTACAGATGAGGAACCTTTCAGCAGCTTGCCACTTTTGCTTCCTGGGATTTCCATTCTGCAAGAAGTGTTTTAAAAGCCTACACATATGAGGGCTATACTGCAGGAGAGATCACATGACAGTTCCTTTCTGTAGGTTGAAAATGTCTTGCTGTCCCAGGCTGCCTTGCACTGCAGTCACTGTCAGTGTGGAAAGTGGGTGTTAAATCAGTCTAATAGTGAAAAATGCCAGTCAGATATTCACCCCTTCTTATGAAAGACTCGGTGTAACAGGTCCAGCAGACAATGAGGTGCCCTGGCTGTCATGGAGGTGAATAGGAAAGGGGGGCTTCCAGTGAACTGCAGAGTTTGTTCCCCATGTCTTTCCTTGGCCACAGCTCTCATTGCTTGCCATGTTTGCTGCATCGCTGTAAGAGGCATGAAATGAAAAAGCACAGAAGGAGTTTGAGGTTCTGCCAAAATCTTGCTGTGACTTTGGGGAAGCCTTTCCTGCCTGTGTGCAGGAAAATTCTTCCAGCATTGCCTGCTGGACCTGCAAGCAGGGGAAGATCACTCTGTGCCTTCACATAGGCAAGCATGGGCAGAGCTTGTGCCATTTGCCCTTCTCACAGCCAGCCCAGGTGCTGCCCAAAGTTCCAGTTTAAACTGTGGCTCCACCCTAACATTGCCTGAATAACTGCAGGATTTAGCTCACAGTATTTTGTTAGGGGAGTGCTGTTTATTAGAAAGAAGGAATGATATATTCTGCCTCTCCAAAAATGAGAACCACTTTCAGCACTGACAAAAGTCCTGCTTTTCTTCATATTGCCCAGAAAGGATTTTTTGGTGTGTATCAGGTCTTTGCTTACGTGGTAGTTGCCACTGTATACCCAACTAGAAAACAGCTTTAGCTTTCTGACAATGGCTGGCACAGATTATGTTCACTCTAAGACATCTTGTGAGATAATTAAAGTGATGACTGACAACATAGCACAGCAAAAGGAATGTTTCTTGAGGCAGAGCTGCTCTGCAGGTTGCTTGCGTGCACTTTGTTAAACGCAGCCCGGGTATAACCACCCTGACTTTGATGAATTCGCAGAAATTAATCTGGCATCCTATTTTTTGAGAATAAATCCTGAAATTCTCTTGGTTTCTGTCTGCTTCCTAAATTAAATGCATGTACATGAATACGCTGCTTACGAAGGGTGCCTGAATCACAGCCCTGGAAAATGAATTCCTCTCCTTCCCCACAAAACCAGCAGAGCACAAGCAGAGGGTGTGTGAGCTTCCCCACTCCACCCCATCCCTGTGTCTCATCCATGACCTAAAGGGGCAACCTCTAGCTAGGCACAAGCGAGTGGCTCAGTCTCTGTACTTATTTAATCCTGGGCCAACCTGCCAGGGCTGCCAAAGAGGGTGCCAATTGTGGTGGTGGTTTCTGTGATGTGGATAGTCATCCACTGGGAACTGGATTAAGACCATCAGCTCATTTCAAATACTCTAGGCCACAAAGCATCTGCCAAATGGTAACAATTTTTTTGGTCACTACTGACTTGGGTCATGTTTGGACCAGCGATGAAAGGCTCTGTATCCCAATACCAATCCCCTGAGCCATACAGTTTCCCGGAATAATTTTTTTAAAGAAGGGAAACATTATTTTTCCTCCTAGATTCTACTTTGATCGGCTGATTTTTAATGTCCATATTGGCACTTTAAGGTGCATAATTTTCATTACTTGATTGTAGAGGGTTCAGATGCTAGGAAGGATTTTGGAAGATGGCAGGTGGCAGACCCATGTGGTGTGATCCAAAATGAGCTCTCAGAGATACTGGTTACACACTCTAGCACCCCAGCTGGCTCTATATTTAGACCTAAATGTGATCTTATGCCTTCAAATTTATCCCATAATCCCTCAGGAGGGAAACTGCCATTAAAATTGAAGATCATGTTCTCCTTTGCTCTTGTTCTTTTGGCAATACCTAGTGATCTGTGCCAGATCTGTGGCATCAGCCACTTTTGCTAGTAGCTCTTCCAGCAGCTATTCATGTTGTCAGTGGTGTCTGCTGAACCCACCACAAAGTTGTGTGCATGCCTACTAGCACCCTGAGGTGCTGGGACGTGACATTTCTCAGACGCTGCAGAGCTGCAGGAGGAAGAGACTAAATCTTTTTCCTCAAATCCCACAGCCCAGCAGGGCAGGGAACTGGAAGATGCCGAGGGTGAGCAGCACATTGTCAGCCTGCTGAGGGAACCCCTGTCTGGCCTTTCTCAGGTATTATGGAGCCATGCAATATTGCCACCAGCTCTGTCTTGAGCTGAAGCACTTCCTCTGAGGTGACTGGGTTTTTCTTTCCTGGGAGTAATTTGCATTTAGCACAAAGGCTCTACTTGGACTGCATGAGTTCCTCAGAACAGGGAGTCACCTGCCTCCTTCTTCCCCATTGCACGTGGAAGGGACACATGCTGGCACACCAAAGGAGTGACTGTTAAAATGATAGAAAATTCTCAGCAAATCCATTTCAGCTATGGATATTCAGAAGCAACAGATGGAGGAAAAAAATGATGGTACAGATTGATGGTATTGTGAGTCTGGGGTAGAATGTGCTCTCTCACACACAGACATGTCAGAGGCATCTTATCAGTAGATATCTCACAGTGGCCTATTGGTCTTGGACTGTGAAATACATATTTCAGATTTCCTTTTATTTTGTGTAAAATAAGAAAAACTATTTTATTCAATGTATCCTTTTGTGAACAGTTGTTTCTGTCAAAAAAAATAGAAGAAGATAGAGAAAGTGGGGAAGAAATTGTGTTTAAAAGATTATATGTAGTCATATAGATGTGCATAGAAAAAGGATTCTTTTTGTTTTGTTTTTTTAAATAAGCGTGTCTGTACAAAGCTCTCTTGAGTTTCTCTGCTTATTTGGAGCCCTTTACGTATAGTTTCTCATTCCAGAGTAGAAACTTCCCTTTCAATAGCAGCTGAGGTCTAAATTCAAGAGAACACATGGAGAACAGGAAGCATACAGGCTTTGGAGAGCTTGTAGTTACATGCACATATTTAAGCAGATCACATTCCACATGCAGAAAACACAGGAGTTACATAGTGACCAACACCTTTGTGTGTTCCCTTGGTACAAAGGGATTCCAACTTGTGCTTAACTTTCCTAAACCAAGCTCTAAATTTGGGTGACAGCTCTTAGTTTTACTTTTTCGCTTCCAAAAGCCCATGAAAAGGGAGCTGAAAATGTACAGTGTAAGAGGAATCTCAGTCTGGGACATGTGAGTTTATAGAAGTCAGTCAGATTTGACCTTTCAGCCTTTGGCTGTGTGTGAAGACCAAGCTTTAGGTCCCAGGATTTTTCAGGAGAGAGGTGATGAGGATCCATGGGTGGCAAGGCAGAGACAGTCAGGGAAGGGCCGGTGTGTTCCCCAGGGAGAAGGGAATGGAGAGAAGGGGGGAGTGCAAAAGCCCATTGGGAAGGTGAGTGAACCAGGAAGGGAAGAGAGGAAGGAGCTTGACAACTGAAAGGACGAAGGTGAGAAGTCAGGGAAGCTTGGGAAAGAGGGAGCTGGAGAGTGAAACAGGCTTTAGGATGGTTGCCACAGAGGGAGGCAGTTCTTGGGAGGTTCAGCACTGAACTGCATCACAGTTCGACCTGTCCTGTTGGTCCAAGCCATGGCCCCATCACTTGGTCAGAAGCTTAATGACCTGAGAGCAGCTTCTTTGCCACTCAGCAAGAGGACAGAGCCTGGTGAGCAGCATCCCCTGGAGCCAGGAGGCAAGTGCAGAGTTAGGAAGCGTGATCAGAAGCGGAGCTGCTCAGGAAACCCCGCTGTGCCCAGAGACAGCCACACTCTGCTGGGCCTGGAGTGTCCCCAGGCAGGGTGGGACTGCCCAGCCCTGGCCGGGGACAGGCACCACAAAGCACAGAGCACAGCTCACAGCTGGCTGGTTTCAGCTAGCAGAGGATGATCTCCTATTTGAGGGGGTACAGGAGAGGGAATGTAAAAGAGGTAAGAAACAAAGCACAGTTTACATCAGTACTGAGAATTCGGCTTTGGAAGAAGATTTTCTGCATGGCTGCTCCACATAAATTGTGCTTAGCTCTACAGTTGCAGGATTTTGAGGTCTCTGATGAGGCTCTTGAATTGTCCTAAGGGAAATTTTGCTATTTAGCATCCCGATATGTCACCATCCACAAAACAGAAAGCCTTATGTGGGCACCAAGTTTAGAGATTCAGAAATGGTATAATTCTCATGGTCTAAAGGGACATGGATTAAAGGCTGTCTTTACAGGATTTAATCTGTGAGTATGGGGTAAAAGTGCTGTTTGGCCCGAGAGTCCACAACCAGAGGGTGTAATGGTAATATATAATATTGCAGTTCATTGGTGACAGCAAATGCTGTGTAACACTGTGTGCGAGGCTGAACTCAGACAGTCACTGCTGAGGGGATGCTCAGCTCTTCCTTCCTCTAGCGCATGAATTCATTTCAAAAGCCAAGCTTTCAGGGGGTACAGCATTGTTTGTGTGCAGCCAAACCATGCGGGATCTTCTGCCCAAATTAAATTCAGCTCTTTTCTTGCCATCTTTAGAACTAACTCTTTTCAATATTTCAGCTGACTGAGGTCCAATTTTAAAAATATATATGGGAGCCTTTGCTTGGCACAGAATAGAAACCCTGGCTTTTACAGCATCCATGCACTACCAGGGTCTAGTTTATTACGTTGTAAAGTACTTTGGGGATGTATCTTTCTTGATATAAAAGTAAGTCCAGTACTACACATATTTCACATCTCTCCTCCACTGTTTTCTTCATGGACACAAACACATACAAAGGTTTTAGGAGGTATAGAAAGACTTCAGAGAACGTACTTTATGAGTGATTTGGGGATCTTCTTTTGAGCCTTGCTTGGAGTCCTCTTTCCGAAGTTGCACATCGTTTTGGTTGGGATTGGTGCCTCGTACACAGATATATGATTTCAGTGTATCCAAGACTGATTTCTCAGTGCTTCACTCAGCAATTGTCATCAAGGACCTGTATGTGTAGAGACCAAGCAGAGGTTAACATAAACTGGCTCCCATACCTCATCTTTATCAGGAGCTCAAATTAAGCACCTCCAGATGAACGGAGCAAGGCTGGCACCTGAGGTGAGCTCTCTTATCAAACTAATCTCCGTGTAGCTGTGCCAGTTTCAGTCTCTTTTCATACAAACTTTTTCTCCTCTCCTCTATTCCCTCCAGTATTTTTTCGAAGATAAAATGATTAAGGAAGGAAAGAATTGATAGATAAACACATGAAACTGAGAGGAGGCTCAGAAACCACCTACGATTCCTATTGGTGGATTCTACTATTTGGAATGAACTTCAAGTCCCACGCTTTCCCTGAGACGCGAATCCCAAATTGTACTTCCCAGGGACCAGGAAGCACTTGGCAAATACCTGGAGCTTGCTCACATGTTCAGCAGCACATGCAGGCACACACGTGCAGTCGCCTGGGCGGAAGAGCAAATGCTGGCTCCAGAGCTTCCAAGCTGAGAACACATATCTGGGCAAGCATAGGTTATTATAACTCTGGACAGCAAACCACAAAGGCATTCAAAGAATCACCACCACAACATTTTGCAGAATATTATTACAACTGTCACTAGCAGTTCTGTCAGAAATCTGGAAATTGCAAAGGACAAAAATTTAACTACTGAGGAGCAGGGAATTCTCAAAAAATGTCCATTTGTGTGCTGGCACATTTGGCCAGACAGGAAAGTGCTGGGCTTTGGTGCTGCAGATCCTGCGGAGTAATGGGGCAAAGGAATGTCAGAGTGCCACTTGTGCACCTCGGAGTGATACTCACCTCTTGTGTACCCCTCTTTCTTTAAGATCCTAATGCATCCTCATTAGTGTTTTCATGTCTGTGTTGCACCACCTCTGGAGCTGGACTAGCTTCAAGGACTAACTTGAACACTGTTCAAAACCTCCAATCTCATTAGAGCTGTGACTTTGGAAACAAGTTTGAATTTTATGAGAGAGAAAATAAATGGATCTGTGTTCCTCTTTACCTGCACCAGTAAAATGTGCCATGGCAACACTGCAGTGAAATTATATCTTTGAAGCCACACAGGACATCTGGTTGGGCATGACCTCTTGTGCTGTTAAAAAACTTCTTTTGTGCATTTATATATTCTGATAAAAAAAGCATGGCATTTTGTGTTGCAGCATGAATCCTTTCCCTGTGCAAGAGGAGGTCAGAGGAGAAGTAAAGATTTGGATACAAGGATCTGAAAGTTTTGGAGCTTGGAAAGCTTCCATAGGAAGGGGTTTTGGTGGCTTGAGCCCTTGGGATGTCTTCTAGACAGGAGGTGGAGTAGGGCTGTTATGCAAAGGTGCAGAACTTGAATTCCTTCCTTTAGTCCCATATCAGCAATAGCTCTGAGGAACCTTCTCCCTGCTGCCTCCTTTTCAGATGTTATTTCATCCCAAAGTGACCCATAAGCAAATCACCTAAAAGCTCCTGGTCCCTTTGTCAAGAGTGAAATCACTGGGCACACTAATTGCCATTTCAGAGAGATTTCAGGAAAAGCAGATGTGTGGCATGAGCTGGACAGCTCACGCGGCTGGGAGCTAAGGCTCCAGGCTCCTTGCAGGCTGAGGGGAGCAGCGAGGTTGCAGGGGTCTGTGTGTGGAAGGGCTGAGGAGCTCGTGACGGAATCACTGGGGTGGGAGCAGGGCTGCAGCTCTGGCAGTGAGCGAGGACATGTTGGTGCACTGGCCCCAGTTCCTGTCGGTGGGAGAGCCTGCCAGCCTGTGTGCAGAGTGTTGCTGGGTGTGTGTACGCTGCTGGCAGCAAAGCCTTGTTGCCTCTGTTATCATGTATTCCAGGGATGGCTTTCTTGGAGCCCCACACGTGGCACAAGGAGACCCTGTGGGTGCTCTTGTGTGCTAGGATGGGATTGCAGCTGGAGTGATGCTCGGGGGTACCTGCCTTCTGCTTTCTCCTGTGATGGCCTGTACAGAAAAAAGGTTTATCCTGGAAATACCTGACAGTTATGTAACATTATTTTTACTGCTGCTCGCACCCACCTCCCTCCAAAGCCAGGTGCCTTTAATACTGACACCTCAGGGTCTTGTCTGTAATACAGCACCGGCACTGTGGAGGTGTGAAAGTGCCCAGTTGTGCAAAATCCTTTTGGTTGGCACTGCCCTGATAACTTGGAACTTGATGTAGATCTGGAAACCAAAGTTCAGCATCAGTTTGTCAGGACAAGAGGTCCTCAAGCTGTGCCAAGGGAGTTTCAGGTTGGACATAAGGAAGAATTTCTTCACAGAAAGGGTGGTCAGCCCTTCAAAGGGGACCAGGGAGGTGGGTGAAGTCCCCACCCCTGGAGGTGTCCAAGGAATAATGGGATGTGGCACTCAGTGCTCTGGGCTGGGGGACAAGATGGGGATTGGGCACAGGGGGGACTTGATGACCTAGAAGGTCTTTTCCAACCTAAAGGATTCTATGATCATGTCCTCTCACTTTTGTCCCAAAGCTGGATGGGATATTTTGTTATCTATTTGCAACCAGGAGAAAATGCAATTGTATTTTTCCAAGTGTGAAAAGCCTCCTAAGCTACAGCCCGCAGGGTGAATGAGAACGTGTTGGGCCAGGGACACTTCTTAGGCAACCTCAGGCCACTAGCTATGTGAAGAGTGGGTTGCCCCCGAGTCAGTGTGATCCTAGAAGGCGTAGAAATGCATAGAAGACAATGCCTAGCTCCTCAGGGGCACAACCTGCTCCTTTGCAGCCCACGTGACTTGCGAGACATTACGCGTGAAGCGTGTCAGTCACCCAAGGACCGCTGTCCTGCCTGATGTAGCCAAGGCTGCTTCTTGGGAAATATGTTTATGTATGTGCTAGCGGTTTTCTGACTGCTGCTTAGGTTTGGGGCTCCAGAAGTGGCTCCAGCAAGCCTGGGCTAATGGGCTGAGAGCAGGAGAGGTGCGGGATCAGTAACACAGGAGCATTTCTGCAGCCCACCAGCTGATATCACCACAGGCTGAGGCACACCAGTGCCTGTGCTGAGCAAAGCAATCTCCTGTGCTGGCTCCCACTCTAGCTCGGTTCAGCAGGAGGCTGCCTGGCGTCTTGTGGCCTAATTTCACCAAAATGCTTAAGTCTGGGAGTATCCCACTGGCTCTGGTTTGAACTCAGTGGGAGCATAGTCGTGTTTAAAACCTTCCACACGCACTTTTGTGCATGTCCAAAGGCCATGTCCTGTGTGCTCCATGGGGTGAGTACTGAAGGGCTGAGTGCCACCAGCAGCCACTGGTGACGTGTGTGCTTTGGTCACAGCCTGCTTCCCTGGATGGGCAGTTGCTTCACCAGACTGTTTTCAGTCACATTTTTTTCCTGACCAGGGATGTTTAGTTTGTCCCTTTGCTCTCAGACCTTTGCTTGGACAGTTTGCGCTGCTTTTTCAGAGCTGCCTTTAAAGCAGGAGTTCAGACCTCTCTGGGGAATCTGTCTGACACCATCAGAGTTGAGAGGGGCAAAACAGGGAACATGTGAATGTGTAACCTCACGTAATGTCCAAAGGAGGTATGAGCTCTGTAGGAAATCAGACTGTTCTGTGCTGGACATCTGGCTTCCAACTCTTTGGAAAATCTGGGTGCTGGACAGATTTCATTATCTGCCTCTGATGCCTCTCTAACACTGACAAAATCTTACTGAAGGTAAGAACATTCCCGTGCTCTCATGCGTGCTTTTGCCTATACATCCAGCCAAACGCACACACATTCCCTGCCTATACGATAGCCTGGCTCCCTTCCTTGTGCTTCTTCTCACAGAGGTGCCCCACAGCGAGCTCACCACCCTGCATACAGAGATGTGATGTGACCTAGTTTTCTTGGTCTCCTCCAGTTCTGCCCTAGGGATGGTCACTCCAGCCCCAGCATTGTCCTGTCCCATTCACTGCAGTTCTAGCACCTGCTATTTATTTATTTTAAGCTGGGCTCTACAGCCGCCCACACAAACCATCTTCTAGCAGTGTCAGTCACCAGCACCTCTGGGGTTCATCATCCACTACCCATCCCCTGGTCCAGCAAGGAAGGGGAAAAGCTGTGCACAGGCAAGGTCCTGCACAGGACAGGGACATTAAGACAACAGTCACGAGTGCAGAAACCAGGCCTGGTTTCCTGTTATATTTATTGCCAATGAGAACAGTAATTTCTTTGGAATCCCCAGAGACTTGTAGACTTAAATGGACTTTGGCTCAAGTTACCTTTGTTTGATACAATCATTTGCTTTAATGGTGTGAGTCAAATTATTCCAGTTCCCTCCCAGTTTGAGACACAGCTGATGGAAGGGGAGGGTGTGGAAGTTGCAGTGGGAGGGAGGAAGAGGGAATAGTCTCCTTTGAATGCAAATAAATGCTACCACTTCTGCTAATTGCATAAAAATGAAAAGCTTAGCCATAAACGAGAGTGCAAATCTGAGATTACTTGACAGCCCTGTTATTCAAATGCAGAATGCTGCATGGAGCAGATAGAGAGGAGCTTAGGGTTGGAAAAGGCTCTTATCTTCACTTGTGAAACACTATGTATGACAAGGCATCCCCAGCCTAGCAAAGGAGGATTAGTACACCCCACCAGTGTTGAAAGGCATGGACACCAGGGACTGTGGAGCCACACGGACCCTGACCTGTGGAGAACTGGCACCTCAGTCTGGTCATAGCTCAGACCCCTTTTTCATGGAACATCCAAACCCCACGTGTCTGTCATGTCCTCATGAACACGTAAAGTACTCTTTTTGCTATGAGTATTAGCTTCCCAGTCCAATTAATCGAGTGGAAAGGCTCCTGCTGTTTTCAATCAGCTTTGGGTCGAGCCCAGGAGGGGCTGATAACGCACACGGAGCGTTCCCGTGTGGCCCTGGAACACAGCAGATATTGCTGCTCATGTTTGGCAGCTCCTGCTAAAGCCAGGGCATACCAGAGTGGCTCCTCAGAGATGACTCGCTGTGCAGTGGCAGAAAATTGGCCTCAGTGTTAAAATCCAGAGTTGTTTTCCAAGTCAACTGGAATACATATTTGTGTGTCGGATTTTTCCTTTGAAAAGTTTCCTCTGCGGAAACCACGGTTGCTCCACGATAAGAGGTGAACAAAGAGAGGCACAAAGAGCTGTGAAAGGCAGCAATGTGTTGCAATCCATCTGAATGTTTATCTGCAGCAACATGCAGCAGTGGATTAATGCAACCAAACGTAGGCAATGAGGAGAGGTTCCCAAGTTAGGAGTCTGGTCTCCCGGGGTGCCTCTGTAGTTAATGGAGACACGGGCAGGTCCATGGGTAATTCAATCCACCTCCGTTCTGAATCATCCTGGGAGGTGGCTGGCTCTTTCCTTGATGGTGGAGGGAACTGGGGCACCTGGTTGCCTCCCTCAGGCACATCTGGCAGCACTGAACAGCATAGGAAACAGGGGCCAGGGAAGACGTCTATCAGGGTGTTCTACGATTCTGTGAAAAATCTTTGTTTAATTCCCATTAAAATTATTTAGACCTAGCCTGGCTGCCTGAGTGCTGAGATGCAAGAGTGAGAAGGGAGCCATTGGGATGCCAAAGAGGCAGAGGACCAAACTCTGCTCCCTGCCTGAGATCTCATCACACACAAAGAACCCAAGCAGTATCAGGGAAAATGCAGGAATGTCAGTCTTTGTGCTGCATGGATTTTTGGGTGGCTGAACCAGAGCTGTAAAAGCCCCTCATAAATTGAAATAGCCTGGAGGTGCTGCAGCAGTGACATCCTTCTTCAGGCTGCTGGGCTGAGAAGGGTAACAACATTGATAGATAACAACAGTTTTTTTGAAAGTGGAATAGGGAATCAAATCCTGAGCTGGAAGGGACCACAAGGATTGCCCAGTCCAACTCCTGGCCCTGCACAGACACCCCAACAATCCCCCCCTGTTTCTCAGAGGGTTGTCCAAACGCTCCTGGAGCTCTGGCAGCCTTGGGGCTGTGCCCACTGCCCTGGGGAGCCTGGGCAGTGCCAACCACCCTCTGGGGGAAGAACCTTGTCCTGAGATCCAACCTGACCCTGCCCTGGCACAGGGGAGACTTACAGCAACCCACTGCCTTTCCTGAGGCAAACCAGGTTCTCAGTCTTTGCTTTGGATTATGAAGGTACAGGTGAGAGGCAAGCAGAACAAATGAGTTTTTTGAAACAGGGAAGGGGTTTGGCAGCAGTTTGGGGAGAGGTAACATAATCTCTGGAGCTGCCAACGTGTGCTTGGGACTTCCAGGCAGTGAGGGTGAGTCACAGGGAGGGACAGAGAGAGAGAAAGAGAAACGAGCTCAAATCTGGGAAGGTAGAGAGTGTGGGTGGAAGGCAATTACCATGAGAGAGCAAAGGGCTGCTGAGTGAGTCAATCGAATCCTATAGATACCAACACTTATCATAAATACCAAAGAGGTTTTAGCAACTGCTAATTCTCAGCAAGTAATAAATGAGAACTGTTTCCTGTGGTCAGAAGGAGAAGGGAAGGAGACGTGAGTGGAGGAGCAGGAGATATGAGGCCTGTGAGTGCAGGGGCAGGGGTATTGCGGGTATGACATAATGGAACATGGATCAGCAGCAATTCTGTGGCATGGGCAGCAGGAGCAGATGATTAGCCTTTCCAGAAAGATGCTGTGTTGTTCTTCCCGGTAATATCTTATTAAATGGGTGCTAGAATGCATGAACAATACAAGAAAAACCCTTCTTATTCTAGTGGCTTTTCTTTCCATAACTCGATAACTAGTGCCCATAAAGCATTGCAAGATACTTTTTTTTTTTTAAAGAGCTACTTCATTTTGGTGTTACATGTCTTGCTTGCTTTGGTTTTCAGGTGGCACTGCATGTGAGGCTTGCAATCGGTGCAGAAATATTCTTCAGTCTGAAAGTTTCTTTCCTGGGAGCTTGGTCAAAGCACAGAGACCACTGTCGACTGCTTTTAATTCCCAACATTATCTCTTACAAGGGTCTGCCCTGTGGGGGTGCAATACCCTGTCAATGCTTCATTTATATTCTTTCTTCAGCAAATGCACTGAAGGGTGAAGGAAATGATAAGCATTATAACTATCTTCTTACTCAGCTCTTGGATTTTAGTAACAAAAGAAACCTTGTGAAATAAAAACGATAGAAGTGCATCTTTCAAGGCAAGGCAGCAAAATAATGTCTAGGATAATGCAGTTTTCTCTGACCCTTTTAAAATGTTGTAAAGCCCAAACTTTGGGCATTCCCAACATTCAGAAGTGATTTTTTAACCTCCTTTTTTTTTTTTTTTTTACCCCCCACAGGACAGAATGCAGTGAATTTCAAATGTAGTTGTCAATAATGGACCTAAACTGTTTCAAGCAATCCCATTTACATGTGAAGTGTAGCACTATTCACAGTGGACATAAGGGTGAGAAACTGGGCCACAGATGTAAGGACTGTGCATACAACCCAGAGCAGGGAGAGAAAATTTTTATCTGCAATTATAGAAGCAATCATTATACATTTGATTTGGTGTCAAGACTTTTCCTGTTCTGTGACACAAAATTTCTGCCTCAGTAATTTCAGATGAGATAGTTCAGAAGAGGCTTAGAAAGAGGCCACAGAAAGAGATTCTGCCCTGACCTTTGTGACTGTTTTTCTCCTAATCTCCAGAGTACTCTCGAAGAGGAATTTGCAATTGGTATCAGAGTTGTGTCCAAATATGGCATTTGAATGCGCCCGGTTTGGGTTTGTAGTTATTTATTTTTCCTGACAACTGCCACTGGATCTTGAGTGTGTCTCCCACCTAAGTGAGTGTAAGTGTGTGATCTTTAATTCACTGTCATGTTCCTATGGGATCCCTGCCTCAGGAGGGCATTTCCTTCCAGTGACTTTGCGTTGGTAGGCTTTCCTCCAAGGGCTGGGTCTGAGCATGGGCTGCCTGGGGAGAGCAGAAGGGTCCTCTGCGACCCTTGAGTGTTGTATTTGAGTGTTGCTAAAGAGAACTAATTTTTTTAAGTTAGTAGTAGCTGCTCCCTGTATTTGGTTGCTTGATTCAGGCTCCCAGGATATGACTTGCTGAAATGGGGAACAATCCCAGCTGCAGAAGTTAGATCAGTCCTTCAGACAACAAAACAAAATTTTTTGAGGGCTGGTGACCTAAGAGTTGTCAAACTGAACCCCTTGGATCAGTGAATACTTCATAGCTAAATCTTGCAGAATTTCTAAGGTGGGAGGAATCGTGTCTCCTCTTCTCAAAGGGGCATTATGGAATGATTTTTCTGCGATCCTCTCACACATTTCATAGATCATCATTATAAAAAAGCCAAGGTCAAGCTCAGAATTCATCAATAAAATGGAGTTTGAAATGCTTATAAAGCTTGGGGCATGCACAGTGACCAAGGAGAAAGCAAGACAAAGTAATTCTTCGTGAAGGGAGTGCATGCACCCTGGGCACTGAGTGGAGGAGAGTCCTGTGGAAAAACCAGTTGTGTTGCTGTGGCACTGCAGGCTGCACCACTGCCCACACAGGAGACAGGTGAATTTGAGTTTCACTGTCAGCCCTCATTCTGGCATTTTCTGACTTGCAAGTGCTTGACCTCATGACCTGAAAACGTTAGCGTGAAGGTGCTTTCTATCAGTCAGTATTACGTGTGCTTGCAGAGATCTGAATGGAAAGACTGGCAGAATGAACTAGGACGTGAAACCCTGATGTAGATTGTTTGGGTTTTTGTTCATTTTAAGGAACAGTTTATTTCATACTTGATTTTCCGAAGCTTCGTCTATGCTATATCATAATATATTGGCTGATTCCCTTTTAAATTACCAAGTTAATTGAAGCCTGTCAAATCCTAGAGTTTAACAGTTTGGCATTTTAGAGGCACTGCTCAAATCCACCCATTGCATTGCTCTAATGACTCTGGTATTTGGCTTATTGCACCCCTTTCATTTTGGAAGGCTAATCCTGGGAGTCTTACTCAAAATGAAGAGATACATCGACTTGGCCTATTACACTGGGCTCCTTTGTGTCAACGACTCAGTAAGCAAAGAGACATATCTGGATGCCTTGCAGGGAACAAAAAAAAGAACTACTTTGTGACTTGCCAAAGAAACAGAAGCGGTCACAGGGCAAATGAGAACTTTACCACATAGCTGATGGAAATGTGCTACGTGATCATTTCACATGGAAGTTTGCTGAAGGTTGCACCCTGCTTATAGGCTCTTGATTAAGTCCATCCTGGCTCCTAAACCCTGGGTCTTATTAAAACAAGGTGTATTTTTAGATAAAGATGTTAGAACACACTGTAATTTCTATGGCTGGTTGCACCCTGCAAGAGCAGGGGAGCAAGTGAGTGGCTGGGTGTGTGTGAGCTCGGGTACGTGTGTACGTGTGTATGCTGGTACCTGAAACAAAGGTGGAGCTGGCTGTGATTTGAAAGAAAATCAGCCTCAGCAATTTCTGATTTTGCTTTGGTTTTCTGTTTGGTTGGTTTTGGGTTTTTGTTGTTTCGTTAGAATTTTTTTGTTGTTGTTTCGGTTTTTTGTTTTTGTTTTGTTTTGTTTTTTAAGAAAACAAACCCTTGTAAAAGGTACCTGGAAAGCAGCTTGGCTGTGTTAGGCCAGGGTGAGTGAAGAAGGGTGGCTGAAGAAGCAGGATATTGTGGAATGTATCTGGACAGAAGAGTGGTTGACCAAAGCTCCTTGAACAGAGACCTCCCAGCTCCAGCTCCACCGTGAGAGGCCCAAACTCTGCCAGGAGCAGTATTAGCTGGGAGACTTCGTCACACCACAGCTGCTGGGGAGCTGAGGAGAAAATAGATGTTGTGGCTTGACTGCAGCTCCCCCACAGATCCCACGAGGCCACTTGTGTAACCAGCAGGAATTAACGGTCCTATTTCCTGCATTAGCTCCAAGGCAAGCCTGGAAAGGTGAGAGCTGTCCCTCTGAGACACCTCTAGGTTGTGGCTAAACCTGTGGAGTGAACACTGTAGTACCCTCTGGGAGGAACCTAAGGTAGGGGAAGAAATGGGGTAAATTGCTCTCTCACTGTTTAAATAACCTACCTGAGGAAAAGCAGTGAGGTTGGTTACTGAACAAAGAGGAAGTCACTGTATTTTAGGATGCTCCTGTCAGTGTGACAGGGCAGATGTTTTGGGTTTTTTTATGGCTGTCATTTGCTCTTCTGTGACAAATGTGAGTGTTTGAATCAATGACTGGAGGCAGAAAACAGAATCATTCATATTTTTGTTTCATCACTAGAGCACACTGCTAAGGGGAGTGATGGGCTGGGAAATGCTCATGTAAAATCCAGATCCATTCCAGCATGTGCTTTAATGTTGGGTTCCTCAGAGGAGTACTTGGTGACCTCTTTAGGGGTGAGAAGAGGATTTGGGTGTGTCACAAAGTGTCAGATGGCAGCACACAGCCCTGTGGCTCCTGGCAGACAGGCAGTGAGGTGTGGGTGTCCCGTGGTGGCACCAGCCAGGGCACAGCACACTTCAGTGTGCTGTAGGAGTCCACTCCTCCAGATCCAGGGCAACGTGCAGAAGGCAAGGAAGGGGAGCAGAGAGGAGGTGTGGCACTGCCAAGTGGGGAGCCAGCAATTTTATAAATTTTACAAATTCACGAAACTTGTGTTGGACTTACACGGATGCATCTATGTTAAGAATTTGAGGTTTAATATATTCAGTACATCCTCCTTCTCTTTAGTGGGACACAGTTGGTACACAAACTAATACAGCCTAGGCATGTAGCTAACATGTCTGTTTAACACAGCTACATTTGACAATTGTCCTTAAGAAGGTACTGCTGAGAAACCTGAAGGACATATTTAAGATTTGCTGTGCCTACACTCAGGTACCTTCTCTGGAGCTGGAAAACACTGACACGTGTTGGGCAGGAGTGAAGAGGATGGTTTGTTTTAGAATTACTACTTTGGCAACAACATCGGCTCAGCTAGGAGAAACCTATGGGCAGCTGGAGAGACAAAACCAAATCCTAACCCAACATCTTTCTTCTGTGCAAATGAATAACAGCAACTACAGCAAAAAAAGAAAAAGCAATTTTGATCTGGATGGCAGAGGGAAGCACTAAAACTGAGAGTACTCTAAATTTTTAGTGCCTCTCTTTTTTGCTGTCAGCCTGTTTGTTACTGGTTTTACCTATGTGAGAGTCAACTGGTGTGCACCTTCTAATTAATTTTTCAACTAAATGAATGCCTGGCACTCAGCCTGTAGCGTGGACAAGATTGCAAGAATGGACAAGTTGCCATCCTGGCCTGCACTCTGCCTAGGAAGGCAAGCCAGATCCATGCAAAGAAGCCGGAAAGCAGCAGAAGGCAAGGAAGTGGCTCACGCAAACATACCCAGCAAGTCAGAGCCAAGACTGGGAGCGGATCGTGTGATTTTGAGCCAGTACTGGAGCCACTGGAGAAGGGGCTCTCCACCTCACACCTGAGGATCTCCTGGAAGAACAGGCAAGCCAGGAGAGCAAGTGTAGGCTGCTCTTCAGGACCAGGGGACTGATATCCTGCATCCCCCCCAAACCTGACCTAGGCTATACCATGGGAAGTGAGCTGACACCCCGTGTGTGAACAGAGCACTGTGAGACCTGGGTCAGGTTGCCTCATTTTCCATCAGCCTCTGACTCCACAAGACAATTTCTCAGATTTTAATTTCAACGCATGGGATGAACTGGCCTATCATCTCCCTGATTTGCCACTATAGTTCTGAGGTCTTTTATTCAGAAGGACCACAAGAAGCTAAATGTGGTGTGATACTGCACTCAGGGTGTGCCATGGAGGCTTCTTGTGCCATTTAGGAACTGTAAGCCTCTGAAATGTGAGAGATACTGATGCAGACAACTGAAACCAGCAAACCTGAATCTAGTGTTCAGTAACTGCTTGGTTTTGACCCTGTCTAAAGGTGTACATCTTTAGCTAACAATTTTCTACAAACTCCTGTGTCGGCTTTGAATCCCTCCCTTTTACACTGTGCTATAATGGTGGAATCAGCCCCAAAAGGAAATGGGTAATTCTTCAATTTTCAGTAAGCACTGAGCTGAGCAAGAGTTTGGTTGGCAAAGATATTTTATGTGAAAAATTTTACTAAGTTAAGACTGTAGGGATCCAGTTAAGATACTTTTCTGCTAAAGTTCATTGAAATCTTTGTGAACCAGAAGATGTTATGGATTAATTGCCACATTCAAATTCAAACCAAACGTAGTTCTGTGCTTCAGTATTCACACCTCTAATGGTGCCGCTTCTCACCTACTGCTATTGCTAGGAATTTTCAATCCTTGATTTTTTAAAACCCTGTTTAGGCTTCTCTTTAGTTCACACAGGACAGGTTTGAAGATTATTTGGTTTGCCTGTACTCTGCCTCACCATGCTCAGAGGAAATTTCGAATGTGTTTGCTCCCACTGTCAGCTGACGTCAATTAAGAAGAAATGATGGAAACCAACATATTATAGCAAGGATAAGTGTAGAGTTCCTGCAGCAACACTTAATTCCTTGATAAAGTTACTGCACAGAAATCACAAGAATCTGGCTTTGATTCCTGGCTGCAGTAACTCACAAGATCTTCTGAGGGACCTATTTCTTCATGTTTTCTTTTTAGTCATCCACATCAGTGTCAGGTTACAATCTGGCTGCTTTCTGCACAACTTTCCTTATGATTTTACCCAGGCCAGGCCAGCTGTAAGCTTGCAAGTCAACAGCTTGCAATCAAACCCAAGGATCTCAGCCATGAAGAAGACGGTCTGTCAATAAGGCAAAAACAAAAGTTACCCAACAGTTTACTGTGCCTTGTTGTCAGGGATGTGTAATTATATCTCCTCTAGCTTGGAGTAACAGCAGTTTGCAAATATTAGCTTACTTCTATGGGAGCTCAGAGAGGTTAGTGAAGCATGGGGGATATAGGTGGAATCCTGGTATTTTGTGCAGAATTGTGAACCCATGAAGGTGTAAGGGCAGTGCAAAGCATCAGTGACCACTGAGACAAGTTATTGTAGGCAGATATAATACAGCTCCTTACTGTCATGTTGTTGATTCAGAGCATGATGAAAACAGCAGTTTTGAATGATGTGAGTGTGACCAGCCTTGGGATTATTTCCAGCAGCCCAGAACAGCATAGCTCCCATTATGTGCCACTGCCTCATAGATGGTCTCTACACAGAATCCAAGGGCTTAATGGCCCCCTCACTTTCGGAGAAGACTTTTCCAGCTCAGCACTGAGTACTGCAGTCATTGCATGTGGATAGGGAGAACACGGTTTCCAGAAACTTAACCAAAGAAATGTGCCTGATTTTTTTTTTCTCCTCTCATTCTCACATAAAAAAAATACACAAACTATGTCTTGGAAAAGCTGGAAAAGAATCTTTTTATAACTGGAAAAAAAAAGCCATCAGGCAAACACTGAATTATCACTTTTTTTTTTTGTTTGTTTCTATCTTGGCTATGCAGAGTTTTATTTTTCTCTGAAAGCCCTGTATTTGTCACACTGAGTCATCTGAGGTCAAGCATCTCAGACCTCTCTGCCACAGTGCCCATCCTTTCTGGGATGCTCTGGGCACACCACAGCTGTTGGCACCCCTGGGCAGTGCCGTGGTGTTTGGTGAGGACCAGCAGTGCCATGATGAGCTGCTCCCTCATTGCCCACCAACTCCCGCGCACATCTTCCCATGCTGTGCCGTAACCGGGACCTCACCCTGCTCTCTGCTCTCTTTCTCCCAAGATTCCCAGTTTTCTGTGGCCTGTCCTATTTTATTGCTGGAAGTTATCAGCATTTCAGCCAGGTCTCGCTGCAGACTCAGTAGAAGTGCCTTTTTTTTGGCTGCAATGCATTAGGACCTTATGCCACAAGCTATCTGATCTCTCCTTTGGGTTTACATTTTCCTTCTGAGTGACTGATTTTTTGGCACAGGAAACATTTTTATTCCTGATGAACTTTTCTCTGAGTTGGAGTTTTGGGCAGTGGTATTGTTTGAACATGGGGGATACACTGCACTGAACGTTTGGCAGAACTGAGAACAATCCCTTCACCAAGAAACTGGCTGTCAGTGTTTGTCTTTCACTGAAATAGCACAATGGTGGTTTTGAGAGAAATAACCAAACTGGCTTGGGAACTTAGCATGACACTTGTGATTCAAAAGTGGTTTATGTCAAGTTTCTCGTTTCAAGACTCCAGTTCCGTGAATCACATTTTCCTTTATTAGTAAAACAAGCATGATCATCTTTTCTATGCAGTGTGGATTCATTCACTGCCTTTTCTAGAAAGCTCTGAGATCCTCAAAGTACACAGCTGAGTTCAGCAGCAGTAACCCTATTTCATAAGTCTGGCTCTTTTGCCACCCAAAGTTCCTCTGTGGTAGGTTATGACCAAAATCCATCCTGGCATCGCTTCACCTCTCCTGTCAGAGAACATCCTAAGAAACACACAAAATCATACACTTTTCCTTTCTGAGTTAAAACCACATCTACCTACACTCTGTATGCATTGTATGTAACTAAATCACAAATATACAATATTTCTGTCCCTGAAGAAGTCCCCAAATAGTCTCAGACCTCTGACAGTTGTGTTCAGTTTTACATTTATGGAATTGTCCCACTGGGCCATATCTAAACTTCTAGGTAGAACCATTTAATTCTGAACCGGAAAAGATCAGCCATTTAGCAGGAAATTATCAAATTTACTTAAGTAATCAGCAGGTTTCTTGCCCCCAGAGCAAAAAGCTGGGATGGTCCTTATACAGACCAAATGCAGAAAAACTGTTTAAAGAGAGAGAGCAGAATACAATATATAGTTAATACTTACAGGAATTCTACACAGGCAAGTTTAATTATCTGATTTTCCATCAGTTCTCTGATTCCAAAAAATGCCAGTGGATTTTTAACACCACAAGAGATCGAGCCCTCTGTTTCATCTCTGGGAGGCAACATCAAACTGTTGGACGTGCGTCACCACCTCTCAGCATCTATTTTCATTGGGAAGGAGGCATTTGGTATCTCCCGAGGAGCTGGATTTTGGGTTAGCATGAGATCGCATTGTTTTCTTCTACAACAAAGATGCTGATTCTTGTTGGCTTTTGGGAGTTGGTTTGTGATGTTTGGATTGTATTATCAGGATCAAGCACCATATGGGTTAGTTATCAGAGCCTTCATGAAGCTATAGTTTTCCCAACACCAAGCAAAAAATCCCAAAGGGGCGATTTTCTTACTCTCGTGTTTCTGTAAGACAGAAGGAATGCTGTGGATTTTTTTTTCCTTTCTGATGACAGGAAGTTTTGAAGCATAACAAACAAGATGCTTAGGAGAGGTCTAAAGCATACTTTAAGATACAGCACTAAGGTATTATTTTATTTTTTTTTCCCTGAAAGCATTCAAAGCATTCTTTTTATTAAATTTACTTAACAAATACATATGTTGCTCACTCAATGCAACTAGTTTTCTGTTTAAAATAAAGATTTCTAGCATTCTGTAGGCTTTTTTTAGAACACACGAGAAGATAGAATAAAGGCACTCGGCCTGGACAACACTAGGCACTGCAGGAAGAGCCCTGGGAGGGTGGACTCTGAGCAGCATGAACTGTGATTTTTCCCCTGGGTGTCTGTGGGGTGGGCTTCCCCACACAGAAAGGCAGTTTGTGTCTTATGGTCAAATTTTCAAAATAAGTGAGAATTCTGTTGCCCCTCCAAATGGGTGGCCAGCTCATCACAAAGAATTGTCTGTCAACTGAGTAGATTTGTGACAGGGGTGAGTGGTCCTACTTACGGACTGAACCCATGACCCCCTAATCCCATCCCATGTGTACTGCCTGCCAGACTGTTCAATGGTCATTAGACCTGGGTGAACAATTTGGACAAAAAAATGGAGCCATTCTGGGGATTAAGAATCCAAAGAAACCAAAACCCAGCCCTCAAAGTTGCTTTGGGCTTTCAGTTCCCACTCAGTTTTATTTTACAGTGGTGTTTTTCCCATGCCACATGTTTGTTTTGCCATGGCAGAAAACTTTCATCCTGGATCCTACAGTCTACACTAGGAAAATTGGAGGATGTGGCACAAATCTTTTGTGTGTGAGCTGGAGAAACTGGAGGTTAGGGATTCACTTTGATGGAATAACGCACCAGTAATCCAGTAAAATCAGGCACTTCGATTTTTACTGGGGATGAAATGCTCAGAAGTTGGATAAAAAAATGTAAACACTAGCTTAACTCTAGAGCTGTTTATCAGATAGAAAGTTTTCTACAGAAAATCTATGAATTACAGAAAATTCAGAAGCATCTCATGATTTGAACTGTTAATATTAACTCCTGGGGTCCTCTGAGTGTCCAGAGTGCCTGGAAATTAAACAGGGTGATGGCATTTCAGCCTTCAGCGGAAAGACACTTTTCCACCAGCACATGTCCTGCCTTACAGCAAAACTTCTCTGGCTTTGTCTGGAGACACGACTGACCCAGTAAGGCTGGAAGTGATGCCACCTCATTTCTCCTAGTTCATGGATCTCCAGTTACAGCAATTCCCCTGCGCAGCTGCTCTGATTGTCTGAAGTGCAATGAAACCAAAACCTAACAGTCTATGATGCTGTTGGTAGATTAAGCTTTTCTTTTACAGAACTGCTAAATGTAGTCCAGACACAAAGGTTGCACTTTATTAATTTGTGTGGCACTTAAGGGTAAAGAATTAAAAAAATTGGTGGCAAAAGAATGACAGCACTGGGAGGAAAAATTAGAGTAAGTATTTGTTAGCAATGAAGGAGGATTTATTTGAGTGTGGGGCTGGCAGAAGATGAAGACTTGGCTGAGGCTCAGATATAGCTGTTAAGCCAGGCTTAACCTGCCCGGGTGCTCACTGGCTCACACTGTGTGTGCCACAGCGTCTGCCTACAGACCCTGAGGATGGCACACCCCTGCAGCTGTTTCGGTACCACCTCTGTGGGCTCAGCTGAGCCTCCCAAACAGTCCTGATCTCTTATCTCTTTAGATCTCTCCACTCTCTGTATTGCATGGCCATAAAGGGATTTTTCAAATTATTCGATTTAGAAAGAGAACTGGAGGAAAAAGACATTTCAGATGCCTGTAGGCAGCAGCATCTTCAGTTTGAAGGCAAGAAGCAGCTAAATTGGGGTCAGTGTGGCACATAACGAAAAGGCAGGTAAATGCCTGCATGTGTGTGATTGACAGTGTGTGTGGGATCCTTTGAGAGAGGATTTTAGAGGGAGAAGTATTTCATCCAGCTGCTTTCACAAGCTCATAGTGATTTGCAAAATACCAGGGACACACCCAGCACGGGCCACTGGGATAATAACACAGATGCACAATTTTTATGGCTGCCTACCAAACTTAGAAACTCCCTCTGGAAAAACAACTCAAAATGGCTTTTGCTAATCCTTCTGAACACCTGGAATAAGCTCAATGAGCCAGGGAGCTAGAAAAGTTACTGTGTGGTTTACCAGGGCTCTTACATCACTCAAAATTAAAATTTTGAAATAAGCAGCTGAAAGAAACCTTAGAAATTCATGGATAGCCCTGTCGGGTGTCACATTGTTTTGTGCCAGCGTTGACAGTTCTGATTATAAAACAGAGACTTTCTGTTTGCGGAAAGCCCACATGCTGCATACAATAATGTTTTGAATGCTTGGAAATCTGCAGAGGAAGTATATCTTTTATATTCTGCAGTTTCTGGGGCGTTCCCCGCTTTTTTTCCACACTTGAGGCTTTCTCAGACTGCAGCTATTTTATAGGAAAGCCCAACCCCTAGATACACGTCTGAAGGTCTGATGAGACTGTGACACACTTTCACCAGATCTCACAAATTAAGCAGTCTTGCCAAATTAACAGTCTTGTTAACTCTTGGACTTTGCCTGCAGGACTTCTCCTTTCTCTTCTCCTTTTAACCTGGTCACAAGAGAGAACAGACTGCCAAACTTTGGACTGAGCCAAAATATGCACTTCAGTTAAATTTAATTAAGGCTTGAAATTGATAAAATTTGGAAAATTCCCATATCTATGCATATGTCACATGTGATGGAGAAAGTTTATTAATTCTTATTTGCTGTATGAAAACCAACAAAAACATGGATTTTACCTGTTGAAGTGTGAAATCTTTATTTCTCCATGACACAGAATTGTTTCTGTGTTGACACAGAAAATCTGCGGTTTATCTCTTCCAGCCATTTTGGTGTTTCAAAGTCACAAGTGCCCCGAGGGGAAGTCGATACCCCAGCCCAGCTGTGCTGCACCCTGTGCTGGGGTGGTTCCACAAACAGACTTTCTCCCTGTCAGGTATCAGCCTGACTTCTTCTCGTGCTGAAGAAAAGCACAGACGGGGTAGGAGGCAAATGCCAGCCCCTCACATCAATCCCAAGCGTGGATTGATCACCAGGTGTCTTGGTGTTCAGGGATGGGCTTTGGAGGAACTGCTGGGGGATGTTGTTGGTACTTTGCAATGTGCATGTCTGCAGAACTGAACAGGCAGGCTCTGCTAACTGTGCTTAGAGAGACACAGGAAAACAATCGTACGAAACAGAAGCGCTTCACTTGGATTTCTAGATCTGATAAAGTTCTGTTCATAAAAGGAATCAAACCATTTTATATCAGCACCATTTTTCATTAGGTTTACTCAGATAAGTTCAATTATGCCATTCACCCCCCTCATCACTCACAAAACCAAAGCAGGAATATTCCAGCCTTGTGAACTGCCCTCTGCCTGCCAGGAGAACTGCTGCCTTCCTGCAGCTTCCAACAAAGGCCTATCAGTTTTCTCTGGTTTAGTAAACCAAACACTACTTGAAACCCTAATTGCTTTGGAATCATTATTTCCCACACTTCAGATATTTTAACATCCTATTTTATTTTTATATCTACAAGATGCATTTTCCACCATATAACAAGATGCCCCTAGAGTAAAGTGATTGGAGACAAGAAAGAAAAACCTTGTTATACAGTAGTTTGCTATGAAAAATTCCAAATGCCTGCTGGAAGGCAATGAATGTCCACTGTAATTGTAAATTTACTGGTGTGGTCTTTACAATAGGACACAGAAGGCATGGGAGGCTTTTTCTGTTGTCCCTGAGCCTTTCTTTGGTGAAATAAATTGAACTCAGGTAAACTACAGATATAACAGTCTTCAAGATATCCTGCTATCAAGTGTTGCCTCACTGGCTGATTAATGAAAGTTATTGCAGTGGACCAGTCATGCAGCAAATAAGATATAGTCTAGTTAAAAGCAGCCAGGGGTGTCAGTTTTGGCGATAACTCTCAGGAGCCATCATGCCAGAACTACTCCTGAGCCACAGGTACTTCTACTTTCTCTTGCTCTGGAATGAACAGTGAGAATTTTCGAGAGGCCCTGGCCTGTGCACATCTCCCTGTGAGTCAGAGTCTCCCCTCCTTCCTGCTAAGGACTTCTTCCAAGAAACCTCTCACTTCCATCTGAAGGGAGTTGCTGTCCACAGTGCTCAGGTCCAAAGGCTTGGCTGGGAGCTCTAGCAGCGGGGAAAGCACCCCGGGGCTGTGCCAGCAGCCTGACGGCATCTCCCTCTCAATAACACACGCACGGAACAAGGATTTCCCAAAGCCAGGGGTGCAAAACAAAATGGAAAGCCTAAACATATGCAGATGCCATTCAGAGCCCGGGACGCTCCTGCCAATTTCTGCAACCGATACACGGTCAAAATATTGACTTAGGAATTGCCAATGAAGTGCCCCGTTTGGTGGGGGTGTCCAGTTTCAGATGTGTCGCAGTGTTACCACAACATGCCTCGGTGATTGCTCCTAACAAAGAGCCCCTTGTGAGGATTTTCCACAGGTTTTGGGTGCAGTGCCCACGTTTGGGCTGCCGCTCACGGAACACGTGAGCTGAATCCCTGCATTCCCTGCCGAAAACAAGCCCAGCCCAGCAGCAGCTCCAGGGGAATAGGAGCAGCGGGGCGGGTGGGATCACAGAGCCCCTTGGGTGCCTCTCCCAGGGCTGCAGGAAGCCTGCCTGTACAAGACACCTCCAAGGACTGGCTATTTTCTGCTCTTCACGTATAAGTACACAGTTCTGTTTCATAATTTTATCAGAATTCAGACTAACAAGAATAAAAATTAGATTTTTTTTTTCCTCATGTGATCAGGATTTACTTTATATATCTTCCACTCGTGCAAAGACTCTAAGACTCTTTATAAAATACTTATGCGATGACCTTTCTGTATGTGAAGTTGCAAGGACATAACACTTGAAATCATTGAAATTACTCGTGTTCAAGTTAAACGAATGCTTACATTTGCAAATATAAAATTGAGACTCAAGAATGCAAACTATGAATGAAGAGTAAACTTCTCTTCCAACCAGCAGGATTGAGTGATATTTTACATTCTTAAAAGTCACACGATTTTAGGCCCTAGTGTTTAATTCTGAAGTGGTTCAAAGACTTTTACTTTTAGGAGTTGCTTGAAATATATAATAATTTTCATTTCACTGTGTGAAAAGGGAAGCTGGACTTGTTTAGGTCCTGGAAGGAAGGTACAGACATAACAGGAAATATATTTTGATGGAGAATTTTCTTTTTTAGCGACAGGTTTTTGTCTGTGTTTGCATAAGTAAACAAGCATTATTTCAGAAAATAAGCTGGAACTTGTTTCCCACTGCCACAAACTTCTGCTTGCTGTGACAGTCCCAGTTACTCTTTCAAAAGATGAACAACTTGATGCTTCAGGATTCTGCTGCAGAAACCAGGCCTTCCAAAACCTTGTTCCTCAGGTTTAGTTTGATGGAAGTTTGAACTGCGAGGTCCTATCCAAGCCCAGATCTGTGTTTGGTTCTTTATTTATTTTTTTTTTTTTTTAAAATTTGGGTGCAACTCTGCCATTAATCCGAGGGAAACAGCAGCACTGGAATTGAGCAATGGTTATAAACAAAGGGATGGAGAGAGGTGAGGACTCTGCATGTGCCAGCCACTGATGGCAGTGCCTGAGGAACAGTGACACCCAAGAGAAGCTGTGGGGCTGCCTGGTGTGGGATGGGTACAGTCGCTGTAAAGGCACCAGGAATCCTCACAAAGGGCAGCACTCAGGAGTTTCAGGTGATAAGAATCAAGGAATTTTGCACCGCAGAGAAAGATTAGGTGGAAGGAGATGCCAAAATGCAGCCTGGGGATCTGCCTTCTGACAGCTATAAAGTGAAACATTCTCCGTTTTGTAAAAAGAAATAGCGTGTCCTCCAACCTGCCGAGGGGCAGGGGCACCGCACAGCCCTGCAGCGTGTGACGGAGACACACACGCCGCAGGAACAGAGGAGAGGAAGCTTGAAATGCTGCTGGGTGCATTTCTTTAATACAAATAAAGTTTTCCAAAACCTCAGTTTCATGATTCAGCTTTTTTTTTTGGCACTGAAATGGTAGTAACAATTTAAAAGTAGGCTAAGCAAGTCTGAGGGAATATGCTGGTAAGTTCAGGCCAGAGAGGGGGAAGTTCCTGGAAGTAATAATAGAAGAACTAAGACCCTCCACCCCCAATAACTGCAGTTTAATTGTTTTAATACACTTTACAAACACATAATAATGACAATATCCTCACAATACCTTCTGGGGCAGATATGATCATGCTTATTTTCTGGATGAATAATCTGACCCACTGTATTAAAATACTTTGACCAAGGCCTGCTCCAAAAACAATGGATGACCAAAGAATACACTCTTTAACCTAATTATGAGACAGTAGTGATGTGTATGGAGGAAGCAGCTAAACTGAAAATGATACGTGGGTTTACATGCTGTGGCCAACTTTTTCCTCCTTTCTTTTGTTTTGAAAGTCAAGGTTTTGCTGCTCAGCTAACTTGAGATAATAGTGGAAACTGTGGAGGCTCACCAGTTTGAAAAAATGATGTCAGGAAGTTCTCATTGTTTTTATCAGTTTTTAATGTTTTAAAAACTATTTATAGCACATATACAACCAATTTTCATATATAATTTTTGCCAGTAAGTTGATGGCATAGCCTCAGTAAGTCGAGGACTGTCAGATAAAGATCATAAAGGTCATAAGCCATTGCAAAGAGCATCTTATCTCTACATCCAACTCTTAGTATTTTTTAAGATTATCATATCTCTTGGGAAGTCCTGATTTAAAGACATCGTAATTTAGATATTTTATTCATTTTTTAAAGTAGAGAAACACTTTTTGCCAGAAACAAAACCTTAGCTCAAAACCTACGTGAAGCTTAGTGACTCTCTGGTTCCAATTGATGCTCCTGTTGTTGCTCAGTACCCACAGGAACAGGTATTAAAGCTACAGACCTGAGTGCTCCTGCTCCAAACACTGCAAGTGGTCAGAGCTGCAACTGCATTTTGTTCCCATTTTTGTTTAGTAGGCAGCACCACAGGGATGCTCTGGGTTTGTGATACCTTGGCTCCCTATATCTAACCCCCCCGCAAGCCAGAAATAAACCACCACAATTGGTGCATTTCTTGTGGATTGCTAACTTTGGAAAAGAAGCACAGGATGAATCAGCATGGAATTCCCATTCCACAGCAATAGCAATATTTCGTCTTGCCCAGGGAAGAGTTCTCCACCCTTTTTGCTCTGGCTTTGCAGTAGTTTATTGAAATGGCAAAATGAAACACTCTGATTTCATTGAAATACAGCATTTATGTAATTTTGCAGTTACCTTTGTGATGAAGTTGATAAATTCCTACGAAATTCTTTAATTTTGTTTAGTCGGCATTTTGCATTTCCAGTGGGAAGTTTTTAACACTAAGAAGAAAGGCTTAGGCTGGTGTTCCCAATGGAAAGGAAGACACTGGGGAGGTTGATCTGTGTCCTGTTATTGACCCGTTTAGAGACGGTCACTGTTACTGTGGAACTCCACTTAAAGCCAGGCTGCTGCACCACAATCTGGCGTTACAGAGGCATTTGGTGGGGAAAGGAAATTACCCAGATGATCCAATACCAAGCTGAAGAGGGGACAGGGTTTGTGGACATACTTCCTTGCAAGTGCAGGAAGCAGTGACACTCAGCACCCTGGTTTGCCCCCAAAGGCAGCAGGGCAGGGGCTTTTCCAGGCTGTTCTGTGTCATTGCTAACTTGTGCAACCCAGTTCAAGCAGCTCTGCATGGCCCTGGCTGCTACCTGCAGATGTGACCCGAGGTGCACCCCTTTTGTCTTATTTTTTTCCCCCAAATATTGCCATTTAAAATGTAGCCTGTAAAGATGTTGAAAAATGAGCCAGTAAAGATGTTGAAAAGTGAGCTGAAAAATGAAAAATAAACATACTAAAGTGAAAACATATGGCAGGTGCAAGTTATATGCAAACCTTATAATGAATTCTGAAAATATACTTGAAGAATGAGATCTGCAAATGTTTCTAGTCTGGATGGCACATATTAATGATCACTCATATGTGCACCATGATGTTTGGCAGATCTAAAAGCACAGTTATGCTGGTGAACTTCATTAATCATTCAATAACCTGAGTGTAATAATGGGCAAGAGGGTTGGTAGTGTCAAGCATTCTCTAAATTGTGCTTAACGGTTTCCAATGAGGGATGGATGAACTGGCTGCAGTAACTAAAACACTGAGCCTGAATCTACATTCAAGGTAGACATGAGTTTCAGAGATTTGTGGATGATCAATTATCACTATTTTTTGTTTTTAAATAAATCTTGCTTTCCACATCTCACGAGTTGATGGCTCCGGAAGAAAAAGCAACAAAATTCCATTTGTTTGCTTTTTCTGGCACAAATCTGATACTGAATTACCACAAAATTTCCAACCTCTTTTACTAGACTAGAGACATTGGGATAAGCTGGCACAAAGAACCCACCCTCCAACCCACGGCTTGCCAGCCACGCAGCAGCACGTGGCAAATCCAACCAGCGACCTCAACTCGGTTATAACGTGTCTTTCTGCTTTTTCTCCTCAGAGCTTTGTCATCTGTGGTGGCTTTAGGAGCCAACATAATCTGCAACAAGATCCCCGGCCTGGCCCCCCGGCAGCGTGCGATCTGCCAGAGCCGCCCCGATGCCATCATCGTGATCGGGGAGGGGGCGCAGATGGGCATCAATGAGTGCCAGTACCAGTTCCGCTACGGGAGGTGGAACTGCTCTGCCCTGGGAGAGAAAACAGTCTTTGGACAAGAGCTCCGAGTAGGTAAGGGTGTCTCTCCTGTGGTGCTGCAGGGATGGACTTGTGGGGGCTGGTTTGCTTTTACCTTTCTTGCTGCGCTCCCACAGAGCTTTATAACCCTCCGTGATCTGCCCAAGGGAGTTCGACAGTGATGCTCCAGAACAACCGTGGTCTGCATGTTGAAAAGTAACTGGCAAGAGCCATGAAGTCTCTAGCGACTTGCAGATGAAGTCACTCATATCTGTGCAACTTCATACCCAGCACTGGCCCAGGTGCCTGCACAGCCATCCATCAAGGCCATGAAAAAATATTTCCAAATGTTGTCTTGTTAGAGGTTGCCATGATAACTGTGGTGCATAATATGGCCACTCAAAAGGGAACTAAAATCAGCTCAGAAAAATCCCTCTGCAGACTTCCCAAAAGCTTAAGTAATGGGAGGGTCCCAAATAACTGATGGAAGTATTGTGCATACGGCACTGGCCTTCCAATCTGTGGCAGTGATACATTTAGTGGTGTTATCATACGGGAAAGAAAATGCTGCAAGTGATTTGAGGCAGGAAACCTATTCAAAGAAAATAATACAGGACCTTGGCCTGACAAGTTGTTAGCTGGCAGAAGTTAAATCAATCACTTTCCATTTACCCTATCCCTGATATTATTTCATAGGGGAGATCATGTATGTTTTTTTCCAGTACTGAGATCATTATTTTCCTCATCACCCAGCTGGGTATCCTCAGCCTGTTCCTGACCTTTTCTCTCTCAGTCAGCACCCCCCTATGTCTGCTGCCCTGTGTTGTAGCGCGTGGCTCTCACAGAGGCAGCTGCTGTGATACCGTCCGGCTTCTCAGTGGGGTTGTAGCCTGTTCTTCTTGTGTCCCATTTTGATTTGGGTGACAACCCTCACATTCAATGGTTCAGGTGAGCCTTGTGCCTCCAGCACAACTGAGTGTGGTGAGATGTAAGACTTCATTGAAATGGCAAGGAAAAAAAGGCAAAACATTTCATCTCATCTGAGCAAAGAGGAACCGACTTACAGGGTGCTTTGGCTGTCAGAGATCAAGGCTTTGGGTTTTTCCCTGACACCCTTGTGAAACGAAGGCCAAAAGCTGAGGGACACCTCAGTCAGGGAGGGAACTGAATATTTTGTCAAAGAACACTCGAGTCTGAGAATCTGGCAGAGGTCTGGGTGTTTTAAGGGCACAGGGGCCCAGCTGTAAAGCGCTGTAATGGAATATATCCACTGGCATTAGGGGAATGGACTTACATTCGCAGGGAAACTCTCATATTCTGGGACCATTACTCCACACCAGAGCACATAAGTGGAGAGGGCTAAAACTAACGATAAAAAGAACTGGTAAACCAAATCAATGGCAAAAGTCTGAACTTTTTGAACTTCAGAAGAAGGTTTGGTAGAATTTAGTTTTGATGCTGAAAAGCTGGTGGTGAGGAATTTGCTCATCAGTGCGTTTCTTCTCACATTTGTCCCAAGATATTTCTAATTCTGCTTAGATAGTACTTTTTGCCTAACTTTTATTTCTGAAAGAGTATAAGTGGAAGGCTTTAAACATTCTCAAGACACCATATACAGGAAATAACCTAATATTTGACTTCTACCTTCACCTTTGAAGGCGAACCAGAAAAAATTCTAGGCACTTGTCTTGACTGCTAGAAGCACAGGTCTGGCCCTTCTTGGTTGGTATTATGCTTGTTTGCCTTCAGCTGATGTCCAAAATTATGCTGCTGCCAGAAAACCCACAACTGCCAAGCACAGCCCCGTTATACCTGTGCATACCGTCACCTGCCAAAGCCTGCAGGCACGCCCTGACCTGGGGTAAGGCAGGGGGCTGAGCTTCTGTGAGAGCCCTCGTGGCCCTGAGGGGCACACCCTGGAGGGTTGTACCAGAGGTGGTGCCATCACTGAGCTTCCAAGTGAAAAGGCTTTCACCATTTCTGCTCTCCCTCCTCTTCAAGCCGAAGAAGTGGTACCTCCTCAGCTCCACTCAGCTCATGGGTGATGATTCTCTTCACCACAGTCCTTTTGTTCTCAGAAACCTTGGAGTGCAGTTCAAATGCCTGAAGATGACTACAAATTGTGCATCTGTTTTTATTCTGAATGTTTCCATACAAAGTAAGAGCTACAAGGAACAAAAACTATTTTTCATCAGGATGGACCAGTGATCAGGCTGATCAGGTTGTACTAAGTTTGAAAAAAATGCGGTTGTCTTGAGCCACTGTTCAAACCATATTTGCCAAAATGTTCACCAGATTCTTGACCTCTTCACCAAACTTGGGTGGTTTTTTTTTTTGCAGCTCGGAAAGGACTGATGTGGAACTTGGTGGGTTCTTTTATGGCTTAACCCAAATACAGACAAAACTTGGCAGTTGCAGCTGAGTTCTGCTTTGACATTTGTTGGGTGTGAAACCACACAGACTCCACCGGATGGAGAAGGTTTACATGACCCCTTCCAGCCAAGCCAGATGAGTTCCATAAAGGTCTATAAAGGATCCCATAATCCACATGTCCTTATTTTTTTATTAGCAGAGTAGCACCCAGAGATGATGAGGTCAGTATCTAGGAAAAGGGCAGGGTTTAGGAAGTGGTGTTATTACACTAGCAAGGGAGAAAATGGTAAAAGAGGGACAAAGGTTGAAAAACCCACCACTTAGAGGTGCAAAATACTTGTAAGCATGAATGAGCACGAATATTCACACGTGTAACAAAACACATCCGTGTCTGACACACGCAGAAACACTAAACCAGCCACTTGGTTCTGCCTGAACAGACTGAAGAAAGGATTAAGACTAAAAAAGACAATCATATTTTTCACTTCATCCCAAATGAAAGCTTCATCCCAGAACCACTTAGGGAGATGAACATTTGAGTTATTCAGGTCATGGGGTGGGGAGGGCAAGTAAGCCATGACAGCAAACCCCCACTCACCCAACGTGAGGTTTCTCCAACAGATGTGCCTCCGTTGCTACCACCACCTCTCAGGGGCCATTAACTAAGAGTGTCTTCCAGCCACAACCAAGCAGCAGTTGGAAGGCACAACAGAGGGACAGATGTCCCCTCTCCTGGAGGTCCTACTGCGCCGGAGGGAGTCCTCAGTTTGTTAGCTCAGCTGGATGGGTGATGAGCTATTGATTCAAAGAGGTACTCCAGTGAATGAGGGCTCTACCACCATTACAGTACATGGAATCTGTATTAAAAACACTTGAAATAGTCCAGAGGACAGAATAACAACTATGGAAATAATGTTAGGCATGGGGCATTTATACTGGTGTGAAAGATTTATAGCAGCCAGAGATAAAAAACAACAGAGAAATCTAAATTAGTAGCATGAACAAAGGCTGCAGCATGGGATAAATTAGTCAAGCATTGTACAGAGCTTATTTTGGTATATTTATGACTGGGAACTTTCCCATAGTCATGCCACCCCCAAAGAAAAGTCAGCCCTGTGCTCACTTCACTCATCCTGTCCCTGTGCATGTGTGTGTCACCTTCCTGCACTCATCCCTAGCTCTCATGCCAGCTTCTCACATAATCTTCTGCACTCTCCTCTCATTCCTCTTCCTTTAAGTCTCTTCAGCAAATTACCTCTTTAAAGATTACCTCTTTAACAAATGGATTCAAAAACTAACTGGTTAATGATATATCAGGTGTTATAGTTGGTAATCATCGTTGGAAGATAATTGCCTTCTAACTTTTTGAAGGCAAAGACCCTGATCTGGGTGGGTAAAGCCTCTGGTCTTATCAGGTTATTGATGCAGAGGAGCTGCAGCACTGGGGACCAGTCTCTATTCCACTAGGAAAGGGAGGGGGACAACTTGTGAAGGCAAGATGCTCACAAAAACCAGTGATTCTTTCTCTATTTAAACTGGTGACATTGTAAGTCCACTCTGGATCCCAGCCTTTTAGCTGCAGGTCTGAAAGAACATGGGAATCGGGCATGGGAGATGTGTAAGTGATGGCATCATGGAGAAATGGTTGGCATCTTATCAGACATGCTGAGGGGGTGTCAGTCAGTAAATTATTCTTGGTTCAGGCCATATATAGGCTTAATTAAATTTGAATTCCACATATGAATCCAGTCATTTTTATTCTGGGCTGTGATGATGGTTTAACCGAGATGCCAAATGTTCATAAAAACTTCCTACCAAAAATGGGAGGAGTAGAGAGGCTCGTTATTCTCCAAAAATGGAAATTCATGTCCAGGCAGATAGATTAATCCTGCACAGTAGTGTCTAGTGCGGTATGAGTTGGCCAACTTGGAAAGCTTGACTTTCAGTGTGAGCAGAAAACTTCCAATACATGAAGGCAGGCAGCATTCCTAGGAATGCTTTACAACCATAGTGTGCTTTAATGCTATCAGCAAATCAATAAAGGGAACCATAAATGAATCCAGACAGTTTGCTAAAGTAAGTACATTTCTAGCTCACTTTTTGCCTTTCTTTCCTCCTGCCATTTCTTTCTCTACTATTTTATGTTCTCATTTTCTGTTTTTTTTAAAATCAACTTCTGTTGTTTGCTATATATTTGTTAATGCTTAGCAATATTCATATATCAGATTGACTGTATGTTTATTATTCTAACATCTGTATATTTATTATGGGAAAATCTATCTTTACGGACTTGTGCTATATCCAATAAAAACAATATGGGGGAAAGAAAGGAATTGTACAGCTGGAAACGATTTGGAGGGGGAAAATGAGTTGGAATTAGATTATTTTAAATATGATACAGAGCAGGGTACACACTTCACCGACAGAAAGGCAGTAATTATCTTTGTCATAGCAGTAGGTGCTATGATTGGTTTAGGCATTTGTCAGCCATTGGGAACCTCAATTGCACAGTGGCTTTTGGACCTAATGTGGAAAAATTTCGGGGGTTTTGTTGTTGTATAGCATGGTTCCAGACAACAATGCCTGTCCTTTGAGTATTCAAGCAACTGATCAGAAAGAAATTTGTTTTCACTAATTTGAACTGGAAGTTGGTGCTAGAATTGGGTAAAAAACCCTCTAGTATGAGGGATGGCTTTGCAGGGCATGGCATCAGCTTCTAGCTCCTAGTGCAGAGGGCTGTCTGGGATTCCAGGAGAGAGGGGCACAGGATGCATTCAATCAGCTGAAACCTGTCCTAGGACTGTGGGCGGCTCCAGGAGACAACGTAAGACCAATAAAAACCGTGTCTCTATTGCTCACACAGCAACTTGGAGTGACTGCAGGTGTCCATCTCCCAAAATGCCATGTGGAGTCACTGCATTTGCAAGTGTGATTTAGTTAGACTATAAATACCACGGCAAATTTAATGATCTGTGGCTTATGCAAGGATAACCCTTAAGAGAAGCACAGTGGTGCATAACAAGATGTCTTTCTTGGATATTTAGAGAAGGAGAGTTTTCTCATTATAGGCCTGAATGAAAAAAAAAATAAACAAGACGTCTAATGAACTACTACCCATATCCCTGGGTAACTGGCCAGCAGGCAGAGACAGGAGGTAAAGAGTAAAAAACCCCAAAATCTGAGGCCATCCTCAGCGTGCTCATTTTGCAGGAAAGATTTAGCACACTGCAAAGAGTCACTGCAAAGCCCCCTCTTAAAATGTCTCAAACAGCGCCGCTATTTTCACAACTGATATGTTGTTGCTGGAAGGAGAAACAAAAATATCCTTAACCTTGAGGATCTGCAGTGTATTTGCTCTGGCTGACGGGCTCTGTGTTACTGCCCGAGGGCTCGGTGGTGTCAGCGACCGCCCCACGAGCTGCCTCCCAAAGGCAGGAGCAGAGCTGGGCTGTGCCACGCACACGCCGGGCACTGGTACCAGCTCCCCCCCAGGCAGTGAGGCAGCACCACGAGGCATCCAGGCTGCCCCGGCAGAGCGGTGCTTTCTGTGCCCCTGCAGCTCAGCTGACTCTGCACGGAGGGTGTGATAATCCGGGAGCTACAGGGCAAAGTGTGGGAGAGGGCAGTTCAGTTTGCATTATCATCTTTGGAGGAAACGAAGGGTTGATTCAAACACTTCATACTTTCTGACTGTAGGAGGGGGGATCAGGCTTTTGCTACCACAAGTAGCCAAGCAAGACAGTAACCCAAACCAGAATAAGAAAATAAACCTCCCAGCTGGTGGTAGCTGAGGTTGTGAAGGAGCGGTAAAAAAGTTATGAAACAACTAATGTGCTAAGAATTTATATTATTTTAACTGAGGAGGAATGGTAGGTTCAGACTCTTCCACATTTCTGTCTCCTGGAAGTTTTTAGAACAAGAAAAATATCTTTCTATTCCACGGAAGTACTGTTGTATTAAAGAAACATCCTATTTTGAGAGGATGGAGGATTCCCAGCTTAGTGGATCAATTTGAACATTTGTGGGAGATAATGTCTCTGCGCTTTAAGAATTTCTGAGATCCACAACCTCATAATGATTTGGTGAGGCTTCAGTAATGTTTTCAAAACACGCTGTAAACCAGAGATGAAAAGATAAACATAAATGGACACTACCATTTGTAAATTATGAGCTGACAGTAATAACTTTTGTTTGACTTTACTAGAAAAAATGTCAGTTTGCTCCATTAATTTTATCATCTCTATTTCTTTGTCTCCCTATAAAAGAAATGTCTATAATATATAATCTGCAGCATATAATAATTTCTAGCATATAGTATTTTCTAGCTATTGACAGATAGATTTTTACATATCCCAATTTATCTTCTCCACTCCCTAGTCTATTTTTAAGGTTTTACTGTCTGGTTCAAGTGTAGCTCAGTTGTGCTTTCTTTTCCATCAAGGGTCATGAGTTTGAAGAAAAGTATAAATTCTTCTAAATTCAAATGTTCTTGTTGCCATTTAAATATTTACCCATTTGGCAGCAGACTTGCTGCAAAAGGTAGACGTCCTTATTCCAAACATAGCACTAACATGGTAATACAGTTACTTGGTGAACTCTGTGTGGCTTGCAGCTGGATGAGAAATGGTGGATATTGTCCTGAATAAAATCTGGAATTTCCATTCTAGAGAAAGGGCCAACTTTTAAAACTTCTACTTAATTCCATTTGTACACATAAAAAATGAAGATTTTTCTTGGAAGAGGTGTTTTTCTGTAGATATTTTTAAACTTAAATACACTGATAAACCTGACTCTGAGCAGCTCCACTTTGGTTCTTAATGCAGTTAACTGTAAATTTGTGAAGTGCACCGGTGTAAATGGATGCAGAGAACTGTCCCTGGGGAGAGCCAGGTGTCTGGGGCTCAGGAGCTCTGCTCTCCCATCTCCCGGGGGGTTCCAAGCTGAATGGCTCCATTCTACACTGCACAGCTTGGTACGAGACGTCATGTACCACGACACACCGCCTGCCTTTAAATCTGTGCCCTTAAACCTCAGGCCTCCCAAAAACCACTCCACTGACGTGGGGTGGGGTTTAGAACGTCGTTTCCATAGTTCAAAACTAAACGGGCCTTTTTCGACTGTATGTAATGGCTCCATGGAAAAGGAACCTTTCTGGTTTTTCGAGAGGGGTGGGTAGCTATAGTTGTTGGCATTCTGTGATCAGCCTGATGTACGTGTACTTACCTGTACATTTTAGGTACATGTGTTTGTCATGGGGCCCCAGAGGCACAGTCTGCGATGACCTCGAACTCTGACCTGCTTGGCACTGGCCCTAACAAAAGTCCTCCATTTCTTTTGCTTTTAACTTTGCCTTTAGCTACTCAGGAAAACATTTTCCATATTGCTTTTCTGGTCTGCCTTGGCATGAGTGAGTCAGAGGTCCTTTGGAAAAGATAGCATGCAAATTCTAGGCTACTATTTTTTGAATACTCTACTGAAATTTGGACACAGGACTCACTTTGCATAGCAACTTAAAGTTTGGCATTTCCTTACCTCCAAGTGCTTCCAAGGAACATTAATGCTCATTTAGTGCCACTTTTTTTCATGTCACTTTGTAATAAAATTGCTGGGTACAAATGATCCATAGCAGGCTGCCTCATTAGTTACTTCACCATCTCAGTCCTATTGGGCAATGACTTACAACGTAATGCACGCTTACAGCAGGAAAGAAAATAATATTTAAAGTCACAGAAAGTGCTGCTGGCCTTCACCCAAAATGACAGGATCCAAATTCTGGTCCTATTACTTTTGGAGAAATTTTGCCACTGGTTTCACCAGAGCCACTAAAAAGCCTCCTGGCTTTTGGTTACAAGCAGAAGTTGAAAGCAAAGCTGAATTTCACAGCAGGGACTCAGCTAAAACCAAGTTAATTAATTGGCAATCAACTGTTCAACATTTGACTTTTTAAGTACAGAGCAACTTGGCAAACAGGCAAGTGCTGCCAGACTTTGCCACTGCAGGGGCAGTTCTTTACGGAGGATGACAGGTAGTGCAGCCAACCTGGAGATCCTGCAACAACTTGGGTTCTAATGACTCGGGAGATTCCCCAAGCTTTACTACTGCGGTTAACTGTGTTGTCAAGATCTCTTCCCTAGAATTACAGATGATAGGTTTGGTCATCTAGCTCAACCTCTACAGCAGGCAGGACGGCTAAACATAACATTAGACTTCAGAGTTACATATGTAGCAGCATCCCTCCCTTTCCTCCTCTGTTCTTTGGGATACATTCTGCTTGGTAAACCATCTGTTTCTAAATTGAAAAGCTTGAAATGCACAGCGAGGCAAGAGCAAACATTACCAAAAACACAGTGTTTGTTGATCTTCACATTTTGCTTTGCAAACAAATGTTCAGCACCCAGGCTTAGATCACTGATCCATGCCGGTTGCTGTCGTGCCTCCAGTCATGAGCAATTTCTTTTCCTAATGAAGTGGCTGATGTATTGCACAATATTACATCTGACAAATACCTTATTTTCTAATTGACAACATTTCCTTCGTGCGTATCGTGCCTGACTTTTTAGCCTTGGGTTAAATTCTTCATGACTCCAGTTTATTTCTCACTGACATCGAAGTGCAATATTATTGTTACTGAGAGAAGAGACAAATTGGAATGAAAGAAATACAGCAAGCCAGCAAGAGAAAAATGAACTTACAACTGTAGTTGTAAGGTTGTTGTTCACTCAGGATTCAAATTGGCCAACAACTTCAGCCCTGCTCTGTTTGCCCAATATGTGCCAAACTTTAATCCTTCCATTTTAAGTCTTCCTAAAGAGACTTTAAAAGTGTTTCACTTTACATGCAGAACCAAGTGGTTTGCAGAATATAGAAGTCATAGTGAAAGCCAGAATGCAAGCTTGAGCTGATGATAGGTGCTTCTGCCCATCCTAGATCCACCTCAAGTGGTTCTAGGAGACACCTTTATAATGCTCTCTCTACTGCAGAGGCTCAACCTCTGGTTTCTGGGATTCTGTGAGAAAGATGATTCCTAAGACTTAACCAGTGTCAGTTAAACGGGCTTGGATTGCTGAGGGATCTTTAAGTAGTTTGCTTTCACCCCAGAAGCCTCGCTGGTGCAGTGGGAGAGGACACTGCTTTCTCTAGGTAGAAGCTCAGCAGACATCGAATGAACTTCTGTCGACTTGAGAGCTCTTTTCAAGTTGCCAAAAAGAAGAATGTTTACTCAGGGATCATGATTTAATTTTACCTGTCCATTCATTTCTTAATGAAAATGTGGAAACTCATTTTCTCCCTGGTTCAGCCTCCACCCATCCTGTTCAGAAGAGATCTCCATTCAATGTTCCATCTGACATGGCCAGTGCAACCTTGCAGTTTCTGAGGGCAATGGCACAAGAGATAGCAGTGATTTCTCTCTGCTGCTCAACTCACGGGCTTCAGACAACCAAGGCAGAGAAATGAGGAGCCCCTTCCTCACTTCTTTCCTTTGGCCTAGTTTCATACCACACAACTCCAGGCATTTGCATGAGATGTCTAAGATAGGAACCTAGACTGCCTGTATTCCTTGTATGGTCAAAGAAGAGAAGAAGCTCTTCCAGGGGGTGATTTGAGTCTTAATTTGACTGTATGACTGTCCCTGTTGCCTATCCTGGGAGCTTAGACTCCCTAATTAGGTATCAAGCTTGTTAATACCTACTTTTTGTTTGTCTATGAAATTTTTCCACCTCTCTGTGTATGTTTTCTCAGGGGAGCATGTGGTCCTCTCATAAAGTCACACCTCCTTGCCCCACACAGCAGACACAGAAACCTGATCCTCATTTAAAGTCCTGCCTATTCTTAGTACTCATTCACCAGTAGTACCTACAAAAGTTGTCTTAGCTGGTGACTTTCAGACAGATACTGGCAAAAAAAAATAAAAGTGCAGCAACCACAAGCATAGCTCCACCACTGCTCTTTGGAAATTTAAGAAGTGGGAGTCCAAAATTACCACCAGATGGTGCACCTATTTAGCAAGTGACAGAGACATGTTCCACAAGAAAGGGTAGCCACAGCCTCCACCAACCCATCAAGTAGCTTCCCCTGCTGTTTATTCTCAGCTGTGACAGAAATTGAATGTGTTTGAAACATGGACCTGCTGGCCATACTATCCTGTTACATTTAATATGGAATATGTTTCCAATCTTCACGATGGAAGCCTTTCAACTGCCTGGTTAGGGCCGTGGGGAAGTGGGAAAGAGCATAGCAGACCTATGAGTGCATGTAAAGGGAGAAGGGAAGAAAAAGAGATGGGCCAGGAGCAGCAGAAACTGGGGATGATGAAGGGCAGGGAGCAGCAGACCAAAGCAGGAGTGGGCAGCACAGAGCACTTGTGCTTGGCTGGGGCAGTCACTCGGGTCAGTTCTGGCTCTCAGGGGCAGGTACCTGGCAGTGCATTTGGGAAGGATGATCTCCATGTCTAAGGCAGTAGTTTGGAAACCTGCGAATGCCAGTGTCCCCGGCAAGAACACACAGGGTATCCATTAACTGTGTGGCAAAGGTGGTGAACTTTCCTAAGCAGTCAAGTGGGTTTTACTGTCTGACTGCTTCTCATTCCTAAGCACTTGGGGTACCCCATACTCAGAAAAGGATTAGCACATGTCAATAATCATATATATTTTCTGCCACATTTCTCACAATGTCACAAAACCATGTGATTCTTTCAACTAGATTTGCTGGACATCAATATATTATCACGTGTAGAACATGAAAAGTTATCTATTCCCATTCAACTCCTTGCTTTAAAAAAAATTCTAAAGTAACAACTAGGTTCCTGGCAATCCTCCTTTAAAAATTGGTACAGAAGGAAATATTGTGAGTCTCTCATTGCTTTGTATAGATGTGTCTTTTACTGCTTTCTACTGTTTTGGTGTGTTTTAAGTGATGCCATATATAGAATTAGGATATTGATAGAGAATTATTAAATAGAAAGATTGTTCTTTTAATTACAACTTCACCACTAAAGAAAGGGCTGAACTGAAAATTTCCTCTGAGCAAAAAGTAAAGATTTGAATACTCTTTAACCTGAGAAGTATTCATGAGGAATGGATAAAATAGTTTTCCATTCTCTTGGTCCAAGCTGCGAGGAAGGTGCCACACCAAGAAGCTCATTACCGTTCCCCTCCTACCCTTCTTCACATACCTTGTGGCTCCTAGTTCAATGTGAGAACCATCATTTTATGGTTAAAGCATGGGCAGGAGATAACGGACTTGGACTCTGCTCCCAGCTGTGCCTTTTCTTGTGACCTTAGGCATGTCACTTCATACCTTGCTGTCTGGAAACTAAAGATGACTAATTTCAGTGAGGAATCGCAAGGTTTAATTAGCGGGGACTAACCTCCGCTTAAACATTTGGGACGTATCCTCAAACAAAAATAGTTGCTGTAAGGTCTTCCTATCCAAAGAGAAAGCAAAGGACAGAAGTGTTGTGGAGGGATTTGGTCTTCTAGAAAGTGAGTCCAGGCCTGAAAAAAGACCACACTGAAAAATCTCAGTTGAAGAGGCCTGGCGGGATTATTAGCAGTGTCTGCATAAGAAGAAAGTTTGGAAACCTTAGCTAATTGTCCACAAAGAGCCTGAACTCAAATTTCACAAAGAGAAAATACTCAGCTCATGCTCAGTTCTTACACGGAACATCAGGTAGAGAATACAGCCCATGGGGAGAGTAACTGCTGGTTACTTACGGTATGTGCTGTGATTCTCTCAGTAAATCTTCCTGTCTGAGACACTCTTTTTCCAGCTGCTGGTGCACAGTGACATCTGGACACCAGCGAGGGGGCATTAACACCTTTTCCCTCTTTTCCTTTCCCTTTCTCCTTGCTGTCTCTGTTTTCTCTCACTTCAGCAGTTCAGTAATGCTGAAACCAAGTTCTCTTCCCTTTTGTTTGCTTTTCTCTTTCCCATTGATGAACCATGTTGCTTTATTACAGACACTGTAGTTTTAACTACAGTATAAACAGAAGCTCTGAGCAGGAGAGTCAGCTGGGATTTCCCTGCCCTCTTACACAACCCGAGGTTCTGCAGCACCCCCTTGTTTGTTTTCAGGGATTAGTGGCAATATTCCACATACTGGTGACATAATGAGGCATAAGCTTCAAGAGAAGGCAAGACGCTGATTTTTGAGAGACCCTGGACTACTGTGCCACTAGGGATGGGCAGGGAAAGTTGGGAAGGCAGCAGACTACCTTCAGGGCTGAGTGGCAGTAAGAGTAGCTCCCCATTGCTGATGGCTTCTTGCACAGCATGAAGTATTTCCATGGATACTGTGTTCTGCTCAAAGCCGAACTCAAAGTGTCTGCATGGAATATCTCCCATGGCAGCATGTGCGTGCTGTCAGTTCGTGTTAACCAGAGCAACATGACATCATGTGATAGACAAAAACACTACTTGGTCCCATATAGCCTAATTCAAAACTTTTCACGTGAAACATTTGTTTTGTTTTGGTTTTAAGACATTTGCCTTTCTAACTGGTCTGTTTTAATTAGAGCTCAACCTGAACCACAAACGATAGATTTGAACTTTCCCAGAGTTCAGTGGTGTTCAGATCTGGCTTTTGGTTTGGCCCATCACAAAGACAGGGGTCAGCTCCAAAGTTCAGATCTGGGAACGGGCTGCTGCAAAGTGGGGGACTGGAAAGATTATTTAATGAGAGCCATATCTTGCTTTAATGGGGGACTTGCAGTAGAGACACTTGCTAGTGGCTTTTAAAAGCACTTTTATGTAGGCAGCATCTCAAAGACTGGTGTTAATACCAATCCACCTACTGAAATACTCATGTATTTATACAGCAGAAAGGGACTTGTTCCTCCTTTCCTGGTCACAAAGCCTGGATCCTGGTCTGAAGCTGGAGTACCTTAAAAACCTATAATTTTTTTCTTCTGATCTTTGTTTAAAACTCGTCCTTCATTTATAGAGCTTGAAAACAATGGAAGCTCTTTGTGGGCTAGAAATTGGACCTTTCTATTCTTATAACATTTAGTTTTTTCAGCAGATAACTCTTAGGGCTGGCACCTGCCTTTTGTCAAACCCTTGCAGGTGTGGGTCAGCATTTTAGGGTGAGCTTGCTCAGTAGCTGGCAAGACATGAGCTTAACACAACACAAACAATAAACAATAACCACTAGTCTAGTGGAGAAAATAACCTAGTAGGGTTAGCTGGCCAGACCCTGATTAAACATTAATTCAGTACCTGTCATAAGTCCTGAGAAGATTCAGATAATTATTCCTTGTTTATGTAAATCTTGTCACTTCCCTGCTCCTGTCACGACCAGAAACTCCAGGGCTGAAAAAAAAAAAAAAAAAAAGACTTTGCTCTTGTGATGCTTCCAGAGTCATTTTGCAAACCAGAGAGGTTTGGATCAGAATCCAAACTTTGTGTATTTATCCAAAACCCTCTGAGCTCTTTACTCTTCTAAATCTCTTTCATATGTGTGATTTGTGACATGTCTTATTCTCTGGGGTTACAAACGTGCCTACCAGGCAAGGACCCTTTAAACACCAAGAAGCTCAGACACCATTAGTTGACTCCTCCCAGAAGGATGGTCAGGCAAGTCAGATGTCTCAGGAAGGTGCATGCAGCCACACAAGCAGTGTAAAAGGGCATTTGGAAAATAGAATCCAAAAGCAACTCTCCACCCAGCCCTTTCACCAGAACTTTCTCATTTGCTGTCCACAAACCCTGAGCTCTGAGAGGATGGCAGTGACTCACAGGGTCACTGCCCAGCCGTTTGCCCTGTGCTGAGATGTCATCTCTGAGCACAATCAGCAGAGCAGACAAGGCACACACAGACAACCTGCCAATCCAGCCCCTGCTGCAGCCGCTAGAGCACCTGGGGCTGGTGAGGCATCATCCTTCTGCTGGCATGGGAGTTGCCAAGGGAGTGGGAACATCCTGAAGAGCCACACAAGACTCTGTGACCCACCTGCCAAATGCTGCCTTGCCCAGGGTGCACCAGAGAACACAGGACAGCCTCCACCTCTGCAGGATGGGCCACCAGTGACAGGGCTCACTACACTGGCCTGGGGGATTTCACATACTGAGATGGTCCTGCCAAGCATGGGAAGGCATGTCAGGAACTTACGTGAGCCACGGATCCGTAGGACAACCTTAATGCAGAACTATCCTCCAGGAGACAATCCAACAGCAATTCCCAGCAAATGCAGTGAGAACCTCTCTGCATCATTTCTGCGCAGAATTTTATAGAAAAGTGCAACATCTTGTACTCTATTTGACAGAAATTATTCTTTCTCTTTTTCTGTCAAAGAGAAGAAATGGTCCTTTGTCTATGTCTATACACTTTTTTAGAAGAAGGCCACCTTGAAGAGCAGAGTCACCAGACAAGAAAGCATAAAAATTTCTGTGCCTGGGAAGTGCTGTCCTGGGCACACAGGAGCTGTTTCTCCATGACCAGTAGCCTGAAACATTTTCACGAGGCCCCAGACGGGCTGTCACCATTTCTGAGTTCAGGCAGTACATCCTCCACATTCATTGCCATCACCACAAAGGGGTGTGCAGAGCAAGGTATGTCCTTAGTTATTTGACATAATGCTCCTCTTGGATTGCTGTGGCAGAGAAAGCTACAACACCCTGGAGGATTACGCCATTTTATGATATTTGTCTGCATCTAGATTGGAAATCTGACAAATAATTTAAATAAGTATTTACTTACTAGGTCCTGCCTACACCAAATAGATGCCTAGTGTATGTGAATCAGTTTAATAAAAGACAGTGCTGCACTTTATAAACCTTATTTCAGAAACGTCGTGACTAAGTAGGATTAGTACTTTATTTTATTTATGAATTTACTTTAAGCTCATGCTAATTCTGTCCTTGATAGAATCAAGTTAAGTGAAAAAAACCTAGAAAAATATACTAGAAGAAGTTATATTATGTTCACTAGAATGCCTTTTTTCTAATCAGTGAAACAAAAAAAAGTCATCTTCTGGCTTTTCATGTAAAGAAATCTTTTTTCCCCAGTCAGAACATTTTAAGGGTGGGCTCTCCTTTTCTAAAACCACCATATACCCTCAGCAATTACACTGAGATGACTGCTGCCAGCAGAGCTGGAAAGGCTCACTGTGCAGGGAAATCTGGCTTAACTCTGATGGGGTAAGTTTAGACTCTCTCCCTTTCTTTGCATTTTCTGCTCCCAGTTTTGGGGCTTCCCCATACAGCTTGATACCTTCTGGGAGTCTGGCTTTTTTGGTGTCTAACTCAGTGCTTGGGGAGGCTGGTTTCCCATGCTGGCCACAGGGAAAATACCGTCTGGAAGAACATCTAAAAGACAGGCTTCAGAGCCAACAGCCCGTTGCAGATCTGGCTCCAGATGACCAGCTCTGGCCCTATATAGATGTAATTAATTTTGTATACTGTAAGCACTGGTATCTAGTCTGAAAACAGTACCTCATACCTGCTCAATGTCCTGGGCTAGGCTTGCTTTGTACGTGTTTCCAGAGGAGTTTCTGTATTTATACATATATATATATATATTAAATAATTGGGTTGGCTAACACAGGAAGTGAGTCCAGGAAGAAAATCTGTGCTGACAAACAGAAGCAGCCAGCGTTTGAGATAAGCTTGAAGTTGCACATATCTTACTGGTTAGTCAAGAAATGTCATCAGCTCCAAATGGGGATGAGAAAACATGTAGCACCTCTCTGAAACAGAAGCATATGCAATCTCAGCAACTCTTCTGGGCAGACCCCTCAGTGATTTTTTCCAATGCAAAGTAAAGGAAGGCTGTGGATTCAAGGCCATGCAGGTGTGGCATGTGAGGAGGTGTAAATGTCAGGAGTGCACTCCAAGAGCCATGGAACTCTCTGGCAGGTACGGGGATGCTGAGCAGTGCCCAGAGCCCTCCATGCCTCCAGTTCAATACTGGGCTACAACAGGGTGTGGAAGAGCAGAGCAGGGAATTCCCAATCCCAGGAGAGGACTCCTGTTCCACCACAAACATCCTAAACTGGCATTTCAGTCCTTGGTTGAGAAGTTTGCAGCCAAATTCCTGTGTGAACCCCCCGCCAGAACGAATCCAACAAGAGGACAGCTTGTTCTCTCACAGGTCCTTCTGCCCTATGGATAAATGCCTTAACCTCCTCGTGCCCCTCTGCAAGACAGGTAATAATAGCGCTAAAGAGAGGTAAGAGTATCTCTCTTCTCTTGCCCTCTTCAGCTGAAAAACGCAGCTCCTTAAGGCAAGGACAACCTCTTGCAGAAACAGATTTATGTCTAAGACCAGTTTCAGCTGGGTGTCACTCAGTGTTCCTGTAATTCAATAATTCTGGAAAAGTGGCACTGGCCCACTGATAAACTCTGCACAATATACTGAGGTAATATTCATGATTTAACTAAACTGCCTCAGGAAATCCCAAAGCAAGAGCTGAAATTTCATCTTCAACGTATACAGACATTTGAACACCCACCCACAGACACTGTGGCATGCCCAAGTACAGGAGCTTACTGCTTCCAACTACTCATAATTCAGTGAACCCTCTAAAAGGTGTTATTATTGAACATGTTTCTATGGCAAAGCACAGGTGTGCACAGTGATTTACAAAAGAACACAGACATGGCCACTGCCCTCAGGGATTCCTTACCTGGGTTAGGAGTGACATTAGATAATACAGCACAAGATGACTTCATGCAAATGGCAGTGCAGATTTATTTTTGTAGAGGTGTTTTTCAACACAGTATATTTATGTCAGGCCACTGAGATGATTGAAGCAAGTTAATTAAAATATTGGCCCAGCAAAGTTCCACTGGAAGGTTTGATTCTGCACAGCGATGACTTCTTTATATTCATGAGCACAGTAGAAGAGAAAACAGAGTATTTGTGAAATGGGGTCCATAGCAAAGTCAAACATAACCATGTAATCACAGGATAATTTAGATTGGGAGGATCCTCTGTTGATAGCCAAGGAGAACAGCCATTCTGAACAGATTCACTCACTAATGTGCCTATAAAATGCACATGCATGAAAATCTCCGTGGTTTGGTAGCAACCTGCTCTGCTCTCGTATCCTACTGCAATGAGCATGAAGTTGACTTGAAAACAAATTTACTTTACAAATGAGGTTGGCAGCACTGTCCTCCATTTCCTTGTCAGGTTCAGAGTGGAGGTTCTTTTGGTTTTTTTGTTTGTTTTTGATGGTGTTTTCATTTGTTTGGTTTTTTTGTCTTGTTGGTGTTTTGTTTGTGGTTTTATTTTTCATGATGCGGCAAGCGTATTTTCTACTTCTTAAATCAGAGTGGACAACATTCCCCTTCCTGAGCACCACATAGGTACCTCAGAAACCTCAGCAGAATTATTAGAAGTATAGAATAATAGAATAGTGTATTATAGAATAGTGTAATATAGACTAGTATAGAATAGAACAGAATATAATATATAACACATCTGGTTCCTCCTAGCCCTATTTCATTTAAGGACACTGGCACACTTTGGGATGCAGTTTCTCTGAGGTGCCTCCAGGATTCCATGCTTTCTGACAAGGGCTGCAAAACACTTTTTAAATGCCCAGTACGCTGCAAGACATCTCCAGCTGAGCTTTCACCTATGACGACATATCCACCCACTGGTGCCCACTGAGAAGGAAAGGCCCCAAGCACTCAGCAGGGAATCCAAGTCCCACAGTGGGTCTGGAGAGAACACAGGCAGGAGACGCTGTCCCTGCTCCAGCTCTGGCTCCCCCAGGGCACTTGGAGAGCTTTGTGGAAGCACAGCCGGCTGTGACACAGGCAGGCCTTTCTCAAAGGTGCAGTGCAGCTGGAGCCACCCCCTTGTGCTGCCCCAGCCATGCTCCTGTGCACTCTTTAAATGAGTGCTCAGCACCATGTTCTCATTAAACTCAGACAAAACCAAGCAGCGCTGCTTAATTTCCCCATTTTCTGTAAGAATGGGGTATAGTTTGTTTGCTAGGGCTGAGTTAGTACGAAATATTTGCTCTGGCAAATATTGTTTTATAGAGGAGAACTCAAAAATTTCATATGTCTCTGGGCACTTCTAACCATCCTTTCAAACTTGCTAACCTCACAGAAGCTGTCCCAGAAAACTTCACCAGGGGACATGTTGCCAGAAGACAGTAAAAAACACAACAGAATTATGCTCACTGGAACAGAAATGCTGACTATTGTTTAAGGTTGCCAGGATTTAACTGAATATATTTAGGGGTAAATTAAGGAAAAACCCCCCCTGTGAATCACTGGAAGACTCATTACAGAAATCACTGTGGAAAGCACCACCAAGCCTTTAGAAAATAACCATGACATTCAAAAAATGTTTGAAAAAATGTGAAAAGCAGAGGCAGAGTAAATATCTCTTTTTAAGCGACATGCTCCCAAAAGTATATACACAGTGACAGCAAGGAGCTGCAAAAAGGCAAGTGTGAAATAATTCTGGCTCATGTACAGCCCATTCTAAAAGAAAATTTGACAAACCCACACGAGCAACAGACAACAATCCAGTTGACAGAGCAATTATAAACTGATGACCAAGATTCTGGCACCTCCAACCATAAAAACTTCGTGGGAGCCTAGAGGAGAAAAATGCTGAGTAAGTGAAGAATCCATAAATAAACCATTATGTCATATCACTAAATGTTGCGGGCTTTGAGATCTGCAGTGTTCCCTGTCCCAAACACACTCCTTGCCTCAGTCTTCACTACCAAGGTCAAGCGGTGAGCAGATGGTCACAGAAGTGGTATCACCAGCTGAGGATCAGGCAGAAGGCAGGACCTGTCCCGCCTGAATACTTTCCAGTTTGGCCGCCCCTCAGACCATTTAATGAAGCCAGTTTACAGTTGGCAGTCCTGACAGCCATTAGGGCTGAAAACCTGGGGAGAACTATAATAAGGAAGAAATGAAAAGACAAATGTGTTGTCTTTGTCTTAAAGAGAAAATAAAAAAAAAAAAAAAAAAAAGGAAAGGAATTATAGGAGCAATAATCTTATCTTGAATAAATGAAAAAATATGGGAACAAAACCCCAGTTGTAAGCTCATAACTAAGAACGAGGAGATGAGTAAGAGTCAACAAGGATCTGTCAAGAACAAATCATGTTAAACCAATCTAATTTCCTTCTTTTGCCACCCAGGGCCTCAGAGGCAAGAAGAAGAGTTTAACCATATATTATGGATTTAAAGGGAGCTTTTGACACTGCTTTATATGACATTCTCACAAGAAAAATAAGAACATGCCAAATGGGTACAGACCATCTGGAAATCATACTTGGAGTGTAGTTATCCAAATGGAAGGCTGTGCTGACTAGTTTTCCTTGTGATCTGTGCTGGATTTGATACCAGTCAGGTTTTACTCCTGACTGGACCAAGGGAGTAACTGTGCGCATTGCATTTATGAATTATGTCAGGTTGGGAAGGACTGCAACGAAGCTGGAGGCATTTTGGGTCAAAACTGAAAATGATCATGGAGAACTGATTCAGAAAAGAAGAAAAAGAAAGTCAAAGCAAAGACAGAGAAGGCAAATCAGGAATGTAAATGATTCTGTACGTGGGAATAATCAGCTGCACAAATGCAAGCTGGGAAACATGTGGTGTGACAGCAGCTGCACAGAAGAAGCTGCAAATTGAGCCAGAGTCAAAAGTGTCCTGCTGCTGTGAAAACACCATGCTGGCAGGATAAACAGCAGCGCAGTTACAACACATCTGACGTGCTCCTTCTGCTCTAACCCCCAGGAGGAGAGACCTCAGCTGGAGCATCCAGCACTGCACCACAACACAGCTGGGACACCAGGGGGAATGGAGGAGCCCTTGGAAGTGCTGGGCAAGGACTGCTGAGGGAACACATCTAGGAAGGGTGGAAGTCTTTACATATTGAAAGGCTGCTCCTACAAGGAGGCAGTAATAGGTTCGTGGCCTCTCTAGAGAGAGAAGCTGTGGGTTTGAATGCAGAAACACAGTTTCAGGTTAATATTACTAAAATATATACCAGTAGAGGTCCTGAGGTACTGGAATAGACTGTAGAACCTTCTCTACTGAAGACCTTTAGGGACAGGATAAAAACGCTGTTGTGAAGGACACTTGTGTTATTAAGCCAAGTTAGGGCTGACAGTCAGAGACCCTCCTCAGTTTCCTGCCAGCCCTGCTTTTCTGCCTGGTTTTTTCTGCTTGTACAACTAATTTCAGTGGTCTGCAGCTCTGACATGCAGCACCAGGTAGGGAAAGTTAGAGGGATAGAGAAATTGAGTTATCCTTGCTTTTATAAACCAAGCAGCTCAAAATTAATCACACTGAAAATACAAACAGATAAAGGATCTGCTCCAGACAGTGAGAAAACTCTCTCTGACTTTTTTTGCCCTTGGATCAAACCAAAAGAGAAGAGCCTACACTATTTTCCCTGAGAATTGCTAAGGAGCGTGTTGAATAAAACACAAAATCACAAAGGAAATAAATTTACCTATAAAACTCTGCATCCAACACTACTTAGGGTGGTGATGTGTGAGTTTTAATTTATTCATCTAGATGTATCTGTTGCCTTTGCCATAAAAAATGACTCAATCTGTCCTCAGCTTTCAGGCCTTGTTGAAAAGGGTAGGTTTGGCAAAAAAATTAAACTTCTGCCGTGGTTCATTTCTCCTTCCCACTGACCTATATTGCATTGTGTCATACAGTCAATCTGGTGCCTTGTGTAAGTGCACATGGAATTTGTTTTGTTTAACAGCAGCCTGTAGGACTCTTTTCTATCATTGCTGATCCAAGATTTAGGAAATTACTGGCCAAACAGTGTATATTCTACAGCTTATTATTTGAAGTTAAATTACAGTTCTAATAGCTGACATTCAGTGGCAGCTTTATTCATCCAGTTGCTGACACGGGCCATTTCAGTATGATGTGTGCAACAGGAATATTCTCATCTTGTTACACAGAAAAATACATGTCTTGCAAATAACTCTGGACTGGTTAAATCTTTAACCCTGCGCTCACAGCTGAGTGGCTGATGGTGTATTTAGCATGTGTGAGTCTCAGCTGAGTGTGGTCACAGGCTGGAAACACTCTGCTGGATCTGCGCATGCTCCAGTGCAGTGAAGTACAGCAATTAAGGACCTGGGACTAACTTCCACATCAGACCAGACTAAGTTTAGTGCTCAGTTAGCAGTGTAAAACTTAGTCAGAGACAACATCTAAGTGAGGGGTCAAGCACTGGCTGTTCACGGCTCTGGGCTTCTCTCACCCTGGCTGCCGCGAGTGTCTCCCTAAGGAACCAACGGCCCAATATCCGTGTGTCTGAGCAGCATCTGCCTGCACTGCTGCTACTGGAGCCCTGTGCTAGAATGCAAATGGGCTCAGGGACATGGCAGGAATTCAGCTCAGCATAGGCAGTACTCCTCTGATGGGCTGGCACATTGCTAGAACTGGCTTCAGCACCTTCACCAAAGCCAGAAGGCTTAATTGCAATTAATCTTGGTGGTCATCTGCTATTGGAGTTATTAGATCAGTCAGTTATCAAATCATGCTACACATTCCTTCTGTGTTTTGGGAATTAAACCAGAACTATCACCTCTGGCACCAAAGCAGGTATTTCTAACAGAGAAATGGGTGAATCCAAGGGTTGCAATAAAAGCCAAAGCAGTATCTTACCCAAATAAAAATCACCACAGAATTATTCTGGTCTATGTGACAGCAAACTTTAGGAAGACAAACAAGAATTTTTCTTCTGAGACACAGATACTGAGCATACACAGTGCCAAATAACTAAATAACCAGGATTTTCACTGGAAAAAGAAAAATCTAGCCCCAAAGCTGAGTCAAATCCCAAATCTGATCCTATTTATGTCTTCCTTTAATGAACATTTCTGGAAAGACCTGTCTCGGTTTTGTTGCAGAACAAGAATATTTTTGAAATCTCAGAAAATTCCATAAAATGAGATTATTGCTCTCCATTCAGGTATCACAGCAATCATTACTTAAATATTTTTAGCTGCCTAACAAAGACTTGCTCAGAACTGATTCCAAGTGATGACATGCTAATGGAAAGCTTTGTGTACAGCGGACATATTAGTTGAGCCCAGAGGTTCCCTCCCTCCCCCATCAGCAGTTTCTGACAGGCTCCACTGATCCTGGGACTTTAGTGAACTGCTGAGGTCATGCTTACACTGAAGTTCAAGTCAAGTTTTAGAACATCCTCTAGTTAAAAAAATACTAACCCTCCAAAACCTTAATTCTTAGCAGGAAAACTTAACTTGCTAAAGAAATCTGGTTTTCAAGCCAGATCTTATTTCTAAGCCCTTCTTATTTTAGAGCTGTGTGGAAACAGAAGAGTAATCTCTTCAGAGTGTCAATGTGGTTTCCATTTGATATTATCCCATGACTTGAGAAGATTCCATCACTGCTATAGCTCTCAAGTGGGTGAGAGCAAGACGTTTTCCTCTATTCCTGCAGGTAATCAGGGGTATAATGGGAACAAGGAGAATGGAAAGGAAGATGAAGACAGGATATTCTTTAGTTTTACAAAAGTGATCAAGGGAGGCCCCATGTGACAACCCAGGGAGAGGCCACAGCCATAGTGGCCAGGATAAGATGTCTCACCTTCTCCTCTGGAGACATGGGGAATATACTGAGCTGGAACACAAACAGTGAGCAACCTGTCTCTAGTTAATCTCTGAGTAAAGCTCCTGAACTGGAGCTCACAGCTGCTATGTTCCCTCACAGCGGTATGTTTCTGCTTGTTCAGAAGCATTTCTCTGTGTGTTTCAAAGGTGTCTGAACCAAACATTTCCCTGGGTCTGATTTTGCGTTCTCATTTACCTTCAGCCTGAAGAAAAGGAAAACAGATCTACATATGTAGCTTCTGTTGCATCTCATATTTCCAATACTTCAATTTATAGGTTAAGAACATATAAAAACAAAAAGAAAGAAATCCTGCAAGTCGACATGACACATTTTAAAACACAGGTCCCAGGTTTGACTTCAGCTGGTGAGTGAAGAGGATGAGTGAATATTGATATGTGTTTCTAGAGATCACACCAGGAACTAGAACAGTGGTTCCCAAAGTTTTTTTAATAGCTATCAACCCTCAGAATTTCTTACGGACCGCAAGGCATCGTTAGCACCAAAGTTTTAATTGAAACCACCATTAAAAACAGTGGTTAACATGGCTCTGTGGATTAGCTGCAAACCCTTCCCCGTGCCCTCCTGGACCACCAGTGTTCTGTGGACCACGGTTTGGGAACCACCGAACCAGACTGCACACAGTGCACACCCCAACAAAGCACCCTGTGTGTGGAGCAAAGTCAGCCCTGCCACTGCACCATGCTCTCAGGGTAACTGAACCTGTCTGGGAGCTGCAGAACAGAGAACCCTTTTGTTTTTCCCTTACCTAGAGGTGCTTTTTTATTGCTTTGGAGGAACAAGCAAATGGTGCCAAACCCCAGTTTCTTGTAGGATCTTCCTCATGTCTGGCAGCGGTGTGATCTTTCAGGCAGCTCTCTATGAGATTGGGAAATATAAAACATACCTTCCCCCTTCCCTGCTGTGGACTGGTCATTCCAGAAGAGTTATGCTATCTATGAATCTGAAAGTTAAAAAATTAAAAATAGCTTCTAAGGTTTTGGGGTTCTTTTTTCTCCTCTGGAAAACGTGTTCCTTTATTTCCCCCTCCCAAATCCATTAATGATGCTAAAGCTCTGTGTGTGGTCATTAAAGCATTTCAGCAACTTTCTGCAAATTCTTTACAGTTATTCTTTGGCTGCAGCACTACAAGTTTGTCTGTTTATCACCAGAGAAACACACCGAGGAAAAAGCTGACAGTGCTGAGAAGGGAACTTGGGGGGAGCATTATAAATAAGGACACCAAAACAGCGGGGGCACGATCCAGCCCTGCATGGAGTCAGTGACAGAGGGGTCTCTCCTGGGAGCAGGGGTGGGCTGCTTGCACCCCACAGGCAACTCAGCCAACCAGTAAAGAAAGGGGGCTTCTGTTTCTCTCTCTTCATATACTCATTATCAACAGCTATAACATGGAATTGGGAAGGAGGAACCTTGGCAAGCAGCAGCATCATAGAAAAAGAACTTTTTTCTAAAAATATCTTTTTTTTTGAACAAGACTGTGCTTCCATGACAGTGTCTCACCTGTTTGGGAGAGAAATTAGTGCTGCCCCAGCACTTCCATGCCCCTTGTATGCTCAATAGCCGTGGTAATGCAGAGGTTTGAGTCAGACTGGGAGTGAAAAAGGGCCATTACACAGAAGTCAGCAAATAAAGTCTACTTTACTTTGAAACATAAAGAAACCTACCCAGCCCTTGTCTCTATAGGCCTCTCCTGCAATCCTTTACACTCAGTGTCACTAGTGGACGCTACTGAAGCATTTACAAATTAGATTAATAAGCTCCCCCATTTGTGTCCTGCCTTTTTTTTTTTTTTTTGTCTGAACCCATTTCTTTTTCCAATGCTTAGAGGTAACTATTAACTTGCTTATTATTAATCTGAAATAGAGAAAGTTCAGCTTGCCAACACGCCTAGACAGTGTGAAAACGAGCCTGGTGGCCTCCCCTCCCCAGCGTGCAGACTCAGAGCCAGATTGCCGTCCTGCGAAGGGTGGGGTGGGTGCACACCCGGGGTACTGTGCCCAGCTGAGCCAGGCACTGTACCCACCTGTGGAATTCTGTAAGAACGAGGGATACGCACGGAGCAGTGCTGCCCTGCCCACGCTGCTGCCCGACACCCTCGTGTAGATAATGTGTGTGCTTTCTGTAGTGAGTAAGTGCTGCCTTTGTGCCAACCCATCAGCTTTTGGCTTCTCTCCACAGGAAGCAGGGAGGCCGCGTTCACCTATGCCATTACTGCTGCCGGGGTTGCACACGCTGTCACGGCCGCCTGCAGCCAGGGCAACCTCAGCAATTGTGGCTGTGACCGAGAGAAACAGGGCTACTACAACCAGGAGGAGGGCTGGAAGTGGGGAGGCTGCTCCGCGGATATCAGATACGGCATTGAGTTCTCCCGGAGGTTTGTTGATGCCCGAGAAATCAAAAAGAATGCCCGGAGGCTGATGAACTTGCACAACAATGAGGCTGGAAGAAAGGTATTCCAGAAAGGACGAGGGATGGGGATCCGTGTGCGCTGGAGGACGGGGGGGAGGCTGGCTGGTGGCAGGAGCGTTCCCTGAGAACTCACCTCTGTCTCTGCTGTTGTCCCGCACCCACATCGAGTCACCCCATGGCATCTGATGTTTACGTTTTGTTGCTGTTTCTTTTTATTCAGAGCTGAACACGTGCTAGAGACGCTTCTCTAAAAACTGCTGCTTCCTAAGCCTTCTTTCCAGTCCCCTGCTCACAGAGAGAACCTTGCCGGATCTGTTTGACATATTGATAAATCAACGCTTTTCATCTGATTTGCTAAAATCTAGCAAGGGATGTCGGGGCTTGTGATGGGGTAGGACTGAGTGCCTGCGCTGCTCAGCTCCCACAGCACCTGTCGCTATTTATTCCATCCAAACCAGAACACTTACTTGAGCCCAGCTCTAATGAAATACACACAAATACACAATGCACTTCTTAGCAAAGGCACAGCTGTCCCTTTGTCACTGGTGGGCCACAAACAGCTGCTTAAGTGTCACTCTGGGAGAAGAAACAGTTTCCTGTCTGCAGCCATGACTGGGTTGCTGGCCATGGAAACAGCAAACGTCAAGGAGCTACGCTGACATGTCCACTGAATAACAACCCTCATAGTCTCAAAGCTTGGCCTTAAAAAAGCACAAATCTTCCTGCCTCATATATACTTACATCAGGAGAGATTTTACTATACCCTTCAAAGTGTTTTCCTCCAGGTTAAAAAAATGCTGTTTCTACCCTCCAGTGCTGCAGGAGAATCCAATACACCAATATACTAATCCAGCATACCAATCCAGTATAATACTTCCCCTCTGGCCCCCAAAATCAGCCCGACATTTCCTTCTCCAAACCAGTGTGTGTTCTCAGTGGTGCCTTGAGCACTGGGCAGAGAGAGCTGAGTTGGTGGTGATGGAAACCGTGCAGTTCTCTTGCTCCTGGGTTTTCCTCACTAACACTCAGGTGCAGCTGGCTGTGCGCTGACACGGAAGGGAGAAGAATACTATATAAATTCAGTGTGGTGAGAGAGGCCCAATCTCCAGCGTAAAGACAGGATGGTACTTCAACAGTGGCTGACACCGAGCTCTCCGGATGTGCAGCGGACAGCTCACTGAAGAGCCAGACAGAAAAGCAGCCTTAAGAGAGGCGCAATCTTTTTTCTCCCCAAAACTTGGTGCCATGTGTGTAAAAGCCCCTCGTACAGCAGTTGACCACCAGGCTGGAGGGCCAGCCCCAGGTCTCATCACATCTCCTAGGCTGGGCATTTCAGCTCAGCGTCGTGCACTGTGTTTGGAGGCAAAAGAAGGTAGAAGGCAAATGTTAAACTGGCCAGGGAGCATTTATTCCTTCCGGATGCACTACCATCCCCGCTCAAGCTGGCCCCCTCTGCAGTGTGCCCTGTGCCACCCCACAGAGACCCTGATGCACCCCCTGCTTGGAACATGTTAGATTATCTTTAAGCTTTACAGGGAGTTTCTGGTGACTGTGGAATGAGTGAATCCCCTCATTGACCCTCATTGCATCCCCTAATGGCTCTGGATTGCATTCCTAGGAATTGTTTCAGCTAACGGCAGGTTTGTAAAGTTTCTGACAAATTTTAATAAATGGCACCAGTGACAAAACCGTAAACTTGCCATTGGTGCCATTTGGAAGAAATAGATGCTTAGGGATTCCTGGTGCCACGATGGCAGATGTATGTTTTGTGGCCAAACGGCTCCGTGCTGTGTGAAAGGCAAAGGAAGGAACTTCCCCATCAGCTTTGAAACATCCGCTCTGCGTTGGGATGGAAAGTACAAAGTGCGGTCAATGGAAACAAGACCCCAGAGGAGCACTAGTGCAAGTCTAAGGCAAATGGTGCTGAAAGAGCAGCTGGTTGCAAATCTGAATGATTACAGAGAGATCTGTGGGCAAAGCTTTGATAGAGTAATGAAAAATTAAATACCAACAAAACCAAGTCAGCTTTGATGCTGTTTTATGAGGCAGCTTTCTACCATGTATTTTTAGAAACAAGTATCTTTATTCTGGGATAAATGAACTTAGAAAGAGTAACATCTGGGAACACACACCATTAATCTTATTATTTGTTGAAAGCTTCAAAACAATGGCTGTCGCTCACGGGGAATCTAATTTATAAAAATGGAGGGTTCTGTTTGTTTGTTTTTAAGGGGTGAGTTAAAAGAACAAGCTGACAAATTGGTAGCAGATCGCAGGTTTTACCAAAAAGAGGAAAAGAAATGTTTCTAACAGTTTATCAATCAATTAGGCTCTTCTGATAGACAGTGACTGTGGTTATGTGCAGAACAAGCTGGCCTGTTCCTTTCCCTTCCAGAACAACCATCACACTGACTGCCAGAAACTCAGCCTGATACCATCCCAATAGTTATTCCTTTAGAATGGCAGTGGCTTTTTCTTGTTGTTTTTTTGGAATGCCTGGAAGATGACAACAGCTTTTTTTTTTTAAACACTAAGAGTATGGGGAAAAAACAACTAATTCAGACTCTCTTCAGAAGAGATTATTCAATTACTTGGGACAACATTTCCATCTAAGCCATGCCTTGTTCTCACAGTTCCTGGCGCCGCAGGACTGTGGTACTGGGAAGGAGTTTTTTGCTGACTTGCTTTGGCTGTAGAACAGCTAACGAGGTGATTTGTTGGTCACCACTCATTATATATATACATAACATACACACAGACACATAAATACATGGAGTGTGTGTGTGTGCATGCAATTATGGATATTTATGCATATTTATATGTACTGTTTGCACTCTATGTAATACAGTATGTAAGACAGTGTCAGGTCCCTGCAGGTCCCCTGAAACATTCTGGTTGCTCAGCTGGCTCCTGGCAGACGCACAGCATGCCCTCAGCTGCTGCAGGCTGCCCTCACTGCCACCTGACAGCACAGGAGGGCAGAGACAGTGCCCACGAAAAGACTCTGGATGAAATGCTCCCAAGTCACAGTGGAAGCTGAATCTCAAATGTGAAACCCAACAAATTTTATGCTCTTATAAGCCTAAAATATTCTTTAAAATGTGACTTTGTTTCCTAAGTCATTTCAGTGATGCAAAGAATGTGACTTTCCAGGTTTTACAGCCCTGAGTCCATCATTTGCTGAAAGTTTCTTTCTCTAAAAGCGGCAAATTATTTCACTGCACACCCCTTGAGAGACCACTCACAGAAGAAAAGCTTCCCATAGTTGTGCTTCACGCCATACTTCCCACTTTCCCACTTAAACTGATTTGTAGACCGATACAAATCCAATTCCAAAAGTTTGGTGCTACAGCTTGGGTGGGTTAGATGGATAACTACAGCTTATCCATATGGCCTGAATATGCTTTGGCTCAAAACCTCCTGAGGATAGATCTCCTGCTTCCAGTTGGGCTGCATTTACCAGACTATTTTTTTCTTCCAGAAACACACCCTTAACATTGACTGCCAGAAGCTACATCTGGTGCTATCCTACTTTTTGAACATTTTGCTTTAAAATTAGAGGGGGTAAGAGCCAAATATTTTAGGACTTGCTAACTGGTTTTATTCGAGAAATGTGCATGCCCATGCATACCATGCAAGGCATGCAAGACAGAGATCATCCATCCAGTAAAATACCACTGCAAGCTCCCAAACCTGACATACCTATTCTGCTTGAAAGAATAAAACTACCAATGAAATATTTTTAACTATTTCAGGTGATACTTAAAATTTTACCTTCAAGCTTTACAACAAATTACATAGAAAGGAGAGTGAAACACTGCAATCACACTTGGTTTGGGGATGATTGGGAGGGTGCTTCTGAAGATTATGGCATTTTGCAACATTTCACTGTAAAAATAAAATTCAGAACGTTTTAACCAATTGCAGCAGTTATTGCTCAAATATAGCAGCTATTTTCTCTTCTCTAGAAGGCAGGGAAGAGACACCCATGGATTAGGCTACTGTTCATCCTCACAACAGTACGGAGTTGCATGTGATGGGCAGCAGGTCCCAAAATCCCAGGTTAATTTTCCTGGCAGCCAGGAGGAGAACCTGTGTACAGAGCGCAGTGGGACTCCCTCCATTTTTAATGCATTAAGTGGGGACGCTGTGGAAGGGGTGTCAGGGAGGCAGGCAGAGGCCAGGAGGAGGTGAACTGATACCTCTTGGCACCTCTGAGGGTGCTGAGCTCTGGCCAGTGCCAGAGAAAAACCACCTCCTGCTGGGGCTGCATACTGACCCCTGTGAAGCAGAGGCTCCCCGTTTCCATCGAAGTAATCCATAAGAAAAATAGGGATGGCAAGAGAAGCAGTAAGAATTACACCCTGCTAATGTTAGTTACACTCCTGCCTGTCCAAGCTAAAAAACCAAATGCAAACAAACCCCACCTGGATTCCCAGATGGGTCCATGAGATCAGCTGCTTGAGAATCAAAAGAGAGGTGACACCCTGTGACCAGCAACCGGCTCTTTTGGTAGCCAGTACCCCAAACAAAAGCTGATCAGTTGCATATTTGATGGCGGAAAACTGCTAAAGTCTTCTATTTCTTTTTGATACTGCAGTCAAAAAGTAATATGGATTTTGTTACATTTAACATCTGGTCCAAAAATGTGCATTTCCATTAAGGAAAACACAAACCAGAAAAGGCAAGCCAAAACACACACACACACAAATTGTTACTATTGTTTTTTATACTTTATCCAGATAGGATTTTTAATATGTACAGAAACTGTATCTGATGTTATGCAGTTGGGTCTAGATATGGAACTTCAAAAAATGAATTTCTTTTCATGCGTATCATTTTGTTTTATTTTGGTCTTTGCAAGTTTTTTCTACTTAACTGGCAGTGGACAGCCCTCAGATTGCATTTTCTGCGTGTGATTTATGTAGGTATAAGAAGACATGGGATTAAGAAAGCTTTAATGTAATATTTCACAATTCATTTAACGAAGAAGCAGTAGTTAGAAAATTTTACTTGGCAAGATCACAGTCGGGTGGGAGTGGGCCTGTATGTGGAAAAGGGACCTGAGGAATGTTCCTATGATTAGTCGGAGGCAGAACAGCCCAGCGATGGGAATTTGCTCTGGGAGGTAGATCTTGCTGTAAACCATTCAAGATTAGATAGAGGCACTGACATCTGACAAATGCAACTGCTGAGTACGAGCTAATGATTTTCAATCTTTAATCAAGCACCCAGCCTGGCACAGGGCATTAGATTTGAGTAAGTAACTACCTGCAAGGCTCAGGGTCAAAGCTGTGATGGGAATTTTGCTGAGGAAAGCTGAGCTAGAGGGACATTTAGGAAGCAAAACATTAGTTGCCCTTCATTCAGAGCCTTGAGCCAACAGGGTCAGATGTGGCCACCTTAGGCAGGCCCTGGCAGTGGGAAGCTGCTGGAGACACCCTGCAGAGAGGGATACCTCCAGGAGAGCCTGGCTGGGCAGCAGGGAACACTCTGTAGCATCTGGGTGGAAAGAGGGGGAAAAATACTGCTTAGAATCTGCTTAGTTTGGGCCTTGTATTCCCTGACCTCCAAGATTCTGGGCACAATTTTGTACCCACAGCTGACTGTGGGCACACAAATTATAGCATTCAGGAATTTAACTACCTGATGATTGGGCCTGTGCTCAGTGTTGTAACCCCAAACATTCCACATCCATGAGAGAAGTCTCCAAAAAAATAAAAAAAAAACCTGTGAGATTGGCTTCAGGAGCATGAATTAATACTTTTTGAAACTGTTGCTGTTTTTGAGCCTGTCTGGCTTGCATTTGCAAGTTCTTCCACCATCACAGACAGTGGGAACCATCAAAAAATACAACCGTGAAATCAGGTCCCTGCTCAGCAAAATGAGCCACAAAACTGGACCTTCAGAAAGACAATGACAAAAAGATAAATCAAGACTTAGGGTAAAGTTGCTGAAGATTGTACTACAGAGGGAGCCAGGCAGTGTATACAAATCATATAAAGATGTACATAATAATGCAAATAAATGGCAGCATCTCAACCAAATACACACGCAGGTATGTACACATGTACACACACAGAGACATCCGTATATTAGTATCCATTTACAGATATGTCACCCGGGACACCAGAATGGGTGTTTTTCAGGACCTGTTTTTCAGGAGCAATGGCACTTTTTAGTGTATCAGGGAAGCACATAAGTGGCAAAGACAGAAATTCCTTGCAGCAGTCCCCGGGAGTGTTGAGCCCACAGAAGAATAAGGAGCCTCACAAACTTCACCTCCATCCACTCTCAGTAAGTTACTGCCTTGGCCCTTCTGACCAAAATACAGACATCAGGAACACGTGTGGAGCGTGGCAAAGGATGTACACCTCCCCAGAATTTACTGCTGAGGGAGGAGTGTGGCTCAGGGCTCAAAGATCCCACTGGCAGCGCTTTCCTAGAAAACGTCGTGCTCTTTGGTGAAGGTGTAGAGAAGGTTTCCTCCCTCCACCTTTTGTCATGGATTTTGCTGCAGCTCTTAGAGCTGCTGTAGAAGCTGTAAGAAAGCTTGAGAAAGCTGTAGAAGCAGGTTGGTTTCAACAAAACCAAACATATTTCAGCAATATCAAGCACAACTTCTAACCACTTCTGTACACATCTACAAACACACGAAAATACCAAGAGATTATTTTAACCCAGATTTGTGGAATGGGATTGAAATCTTGTTTGGGGGTCTTTGGAAAAAGACCTTCTGCACAGGCCTGAAAGGGATACAGAGGAGACCCTGGAGACCCCTGAAAGACCTTGGACTGTGTCATAATGAATTCCCCCACTCACTGCCACTGAAAAGCTGCTGCTGCTTCCAGCTCAGGATATTCTGTAATTCTTGCATAGGATGCTCAGCTCTTATACTTGCTACTGTATGTTGGCAAGGAAGAACTCAAACCAAATATTCTCTTTAATATTGAAACCCCAGAAATTTGGGGAAAAAACAAACCATACAATTTAAGTGAAACTCAAACAACTCAGGAGGGTGCCCTCTATTTGCAGGGATAACCAGATCTGCACAGCTTTTATTTTAAGGCCAGTTTCTGAAGCAGTAAGCATTTTTTACTCCCTCCTACTTCATTATACCATTGTACTCAGATTTCGGCCCTTTCATCCCGTGCCCATTTCAGTCATGTTCTGGGATCTGCAGCGAAACCACTACAGGAGATGGTCTGCAGCATCAGTAATGCTCTCAGACAGGCTCCGGAGCTCGGATTTCTGTGTGAGCATCCCAGTGTGAGGGGGAGAGATCGACTCGCTTTGTTCTTGGGCCCTGATTTTCATAAGCTAATGATGACTGTGGCTGTAATTATGGTCAGGCTTAAGTGGGAGCGCAAGGGCGGAAAAACAGGGAGGCGTTTCCGTGAGGCCGGTTTTCCCCCCGCCACGCACGGAGCGGGAGGGCATCGGCCTGCCTTCCCCGGCATACAGCCCACCTGCCTTCCCCTGGGACACACAGCCCACCTGCCTTCCCCTGGGACACACCCCACCTTCCCAGGAAAGGAGGGATGTGCCAGTCCTGCAGGGGCTGGGGTAGGGCAGAAATGGGAGGGCGGGAGTGCAGCACGAGCACCCACCAGTTCAGGTCCCTTCCAGGGACCACCTGACAGTGGATTAACCTGCTCCAGATGAACCTCCTGGATCACTGGCACTAATAAATGCTCCCAGTTCTCCTTGGCTCACTGCTGAGCAGGACCCTTCAGTGGAGTTTTTGTCCCTCTAATGTTGTGCTATCATTGCCCTGTGGCTGATGATTTGCTTTAGAGTTGGACCGAGTCTTGCAAGGAGTGCTGCTTTTAAAGGGGATGGGGCACTCTGGCGGGAATAGTCAGTAAGTTTAACAGTGCCAGTACAGGTATAAAGGCAAAAATCTTTAATTATGCAGTGAATATAGAATCCCAGAATCACACAGTGAGTTGGAAAGGACCTTAAAGATCCTCTAGTTGCAGCCCTTCTGCATGTATGCCTGTTCAGCTACACAGCATATACTGTTGTGTCAAAATTTTTTAAACATTCTTATGATCATTACTTAAAGCAATTAAGATTAAGTATTCTGAATCTTATAGCACCTAAAAAGAATCCCACTTTTTTTTTTTTCCTGTTTTCAAAATGAAAATGGCTTGTAAAATTTTAAATTCCCTGTGTCTCTAAAGACATGTGTTTGGAAATTGGAGGAAATATTCTCCAATGTTTGGCAACAGAACAGAAATGCTTTCCAACAAAGTGACAAAACACTGTATTTCCAACCAGGTGCCACTACAACTAAATGTGTTAAGAGCATTCTGTTGGGAGGTAAGAAGACTTATCAGCATGCATTAAACAAATTTCAACCAGCAATAATGAACATTGATATGAACTAAACAGACTGAGGTTTAGGCAAGCTTGCAATACTGTTTTCCTGCAGTATCAACATGCAAATGTCTGTACACACAGGTTCTCGAAGAGAGGATGAAACTGGAGTGCAAGTGTCATGGAGTTTCAGGCTCCTGTACAACCAAGACCTGCTGGACAACACTTCCTAAATTCAGAGAGATTGGATATATTTTGAAAGAGAAATACAACGCTGCAGTGCAGGTGGAGGTGGTACGAGCCAGCAGACTAAGACAGCCAACCTTCCTGAAGATCAAGCAGATTAAGAGCTACCAGAAACCCATGGAAACGGATTTAGTGTACATTGAAAAGTCACCCAACTACTGTGAGGAAGACGCTTCCACAGGGAGTGTCGGGACCCAGGGCCGGCTCTGCAACCGCACGTCTCCCAACGCGGACGGGTGCGACATGATGTGCTGCGGGAGGGGGTACAACACACACCAGTACACCAAGGTGTGGCAGTGTAACTGCAAATTCCACTGGTGCTGCTTTGTGAAGTGCAACACGTGCAGCGAGCGGACAGAGGTGTTCACCTGCAAATAACAGCCCCGCAGCGAACCCCGCGAGCCACGACAGGGGAGCACAACACACCCCAGCGTCCTTTGCACATCTCACCCTGGGGACAGAACCCCGGCCAACACACAACCACTCCCTCCCCACTACCACCCACACCTCTAACGATGGTGCATTTTGGCTGGCTGGCTGTTGTAACTGCTTTGGAAACAAGGGCAACAGGATTAAGGTGATGTTGACAACCACACGAAACTTTCTCTCTCTCTTTTTTTTTTTTTTTTTAAACTACAATCTGGGTGTTGTAGAGTTCTCTTAGTGTTTTAAGTTATACATATCAGAGAAGCTGATTGCATTGCAGCTCCCACGACATTTAAAAGAAAAAGACTCTTTTTCCTATTTTACAGCAACTAAACTGTCGAGCCCTGTGCAAAGACTTTTTTTTTTTAAGAAAATGAAATCTTCGATGACTAGAATGCAGCAGTCTTGCTGCAAAAACCTAAATTCCTAAGAAAGCAGGTAGAGAGAAAACAACTGGTAGGGAGCAAAATCTCTGGCAGAAATACTCCACTATCAGTTTGGGAAAAAAAAGCAACAAATGTTCACAAAATTACATCAGCTGCCAGTGACACTGGAACTCTTTGAATGAACATTAAAAATAATTATTTATGTTTTTAATAGTATCAAAAAATTCTAAGCACTAACGGGTAGCTATATCTTAATTCTGTACTAAATGTAAACTTATTGGAATTCTGACTTTATGACTTTTGTATTTGGTTCTCCCTAAGTTCTTCAATGCTACTGATCTGTTGTCACTCCACTATTAGAGTTCAATTACTGTAGGCCTTAAGCAATTACCAGAACTGAGCAAAAGCATCACATGAAACTGCGGTTACAAATGTTTGATAAAGACTTTTCCCACTTGCCTCCTGAATAAGAATGACTTTTTTTAGACTCAGGCCTGAGGTGTGGAGAGCCTGCTCTCGGCTCCTCGTAGGGAGTTTCAGGATACAAAGACATGCTTGGACAAATATCAAAGGGTTTGCTTTGCTGTCAAAAGCACTGGCAGGATCTTCCATTGCACTTTGCCTGTAATGGTTGAAAGTCAATATTCCAAGAGTTTAAACGACTTATGCTCAGTATGCACTCAGAAGTTAATAAAAGTATGGCAGCTGAGCTCTAGGTTGCTGCAGCCTAGACCTGTGGTGGCTTCACGAGCATAAGACAGCTAAAATTTGGGTTAGTCTGTGTCACCGTTATTCTAAGGTTGGCAACCCTGTGCCCCTGGTAAATCCATGAATATTAAGAAAGCAGCTTACTTCTTACAGAGCAGTCCTCCTAATTCACACACCTTGTCCCTACGAGAGATTTGTTAAAACTCCTCAGATAGCTTACTACTGTAAAATTTAGTGTTTTTAACCCCAAGAGCCAGATAAGCCCACTTGTAACACAGCCCATTTAAAAACACAACTGTTTGCTTGTCCCAAGGGTCCCAAACTGATTTTCTGAAAACTTGGATTAAAAGTTTCCTTACATCTGCACATCTGCCTCTCTAGCATTTGCTTCATTGTATTACTGTCACTGAGAGGCTGCACAACCACGAGCCCTCCCCACCTGGCATGGAAGCGCTTGTGACTCCACGTGGTGCTCCTGGGACCAGGGGCTGGTGGATCTACTGCTCCACCTGCTCCCATGCTGGATTTGAGAACGAGCTGGAATTACCTCTGCAATTTGTGGACCTGTATAATCAAAAGTAACCAATGACTTGGGGATCTTCACTCATGAGGACCGGCCTTTCTGACCCCAAGCACTGACCCTCTGAAAATCAGACCCCTGGAATGAGGTCTCCCAACCAGCAATATAAAATTGCTCTTTTTTTGTTGACATTACTGTTGGTTTCTAAATACCAGCCTTGGCATGAACAAGTGCAACTTCACAGGAGTCAGCAGGGGCCCCCAAAATACTAGAGTCACTCCATGTAATTTAAGTCCCTTTGATTCAAGGGTATTTGTTGTTGAATCATAGTGATATGCTGTACTTTCACTACATTCTTGACAGGAAGCAAATAAAGCTCCCAAAACACAGTAATGCACAGTCTTATGGTACAAGATACTGTAAATATATTAGAATAGTATTTGTTAAGTACAATTGAGGAATCCAATTAAGTTATATTATTGTATATCGTTTAAATGTCTATAGAGTATTTTAAATTATTACAAACTACACTGCGTTAAAAAAAGAAAGAAAAGGTTATATATTATAACACCAACCACTCTGAAAAGTGGACCAAAGTGACACTTTCTCTCTTCTATCCATACCCCTATTTCAGATAGCTCTGTCTGCTATTTTAAGACCACTGTAAGTCCTATGATTGGGTTAGCAGCCTAGAATATAATGTTTCAGAGCATCCTATGGAGGCTTTGCTCCTGTGGGGATGCAGCATTCCAGAAGGTGCTGTTGGCACAAAGCAGGGATGACCATGGGAATGCTTGGACTTTGAAATATGCCCCAAGGAGAAGCAGTTTTGGTCAAAAAACACCATAACCACTAATGTACCCCAAATGTGACCTTTTAACCAAGGTATCTCAACAGAATTGGGTTACACACAACTTTTATTTTGAAAAATGTAGTTTGATGTCAAAGAGCTGTGACAAGAGAGGTTGGAATGTGACCAGCAACACATGGTTTAACCATACCTTAGCCATGACAAAACTCGAAATACTGTATGTTATTAAAGAACTTGAGAGCAAAGATCAATTTGTTTACTATGTTAATGTTTTATGGCAAGCAAAAAAACAAAAGATGAAATGTGTTTCCATTAAAACTTAATTTTTTTCCCCTTCTAGTTCCTTTTCTTTTGGTTTGTTATTTGTTTAGGAAAAAACAAAAGGCAGCAAGGCCTTCTGCAAAGGCCATTTGTGTACAGGCTTCTCTGGATGAGGAATGACAGGCAAATTCCAAGTCCAAAGCAATTTTTGTGTTTTGTGACAAAGAGCAGTGAATGTGCCTGTGTGTGGTATCACAGTCCAAAGCCAGCTACCTACACCAGTGTACAGAGGAACTGGCACAAGCACCAACAGTGTGACCACCACAGACTTTAGCTGGCTGCAGTGAGAAGATGATACATTTTTTATGAAAGAAAATAAATGTGGCCTCCAACTCCAAAATGGTTCTTGACCGTGAACCTCACAACTTAGCAAGCAGAGCAGAATAAGAGGTATAGAGAAGAGGCTTGAAGGCGCTGGCTGAGGCACTTACACATGCTCTGGCTTATTCAAGAAAGTCATGGGCACACCTGAAATCCCTACCTGAATCTGCACCTGAAAGATTTCACAGCATTTACCTTGGTCAGAAGAGTAGCAGCTTCCTTGATACTGAGAATAGCGTCTTCCTATACAAAATCTGAGGAAAATGTACAACATTTGCTGTATTTACCCCTCAGGGGAGATATCCAGATATAGATAGAGGTATAGTCAAATTCTACATGAACTAAGTCCAAAGTAACTTCATTAAAATGAACTGAGTTGGCCTGGGTTTATAGCAGCATAACTATGCACAGCATTTTACCCACAGATGCCAAAGAAAACACTGCACCTTCTTTCTAATTACATCATGGGAAACCTGTTAATAGAGCTGCAGGAAGTTTTTATAGCACGTGGTAATATTACATTCGTTTCTACAATGACATCTGGAAAGTACACGAAACCCATCAAAAGATTTGCAAATCTTTTAACAAATCTCAAGCATGTCATGAGTAGATCCCCTAAAGTTTTAATTGTATTTCCACGGGTTTCTTTCTTAGTTTAAGGTTAAGCCCCCGAAGTGATGCTGAAGGTAACAATTCAGGACCTTGCCTTGTAGCAGCTTTCCCATGCAAATAGCTCAGTGTGCCTTTCACCGTGGAAGGCACAGTTGGTGTTCAGCAGAAAACGCTTTCTATAAAGCTACAGAGCATTTGCATTCACAACAATTTTCATAACTGGACAGTGACTGCACGTTTCCTTCCCAACCCCTGAGCCCTTTGTTGCAGTGACAGTTCCCACAGCGAGGGCGCTGCAGTGAGTGGTGCAGCGAAGGCCCAACATTCTTCTCTGGAGTGACAGCCACAGGAGATGTGGGATGTACTCAACAAAAACTGTGCCTAAGGGGAAAGACATCAAAGTTGGAAAGGCAGGGCAAGTTGTAAGCAATTTCAGTTTGGGATACTGAGATTGTAAGAAACCTCCTGCATGCAAAACAAACCGCACTGTAGCTGAACTTCACCCACAAACTCATTTCCCCTCGAATCCAAAGTCCCCATCTGCATCCCTGCACATCCGGACTGGAACAAGCACAGCCAAATGCTGGCAAGTATTTTCTTTGTGGAGTTTTACCCGCTATTAGGAAACTGTAGGGGATCATTTTCAGACGGGGGACACGAATTTGCAAATTTAAAATTTGCATCTAACTTTTAAAATGAAGATTTAGGGTTTCCCACCTGCACATTCCTGCAGCACAGATGTATGTGCTTTAAAAGATTCGTTTGGTGAAAGAATAAAGATGACAGTTTTCCCATAATACACGGTGGTTGTGTTCCACAGAGCACTGAGACAGAGGGACTAACACTGCTGTATACTCAAAATCTGACTCCTGCTGTTTCCACTGAAAGCAGTACACTAAATACTATCTGTTTGGAGACCCCAGCGTGAGCCTATTCCAATCATCCTTTTCATAAGTTAGTGCTACAAAAGACCAAAACCCCTCGAATACTAAAGTTTGCTTTGTTCCCAGGTCCTCCTGTTCTTGATGCAAACAGAAGATAAGATCAATAAAAAACCAGCTCAATGGCACTTAAACTTGTGCCTAGTATTAAAACTGATTAAGAAATTCGTTTCATAGGCAATCCCAAACAATTGGCAGCCGCAGCAGACACTGGAAATGTTAACATGGAAAGCCAGCTGTATGATTAGCTTCTGCCTTCATTTGCCCAGCAATTTAGGGGAAACCCTGCATTTAGATCCCATACAACTAAAAGGAATTCCCAAGGAGATTACAAGATTTTGATCTTATTGTTTAATTCCTGTGGCTGAGAATGAAAAGGAGCATTCCCTCAATCTTTGGGTAAAGGGAAACCCAAAGGCATTTTGAAGACTATTCACACCACTCAGCTTAAAAGATGGGCTAAGAGAACTGACAGCCTCTCTGGAGTCCCTCTACAATAGGGGGAACAAACTTGCGCCAGGGGAGGCCTTAGTTCAGCTCTGACAGACCTGTTCCTTCTCAGCTGGAGCAAAACTCCAGGGAGACGTGCTGGATAATTCATCTGCTGAAATTTAGCACCAAAATTGGTGTTGTGTGAATGAACTTCCATTTCCCCTCTACCATTTGCCTCAGATGCTCTTGGGCATTAATTATATTTTCCTTAGGCTTTTTTAACTGCAAGCATTATTATTTTATGTGTTGTGGAATAGATGCTCTGTTATGTCAGTGAAATTGGCTTTGCTTTTCCTTTTTACTGCCACCCTGTTCTCATCTCTTCCAGTGAATCTCTGACTCCTGATTTTACGCATGGAATATTTCCCTGCAGAAATGATTTCAAAGAGAATTGTAAAAGCCAGACAATTATCCAGTGACTTGACTGGAGCAGTTTTCCACAGAGCCCATTATTTACGATTTTGAATTCCTCTGAACATCTGTGCTCTGCAGAGATCTCTAATCCAAGGGGTGAACCTTTAGTAGTACTGTGATACTGGTTGTGAAGGATCCCACTGGGTGTCCAGCAATGGGTGTCCAACCCTCTCCCGATTCTTTCACCAGAGTGCATCCAGGCTGCTGTTCTGGAGCACAGCAGGCACATCCCAATCACCTGCAAGGACTGCACCGTGCCACTGAAGGTGAGTTCAGCCTCCAGGACAGGCTTGTTCAAGAGGCAGTGGAATTTAACCATCGTGCATTTCCGTAGCACTAAACATCACGCAGAACGTGGTTACTTGTCTCAGCACCTTCTCAGGTACGTACTGCATTCTTTAAAGACAGAAATATGTACATAACAGGAGAGTCAGGTTGGATGTCAGGAAAAGGTTCTTCCCTCAGAGAGTGGTTGGCACTGACCAGGGCAGTGGGCACGGCCTCAAGGCTGCCAGAGCTCCAGAAGGGTTTGGACAACGCCCTCAGGGACAGGGTGGGAGTGCTGGGGCTGAGCAGGGCCAGGAGAGGGACTTGGATGGTCCTCATGGGTCCCTTCCAACTCAGGATATTACGTGATGCTATAATTCTATGATTCTTAAAAGAATTAGCATACCCAGAGAGGAAAAAATGCACTCCTCAAATTCCATACTGTATCCTAGATAAAAAGCCTCAAATGCACACACATTATATATGTATTTCCATGCACATGTAGAAATATATTTAAGCAGAAAACATTATATAAATGTATGTGTGTGCATATCTGGAAAATACTTGACTGCAGATATTCAGAGGAATTTGTACAAACTCCTTCCTCAGTCTTCCCTTTTCAAGGCAAGTGGATTGTGTGCCTCTCACTGAAATACAGGGAAACAAATTTTCTGCATCTTCTTCCAGATATCTATGTCATCAGTACCACAATAACACCTGATAAGACTTCCTTCTTTTATTTGGAGGGGTTTTTTATTATTTGTAGGTCTCAAAGAAAGCCAGAAATAGCAGGGGGGTTGGATCTAGATGACCTTTAATGGCCCTTCCAACCCAAACCATTCTGCGATCCTAAGATTTTGCAGTTGCAGAAAGTGAAGATGTGTGAAACCTCTGTCCCCTTCACCCAGGAGCAGAAGGCAGCCTAGTTTAGTTCTAAATCCCTTGCCAAAGGCCCCAGCAGGAGCCCAGAGTCAGGCAGGGCAGCAGCTCAGATGTCCTGGTTTTGGTCCGGATACCCAGTGCGGTTCCTGCAGCGCAAGGAGCAACAGCTGTGATGGATACACGTTTATTGGCAACCACCTCACAGCGCTGCTTGCTTATCTCCCTCTCTAAGAGATAAGCTACTTAATATTTGCCCCTGGCTGATACCAACAAATGTGTCATGATATGACTGGCTGTGCACCCGTGGTAACCTTTGGAGCAGACACAGGCACTTCCAGCCAGAGAACCATCAGCGGAATGCCCTGCGAGTACCTTTACAGTAATGACTCACAGAAATGCTTTCTGTTCTCAAGAGGCCACGAGCAATGCAGCAGGACAGGTTTGTCCACCCACTGCATTTTGTTCCAGCAATTCTGGCACAGAGCTGAATCTGGGATCAAATAGTCTTAGGAAGCCAACATGCCAAGCTTGAAGAGTAGGCTAATGTAAATATATAATGGCGTGGGAAAAAGTCTTTTGTTTGTTAATAGGAGGTGATACAGAATATCTGTTGTTCGGGACAAGCAACCGCAGAGTTGTTGGACTGCATTCAACAGTGCCCACTTGTCTTTTTTCCAGGGCAGACGTTGCTTTCCTCTCTGTGCCTGTGTGCACATGCACTTGGCAAGGATTTCACTAAGGCAGTGCCTTAACAAACCTTTCATTCCATGAAAAAAAGGGGGGGAAAGAGGTATTTTGTGGGAATCTAAGCAAGAAGTACCTGGAGATGGGTCGCAGCAGCACGGTAAGAAAATATGTGCTTTGGAAATTTCAGCTGACTACCTAATCCAAACTACTCCTGGAGGAAGGGGAAGGAATGAGGAAGTCAGTTTGCGGTTACCACTTCTCTGGCTGTGATCTCCAGGACATAATTATTACGGAGCTACAGTTCAGCCAGCTTTTGACAAATGAACTACCAAGACTTTTCTCTGCATGTTTTCTATTCAAGGGTGTTTAGTCATAAATACTTGGTTCTAATGGCATTTTCTTAGTCAAACAGAGCCACTCCTAAGCATTAATATTCTTGGTATAAGACTCTGTTCTTTTATTCTGGTTGAAGGTCTTTTCACAGAAGTTGAGCATTCTGGATTTTTTTCAGCCACAATAATTTCAGGTAATTACTCCCCTAGCACTCTACATCTCCAAACCCTTTGCAACAGTTCATATACTCTGTGCTGGGAGGTTTCCATGAAAGAGAAATAATCCCTCCAAATATCCAGTAAAGTTATCAAATTACTTTTATAAAGGGAAAAAATCATAGCAGAAGGACAACAGACATCAGGTCAGAACACCACATTTCCTTGTTCCCAAGGACCTTATTCAAATTCAGTTTCTCTAGTCTTCAGGCTAATAAAACAGAAACTCCTGAGTTTATAATGCTCCCATTAGCTTGTCCAGAGGCATCCCCATTTTAGAGGCATATAAATCTCTCTCTCTTATGTATTATATATATAAATATCAACTATATTTATTTATATCTATAAGTATCAAGGACCTGGAGGAGGAAGCAATGAGCCATGAACAATCCCTGATGGTCCTACCGTATGCTTTGGCTATATTGATAACTTAATATTAAAATGATAATGTACGTGGGAAAGAGGTTCGTTTTAAATCGGTGCATATTTTTCAAATCATATTACTTCTGAAGTCAGAGGCAGGCAATGCTCTTTTTCATTCTTTGCACTTTTACAAGCAGATAAGAAGAGGTACTACAGCCCCTTGGGGGCTTAATTTCCTCAAGTGGAAATTAAGATTTAGCAAATTTTGTTTTCAGGTATTCCTAAAACTCTCTCCCCATCCCTAACTACCCACCATCAAAGAGAACAAACAGAAATCAAATTTTTCAAACCCCAGCCAAATGGATGCTTTCCCAAGGGCCTGCATTTGCTTTTGCTTTAAAAACAGCACCCTCAGTTTTGTTTAAAGCCTTTTTGCATTCCAGAGGTGCTTTTTTTCCCTAGATGGGTTCACTTGAACTTCTTTCTCCACTTCAGCTTTTCAGTGAGTTCCACTCCCTCCCAGTGTGGTACCTGTTTGAATGTCTCTCCTCAGGCTGAGACAGATCCAAAAGCCCTTGCATAGGGAGTTGGCCACGGTCCCGAGCTCCTTTCTGCTGGCACTTCAGAGCAGGGAGGTGTTTGCCTGCTCCCATCATCTCCAGGAGGGAGCTGAGCTTCCCCTTCCACTGGGTGACCGCAAGGGAAGAACATCAGCTTAGTGAGCAATAAATCAAACCAAGCCCTGCTCAGCTCCCACCCTACACCCAGCAAAGCCAGACTAGAGGATGCTGGACCTAAATGAGAGGCTTCTCTAAGTCTGGCTTCAAAGGTGATTAAATCCCTCTGGGTTCTGAACATATCCTAAATTACCCATTTCTGTTTGGAAAATTTTGAGACATCTTTTGTTCAAAAGCTTGGAGTTTAGCACAATTCCCACGTTTTACTTCGCTTCAGTAACTCAGTTATGGAAAAAAGACCTCTGCAGGGAATTTTCAGGATTAGTCTCAAAATGATAATGTAGCTCACACAGTGAACAGAAGCACAAGGAAGGAAAAAAATGGATCAAAACAGGTCCACAAAAATTAAAAAATGGGAACTACTGAAAAGACAGTCTGTGCAGAACAGTACAGCTGGCACAGACCCTACTCAGTATGGAACTGCAGCACTTATGGGGCTGGCAAGGCTACCTGCTTTTATCTGTCCTATAACATAGCCACACACTTGTCTTGGCTGGAAAAAACTCTCAAACTTTGCAAAAAAAAAAAAATTTCTTTGGTAAGAAAACAGAAGTTAATCAAGGCCAAAATAAGGTAGAGTTGTGAGGCATCTCTCAAATTCTTCATAAAAACAGATTAGCAAGTGAGAAAACTTCTGAGAGTAGGTTTCCTTGTATTATTTTAGTTATATATTGCAAACATATATAACATATACTACATAGATAGTATACAATTAATTATAATTATATAAATCAATTAATACATGAATTATTAACACACTAACACAAATCAATAGCAATTACTAACTATTAAATAATTATTGATGTACTTTAATAATATATAATGTCATGATATTACCATATAATTACATGTTATATAATATACCTTATTGCCATATAATTAAGACATATCATATATTTATATATTTATTATATTATATATTTATATGTTGCTATGACATATTAATATGCTAGTATATATGCAATATTATTAATTATTATTAATTGTCTGGTTTTATATATTATAAATATTATTAGCTATATATTTTGATATATTTAATCTAAAAGCTTGAAAAAGAGGAGGAACAAGATACGGAAAGATTTCACAATTATCAAGCTGAAATTAGTTGGCTGGTCCAAAACAGACCCTATCTTAAATCCAGGGAACTATAAATTTTTGTGCTTTCTTGGCAAGAGAACACTTCTCAGGACTCTGGGTATGTGGGAATCAAGGAGCACACACAAGGTGTAGCAAGGCACAGACTTAGAAGGTTTTTTAACATCACTGCAGACATTTGTGAGACACAGCAATGCTCATTCCAACAGCCGTACCACAGGGAATTTCTGGGGTTATTTTCAGTCTTTTTCAGCATTTCCAAGTGGAAAGGCTTTGGCTTCTCTGCACTGTGGGCTGGTGATACTTCTGCACCCTCTGGGGTAGAAGAGGGCAGATGGCAAGACTTGATTTTGAGAGCTCCAGACAAACTGCTGGAAAACTTGGTGTGGTCGCTGCTGCTTCTCATGGCACCAGCTCAGGACATTTGGTGGCCAGGGATGGAGGAGTTATGGAAGAGCCTGAGGAATGGGAGGCACCAAGATACCAAGCACAGAGGTTCCCCAGGGACACTGCAGCCCTGTCACAACACCAGCAGGCCTTTACTGAATCCCACATTATCTTGTCTTATTATTTGAATTGTAATTGGTTTCTTGGTGCTTCCCCAAAGGCCAGCACCAAGTGACTTTCTTTTCAAGATCAGCAACAAACCGGTGCAAAAATACACACGCTGCCATGAGAACACGTGTTACATGCCCTCAGCACAGGCTGAGGACTCACTCCGAGCTGGATGAGGCAAACAAACAAACAACCCCACGAAGATGACAAAGCAAATATTCCATTCCTGTCCTTGTGGCCGTGCACGCGTCAGGAAATGGCAGGCACAGGGGACGTGGTGCTCTCAGGGATTGCTGCCCCCGGGAGCTGCCCTGCGTCCAGCAAACAGCCACGGCCGAGGATGTGGAGAAGCACAAGCCCAGGCTGAGCCCACCTCAGACCATGTTTGCACACTCAGGGCATGAATAAAGGCAAAATTTTCCAAACTATTCTAATGTAAATAGAAGGGCGCCCAGAGCCAAGCAGCAGGGCAGTTGTGCCGGGCGGGCTGCCAGGGAACAAATGTAATGCAGTGCCTTTCATTTAGCCCAGACAATGGGGCAATGGCCCGCTCGGCAGTCGCAGCCGTGCCCAGCGCTGGCTATGTGTCTGCCCACAGGTGCCGTGCGCTCACGGCCATTTGTCCCTGCCCTTTGCTGCCCAAGCCTGTGCCGGGTGCCCAGCCCAGCAGGTACACGCAGCGCTGGCAGAGTGTGCTGAACTGTAACGTAAAGGTTCTTCACCTTCTGGGACAAAACATCAGTGTAGTAACCATGCTGGGTAGCAAAAACATTTGCTAATTCTGTGAGGTTTTCTTTCCTATTATTAAGTGTACACATTACAATAAGGAAATAGATGCAGTTCATGCAGTTTTTCCTTTGGACATAAACACGTAAAAAAAAAAAAAAATCATATGGTTCACTGCACTTCTCCCAAAACTTTCAGCTTTCTGTTTGCCATCCTACTGCTGTGAGATACCTAGAAGCGCATCCTGGATATTAGCATACAAATAGTGTGTATAATTCAGTATAAACTGGATTTTTTATAAACAACAAACATTATTTATAGTGCTCACACACACACATCACCATAGAAACACAGTAATTGCTATACCATTAGGACACAATTTCTCTGTGCAGTGAGGGAGAAGGGCAATTTGTCTGCATCTGGGTGGTTTCACCTTGCTGCTTGTGGCCACTGATCTCCCCTCCAAAGTATCTTTTGGATGTGGAATTAGTTTTGATTACTGAAGAGAAGATTAGATCAATATAAGAGTGAGTTGACTTGACAGAGAAGAGCACATGTGAAAACACTGCAATAATTGCACAGGAATGATGTGAACTGTTCAGTGGTGGGGATTCAAAGACAAACTGAGGAATTTCCAGCCCAGCCAAAGGTCACTGTGGCCAGTGTTTCCCACTGCCGATGGTCACCATTTGCTGCTCGGCAGCCTGGATGAACAGTATTGATTACAGATTCAAAAGGTAAAAAATTAGCAAGAAGAGACATCCTTGTTCACAGTTCTGCCAGTAAGGTCAAGGATTGAACAGAGCAGAGAAATGCTTTTCCCCTTTAAAGAGAACAGAGTATGCAGAGTGCCAACATTTAAAGGTACAGAAGAGTCCAGGGGCAGAGTTTCTAAGGGATGGCTACGTCTGCATACAGAGAGACACCAACTGGGGTTTTTGTTAATATGAGTAAGAATACAAGGCATTAAAATCATTGCTTTCTGCCTGGCACTTGAAGTGGAGGCTGTGATACAAAGAAACATATTCTTGGATCTAACAGTGTTAATGGGAAGATTATCCCACCTTGGCAATAACAGCCTCCTGCTTGGTCATGTCTGCCTGACAAAGGCCCTTCAAGAGAGTTAACAGAAAAGGGGATGGTAATTCATCACAGCATCCTCATACCAGATTGTATTAAACCATGGCTTGAACTGATCATATGTTCGAACATAAGAAAAGATAATAAAATTCTCAGCTGTAATTATCATTCCTTCCAACCAAGATGTGTAAGGGTGAGCAAAGAGGATCTTTGTGCTTTTGATGCAAGGTTCACACTGAGGCTAATTTTGCAATATCACTGCTGGCAAAACTCCTAGAGAGGCTAAGTTGGAGTCACAGGGTTGCTCCAAAATATTGTATATAGAAAGTCTAATTACTGCATGAATTGAGCTTATTCCCCAGCTGGATTTCCCGTGAAGTGTCCAGCGTTTTGTCCTGTCAAAAAGTGCTCCTGAATTCAGAATGGAAGATTCCTTTGTGCAATCTGTCCTAATAACATGAAACCAGAATGGCTTTCCTATTTCTGACAGAGGTTTTCCTCTCAGAAGGAAAAAAAAAAAGTCTTCTCCCCCCTTGCAGATGTAAATTCTGCAAAGTACTTTGGGAGCCTTTAGGATAAAAAACCTGCTTGAGTAAACACAGGGTATAATTATCATCATCTGTCTTCTCTGTGAAGCCATACATTTTATATTCCATTTAAAACAGAAAAAAAAGTCCTCGACAGGATGTCTTCCAGAGCACCACTTTAACTAATGAGAGTGAGTATCAATGACTGCTGGCTAATCAGAATGGTATTAGCATAAATTTTACTTAATGAGGACATATTTGCCGGGTGCCAGGAGCAAAATGGTACTGAGCTAGGTTGTGAAATGCAGTGGATGGGTAAGGCTCATCTGGAAAAAACTCCAGCAGATCAAACAAACAACTGCATCTGAGGTTCCTGTTAAACTAGAACTTTTGGCAACCAGTGACTTTAACCACTTGAGGCTTTTCAAACTTTTTCATTACAACAAAATGTTATCAACTCTAACTGTGATGAATTAAACACCCTGGGGAACAGCTTGACAAGAGATTCAATTGAACTGTTTTAACCTCATGTGGGTAGGTAGATCACTGAGGGAACTGGCTTTCTCTTTCATTCAAGGCATGCAACAGATGCACTCTGCTGCACAACAAAAGTGTATTTTCCCTCTGTGCATTGTGTAAGGCTCTCCTGAACAATCCCTACTGCTGCTCTCAGCCTCCGAAGCAGCAATGTTACATTGCCCTCTGTCTGCCTGCCAGGGATTTCGGGCAGGAAATTCCCCGGGGCCACTCTTGTCCCGAAGGAGTTAAGTGCCAGCAGCACCCCAATGCAGTTCTGCTCACTGCATTTCTTCCCCTTTATACAGAATCCCTAGTAGACAGTCTGAGGAGTCTCCATGAACAATATGAAAGATTTTTTGTCTACAGTAACATAAAGGGGTTAGAGTTCAATACTCTCGCAAAATATTTAATCTTGTGAAATGCTTTTTGTAGTGTCATTCTTGTATATACCTGCTTTGAAATTCCTAACCTCAGATTCTTCTATGTAAAGGAATATAGGGCACAAGTGTTCTTACCTTTGATATACTATAGGATCTAACAATATTTAACTGGTGAAGTCATTTTTGTTTCCAAACCTGTGTCTCAAATATGCTTGGGAACGTGGAAACTCACAATGCCCTTATTCATGACATCAAAATCAGTTCCATGGTAACACATTGTGATGACAAAATACACAGATTGCAAGGTCACAAGTCACACTTAAGAACAGGCAGGGGAGAAATTGTTAGTTTAATGAATAACATTAGCCAGTTCCAATAGGAATAAAAATGAAGAAAAAAAATAAAGTGCCTAAAGTAAATACCCTTAAATGCACTTCAGAACCATTTCATCTTAAGTAGTTCTTCAAAGGCAGAAGCCTTCCCCAGCTTTCACCTCTGCAGCAAAGAGAAGCCCACGTGAAAAGAAAAGAGGCACCGTAAGCTAATGATGGCCCTGCCAATGCTTTTCCTCTCCATGCACAGAGAGAATCAGCAACTGCAGGGAAGAAATGGTGGAAGAAAAGGAGTCATGTTAATTCCAGGCCAAATCCCCCAAAGCAACTAATGGTTCTCATGCTCAGCAAGGACTGGTTTTCACACACAGTGACAAGCCACTTCTCAACCTTGCATTTCTTGGTCTACAGCCAGGTGCCTGGAATATTTCTGTCACTGAATTGTGGGACAGATCTCCTGCTGAATTTGAAGTGATGCCCTCACTGCTTTTTTACTGAACTCTGCATCACAAGGATGCAATCCGGGTTTATGGGGCTGTGATGTACTCAGGACACCTCTGATATTAAGGCCTTTTGCTGCAAGGACCCCAATACCCGTAGGTATGAGAAATCCCTGCAACTACCTCATCACCTGGGTAGATAGAGCCTGCAAAAGGGAAAACACAACAGAGGAAATTGCCAGCCCGGTATCCGAACAAATGCCAGGCACCTCTAAGACTTTGCCATCGCTGTCACATTTGCTTGTGACTTCTCAGGGCAACGGTCGAAAAATGTAGAGTACTCCAGGCAAATGAACCAGAAAACCCTGTGGTTAAGGGAATGTTCTTGCATATGGCATGTCTTAGTCATTAGGTGGTTGGTCCATGAAGTCACTGTACAAAAAGTAACAAGCACACTTTTCAATGGATTTTCCCTCCTGACTCCTACATCTAAACCTGCTTTGAAATCACAACTGGAATATGTCACATACAATCTATTTGACACAGCTGTGTCATAAAATTGGCACTCTATGTTCTATGCTTACCACAGTCTGAAAGGTCAACAGAGAGGATAGATTTCCTTTAACCTCTTGTTTAAATAGCAACTTATTTTTATTAGAAAAGTTGTTATTTTTTTTACCATATCATGGCAGACAGCCCTATCCCAATACATCCTTACATAAACAGTGACTGAATAGCCAAAAAACAAATTGCAACTTAAACTCTACAAGGAGAACCATCACAGATTAGTTTTCTTTCCATATATCAGAGCAAAGGATTTGAAAGGTGGGAGCATTTCAAAATAGATCGGGGAGCAGCACCTTTGATTTTTATTTAAATGATGTAAAATCCTTGGGTTATTAAAAAATAATGAAGCCTGCCTTGGTAAGGCATTAACATTTTTAACATATTCTTGCGCTCTGGCAGTGAAGGGGATGGTAAAATTCCCTCTATATTATATAAAAAGGCTTGACAGTTGCATACATACTTAACCACAGGTGGGGGGCTCTTCTTAATTTGGTGTCTATCATGTGATGCTTCATAAGCAAAGAATAGCAGGCCATGCTGCTTTATTCAATTGGGATATGCTTTTACTCTTTCTTCCTGCGTGTGAAAAGCATAACAGAGAACTAGCAGAGCAGAAGTAAGATGTGTTTTGTTAGTTGTCTGAAGCCCTGGGGCCCGGAACCGGATAAGTCCTGATATTATACCCTGGATTGAGCAGAATAAATCCATTTTGTTTCCTCCAAACATTTAGCCATTAAAAAAATATGAGATAGAAAAACAGACTTTGCTGTCTGCATGCCTTCTTGTAAAGCTTGTATTGTGGAAATGTCAGAATCATTAGGTCATTGGCATATATTTTGCAAGCTAATGCTTCTACTTTAATTCTCACTGGGGACTGCATGTCTGCTTTTCAAATAAAACCCAGACTGAAGAAGGTGAAGAGAGCTTAAAATGATGCTGGTAATGCTCTGTGATGGCTGATAACACTTCAGGATATGAATAATTAGGAAATTATCAGCCAAGGTTGATACAACTACAGCTATTAAAGCACCAAGAACCAAAAAAGTAATTGGTAAGTGGTAAAATTGGTAAGTGTCATAAATATTTGTGGCTCTCTTTAAATGTGCACAGAGACATGACTGAATAAAGTTTTAAAATAAGTACAGCACAAGAAATAAATTTAGTGTGTGAAATCACGCACATAAGAGGAGAAGCACAGCGGGTTATACTTCGGAGAAGACAAGTGGATGAATTTGATCCCGAATCACCCAAGGCAGATGCAAACAGTGGTCAGGAAAACACAAGCCCCATTCCAAAAATAGCTGGTTGTCTCTCAAAACACAGATCACTGATAAAATCCAGCGGGAGTTGAAGAAAGAGGTTAATAGGAGTAGACATAATAACACAAGGAGAAACACTCTCCACTCACAACTGGATAAATAACTCTTGAACTTGCAGCGGTCCCTCCTATGCCAGAATGCTGACTGCCCAAATCAGCTCCTCAGCTCTTCCCAGACCCACGTTTCAGTCCGTGACTGAGCACAGGAGCCCCTCTGCTCCAGAGAGAAAGGCTCCACTGACACTCCTGCTCCTGCAGGAGCTTACCCAGCTCCCGTCAACTCCTGCAGCCCTGCCAAGGGCTCCGGCAGGGAGAGGGACAGGCTCGGCACCTCCAGGCTCTCCACCTTGGGCTTGGGGCTCCAGTGAACTCAAAACAGCCCAACAGTCAAATCCCCGCCAAACCACCGAGTGCTGCCTCGTTTTTATAGCACGGCCAGTTGAAACCATTCATAACCACAATATCAGTTTATAAATCAGCCCAGACTTATCTGAAAATTAATTTTGAGTCAGTAAGCAAGTTGGTGAACTTAAATAAAACTTCAGACAAACAGTTTTTGTTTTGAATTTCTAAACAAGGACTTAAACTAAACAAATCCCATGCAGTTTCTTGTTTTCACTGTGGACATCTTGCACAGCCCTAACTAGATGCAGATTTTTGGGTCCATTTTTATACTGCAGGCTCCATAGCAATCCTCCAGGATATATCCGGACTGACTCAGGAACTTCATCCCTGTGACACACTGGCTTAGAGTTACATTGCTCCAAAACAGGAAAATCAGCTTTGAACACTGAAAGGTGCCATTTCACCTGGCATTTTTCAGGCTAGTCATTTAAATTATTTAAATTATTAGTTTAAATTATTAGTTACTTATGAGTACTTTAATAAATCAAAACTTTCCTGTCAACTTCTATAAAGTGAAAATGCAAGACCCAAACAGATGTGGGCATATGCATGAGCATAACTCCACAGCCATCAGAACAGATACACGTTGTAAAACCTGAATCACGCTCTGATGTAGAAAACTTCTCAAGTTTTACTGATCCCTTTCTTCAGCCTGGTCTCCTCTGTATTTATTTTACTTAAAAATCAGTCTGGCTCTACAACCTGTGCAAACCCCATTCTGTGTTACTCCACTAAATAACTCCTTAGAAATGCTAAATTGAGTTTTGCTCGATTTTGTTTATGATTCACTCTTGTCCTTCGATTAAGTGTATTGGGAAAAGATGACTTCCCAAAAGTTTGATTACTGGAATAAAGTAATTTTCAGAACGTATGCCCCAAAAAAACATTAAAGTATAGTCTATGCACTGTAAATAATCCTGTTAAAGCAGCAGTGTCTGACAAAGAGCAGAATGTCCCCTCAAGCATCAGTACCTTTAGTGAATGTCTGTGGACTCTTCAGAGAGGAAGTAAGTTCACAGAGAAACCTGAATTAACACAATTTCTCTGAAATACTGTGCAAGGCAAGTATGTTTGGAAACACTTTCAAAAAATGGATCTATATTTTCAGAAATGGTTTTTGATATAAATTTTCTCTGAGTACTAGATCTATGTATTCTTAACTGCTACACAAAAAGAGTCTGCCAAGTATTTGCCTCAGGTAGTTTCCTTTCCAGATCAAGCACAAGAGCAACTGGAACACAATTAAAAAGAAGCTCATGTTATTGCTCCTGTGAGCATGAGGGTGATGTTTTTGTGGGTTAGAGCAAAAGAGGACATGCTGCAAGAGAAGCAGCCGCCTCACAGGTGTGGAACGTTTCATTTCAGCCCAGCCTCAGATTTTTAGCTGGCTTTGTGGTGAGCCCTGTCTGCTTGTTTTCTCACTAATTCCCTCTTTTCACAGCTTTCCTGCTCTAGGTAAGGCTGGCTGTGGCTGAAGGAGCAGCCCAATGTCACTGTGAGGCTGCTCTCTGTACTCTTCCGAAGGTCCTGGGAGTTGGGGCAGATTCCTGGTCACTGGAGAAAGGCAAACCCTTCTGCAAGGAGGATGGTGCGGGTCAATCCGCCTCATGTGAGTCCCTTCACGGAGCTCAAACCCTCACAGAAGCCATTTCCAGACATGGGAAGGGGGTGACAGTAACTGGGAGCAGTCAGCATGGATTTACCAAGGGCAAAGGACAGCGACCAACCTCTCTGCCTTCTCTGACACACTGACCGGCCCTGTGGGCAGAGGGGAAGGCAATGCACGCTGTATACCTTGGCTTTAGCAAGGCTCTGACACAGTCACAGCCCAGGACCAAAAGCAACAGAGTGTGTGTGCCAATACTGTGAGAAATAAAAGAGAGGAAAATGCTGTGGGACTCTTTTCATATGCAGCTACGAGATTTTACAGATTTTTTTTTAGATTTGGGTGCATAAGTTATTCTCACACCCAGAGAGTGTGTACAGGCTACTAGTCAGCTGAAGTTACCAAAACCGCTTTGAAAAGAAAACCTATTTATAGGAAAGGAATTGATAAAAGCTTTCTTTGGTGGCACTAGAGTGAAATCAAACCATTATGTGTGGATATGAACTGCATGTGAAAGTATAACAAAATCTTGAAGAAATAACATTTATAATTGTTTTCTTATAAAACATTTTCAGGAAAAGGAATACTTACTCAAGGGGTGAAAATGCCAGATCTTAGGTTGTTAAGAAAGTGAATACAGTAGGAAGACAGAAGCCATTAAAAGCTCAAAAATATATTCTCAGATGTTTTTAATGGCATAGAAAAGCTATCAATGGAATACAAAATAAAGTTAACAGAATTCAATTTCCCTGTTATAGGTGTGCCAACATATACTTAGAAGCATATTTAGATGAAAACTTAAGGAAGAAATTAGACTTATTGCTCTGAATCCAGGAGAGACTACTGATGCACCTTTTGAAGGGGTCTTTCATCTACCAGCCCCAGAGCATGGGAACACACTGAAGTTTACTGATGCTATTTTGCTGTAAGGATAAAGAGTGGAACAGTATCATGGACACAGAGCTGGTGGTGTAAGCTTGGAACTTAATAGATAGCAATGTAAATGTGGGAGTGAATAATTAACTTCTGTAGGAAAACCAGGACTGATTGGGGGGCCCTGCTGGGCCTTGGGGGGTTAGAGATGGTTATCAATACTTCTTTGCTTACACAGAAGCAAAGTACACACATATGATAAATTTGGCTGCATAAAAATCGCTCCGTTTCGGCTGCCATAACTGTTGAACTCAAAACTTTAAGCTGCAAAAAAGGTCTATGAGAGGCACCAATCACAACAATTAGCCTAAGAACAGCTTAGGAAGAGGATGCCCTTCCTTTGATTTCTGATGGTAACTGCTGTACAAAATCATCAACCCAACGCGCTATGTGAGGCCTCGCAGCAACATTTGTTGCAACTATGAGAATCATCAGAGACTGCAGTTAGAGCTGCAGGAAACCCAAGTGAAGCTGGATGCCAGTGAAAAAGGCCAGGAAAATGAAAATCTTCCAGAGCTCATGGCTGCACAACCCCCCTGCTCCTCACTGCAGAACCAGGCTGCAAACCGCTTAGGCCAGTGGTGGAGAAAAGCGCTGCACAGACTGAAAAGGTTATTCTTTCAATTGCAGATGGATGATTTACAGCTGGAATAGAAACCTGGAAAAGACCTCGTGTCAGCAGACACTCCGTCTGAGTTTTCAATAAAAGAGAGGAAGTACAAACACCGGTCTGTTGTTGTTCGTGTAAATAGGTTCAGGAAAATTCTCTGCTCCTCAGACGGTGTCACTGCAAGACACAGTAAGGCAAAAAAGGAGCCTTTGCAAAAGGTAATGCCCCAGGCAATGAGGGCCGGCTGCTGCTGAACAGAAACCTATTCCTTCCTCCAGCTTCGGAGGAGAAATTTAGGTGGCAGATGGTACTGTACTCAGAGGTTCTAGATCACTGGTGTGCAACACTGCCACTTGGTCCTAATCCCTCCCTAGATTTCTCCCCCTTTTTGTGCATTTACACCTCAATGGAGGAAAATAACTTATAAATGTGCTTAACTTTCAAGAGGCGATTAATGCCTGAAGACATCAATAGCAGGTAAGCACATAATTACTTATGCCTAAAATAAAGATGAGATTTGTACACTCTAAGTGCATTCCTAATAGGATTTCTTAAGGGAGGTTTTTAATCTTGTTTTGCTCACCTGTAGAGAGTCTAGCACAAAGATTTCTCTAAAGGCAAAAAAAACAAAACACAAAACCAGAAATGTTTCCTTGGCAGGGATGTTTCAAAAGGAAACAAGATTTGATTTGCTTGGAACATAGTATATTTTAACATACACTGATTTCTTCAAACATTTGCAAAACCTGTATGAGGGAGCTGTCAAGCCAGCATAATCTATCTTTTTATTTCTCAAGTGTAATATCTCTGCCTGAACTTCTGATTCAGCCACAGTAAACAAGAAAGCTTCCTCCCCTTTCTGCAACGTCTGTTTGATGCTGTTTCTTGATCTTGAATTAGTTGTTGACTCACATCAAATGCAAATCAAGCCCTTTTACAGGATGAATCATCTCGGCCCTTGGTTAAGGGGGTAAGGAGAGATGAGGGCATTTCTGGACAATGCTGATGACTGAGGGCTGGCGTGACTCACGCTTAGGAGGCCACTCTGCACTTTCAAGTCAACAACTGAGGAGACTAAGAAGCAACTTCAAACGGGGCTTTCGAAGGAAGAAGAAAACAGGAACTGGGTTGAGCTCCAGAGCAATGCACACAGCCACATCCTGAAGCCCTCACTGATGCAAGATTCCCAGAGACGTTACCTTTAAGGTTTCCAAGCACTCAGCTTAGAGTTCATGGTTTAACACTGACCATGAGTTAGCTGGGAGTTTCAAAGAGCCCATAGTCTACTCAGCAGAGTTTTAAAATAATTATTTTTGGTCAGATTTTGTAACAAACAGGAACCAAGAGAGCTGTATGTTATTTTCCTCAAAAAAACAGTTTCCTTCTCATATACACAGCATTGTCATGAAAACTGTGGGCATTAGTGAGGTTACGAGGAAGGGGATATGGACAGGGGCATATCCATTTGCTGAAAAGGAGGTGTGGAGGACAACTCTCAAACAAGTATCCAATAAACCATTTTCATATCCAGTCTAATTCTACTCTGTGTGGAAATCAATACTGAGTTAGAAAATTGTCTGTCCATGCAGCAGAGGATCTGTTTGCTGATGGGAAGGAGAGACAGAAATAACATATTACAAAATCAGTAGGCCAGGAGTGCACCCACTTTGCTGTTTACCAAAGACAGAAATAACTACTTCTTTTCAAACAGAGGTGGAAAATACTCTGCATTCAATTCACTAAAAATCGAACGAGATTTTTGGCTATTCCCTTATAGACTCTTTTGGGGAGGTATTCTTTTTTTTCAAATCAAATATTTGTTCCATGCATTACTTTCCTACCTACCACACACATTACTGCACATGAGCCCCTTTTGTGTTCAGGTACACCAGGCTTAATTGCAGAACTGAGACTGCTCTCTTTGGAGGACAAGGAATCAACATGTCTTGTGTGTAGGAGCAAGACTCTGTCTTAATCCCATAATAATTTTCTAATTCCTTTCATATTCTTGTCACTGGTGCTTAAGACAAAAACTTGGCAAAAGGGCTTTAAAACAAAGTCAAGGTATTGCTTAAAAGTTTAAAAGGAGCAAGGAAGAAGAGATTTACCTATTATTAGAGCAGCAATGAAACAAATACTTTTACTTGAAAGAGTTAGGATGACTTCGTTAAGAAAATTTGGGATTAAAGAACAAACACAATGAGGATTACTTGGGAATTATGTCATGATACAGAGATGTCCCCATTCGTTTCCCACTCTGAGCAGACCTTCTGCCTCAGCCCAGCCTTTCTGGGACAGTTCTATAGTCATTCAGCATGGACAACACAGGCACCAAACCACCTGCCTGACTTACAACATTAATAAGCGTAAAATCTTTTGTCTGCCAGAAACGCTCCCGAAGTCAAGTCAGGCTCTCACAAGACATTGCTCCTTTAAACCAGCGTTAGAGTTCTGTCTTGCCAGACCTTCAGTAACTGCAGCTTTCAGGTCTTGGCTAGCACTGAAACAGTTTCTGTAAAATATACCGCAGATAGCTTCTAATTTGAAAATATTTGCATGAGTAACAATGTGTTTCATGTGAGTTCAGGCAGTTATGTCCCTGGTTAAAAGAGCAAAGCCTCTGAAAAATGGTTGAGAGAAAACATCCACAGAAGTGACTATGATGCATTTGTGGTGGTTGTTCTTGTCTGTGTAAAGTGAAAATAGGAAATCAGATTGCCCGGGTTTTCCATTTTAATCTAACTTTCTAGTTGCCATCTGATGCCAAGCTGCTAATTACACACATGTGGTGTAACAGTCAAGTCGGGAAAATTGGAGGCTTGTGGCACACAATTCTTCTAATTTTGCAGAGATTGTAACATTTTCCAGTGAACAGAGCCATAAAGGTAAGACTCAAATTCCCACTTGCAAAGACACACCAACAACTCCCACTACCCAGCAGTACCTCATGTACAGCTCAGATCAGCTCTAGTGGAACTGGTGCATACTCGCCATTCATTCAGGTAAACTCATATATTGGGTTTTCTGCTTTAAATTAGATAAACTTTGGCTTTAAATTCCTCTTTTTAAAACATCAGTTCAACTATCTTAACTTGTACATGAAAATGCTGAAGGAATAAACTCTCTGGTAATATTTATCTTTTTTTTTTTTAATAAATAATATGTTTTGTCATATTTTATATAGCAGTGTTTTCTCTTTCCTCAACCAAAATGAGATTTTAAAAAAGCTAAAACTGTGCTAGCCCCCATTCTCAGCCACACCTTCTGCACCTTCCTTTATATCACAGCTGGGCACAGATTCACCAAGGGCAGCTGGTGGAGTTTTGCTGTCCCCTTGCTGCTTTGGCTCCCAGGCTGTTACTGCTCGGCTCAGGGCACTGGCTGGAGCTGAATGGGTGGCACCTGCAAGCCCTCAGGAGCATCCTCTGCCCTGCCCACGTGGGTTGGACACCTCCACAACTCATGGGCTTGCTGAAGGCCCCTGGTTCCTGCACACTCAGCGAGTGTGACCCCAGCCTGCAGACACAAACCCCAAGTATCACCCAGCTGCCCCTGCCCTGCACACACCTATTTACGCAGGCCATGCGTAACCAATTAACAGAAAACAACATTGCATACCAACAGCCCTTGCTCAGGTCCTTCCAGCCTAGATTTCACACTCATTCCCAGTGAGCTCCAGCTTGGTCCTGCACTAGTTTGCTCAGAGGTGCTGTCACTGCAGGCTGAGACCAGCATCCCATCTGGGGATCAGGCCAAAGGCACACACAGACACAGCAGGAAGAAGCAACAGTGCTCTAAAGGGCTGGCAACCTGAGCACGGAGGAGGGGTGGGAGGACAAACAGACAGCAAACAACACTCTGAGAGGCTGAAGTAGTTTAGGAGCAGAAATCTCACTTACTTTCAACAGTGCTTTTGAAAATTGCATCCAGCGTGACTTCTCCAAGATCACATAGGAAGTCAGCAGGAAAGCTGAGATGAGTAGCAGTCCAGCATGCACAGGACCCCAAAGCTCCTCTGAGATGGCTGGAGGCAGACTTCAATCAGTATAGATAACCCAACTGTGAGATTAGATCCGAGTCAGGAAAGAAGTCAAATAGCCCAGCAGTGCCGCTGAAATCAAGGAACGTGCACTGGCGCTAATGCTGACCTCAGCTTCCAAACCACTGGAAAGAAAACCATGGCAGCAAGGCTTGCAGAAGAAAAGGGCTCACAGCCTCAGACACAGCTAGGAGGTAGGGGGAAAAGGACCCACAAACTCTGCAATCATCCATACAAAACTGCACCAAGATGTAGGGCTAGCGATGTCCTCGTGGCGTGACGAACGACAGGCACCCCTGGCTCAGGACTTACTGCAGGCTGAGATGAGAGAACTGTGACTGGGAAAGAAAACGAATGTAACCGGGAGAAAGCAGAAAATGCAAGAAGGGCTATGGGGGAGGGAACAAACCAAAGTCCCTAATTTCTCTCATGCAAGGAACAGAAAGTCACAAACTTAAGGAACAACCTTGAATTCTGGTTTGGGCTTTCTTTTTATGTGGGTATTTTCTTTCCTATAGTGTTTTTTTAATTCTAGCATGATGCCAGCAACAACAAACCATATGCTGCAAGAGATGGCTGTCCAGGTAAGTAATGAGGTGGTAAAACAAGTGTTCCTAGTGCTTCAGACCCCTGCCCTGCCAAGGGGTGGCCTGACTCCAAGGTGCTGAAGGACAGATCAGTGTGGAGGCCAAGCAGTCCCAGCCTTCATCAGTCAGTGGGTTCAGCACAGTCCAACAAAACTATTAGGACTTCTGAAGACTTTCTCTAGACAACCCCGAAAGACCACGCAGGGGAAACGTTCATGCTGTGTTTGGAGAAGCAACCAGAGCAGCTGCCAAGCCCCAATCCCTGCCCGGGCACACCCCATGTCTCACGTGCACAGCCCCACGCGGGGGCTCCAGGACAAAGGGGACCCTGCACACCTGAGGAGAGGAGGGCTTGTTATGCTGCCAGGTCTGACTGGAAGGGTTTCCTGCAGGCAGTGCACCAGTGGTGTGTTGCACTCACAGCTGCTGCAGAGACGAGTCACTGAGACCTCTGTGGGCACGGCCCTGGCAGCACTGAAGGAGGAGAGGACATGCCGAACTCCATGCCAACATGACATCTTTAACCTTTACCTCCTCAACGAATCCACAGACCCTCAGTGAACTCCTGCTCAGAGCACAGCATATCAGACTCTTAACAAAAGAAAAAAAAGGCACAGTTTAGACGCTTACCTCAGGGAATAAGCACAAATAAATTTCCAAAGCAGCTCGTTGCATGACAAAGTTGACTCAGAAGCTGAATTTTGTGAAGTGATGCTCTCTTTGCCTGGTGACCCTGGGCACAGGGAATTTAGCAGGCATGGCTTTGTGTCAGTGGTTTTAGGAAAAGGGAATGGATAACAGATATACAAATGTGGAGACTGCCCTGAGCAGACAAGGCAGAGTTTTTAGAAAATGGAGCAAGGCAGTGCAGACCTCCTCTGGTGATGGCAGGGTGCATCATCCCCTGGAAATTGTAGCTGCACACACACCCTCTCCCCAAATACACAGCATTGCACCACAGAATATTTCTGACTTGCACCACCAACTTCTCTTCCCCATATGGAAGGTTCAAGTAGTCCTGTTATCCAATTCACTAAGCTCCACAGAAACACTTGGAAGACTAATGCTTTTCTGAAACGATCCTGTTAAAAAGATTCACCACTGGCAATTTCATTCAACTATGTTTTTAAGTATGTTAATGTTAGTCCTGCTGCCTCTTGCTCATGCAGCTGCCAACTCTGTGATGGCAATGCTCAAAGGAAAACATACTTTTCTGTTAAATAATGGCAGGTATGTTCCCTTGAAAAATCCAATGCTGCCATTTGGTTTTGCTTCACACATGCCAGCTCTCAGGAACAGACTCTGGGGGACAACTCTTGAACCTTGCTGTGGGAAAGACAGGTCTCTTTTGCTGAGAGCTGTTTGGAGCCCAGGGGAAGTGAATGTGAAGCAGCATACAATCAAAAGGGAAGATAATTCAAAATAAGGGAGCATTTAAAAATCCTTTCTTTGGCTAACACTGGCAGTAAATGTCTCACTTGAAATACTGCAAGGAAATTCAGCTTGCCTGCATGGGACAGCTATGGCAGAGCAGGAAGCTAAACCCAGTAATTAACAGTGAGATTTTAGCTCTGACAACGTAAAGCGTAGCACAGCACAAGGAACTTTCTAATATTTTGCATTTTTCTGGGGCAGAGTTTAAAATAATGCAGGGGGCTTGGGTGAAAGTTAATCATTCAGCAGCAGCTCCCAGCCAGGATCCCCTGCCCCTGTTTTGGAACAGGGCCGGGCTCTCCGTGATCGCGTAGATCATGTTTTGCAAAATTGGTGCCTGGTGTCCTGGCTAAAACAATTCAGCCTTATTGCTTATGCAAAGAGCAGTCTGCAGCAGATACAACAAGGGGAGGGGTAGAGGACTTGCCTGATCACTCAACCATAAGGGTGTGCTGAAGGATTTCTCTCCGGGGCTCCCCAGCGCAGCCCCACAGGCTGACGGGAGCCCGGCCACTGTGCACACCGCGCAGTGAAGTCATTCAGTAGTCTTATTAAAATAACATCTTCTAATTCCCTTTTTGTTGTAATTTACAGCCTCTCTCCTTTGGCTGAACCTGCCAGCCATCCTGGAGGTGAACAAAGAGAATGTGCTAAAGTTGCCAATTCTGGGGCCTGGTGTGAGAGAAGGCCTTTGTTTCCAGAGGTTGTATTTACTCTGGAGACAGTTCATCAAAGCTCCGCAGAGCATTGTAATTCTTCTGTTCCTTTCCTACGGGTATGAACTCAGTGTCTGATCCCTGCGACCGTCTCTCCAATCCCCTCACTAAGCTCACTCCAGTGTAACTCACACCAGGGCCGCTTAAGAAAGATCCAAGCTTTTTCAAAATGGCTTTAGATAATTAAATTACATCACTTGTGTTGTTGTATTTCATATTAGCACCATGGACACCAGCTAACACAGCTGAAATGAGTATCAGGACTATTTCAGCAGGAGGACATTTAACACTCACAGCCCAAAAGGGGGCTTGGATGGAGCCAGTTCCATTGGGAAGTTCCATTTGGGACAATATGGCAAATTTGTCACATGGCTAATGTAAAATCAATGGACAATCCATACAAAGACACACAAAACAGGCAGGTGCTAAAGGTGTGTGTCATGTGTCTTCTGAAGCTCTCAGTTCATTATTAACCCTCTTCTAATAATCCACATTGCCTTGGACCATAAAGTTGCACATACAGAATTAATGCCTGATAAGTAATCTGTTTTCCATTTAAAAATCACACAGAAAACTCTCGGAAGTTCTCTGGAGACACCCATACACTTTTTTTTTCAGATACAGCTGAACAAAATAGCAAATTACTCCAAATAACCAGGTTTTTGACTTGATTTTACATGAAGTCTGGAGACTATGATGAAAGACTCTAAGGCAAAGCAAAACCACACTGGATCAACTTATGCTACTGAGACTCTGACAAATCTCACAGTAGCTTTGTTATAAAGCACCGCTTTCTCTTTCCAGCATAGAATTATACAGGGAAGAAACTGTCTTGATAAAAGAAATTGTGTCCTACTTAACATGCAAATATTATAAACCTCTTTTGAAATACAGATACTTAAATAAACAGATTCATAAAGCCAGTAAAGGTTTTTTAACATGGACGTGGATGCAGTTATCCTAGATAAACATTAACTATGAAGATCACTCACTTATTTTTAAACTGCTATTTATTTTTTAAATGGTTCCATTACACAAACGCAAACAAAGCGCACCAGAAACAGAGTGCTCTGAGACAAGTCCCCTGAGCACTGCCTGCATGCATAAATCCAGCCCAGATTGCTCTATGGGCAGCAAACTCCAAATAATTTCAGCCTATCTCCTTGGAGAGAATGCTGCTGTATCTAGGATCAGTTCTGGGTGGTCTCCAGTTGCACCGGAGAGACTGTTTTAATACAGACAATTTAACATTGGAAAGTATTTTTGGGTCTTTGGGGAACGATGGCAGTGAGAAAACTGTGGTATTTAATGCAGTTCCTTCACCCTCTCTGTGAGATGAGCCTCGCCAACACCTGCCTACGTTGCCTTTGGTTTGTTTGGACTGACCTTCACCCAAATCATTCCTGTTTCAGCCACATGCTGAGGCTGGGAAAGGTGCACCATATGCCAATCCACTGAGACTGGTGGACAAGGCTTAGACTGGGACAGGGAGCTATGGATTTGCCCCGAGTTCACTCACTTAGCTTTGATAGTCTCTCAGCGCCACTTCGTACAAATGCCTGCACCTGTGGGCAGGCTGGGGCTTCCTGTGTGCTACAGTACAAACCCAAACAGCAGCAGCAAAGCACCAAGGGGCTGTGCCATGAGCTCCTGATCCCAGGGTGCCGACACGCCAAAGCGTGGGCAGAAGCTGGTTCCCCCCCTTTCCCCCCAGGGAAGCACCAGGGTAGCGCAGCTATGCTCCAGGTTGTGGCCTGCTGGGAATTGCCTCAGCACATGGCATTTGCTCCTTGACTTCTGAGCAGTGGAGACCATGAGGTGATGATACACAATACCTGTTCTGCTTTCCCGCTATCATGTTTCAATGAAAATCACTGCAACAGATACCACAGAAGCACAATCTGTGCTCAGAAACAGCAGGAAAAGTGATCTGTGATACAAGCTTTGTGTGAAAGTGTAGTCTACTACACAAATGAAATCAAGTCTCTGACAGACAGATGAGGAGAGCAATACAACCCCAGCCCACAAACCAGGCCATTCAGATGGATTAACAAAAGATCAGGGCCAGTCATACAAAGGTACTTGAACACAAAGCCCTTTTGTGGCATCAGAAGATGATTGTGATCTAATAAGTCCAGCTCAATATCCACCTGAAGCACTTTCAATTTGCTTCTGTCCTTCCTCACTTTTGCTTTCTAGCATTAGGTCCACATCAGCATCTGAAAGAAATCTGCTTCTGCTGAACCCCACAGATTGTTCACCCCATGCTCTTTATCCACGCTGTGCCAGTACCAACAACACCAGTAAAGTCACAGAGGTGATTCCCAGCCACCAACAGTTACGTGAGGGCTCCTTTCCTTTGCAAAGTGTTGCTCTTTGAAGTGGCAGTGTTTTGACTTAATCTGTCTTTGCTAGAAGCTAAGATTGTGCCACTGAACATCTGTGGGGAAATCCGTCCCCTACTGAATGGCAAAAACTCTCAGGCACTTCAGCAAGGCCAGGAACAGATATCATTCCCTGTGTCTATAGCAACTCCGAGGCACAAATTGCATCCCTGGGACCCTACAAGTCAGAAAGCAGTGGGTGGTAATCATAATGAAGCTGTTTTTCCCAGGATTCTTAGAAAACGGAGGACAAATAAATAAAAATCCAGAATATTTTAACATTTCATTTCCCCAATTCCTCTTCATAAGCAGCTACAAGTCCTCAGACTTTCCCACTGCCAGTGGTCAATGATATCACTCACAGTGATTTTTCTACACCCTTCATTCGCTGGCCTTTCCTAGGGCTGTTACAGTTTCCTGTGGGCTTTGGTGTCACTTGTATTTTTCTTGGCCGTAAGCTGACCTGAAAATATGAGGCTATTTCAGGCAAAAGTATCAAAAACCAAAATAAAGTATGCTTTTTCAACCCCTACGGCCACACCCCTATGCCTCCTGCTATTCTACCATCTTAGCATTTTTTAAAGCATGCCATTTATTCATTATTTATTTGTGAGTTCAACTGAGATTGCAGGAATAAGCGAGGAAACTGGAGTATAAATACAGAGGCTGCAATCTGGCAGTAGAAATGCTGTTCATTTGATGAGCTGGCTGAGGGGATCGAGGGAACCCTCACTCAGTTCACAGGCGACACCAAGTTGGATGGGAGTGTGGATGTGCTGGAGGGCAGGAAGGTTCAGCGGAGGGGTCTGGACAGGCTGGAAGGAGGTTGTAGCAAGGTAGGGGCTGGTCTCTTTGTCCAGGCAACAAGTGACAGAACAAGAGGAAATGGCCTCAAGTTGCATTAGGGGAGGTTTAGGCAGGATATCTGGAAAATTTTCTTCTGATAACTGAAAGAGTTATCAAGCACCGGAATGTGCTGCCCGGGGAAGTGGCATCACTGTCCCTGGAAGTGTTCCTAAAACGTGTAGATGTGGCAGTTCAAGACACAGTCTACTGGTGGAGTTGGCAGCTCCGGGTTAATGTTGGAGCTGATGATTTTAGAGGTCTTTTCCAACCTAAATGATTCCGGGATTCTGTAATTTCTTGCAAAAAGCCACTTACAGAAGCTGTGCCATGACTGGCTCCTTGGTTTCTCCCGTCATCCACACCAGGCTGACCAGCAGCACCTTCCAGCACTGCCTGGGTGTTCCTCTGGGAGTTCCCTCCACGTGGCTTTCCCCCTGAGCAGGCTCTGATGGGATGGCAGGATTAGGGGATACCACAATACATACAAAGGCTGCACTTCCAGCCTCCCCTTTCTACTCAGGAAACCTTCCAAGCTTGCCATAGTACAAATTGACAGAGTATTTTAACAGATTGCCTGTATCTATGTAGACAGCCAAACATATAATTGAAGGAATATGCTAATATTCAATTAGTCATATTTTTCAACTGGTACGAGTCTAACACTGTAATCATGACATTACAGAACACTTGCATGGTTTGATGTGGTCTTTTTATAATAATATACAAGGCAATGGCATCATTTTGTCCAACTGAAAATCTACATGGTGGCACTGAATCTAAGTTTTTCCAGTTGCTGAAATAAATCTCACCGTTCAACAAGAAGAGATGAAAAAGCCCTGAAGTGAATAGTGTTCCTAATTTACTGAAAGGTGCACATAAAAGAACACAACCTCCCACCCAGAAACCTGTAGATTTACCCTCGCATGTTTAGGCACAGTCATGAGGGAACTAAATTACTCAGGATAAAACTATTGTTAATGTGAGTGATGCTACTCAATGCTGCATGCCTTCTTACTGAAGAAATGCACAGGCAGAACTACAGACCAGTCTAACTGCTGCAAAACTACTTTGAAATAAATGGAGTGATTGAAGAAAATAGGAAACAATTTTACCAGTGGGATGTAGTAAATGCAAACTGTGAAACACTCGGAATTTTTCGCTATATTCTGACAGATTTGCAGCAGAAGGTGTTTATGCTCTGATTCAGCAAAGCAGGTGGGCACAAAAACAACCCTCTGAAGCAACAGAGGTCACCTGAGTCATCACTACCCACGGTAAAGGTGGGAGGGAGTTGGAGGGTATCCACAACCTGGGTGATTCCTGGAGAATTTTTATCCAATCATGGCTTTGGAAAATGTCCAGTCTGTGGTTTAAACAGTCTATCTAAGCATGTTCCATGACCAGAAAACTTGTGAAAGAGCCATCTGGACAAGGTCAGTGAGACAACGGTTCCCCCTCAGAGCCAAATCAGATGTGCAGTGGGTATTTGGTGACCTCTCAGCTCCACAGCCACTCATCAGAGATGCACAGGCAGATGGTTCTTCTTGCTGTTGCTCTTACTGATCTGGCTTCTGTTCCCTACTCCTATGAGGCAGCAGAGGCATCAAAGAAGGCTTAACACTGGACCATAACCATGCATTCAAGTCACCTCTCCCCTGAAGAGCCCACCAACTCCTAAGGTCCTGATCTCCCCTGTAAAACAAGCCAACTCCCCTCAACTGATCCGCACAACAGTTGGTCACTCATGTCTTGTCAGTGCTCACCTTCCACATGGGGCTTTGTCTGAAGACAGCAGGAGACTGGGGACACACCACTGCCTTTAGACTCTTGTTGCAACACATAATTATTCTTCATTTAATCATTTCCTTCAAGAGCTCCAGTGACTCATTATAAAATCAGTGATACTCACCCACATGAATACAAGCTCACAGGGCTTCAGACAAAAACATGCAAAGATTTTTATCTCTGCTTTTCATCTGCAGCTGACTTCTCTCCAGCCTTGCTACGGCTGCTTTGATCTCACTCTGGCCAGCTTCCATGCCATCTTTCACTTCTTTTGGCAAAGACTGTACTGTGTCATCGTCAGAGTGGTTTTATGCCAAGCTCCTTCTGTTCAGAGATGAAATTTCCCAAAGTGGTACCTAATTCTCCTTTCCTAGACTCTTATTTGAGCACTTTGGTAATTGGTTTTGGTTTTCAAAGATTTGGAGCATAAGGCATCTTCTGACAGGAGGTATCAGGTGCAGCTTTATGGAAAACAGAGATCTTGTTTTCATGTTCCTAAATAGCAAATTAGAATTACAGGTTTCCATTTGTGGGCTCAGAGATCTTGACAGGAATGCCTATCCACTGGATTATAATTCCACATCGTTTGGCAGCGATAGCTCAAGCTGTCATGAACAGTTTAAATCTCCACCAGTCACATAATTTGCTCACTGGAAGCAAGGAGCTGGGTAAAACCAGATGGTACAGGATCAAAATGTTAAGAGGTGTCCACATGGCACATGAGTCTAACAGACAGAGGTACAAGACCTCTAAATGGTACCAGACGTAAGCAAGTGTCACATCACAGTTCCACAACTTCAGCCCCTTTCTAACTATTTCTGGACAGCAGCATACTGCCTTGGGATGGGATTCCAAACTTCCATCTGTCTAATATATGTATGTTCCACCATCATAATGATCTATTTTAAAATGTTTCATGTAACCTTAACTCTGTGAGACATTAACTTTTAGATTCAGTCTGGACTGTTACCCTGGCTGTGGAACAAACCTCATTGCTCTTCTGGACTGACAGTTCTCCAGCCCCTAAACCCAATGGCACTCTGCAGATTTACTGGTATCAAACTCTGAGGTGGCTAAATCATCTCGGGCATTATTTAACTGCAATTTGCTCTATGGATACTTGGGAAAAAGCACTTCAGCCCAAGGGAAAATAAAACAAAATCAACAAACTTGGCTCCTCTCCATCAGGCCCCTTAAGACTGGTGTGCGTGCAAGACACACTAACAGCCAAAGCTTAAAAAAAGGGCTGACAGCCTCTTATCTTCCTTTTTTTATGCTACTCTTGTCACTCAGACCTGGACTGGGTTGGATGGACTAGACATAACAACCTGACAGAGGCTGCCCATGAAAAGTGGAAACTGCAAACATCCCCACACTACCCTTTGGAGTACCCCTTGCCATCATCTACGATGGGGACTGTAAGTTGTTAGGAAGCTGCATTAGGCTGATTAGATTTCCCTCACATCCCTACCTCTCTCCTTGTTACTCGAAGGTAGCTATAGCCCATGCACTAAAAAACTGCAGGAAAATTTAATCTTGGTCACTGCCTGCCAACAAAAACCTGTAGGCTGACTGGTACAAGTTTAGGACATTTCCCATATGTCTACTCAAATTAAGTGGCAAAAGGTGTCCTATGAGCTGTAGCTTTTTTGATGGGATTTCAAACGATATTGTATTTCCTCTCAAGGAAAACATATTTACTCTTTACTCTTTAGTTTTAAAAGAGCCACTGCTCTTTCCTGTTCTAGCAGTAGGTGAGAAGTTTGCTAGCATGACATCTCTGTGATATGGGATAACGCCTTCTCCTGTGGGAGCTGCAGTAACATGACTTATGTACTAAGAAGTGTCCTTCAAAGCTGCATCTTCCGCCTGTGTCAGAAAACAATGGTGGTGTTACACATCACACTGTGAGGGACACAGTCTCTACGCCTTCAGCTTCCCACAGCCACGTCCTGTGTTAATCCAGGGCAACATCATGTTACTCCAATCACTGGAAAGCTTCACAGAAGTCAGGGCAAAAAGAATCACAAGTGTTAAGTGAAAACAATCGTAAACCAAAGTTGTGCTGCAGCATCAAGATGTTCCAGATGGATTGTAAGGACCACAAGTGCAGAATGTCTATGGCATTGGAAGCCTCTGCTGAGTCTGATTTGTAGATTTTTCTTCCTTTCCCTCCCCCACTTTGGTCTCCTTCACCCCTACCTTATTTCCATCATGTCCCTTTAACAGTGTTCTCAAAGATCCCCATGTGAATTTGGTTCCTTTGGAATGGAGCCCTGCACATAAAATTATCTGAAGCAATCTTCCTTTTATTCTAATACTGACATTCATAATCCTCTAAGGACTTAGAAGAAAAAGAAGGAATAATATCAATTATGGGAAAAAGGCTTTCATAAACTGTTTGATCTGTTTAAGTAAAATTTAAAAAAAGCCGCCATCATTTGCATAACATTTCCCAGGCTAATCCCCAATATAATTCAAATGACATGGTTTAGCATATAGAAAATAATAGAAATTCTTTCTACAGAACAAACCCACAAGGTTTTGTTTATTTAAAATAATTGCAGTTGTGGGACAAAGAACTTCTGCTGTACCACAACCGTCTTCATTAAGATATTACATAAAAGTGCTTTTTCTCTTCATTCTTTTTAGAAGAGAAAGGTGATGACAAAGAAAAAGAAGTCCAGCAAATCTCAGTTGTTGGCTATTTCAGCTCTTTGGAAGACACAGGACCACCTGTACTCCCTTCAAGGGCACAGGAAGGGACAAAAAGAGATGCCTCGCAGAAGGAAGAGGAGAACATCCTCCTCCCCCCAGATAAGGGTATTAATAGCCCTGTGGGAGCTCTTAACCCCTGTCTGCTGCCAACAGGCCTGGTTTGTGCTGACAGATGATGCTCTGACTCCCCAACTCCCCAGCTGGACCTGGGAAGATGCTCCATGTGTGGTAGGTATAATATCCCAACATGTAAGACACCTGCAATTAAACATAAATATTGGCTCTAGACTGCCACTTGAAAACACAAGCATTTTAGGAATAAACCTAAAAAACTTGGTTCCTCTCCCCACTTCTACGTCTGCTTTTGCTCCATATCAACATAAAACCATCATACTTGCAATTGCACTTACAGGCCAGTATTTGGGAGGATTTAGTTTAAGTCCCTGCATTGTTCCAATTTCTACATTCCTCCATGTTCACTGAAAGTATTTGTCAAACAAATAAATGAAATATTTAAGTCTTTTCCCACTTCCCTGAGGAACAAACTAGGAGAGTCATGAGCTCTGGTAGCCATATGCTTTTTCAAGCTGGGACAGCTTTAGGAATTATGAATCTTAACTATATTTTTATGGCATGGTTTTCTTGTTCCAAGTGAAGAGCAGAGCCCTGATCCATGCTCTGGGCACCTGCAGTTGGAGTCCAAGCTCTGACTAGGATTCACACTGCTCTAGTTCTTGCTCATGCTGCTCCTCTGCATGCAAGAACAACTGTCTTAGAGCTGTGCACTTGCTGTCAGACTGGATACATTCCCAAAGCTCCTGGGCCCTCCACGCCTCCCTCTCTGCCTCACCTGACAGACCCCTCAAGCCCAACTTCGAAAACTTGTTTGCAGTTTTATGGATGCTGGAAGGAGATGGGGCTATTTTTTCTTTTCTTTCACTGCTGGACCAAACTTGTCCAGCTTTATTTTTCTGTCCTTCTGTAATTCCCAAAAGAATATCCTGGTCTTTTGCCACATCTACTTCCAGTAGAAAGTCAGAGTATCCAAGGCACACGCAAATTGAAAAGTGTGGGAGCAACATTAACAGTAGCTTTCCCAAAGTTCATGTAAAGTATCAACAGAACAACCAGCGCCTGAGGTGACGGTAAGAGGGATGCATTCACTTTTCATTAACAGATTTCAAATAGTTCATATTTGAGAGAGTACTGCTACTGTAACTCTTAAATCACATAGAAACACCACCTGTCACATTAGCATTCTCCAATAAATTATTATGAAGTGCTTTCCTATATCCAGGTGAACACAGACTGCATAGATGACAGTCAAACAAGCAAAATTAATTGGCATTAACCTGTGTCTACGGAGTTGCCTTGATATATCTCACAGTGTTTGATGCTGACAAATTTTACAGCCACTAGGAATAAGGACTTGCAACTTTTAAAGAAAAATGTTTTTCTGAACCAGACGGCTGCAAAAAATAGCTAGAAAGTCTAATCAGTGTTTGTGTGCAAGGTTCAACCCTCCCAGTTTCATACTTTGCATTTTACATTTTTAATCCAGTCACCTTATTATTAGACTCATGACTCCTCAACACAGAAGATCCCACAGAGGACTCACAAAGCTACTTGACTGTGGAATTTCTTCCATATCTTTCTGCTGCTTCATTGCTGTGGAGTAACCAGAAAACTCCCTGTCTGCCCTTCGTGCTGCTGTGTCCCACACAGTCCAGTATGAACCACAGACACTGTCAGACTTTGCTTTTTTCTCTAGCTTTAGCAAATGCAACACACTTAGAAGCACAACTTAGAGGTCCTTAGAGCACACTGCTCTACTATTAATTTCATCTAGGAATGCTCTGCAGCCAGCTGGTTTCTAACTCCTTACACCAAAAAACTATCAAACCTTCAGACAATTTAAAATGCTGATTTCTGTAAGACTTGGGAGTTCAACAGTATAGGGAACATAAGCAAGAGGAACTGTCCCCATCAAAGGCAAACAGATGTTGCTATAACCTTTAAGAAAACCCCTGCTCTTGGAAGTGTTATAGTAAATATGTAAATATGCTTTGAAATTGAATATCCTTCCTGAAGTGGAAGCCCTGGAGTACAAGGGCTCTTTGAGAGCATGTTTTGGTTTCATGGGATTGTACATACACAACCCTGAGCTGTGCCCAGCAAGGCCAGGAGCCACTGCTACCATCCCCTCTGGCTGGTAGAACTGTGCCAGGGAGAGGAGCAGGTAAGGAATGTGTGTACACTGGGAGAGCAGCCACAGGCCTCCCACCAGGCACCACGAGTCTATCACCCTAGCATACCACAGGTGGAGGGTTTCTGCCTTGATATAAAACCATCTCAAACATTTTTCATGTCCCTTCCCACTTCTTTGATGTGGAATTCCCTCACCTCACAGAGTTTTTCACTTTAAGCTTCTGCTTCCAGCAATAAAAGGTCTCAGAGCTGGCAAAAGTTGCATTGCCATAAGTTACATCTTCACTATTAGAAATCAGCTGCACTTTTGTTGTTTAATATGAAAGAGAAATGAAAGTCCAGCCCTCTCATCATCCCCACAGCCTCTGCTTGACCTGCTCCAGGAGCTCCATGTCCCTCCTGTCCTGAAGGGCCCAGAGCTGGACACAGCCCTGCAGATGTGCCTCCCCACGGCTGAGCAGAGGGGCAGGATCCCCTCCCTGACCTGCTGCCAGTGCTCTCCTTGATGCCCCGTAGGACCCCACTGGCCTTCTTGGCCTCAGGGCACACTGCTGCTCAGGGACAGCTGGACATCCTCCAGAACCCCCCGATCCTTCTCAAACATTTTCCCTTCTCAGAGGTTTTCCCTCAGTGGGAAAACCAGCACACCCATACACTGAAGAGGATTGGGAAGCAGGAGCACCCATCGGACTTTGTCCTCGGGACACTGTTTCTAATTATGGAACATGGGTTGGTGCTGGTACAGTGAGCTGTGTCTCAGCTGTGGTGCAGGAAAGGACATTCCAGGGCCAGGAGAAAAGCAGAACAAACCCAGAGGGTTTGGGGGATTCAGCAAGAGCAGAAACACAGGCACCTCATGGAAGAGACTGCATGGTGCTGGGTACAGAAGCTGCTGTCCAAGGGAAAGGCACGGGATGATGATGTTTTCTGTCAAGCCAGTGCCCTGACCTTAAAAACTCTTCAAGGGTGATATTTTGCCCTTGCAAGCAGCCAGTGTCAGTGGGTAGCTCACGATCAGCTTGAATGACTGAAATCAAATCACGTTACAAAGCATTTCATCTTCTGCATAGTTCACGTCTCATAAATTAGAGGCAGGGGATTCATAAGCTACCCATTGCTTGTGAAGTATCTTCCACAAATATTCCCTTGGACCATCTCCAGGGGAAAGAGCACTCTCTCTATTCTGTGACTCCTTCAGAAACCTACAAACGGCATCTGGAGAGAGTTCATATGCAGAAAACCCCAACAACCCTTTGCTTTAGGGGTGTAACCCCAAGATTTCAAAGGGCTTTCTCCTCTGAGGGCCTGCCAAAACTTCCTCTGTTCCCAGACAGACTGTGTGGATCACACAGTCACATAGCAACGCCCACAGCTGCAGGACCAAGGGGGAGGGCTGGGCTGAGATGTGACCCCTGAGCAGTGCGGGGAGGCTCCTGGCAAGGTCCCACTGTGGCTCCTGCCCGAGTGTCTGTCCCACATTGGGGCTGGGCTGGAGCATGGGCAGGCAAGTCCTGAGGAGGAGTCAGGGCAAGTAGCTGCAGAAAAAACATGAGGAAGAAACAGCTACTGCTTGGCTTTGCTTTGGGACAAAACAGAGGCAAGATGGGAAACACTTGATTGACCTTATCATGCTTCTAGTTTTCATTATGGAAAGACAGGGCACACTGACAGGAAAATCCACCCTAACTCCAGCCTCATCCTTTATATTTCCCTTTCCTGCACTCATAGAGGGGCTGGACGTTGATTATGGGGGAGGGTCCTCATCTGCACCGTACTGATTTGCAAAGGCAGTCATTCAAAAATAATATTCAGGGTTGAGTTCCTGGAGAGGGATGTTGGGGTTTTGTGGTGGGGAAAAGCTGGCAACCTTGACTGTAAAAATCCTCCTTCACCCCTTACACATTTATTGGCTTGTTTTCACACCTTGCCCTCTTTGAAGGATTATATGCAGTAACACGATGCTGTCTGGAGCTTCAGACTTTTCAAAGGTGCATTCAAGCCTGAAGCAAACCCTTGCACCCTAAAAAGTAACTCCCCCAAAGTTGGATCTGCACTGACTGCCTTCCTAAACTTTCCCTGCCTTTCTGTGTGTGAAAGAACTGTGCCACTTATGTGTGTTCTAACACATCCTTCTTAACAAAATTGCCATATCTAAAGCTTTAACTGCCATATGTCCTATGCAGACATATGAAGCATATTTCTCCTTTATTCATATTTTATTGGAAGCCTTACAAAGCACACAGACCAGATGCCAGTACATCAAATTCATCATGCCGAGCCTTGATTATCCAGCCCCCGAAGCCCCAGCACTGCCATACAATCCTTCCTTTCAGGAAATAAAAGCCCCAGACCAGTTTTCCCACAGGACCACTTGCGGGTAGGAGCTGAAGCCCTTATTACCGGAGGTTCCTTGGATACGATTTAAGGTTTGAAAGTCCCTCAGATGGCTGTTCACTCATCACAACGTGCCTCTCAAAGACCAGGCTTGAGCTCAAAGCTGGTACACCCACCCAAAACCAGGGAAGCACTCAGCCAAATATCTACTTCCAGCTTAGTTGCAGCAGCCTTCCCTTTTTCTCTGAGTAGGAATGCAGCAGATGAGGAGGGATATAAACATCCACAGAGGGCAACATCCCAAATATCCACCACCAGAAGCTGCTACTATGTGTGAGAAAACTTCATGGTAGTCACAGCAAAACGGGGGTGTCCCCTGAACCAAATCCACTTTCAAAGAGGAGATAAAAAAGGTTCCTGAGAGCTTGATATGCTATGCCATGACAAAATACCAACTAAAAATTAATCAATAGAGAAAGATTGTCACTGGCCTGACATTTCCTCCTATAGTTTGTGGTGTAAATCAAAGCGTGACACACTCCAGAATTTCAGATTTACTTACGTGTGTTTGGGCTGACCATGTTTACTCACTCAGGGTTTCCACTCCATCACTTGTTAATGCACTTGGCATGGTCTCATGTAAATACATCTAGGATTTCAAAGGAGGGTCATTCTCTGTTCCCCCCTTCATGCAGGGGGAACATGCCAGAAATATGCTGAGGATACGGAATGAGATCACTCCAGCTCAGTCACTGTGGGTGGGTAACGATGAGGTTCCCTCTGGTGTGTGCCAGTGTATTCCAAACCCTCATTATAGTCATGATATATTCACTGGAACACAACAAACCCATCTTTGAAACTGTGCCTCGATTTTCAGTCTACTTGCTGCTTTATGGCAGCCACTCCTGCAGTGCTTTTCTGCTGCTGTAATGCTAAATGGCAGCAAACGGGGGAGAAAAAGCAGGGGGTTGTGAACAGAGGAAGAATGGATATAAGGGAATGCAAGGAAGGGACAGTGGAGGACAAAGGTGGAAACCCAGGGCTCCAGCACACATTTGAGGGTGTAACTTCAGACCAGTTCTAACCCCTGTTGGAAAATCACTATGAGGAGTCAGCTGTGTGTGGAAATCCCAACACTTCCATGTGTGGCCAAGCCAGAGGGAGATTCTGTACTCAGGTCACATTCACTGCACTCAGAATCACACCCTGTCAGGCCCGTGCTCCTTTTTTGTTATTTAGAGCTTGGCAGGTAAAGCAAAGCTTCTTAAAACCCAGCCAAGCACTGGAAATTGCAAAAATTTCAGGTTTTTGTGGTCAAAAAAGGGTTCAGGGCTACACATGAGAGAAGATACCTCTCTCAACCATAAAAACCCCTGCAGCAATTCCCTTCCTCTGTGAGTCCAAGGAATTGCCCTGGTCCTTGCAGAGGCAATGCCCTGCAGTGCATAAACATCAGTTCTGGTCCCAGCTGACATGGAGGTTTTTTCATCTTTATTCTGTGCTGTTGTGGGAATAAAGTCTATGTTGGTCCTTAGCTTTATTTTTTAGACTTTATGGTAAAGAGTTTTGAATTTATTTTACTTAGAATAGAATTTTCTTTCTTTTAAATACACATCTGGCTAGTTGGCATAAAATATAACTATAGCTGGCTCAATCCCTAGAGTTTAAAGGAATATTTCAGGTCACAGGGGATTCAGCTCAAAATTTATTTCAGGATTATGTACTCGAGGATTAGGGCAAAATAAAATCCATGCGACACTTACTATTTTATATTTAAAATTTAGAACTGCTTTGAAAAACCCAGCCAGAAAAAATATATTTCTTTAACTTGTAAAAGATTACTGTTAATCTTTCAAGTTTTAATGATGAAGTTATCTTTCTGGAAACTGTACATATCTGCGAAATGCCTGTTTGCATGAAATGACAGGCTTTCTTGAAGTCATACTTCAAGTGGGGTTTTTTGTTTGTTTTTTATTTCTTTTGAGGGATGTACCACATTGATAACCCTAACTCTTCTTCTGCACTTAGGATGGGATTTCTGAAAGCACTTATTATTGCATCTAACTCTAACCCAGCTCCATCCCAATGATGGCTTAAATGGGAGCAGAATTATGTCATCTTAGAAGACTTCTGAAAATCCCCAATTCATCCCTACTATTACCTCCTTTAGACCATGATAACTCATTTTTGCAGGGTACTGAACTAACACTCTTAAGAATGCTGTTCTTCATGGCTTGAGAGTAATGTAAGGTGGGACTTTACCATCTGGGTTTCTAAAAGGCCAGAAACATTGGGCTTTCCCCCAGGTTTGGGGGGAGACACCAGCAGCAGGACCAATGCGGGTGCTGTGGGGCAGCTTTTGAGCTGCTGTATGAGATGTAACTTCTCTGAGATACAGTTTTCAGTGGAATTATGGCAGCTGAGCTGGTATGTCTAGCTTCAAACAACCTCTGCATGATTTACTGAGTGGTTTATGTTACTCAGGGGCAGGTGGTACCTGTGACCCCCCTGGAGAGCTGCCTCCAGCTCTGGGGTCCCAGCACAGGGAGGATAAGGATCTTGGGACCAAGGTAAAAATGAGCTTGTTTCCTGTGTAACACCCCTTTCCCTGCACCACGTTTAAATGTTATCTATCTGCTGGTCCCCTTCCAGCCAGCTCCCATCAGAGCTGACCACAGCAAAACTAACAGCTCTTGTGACCTTTGCCACGTGCTGATTTACCTGAACTGAGTTTTCATATGAAACTACCCAGCTCAGACGAGGAGCACTTTTAATACTTCTTGGGAAGGCAAACTGCAGTGCTGAGAGGGATCCAGCACTTCCAGCAACTGGCAAAAAGAGGAGAAGCTCAGAGAAATCCACCCCACGGATGAACAGCGCGAGGCTGGGCAAAAGCGCGTTTGAAAGGCCGTGAGGAGGAGTCCCGGCACAGGTTCAGCTATTTGCTCCCCTTCTGGGACAGGCATTCTATGCATTATTTTTTTCTCACCTCAACTACAGTTTGTCTGAAACTCCTCCTAAGCAAGCCCCTTCCCTCCCCCACGACTCTGCAGCACAGCAGTTGTGTATTGAGAGGCACGAGTGGTTTTGTGCAGGGTTTGTGGATGTATCCGCTGCGGGAGGAGAAACTATTTTTAGACATATCCTGCTGCATCATTGTGTTTATGCAGAAAATTTAAGAACAGTTGGTCAGAGAAATTTTGCCTTTTACCATGTTAGCACATGAGTGAGAGCTGACCCACATTTTTATTATCTGAGTGGGTCTCATCTACTGGAACCATCATTTCCAGCAGTCATATCTTGTACCTCTCACATCATCAATTCCTTCTCTGCATGTCTCTCCCACACGTATTTAACCTTTCCAGTATCAAGAATAAGGGAAGTGGGAACACCCTGTTCACTGCAGTACACAAAGTAAACCGCTCCTTTGGGGTTAAAATCAGAACAGCAATTCCAGGATATAAACACTGCTCAGCATCTCCCAAATGCTTCGTGCAAAGGTGCTCTGGAAGGCCAAGGGGAAGCCCAACAAGCAAAGGCTGCCATAAGTTTAACAGAGGAGTCTTCGCTAAGCTATCCCAAATAAAGTCAGTCTTCAGGACACCAACTTTTTTTTCAGCGTGGTATTTTCACAAAAAGACTAATACACCTGAGTTTTGTTGCATGAGGCAAGTCTCGTGAATCACAAACAAGTCACAGAACCATAAACCTGGAAGACATCTGAAGACAGCATGTCACGCAATGCTCCCATCCTAGGACAGGACCAGCCCTGAATTTTTCAGTTCCTCAAAACCTTTATCTATCCACTCTCATGTTCAGTGACAGAAATGACACCACTTCTTGGGCAGTCCTGTCCCAGTGATTCAGATTCTTACTCTTAATTTTTTTCCTAATGTCTATTTAAACCCAGTCCTCCTCCTGACCACCACTGGTGTAAGGACCAGTTTTCCTTCTAACACTGTGGCTTACTACTATGGGAAACAAAATATTGAAGAAGGGAAACATGACTTTTCTGGAAAACAAATGCAGCACTTGAGATTGCAAAACAGGAGTTTGGGGTTTTTTCCTGTTTTAGTGCATGTCTCTGCTTACTGGTTTTAGTCAAAAGCATTATGGAAAAAATGCTTTTGGTGGCTCAGAAATTCAGTCCCAATATGATTATGCAGTAAATCAGAAAAGGCAGACTGCTCTCATGGGACCGAAAGGCTGATTTCTGGACCAGAATGGTTTCAGGAAAGTTAAACCTTTTGATTCTTATCTGAATCAAGCTATTTGAAGCTGGCCTGCCACTTGTTAGTAGTCTGGCTTTTCACCTCCAGAGGCTTCAGTTTAAATCCTGGTTTAGGTCACAGTGAAAATGAGTTTGGTGGTTTGCATCCTAGTGGACTTCTGTCAACAGTGAGAAACCACCACCCAGTGCTGCACAACAGGAGAGTTTTGCTCAAGAGAAAGCCTGGACTGGAATCCCGGAGGTCACCGCGAGGCAGGACACAAAGGCAGTGCTGCAGCTGCACGGAGAAGTGTGAACAGCACGTGCCACGAGGAAGTCCAGGGACCAGCACTACAAATTCACTGCTGCTTTACCTGGGGCCTATTGGCTGTTTGTCCAAACTCAGTGAGTTTGTCAAACTCATTTTGAAGCAGCACCTTCAGATGTTATTCCAAAAAATCTGATGAGAACCTCATAATGAGCAATGGTGACAGGGAAAGTGATCTCAGACCCTGCACTTGAAATTAAACGGTTTGCAATATGCTTTACCATCACCCCCACAGAAAAGAGCTGTTAGAGAAATGATGTGTTGTACAAAAATATTTCTGTAGGAAGGTATATTAAAAAGTCTGATATTGTTGACCTCATGGGAAATACTGAAAATAAGGAAAGTCAAAATAATGGTGAGTTTCAGAGCAGAGTATGGATTTTACATCTACTATACGAAAAAGAAAAAATAAGCCTAATGTAAAATTTAAAAACGCAGATAATGTCTTCCTTGCCTTTTGCTCCTGTGGTCTTTTTCTCTTTCAATCACACACACAGAAAAAGAAATTCCTTCTCAGCTGCTCTGCACAGACAATGGCACAAAAAGAAGTAGAAACACTCCCCTTTGTAGGGAGATGCTAAGCCCAAGTTTCTCAGTTCAGGTGTTCCAAAGCTGCAGATGCCATCAGTGAAAGGGCTTCCCTGTAACCCAAGGACTAAAATGACTTCCCACCAGCTTCCCAAAAAAGTTCACATATGGTTTTAGACCAGAGATGAAAAGGTTTTTTCACCACTGAATTTTAAAATGGGAACCCAAGAAAGCGGAACATGGTAGACAAGTCAAATGTCCTTAAAACAAAAGGCTCTTTTAAGAGCCTCAACATGGTAAGAGAGAAGGTTCTACATAGTTTGACTTCCATGTTTGCTGATGTCCACCCAGAAACATCAGGGATCAGCTTGAGGCATCTATAGCAGCTGGTCACATTCCCAGTAACTGTAATATAAACAGGAGGTCTTGAGATTGAGATAAAAAAAGGCATCAGATAAATCCATGGCCAAGGCCTGTGTCAGTAGTAGCTATGAAGTACAGGAGTGCAGGCTGAGCCCCTGTGCCCCTGGAACCTGGGAGAGTGCTGGGGGAAAATACAAGTGGCACTTAATGAATGCCCCCATTAATCTAAGTTATACACTGCACTCGTTATTCCCAGCTATAAAGAAATTGCTTATTGCACAATTTATTTACCCAACAGAACACTGCAAAGGCAAAAGAATGGACCTGAAAGTGAATTTGCTCAGATGAACACAGTATTCTACTTCTTCAAAACAACTGTTCTACCAAATTAACTCCCTAGACCATTCCATAGATTCCTCTAGGTTGGAAGAGCCCTCCCAGCCCGTGGATCCCCCTGTGCCCCATCCCCACCTTGTCCCCCAGCCCAGAGCTCTGAGTGCCACGGCC